>OZ007594.1:57986423-59186423 GCA_963931845.1 Maratus michaelseni
GGAGTTGTAGCAGGGGAAAGAAATGAATAATTCTGGAACACAGACTGAATTTCAACATTGATGACTTGTGATGAAGGAATCCTGGCTAGATGTCGCCATCGTCTAACATAAAACCTCATTCGTTCTATGGCAATTATCACAAACACAGCAGCACGAAAACGAGATTTTGGATGAAGAGAAGAATCAGTGATTGTAACGTCATTTGATGTTGATGATGCATAATCATCAGCGCCCATATAATTTAACCAAGCTAAAGTCACTCTTTCAGTTCCTTGGAAGCCCCTTAATAGCATGAGTAAGTATTTCTTTTGATAAATAAGAGCTTTGTTATAACTTTGACTTCTTCGATAGACCCAATACAGACCATGAAGCTGTAAAAAGAAAATACATGTAGGTAATCAGTTGTTTTTATTAAATTAGGAAAATTCATGTAGGTAATCAGTTGTTTTCATTAAACTAAATATTAAATATGAGCACTAAGGATGAAAAAGAAAATCAACGACAATATAAAATAAAACTGATAAATACATTTACTGTAATAAAAAATTCCTTCAACGAAACAAATAAATGAATGTGATCTTACATTTAATATGCATCTGCAGTCACACATTACATAAATCAACATTATTATTTTTTTTCCTTTTAAGAGCCTACACTAATCATGCGAAAAAACCTACAAGCTAATATTAAGCCTATGGGAAGGTTATTTTCAAATTTCTCGCTCGCATTTAAAATTTTTAAGTGATTATTTTTGCATAGGATGGCTGAGGTCGATCTCTAACGTTGTTAGTTTTTACTTTTTCGATTTTGGTTCCAGTTTTTTTTATATAAATGTACTTTCACTTTCAGAATTGGTTCCAAAATTGAAAATGTCCACTTATAAAAAAAACTTTAACTAAAATCAAAAAAGTAAAAACTAACAAAGTTAGAGATCGACCTCAGTTATCCCATGCAAAAAAAAATCAATTCAAAAAACCTTACCGTAGACTTAACATTAGCTTGAGAGTTTCATTCCATGACTAGTGTAGGCTCTTAAGTTTATGCTCAAGATAAGTTTATGAGAATAGTAACACAAGTTTTATTTGTTTATTTATTTTAACGCTTATTTAATATACTATATGACAAGTAAATAGGCAAAAGAGGAAGAATTAAAAACCAAACAAACCTTAGCATCTACTGGATTGATGCCTTTATTGAGAACAGACAAAAGTTTTTCTTTAACATGGACCATTTCATCTTTTACATTGTCCGTTACATCAGGAGGACTGTCATTTTGAGTTGATAATAAACGAGGAGTATCAAACTTAGGAAGGGGGGGCAGATCTTGAATATATGAAAGCTGAAAAACAAACAAAGATTAGAAAATAAGACGAAACTATAGCTTATTCAAGAGAGACTAGAGGTTAGTGTTGACAGGTGTCCAACTTACATGGGATGTCCCAAATTTCAGCTATTCTAAGATACATTTTGCAGACACCAATTGCGGTGATTTTATTAAATAAATAAGATGCCAAAAGTCCCAATTTCTTATCATGCAAAAATGATTTTAAATTTCTTTTAGTACCATGGTTAAAATAAACAGGTTAATAATGTGAGATTTTGATAGAGAAATCAAGAACTCCTTGCAATCATGTCAGCATTTCATATATTTTTTGTTGTTACGAGGGTTGCCTTTTATGTTTTTACAAACGACCAATAGAAGGTGCTACTGAAATTTGTCTTCAGGATATTCGTAAAATTTACATTCTTTTTTATCTTAGAATCAGTGGCATCTTAGAAATCGTCTGCATATTTTGTTTACAGTGAGTGTTCTAAAGAAACAAGTGAGTGAAAAAAAATGGAAATAACTCGTGAAGGTTTCCGTTGGATGATTTTTTATGATTTTAAGAAAGGCCTCACTCGACAGGAATGCTTAGTATCGCTTCGTGAAACTTTTGGTAATGAAGCACCATCAGAAAAGACTGTTTACAATTGGTTCGCAGAATTCCGTCGTGGTCGTGCGACTGTCAGTGATGAATCTCGTGAAGGACGACCAAAATCGGTAGTGATTCCAAACAACATTGATGCTGTGCGCAAGATGATTGAAGATCGGCATGTCACGTACCGTGAGATAGAAGCATCCCTTGGCATATCACAGACTGCAATACATTCGATTTTGCATGAACATTTAGCTGTTAAAAAGATTTGTTCCAGATGGATTCCACACAATTTGACAGAAGCTCAAAAAGAGACTCGTGCAAATTGGTGTAAGGAAATGCTAAAAAAATTCAAATTTGGAACTGCAAAATCTATATACAACATCGTTACAGGTGACGAAACTTGGATATATTCGTATGAGCCGGAAACTAAACAACAATCCAATGTTTGGGTGTTTCCAGATGAACCGAATCCTACGAAAGTTGTTCGTTCACGAAGCACTTCCAAGAAAATGATTGCTTGTTTCTTCGGTCTTACAGGACATATCGCAACCATTCCTTTAGAGGATTGAAAAACTGTTAACGCTAAATGGTATACAGAAATTTGTTTGCCAAAAGTCATCAACGAAATCAGGAAAAACAACAAAAAACGCTGCATCATTCTTCATCACGACAACGCCAGCTCCCACACAGCACGTGAAACAACTGATTCTTTGAAGGATAAAAATATCACATTAATGTCTCATTGCCCATATTCTCCTGATTTGTCGCCTAACAACTTTTTCTTGTTCCCTTATGTCAAACAAAAAATGCGTGGGCAGCGATTTTCATCATCTCAAGAAGCTGTTGATGCCTTCTAAAACTTTGTTTCTGAAATATCAACTTCAGAGTGGAAAAACTGTTTCAAGAATTGGTTTGAACGGATGGACAAGTGTATAAATCTTAAAGGCGAATATTTTGAAAAGCAATAAAACAGTTTGTTCCCAAAAAATTCTTTTTCTTCCTACTTTTTGTAGAAACTTAAAAGGCAACCCTCGTATGTAATATTTCATCTTTCTTGACAAATACTGCTTAGCTCACTTTGGCATTTATGCTTCATGTACGTTTCATTATCGTTTGTAATACACGTTCGCTAATGTAGAGATTTTTAATGCTATTAAGTAAACTTCCATAATTGGGTTCACTGCCAATAGGCGTATTCTAGCTAATACAATTTGGTGTGATGTAGTGCTTTTGTGAAAAGCTTTTAATGATATCCATATTTACATTAAACTATATTCTTGGCTAATATCTTTTTTATTTCACACTAACCTTGGCAGTAGACTATTATGGAAGATTAGAAGATTTATCATTATTCTCATCTAATTGTCTTGGATATAGTGTCATAATCAGGTTGTATATTACAGTTTTCATAACTGCATAACTCACTGACTTCAGTATTTATGCTTAATGTGTACTAATTTTTAAGATCCATATAAAGTAAATACACCGCGCCAACAATGTTGCCTGTAATACTAATTGGATTAACCCTTTTTTTTCTTTTTATATTGTCACTCTATAGCTAATATTATGTAGTAGAAATAGTAAAAACAATTGCAGTAGCATATAACTGCATTGTATAATATAATACAGATACAGATATGTGGATATTTAAAGGTATTTTCCAACTAGTGTGACACCGGTGATAAATCGCCAAATATTTTCTGCAACTCGTACATTTGTATGGGAGTTGAAACAACAATGTATTTAATTATGGGCCAATAAACGCTCGTCAAACTATGCCAAACTGCTGTGAAACTGCAACAATGAACATTTAAATATTCAAAAGTAGATGAAATATTTTAAAGGTGTTTATTTTTTGTTTTTATTGAATTTCTGAAAAAGTACTGAACCTATCTTCATAAAATTTAAATGGGACCAATTCGAGAGTATCCTCTTTCAAATAAAAAAAAATCATATAAATAGGACACAGAGTTACGGTAAATATACATAAAAACATACACGTTGAATTGATAACCTTCTCCATTTTTGGAGTCGGTTAAAAATGGGAGTGAGAAATTTGAAAATAACCTTCCCATAGACTTAACATTAGCTTGAGCGTTTCTTCCCATGTCTAGTTTTGGCTATTAAGTTTACACTCAAAATAAATTTATGAGAACAGTCACATAAGATTTATTTATTTATTTATATTAAAGCTTATTTAATATACTATACGACAAGTAAATAGGCAAAAGAGGAATAATTAAAAATATCAAACAAACCTTAGCATCATGGACCATTTCATCTTTTACATTGTCTGTTATATCAGGAGGACTGTCATTTTGAGTTGATAATAAACGAGGAGTATCAAACTTAGGAAGGGGGGGCAGATCTTGAATATATGAAAGCTGAAAAACAAACAAAGATTAGAAATTAAGATGCAACTATAGCCCATTCAAGAGAGACTAGAGGTTAGTGTTGACAGGTGTCCGACTTACATAGGATGCCCAAAATTTCAGCTATTCTAAGATACGTTTTGCAGATGCCAATTGCAGTGATTTTATTACATAAATAGGACGTCAATTTCAGTGATTTTATTAAATAAATAGAAGCCAAAAGTCCCAATTTTTTATAATGCAAAAATTATTTTAAATTTCTTTTAGTACCATGCTATTTGTTAGTCTGCATCAAGTGGAACTTAGACCAGTAAAACCTCCGAAAACAGAAATTTTTTATGTTTTCACTGAAAAGAATACTGTACAAATCAACCTGTTAAAACGGAATATTTTTCTGGTTCCTAGCTATTCTGTTTTTAAAGGTTTTATTTACAGTGGGTGATCGGTTAACGAACTGTTTGGTTTACGAACAGATCGGTTAACGAACACTTTCGCGAGAGATTTTTATGTTCGGATAACGAACACATGTTCGGTTAACGAACACCTCACAAAACAGAGCCAAGAAGAAGCAATGCTGTGTTTCAGATTTGCAGAGCTGTATTTAGTTGCATCGACTATTATCGACTTGGAGAACATTTTAACAGTTGTATACTTATGGCCTAATTAATTCAGAGGCTACCGGGGGTTCGGTCCCTATGCATTTTAGGCCCCTAAAATAGAATGAACAGTAGAAAAACATTAATTTTTATATTTTGTGGTCCCTTTTTAAAGAAATATTTTTAACTGGAAGTTAATTATTTTAACTTAAATTTAGCTCCTAAATTATTAACAGGCTCTAGGCTCCACCTGGGCTTTACTAGGCTCTGCAATAAACACGATCTTTTAGAGAACTAATGAAGTTTTCGATAGGTCAAAGTGATAAACTGATATGATTTAATGCTGTAGTCAATGAATGTGATCCTAAAAGTTTTTACAAAGGGCATGTCATTTATTTTTTAAGTACGGCATGACACGGACAAAGCTATGAAACTGCGATCTGCCCATATTAAATACGGACGTATATTAACCCTATTAATATGGAAATATTGAAAACTCCAGAAAGAAAAATTTGCTTTTGTCAAATATTTAATGCTCCACAAACACAAAAAAAGCATGACTGAAGGAAGGACAAGACTGTATGTATGTTATGTATGTTTTATTAATACTACATTTAAATAAATTTAAGGGGAATTTATATTAATTTTTATATATTATTTAGCTTTTAAAAACGAATTAATTGAATTCCCATACAAATCTATACTAAATCTAAGATCGGTTAACGAACAATTCGGTTAGCGAACATTATTTTGGAACGGATTAAGTTCGTTAACCGATCATCCACTGTACTTTGTTTAGTAAAACCTGTGTACACGGAACCTGTCATTAAAAATTCATGGTCCCTTTAGAAGGAATACCATACAAATGAAGGGGTTAGGAATGACAGTGGAGTAAGTCAAAATTTAGTGATTTGAGAAGTGAAGGGTTTTGTGAAACTTGTTGTATTGCCGTTGCACTGAGTGGTCCAACTTGTTTTGCCTTCTAGTGACTCCCTAAGTGAACTATGACTTATTATTTGACTGGCACATTGAACAGAAATTAATATATGTTCAGTGAAAATATGGTTATCTCGATTTTCAAAATTTTTGACTTACTCCACTGTCATTCTAACACCCTCAAATATCAGAAACCTCTCCAAAATGGAAGTTTGCTTCGGTCCCTAGTGATTCCACTTACACAGACCTTACTGTGGGAGATTATAGTGTTTATTAAATACAGTTAAGCCTAATAAGACAAACTCTCAAGTGATTAGACAAAGATTCTGTTTTAGACAGGTTTTCATCTAAACAGGCATAATTACAAAATTAAATTGGTATTACTTCTGTAGGAACCATGGATTTTTTTAAATGTTTAATACAGGATTTCATTATAGACAGTTTCTGTTATCCTAGGATTTACTCAATTTTTATGCCACAATTCTGAAGCCACTGTTTTTTTAAATTCTATTTTCAGTTTCCCTGCCCCCCCCCCCCCCTTTTTTTTTGTGACAGTGGACCTAGCAATATTACAGAAGCCAACATAAGGGTTGCAAATTGTACACAGTTTTGTGCTTTTAC
This sequence comes from Maratus michaelseni, assembly GCA_963931845.1. Classification (NCBI taxonomy): domain Eukaryota; kingdom Metazoa; phylum Arthropoda; class Arachnida; order Araneae; family Salticidae; genus Maratus; species Maratus michaelseni. The sequence continues at coordinate 57,992,868 of OZ007594.1, forward strand.
CACTGTTTTGGTGATTTTATTAAATAAATTGTTTAAATAAATGTATATTTGCTTATAGTAATTTTTTCTTTCTTTCTTTATCCATTTTAAATTATGTGAACAAACTCTCATTGCAATCAAAACAACAGAGAACAAACTATTTTCTTTATATAGCAAAACAACAATTGTCTGTTTGGCTGGTATTGATTGTAGCTGAGGCATTACAAAGGTTGCCAATTCGAACATGCTTTTATTTCTTTTCAAGTCTCTCCTCATTTTGAATAGATTATAAACATTAGTATATTTTAAAATATGATTAAACATAATAAATCACTCGATTAAGGCGACATAGTACATCATTTAAAAAAAAAAATATATATATATATATATATATTAAATGAAAGATAATTAATTTAATGTAAAAAATTAAGCTTTTAAATTATTATTTGAAAAATTAAATTCTTGCTATGAATTTTAAAAGTTGACTTTTATTTTTATTTTTTTAGGTTTCTTAGTTTAAGTTAATTTATTTTTAAAACATTTAAGTCAAAGTTATAAACTTACTTTATTATTTGGAGTTCTTTGATCTAATGAAGGTGAACTGCCTATGTCCGGAAAAAATAATGAAAACTTCTCAGCAGATCTGAAAATGGAAAAAAGTAATGAATTTCACAAATTACTATCAAGAAAAACAACTTTGCAATAATCATGAAAATGAACCAAGAACACATACTTTGGGTCATCAGCACTCCTCAAGCATCCACTTTCATATGATGGTGGTGATCTGCTACCATTATTGTGCTGAAATGATTTAAAAAATAATACTAATTACAGCTGGCAAAATAATATAGTAGAAGATAATAAAAAATGATGCAATTGACATAATTTTGATAATTGGAAACAACTAAACTTCAATACATAAATAAAACTGAATATTCTTTGTGCTGTATCTGTATTATTAATATACTTTCTTGTTGCTATTTCAAAATATTTTCAGTAACCTAAATCAGGGGATCTTGATAAAATCCCCTGAAATAGTAGGATCCGGGCAAAATTCACAGACAATTTTAATATCTTTATATTTTACAACATAATAATATATTAATTAAAAGAAAATTTAAAAATCAGAACTTTTATACAAATAAAAAAATATAAGCATTTATGATAAAAAAAAAGAAACATATTTAGTTGTGGATATTTTGTCCTTTATTTGCGATGCATTCAAATTTCAAGCTGCTGCTTCTTAATATATTTTTTTTTTAATTAAAAGCATTACCGGAATCTAAATTTTGTGTTTATTTTCTAGAATATGAAATTTTTTTTACACATACACATTTTTTACACAAAAGTTATTTTGTAGAAGACCATCTATGTATTCTTTAATTTTTTTACAAGGAATGTAAAGGCTTTAAAATCTCACCACCACATCTAAGTAGAGAATTACAAAGAATACAATGTGCTTATCTGGATTCCACCAAGCTAATCAGAACCGGTTCAGCCAATCAGAACCGAGTCTTAGGCAACCCCAACTCCGGCTGCAGTAGATTGATGCTGAGCTGTGTACCAATAATGAAAAACAAAATGGATATGCGTCAGCTCCTATTATAGGAGTCTTAGTGCAGGCCACCCACTGCCATTTAACAGAATTTCTATTTGATTCTGTATGATTTCATAAATCAATGTAGAGTAAAACTCCCGAATTTAAGACAAAATCTGGTATATTTAAATCAACTCTAGTGAAATGATGGGATACAAACACACCTTTCTTCGAAACCCTTGCTATCTGAAAATTGTAATTCATTTGTCAGAATAATGAATAAGTGATCTATTAGCCTAATATTTAATTTGAATATTTCTTGGAAACAGACACTTCTCTTGCAACATGCATGTCTTCAACAACTTCGCAACGAGTGTCGCGTATATGTGACATAAGTTGCTCAGAATCCCTGATTAATTGTACCAGTGATTTTTAGAATTTTTTTTTTGCTTTATTTAATCACAGCATTTCTGAGTTAAACTAGGCAAAAATTTTCACTTGTTAATTCTGGTGGTAAAAGATTAAAAATTCCATAATTTATGTTCGTCGTGAAGGGATTAAGGAGACTCAGTACCCTTTGAACTATTTTTTGGGGGGTACTTTTATGTTAGCTGGGTGCCAGTGATATATATACACATATATGTACATATATATACACATGTTTATATACATGTGTGTATATTTACATATGTATAAACATATATATCAATGGCACCCAACTAACATAAAAGTACCCTTTTTTTTTAGTTTGAATAATTTATACCTTTTTGACTCACTATTAAATGGTTTTATGAAGAAAAATATTTAAATCAAGAAAAATTGCAATTCTTATAGCAAAATTTAAAACTTTTTTGGCAACATTTTTTCCCCCCACTAGCGTTCTTTATAACAATAATGGTCAGATCTCCAAAAAAGTTAATTAGTTTAAGGAAAAATAAATAAAATGTTATGGCATACATAAAAATAGAAAATGAAAAGACAAATTACTCAAACTTTTTATTAAAAAGAAATAAGTTATTTATATTACTGACAACCTGATCCTTAATTTCATGAAGGATTGTCATTAAAAAAATAGCGAGTCAATTGAAAAGTATATGTTGAAATTTTAGCATTTTGATCATACTGATACATTTAAAGAAACACACAAATTGAGCAAAATGAATTTAAAGATTGCAACTCTGAATCATTGTGAAAGGGAAATGGATGCAGTAAAAAGCTTTTTTCACAAATATTTAATTATTGGATCCTTATGGCACTTCGAGAGGATATACTAAGGATTTCTAAATTCATTTTAAGCAAAAAGTTAAAAAATTGATATTTTTTGATTTTTTAGCAAAATGAAGGGTACCGAGTCCCCTTAGAGGATCTCAAAATAACAGCAGATTTAAAATTTACATCATCTCAGATCTTGTCATATTTTATTCACATTGTAATTACTTAATAAATCAATGTCCATTTTCGTTAGAATGATGTAATTGCACATTATATCATTTGGTTTGCAGTTCCATTACATCATTTTAAATAAAGTTTGGTTATCTTATTAATAACTTTTTTGGATGTCATATTGAAAGCCTTATTGGCTCTTTTCGAATCTTGTGTAAAGTACATAATTATGAGTGTTTTTTTTTATTATTATCATATTCACTATGTTTCTACTTTTTATGTATGATAGACCTGCTGTATATAAATGATTCAAAGTGAGATTCACCGGACTCTTCAATCAATGCAAACATATATTACCTCTGATTTTCAACAGTAGAGTGTGACTCTAATCTCTGTTTGGTTTTTATTCATTAATCGGGAAAGCAGGTCATCACAATAGAATTTATTGCTTGGTTATTTATTTCTTACTGTGGGAAAATCTGAGCAATGTCCTTGAGTGAAAAAGAGTACACAGTAACATCGTTTAAAGGGAATAACTTTCCAATGAGTAACAGAAGAATAATGACAATATTTTCAGTGGAACTGGATAATTTTTTAGATGCTGAAGATGAAAAAATAATTAAATAGAAGAAATCTCACTCCACTCCAGTAAATGCTTTTCGACGATAGAATAGATTTTTGCTTCTCTTCAGAAGCAAGATACAACACGTAAAAATTTTATCACATTTTGATCGATAATATCGGTGAACAGCCATTAGGAATTTTTGAACATTTCATATTTATGGTGGTAGAAAGTTTATTTTCCCTACATTATTGTCACTGACAGTTTCTTGATCACTCAATTACCAAAATTACACCAAAGTTGCTTTTGAAAAGATAATGTACAAAAGCAGTTTTTGATACAAGCTAATAAATAATGATTAACAAAAAGTTTTTGAAAGACAAAATTCATATCTAAGAATGAATTTCAAAATATGAGTTAATTCATTCAACATTTAAGAACACAAAATAGAAACTTACAGAATTGGTTTCCTTCTCAGGAACAAGCTGTGCAAGCCTAAAAATTAAGAAAATAAAAGTATAATGCTCATTAAGTATTGTATCTCAGTTATGCAAGACTCATTAAATGAAAAACAGTTAAAAAAAATATACCTGCTTGCTTCTGAAAGTTGCTTCTGAAGATCAGATACTTCGGATGTTTTAATACATAGTAACGATTCAAGTTCTGAGTTACTTGACTTTTGCTTTTTAAGTTGTATGCTGACCTCCCGTAGCTTTGATTCTAAATAACAAATGAACTTGTAATTTGAATCTAAATGAACAGATAATGAAAATAACAGGAAATCAAACACACACATTTCACATTTAATAATTAATGCTAGGAAATTTTATAAATCAATGATTAGAGCTACAGAATCTTTAACCACTAAAACATATATTTTTTAATATCACACAATCCCAAATTTACAACAGATAATATCAAGAATCTCATTAACTGTCTAAGCGGTTTGCCATATTTTTCTTTCAAAAAAAAAAAAAAAAAAAAACTTAAATCAGCTATTCCTAATACCTTATTCCTAATATTCTTTAAATGCCTAGTTATTTCCGGCATTTTCATAAAAATATTCATAAAACTAATATTAATTTAATTTTTCTTTCCGTTTGTTTCTAAAATACACTTCACATCTCTTTATTTTACATATATCAGAAAATACAATTCTGTTAAAAAAATGTTTAAACAGGGAAAGAAAATTTAAATTAATATTAGTTTTATGAATCATTTTTATGAAAATGCAGGAAAGCCCTCAGACGCTCAGAGGGTTCAAATGCGAATAAATCTCAAAAGTAGTAATAAAAATTGCATTTTGGCAAATGATTATTTTTGTGCAAATGCATAAGAAGCAGAAACAAATGCATAAAATTTCTTAAATACACTGAAACTGAAGGAAAAGAGAAAATTCTACAATATGAAACAGCCTCATAAAATTGATTTGTAGCAGTTAGAGACCTATCTGTAAATTGAATTTTTGAGGCTTACCAGAATAACAATAAATGAAAGTTTTCATCTAACACTTTTGAAATTGGCGAATATTCTGAATGAATGTCTTAGTGTTGCCTTGAATAAGAAAAGAAAATAACATCTAAATTGACAATCAATGTAAAAAACTTTGAATGTCCATTTTTGCACATTTACAGAGGGAGGGAATGATGAAATAGTTGAACTTACGGTGAATACTCAACTGCTGTTCTAAATCTTCACATTTCTCTTTCAGATCAGAATTCTCCTCAAGTGCGGCTTCAAAGTGACTTCTGAATTTTTCGATTTCTTCCACAAGATCCACTATGACTGTTTTTAAATTTCCATTGCTGGTGGCCTACAAAATCAATCAATAATTATTTTTTTTTCATCTTTTTGGATACAGATTAAATCTGAAAAACAAAAAACTGACATTTTCCACTAAATATTATTTTGATATTCTCATGATATACTGACCTCCAAAACAAATTTCAAATGCAATAATTAAAATTTATAATGGAAACCTATAATAAATTAGATTGAAATTAGAGTGAATTATTCAAAAAACTGCTAAAAAAGGTACAAAACTAAATTTTTATGTGAACTGGCCAACAACATGTTAGTTATTACAATCTGATACCTATATTAAACATCTAATATCCAGCAGTGGATACTAAACTGACAACCTGAATAAACTGATAAGTAATAAGAATTTTTTCAGGGCATTAAAAAAAAAATGTTTTAGATTTAAAAAAAATAAACCAGTCTTGCAGTTATTCAGAAAATTCTGAATCAGAAATTATATTTACTCAAGTAATTTTTGTAAGAATAATATGAAATAGTTCAGAATGATAGAATGAGATTTCATAATCTATCTGAACATGCTCTGCATATTTAACTTTTAAAATAAGATTTAAAATGTTTGTAGATGAAAAGAATAAAAAAAAATCTTGATTTCTTTTTACAATCTCTCTCACTACCTGCATCAGCACTACATACAGTCGAGCATGTTTGATACGAGCACGTCTGACACAGAGCAATTTGCATGTTAAAAATGGTTCATCATTTAAACTATATTAAGATTTTCACGCTTTTTACGAGCTACAAAACCAGCATCATGGTTAATAGGACCAAAGTATCTGTTTATTTCACTGCGATTTATGGCAAAAAGTAGGATAGAATTAGGAAAGAAATCCTTATCTTATCAAACACTTATCTCTCAGCAATAATATTTCTACATGTTTGTGAAAATGTAGCAATTTATTAGTTTTACCAGCAAACAGAATTTCAACCTCCAAGGAGACCTCCCCCCCCCCCACACACACACAGACACACACAAGAAAATGCAAAGGAATGTCCTATGGTCTAGAAAGAATGATAAAAAAGAAGGGAGAGATAAGGACATTTCAAATACCACTCCTTTGTAATATTTAAAACTGAGACATGGAAAGGAAGGAGCATAGAATAAATCCTTTATTTGTGTCTTTCTTTAAATCTGGATTCTGGGCTATATTAACCAGCCTTTTCAAGCCTTGTATTGTACTATTAAAATGAAAAGGATATACAAAATCAATATCTCAATAATTGCAATGACTTTGTGATATTATGCTAATTTTGCCACTGAGATAATTAATAGTTGTAATTAACTTATTTATATGTGTTAGTGTTTAAGATTTTTATTATCTTCATGAGTATTGCAATACCAGACTCAGCAATTCTAGATTTTAGAGCTTGTAGAATAATAAGATGAATTTAAGGGAATAATACCATACCATATTCAGGTTAAAAATATACAATAAGACTAAAAGTACAAATTATAAATAAAAATAAAACTTATTCCTATTATAAAAAACACTTATTTAAACATTTTGCATGTTTTATTTTTTTGCTGTAGTTATGGACTATGTGCAGTAGCTTTTTCTTTTCTGTGTACAAACATTAACCCTTTCAGAGGCAGTGGTATGTTTATGAAACCACTTAATTTTAATTCCCAAATGCCACAATGGCACCAAAATTTGGCTAAAATCTTTTATGTTTAATATGTATGTGAAATATAGCATTTTTCATATTTCCAAATAATTTTTTTTGTAAATTCCGGTGCCAGTCATTTACGTCAACATTTTAGTACTTTGCCCTTGAAAGGGTTAATTCATGTTCAGACATAAATTTTCTCTGTTCCAAGAGTTTTATTGCTCTATTTAATGTATTGTCAGCAGTAGATGGCATCAGGCAAGTATAAGCTAGGAAATGTTTTTAATTTTTTTTTAATTATTAGCATTTCAACCATTTACCACTCACCAGATTGCATTTCTTAATAGTGAAAAATTTCTCAAAATCTAATCTAAATATCACAAATTCACTATTAGGGTTAAATATTGTAAACCTAAAATAATAGGACCTCTCATGTGTAAATTTTTAACAAATGTTGAGCAAATTGATTGGTACTGCTATCTAAAGTGGCGAAACAAAAGTAATATTGGGCAAAATCACTTTTAGAATTTGCATTTAGGCATTCCAGATTTTGGAGGTTTCTGGATTTTAAAAACTGTACTGTATCTGATCATGTAATGTAAAAGTACATAGCATTTAAGATTAATTTACATAAATTAGGTTAATTTATGATTACCAAGAAATTAATTAAAACAGCCAATAAAAATAACAATTATCTGAAAAAAAATCAGTAATTTAACAACTGAATAATGAATATATTCTTTTTCTTTTATCAAATACTCACTGGAGCAACACATTTCAACCTATTTACAATCCACTTCCGTTCTTCTAACCATAAATGTGCTTCTTTCACTGATGCATATGGCTGAGATGTAGATTCAATCAATGATAAAACCTAGATTAAAGCAAATTATAGGAATTTCAAGTTAAAATCTTTAATTTCACACCATCAAAACATTATAAATATGAGATTGAAACACAATATAAAAAGAGGGAAAAATAGCATAAAAAGGTGAAAAAAGTGAAATTCAAAATTTTGTTACACCAACTGTTTTTATTAAATCATACATTCAGAAATTAAATTTAAGCAGAGTTCTCCGAAATGAAAGCAGGTGAATTGTAAAATGATAGGAGTAAGCACAACAACCGAGATATGAAACCAGCAATATAAACCTAACAAGAGCAGAACGTCATGTTGTTGCATACCCGACCAATTCCCTCCAGTGTACATCATGTGATTATTGAATTTGGCCTTACCACATCCCGCAGCAAAGTGAGTGTTATTTGACCAGTGAGGGAAAAAGCCATGGCGATGTGTTGGAGATTAAAAAAAATCCCTCAGAAAGCAAAACAGAAATGCTGATTCATGAAACAAACAAGGTAAGATTTCTCACACATCTCTACAAAGTATTACAAACACTCCATATAGTGGCACTATCCATAGTCATAAAAAGTTATTATACATTGAAATATAACAACTTCATAATAAATAAACAAATTACTTACAAAAGGATAAAAAGATTGACTTAATACTCTAATTGCGTGTTACAAATAATAAGCAATTTCTCAATATTTACTTATTATGAGTCAATAGCTGTGACATGCAAATAAAGTGGCTCCTAATTGTATTTAAGAAACATAAAAAGAAAATTTAGCTCTTGAAAATATAGAAGAATCAGAAGTCAACATCATCTGATAATTTACTTAATGAAATGATTTCATGCATAAATTATTTTATATCTCCATTTTAATACTTTCATTATTACTTTTCTACAAAACCAAAATTCTTTCATATAAGGCAACATTTTTACTTCACAAATTTTAATTTCAGCTATTAATCAATCAAAATGTAAGACAAATATTTAAGGGAGCAACCACAGTTGCGACCTATGTAAAAGAGCTGATATTGACGCAACTTTTGCTCGGGAACTATAAAGAAATTTCAGTAATTAAGAAAAAAAATAGGTATTATAATAAGCTATATTTCGATAATTGTGTTTCTCTGGAAAATCCATTCCTTTATAGTAAATTAATTAAAAAACTCCTAGAATTATACATGCATAACTACTGCTGCATTTTTAACACTTTCCAACACAACTGAAAGTTTTTAGGAATTCGGTTTGTCCATCTGTCCATGCTCTAATTTGTGTAAACATACTGTGATTGACATGTAATTAATATATGTTATTGAGCTTTACCATTGCATGTTTGATATTGAAAGCACAGTGTGTGGCATTTATAGCTCGTTTACTGGGCACTCAAAAGGATTCTATTAAATTATGATCTATGGAAAAAATTTGTCTGCAGTGTATTTTAATGATGTTACACTATTTTAAACATATTGAAATTGATATGCATCACTGAGGGGAGGCTACAAGGTGCTTACTGTAGCATATGATGTGCATAGCATTTATCGTTCATTTACAAGGACATACAAATGAATTTGGTTACAATACTGTCTAAGAACAATAATTGCTGGAAGTATGTTTTCATTTGTGGCATGCATTTTAAAATTTAACTAATTTTATGCATATTACTTGGTATGTATAAATTCTGTAGATCATATGCAGGACTGTACATAAGAATTCAAGTACATTCCCAGTTATTGATGTAAATTGCTGAAGGGAATTTTCAACTGTGTTATGTGTTTCATAACTGAACAGAATTTTTGCATACTATGTAGTATATACAAATCATATTATATATTAATCATATACAGGGATGCACAAAATAATCCAGATATTTTTCCGACTATAGATGGTAATTGTTGAAATTGTGTTTTCAAATGTATGGCACATTTTTCAAATTGTTTGCAGAGATATCTTCTTTCACCTTCTTAAACAGTGAAGTTTTTCACAGTATTTTGAATGTGCTAGAAAGTATTTAATAATCTGTGTTTGAGGCATGATTTTTATTTCTTGTTTATTTCTGTTTTTTACCGAATGATCAATTTATCATTTAGATGCTGCCAAAAATATTTTAAAAATATTGAAATCAATTCAGTAGTTTCCAAGAAAATGGCACTTCTTTATGAACTGTTTTCCATAGGTTTTTGCAAGTGTTCCTTGCCTTCTTAAGTCATTGTGTTGCAATGAGAAGTGCTATTAACACCGTATCAACTGTATCAATCATCATCTTGGTGAAACAATCATATCTTATTAATTTCTTTCCTCTTCCCCTAAAATAAATGTTCTTAAACCTTTACGTTTTTCTGAAGGAATATTTCTTATAAAACAAAAAAATTAAGAATTATTTGTTCAGGGCATTGAGGAGAATTTTAAGTTTTAATTTTGAAATGTATACATTACAGAAAAATAATGGATATTTAAATTAAATGGATTGTTATGTACTGCAACAAGTTGATGATACCTAGGCAGAAAAAAAACAAAAAACTAGAAGAGTGCAATATTTTCAGACCCCCACCCCCTTAAAATTGTAGGCGTTTCTTGCATTATTATAGCTGTTCACAAAAAGATTTGTTAAAAAATTGGAAGATCAAACTATATGGTACATTAAATTCTATTATTTAACGTGTTTAAATAATGCACTAAATTAAAGACATTCAGGTTATTTTCTGATATAATAATTCAAACACAATTAATAAATCAAATAGAATTTAAACAATTTTATCAATAGATATCAAAGACTGTCGCTACTTCGCAGAAAAGGTGGTGTGCATGCGGAATAGGAGGTCCCTTCCCTTGGTTACCAACCAGATTAGTAGTTGACCCGATCATGCATGATGCCACCAGAAAAATTAAAAGCTAAATTCAAGAAGTTTAAGACATCGACTAGCAGGTGCGGGCAGGCTGGGGGCATTTAAGATGTCCGATGACCAAGACACCTTTCAGATCATTATAGTACTAATACCATTATAACAAGATGATTAAGAAATATCCGGAGTTATGATGAGTAAAAAACATAGCAACAGTAACATATACTTTATGATTTTAAGAAAGTAGAAAAAAGTTGAGCAAAAGAAATGCATGACTTGACCTTGATAACTTTGTAATCTTTTTCTATTGTTAATCGAAATTATTTAAATTTTAATATTTAATAAAGCAATTCTGAATTATTCATCTAAGGAAGTGAAGATTTAAAAAAACAAAAACAAACAGAAGATTTTATTTTTTGACCAGAAAAAAAAAGATAAGAACAAAAAACTACAAGTCTTTTGGCAAAAGTAGAAGATTTGGCAAGTATAAATTATATTAAAAAATAAATGCACCTAGTTATTTATCCTTTATGTTCCAACAGTACTTTTAAGTACTATTAAAGAAAATTTAATATAAAATGTATTTATTCCGTCTATTAATAAAAGTAGATATTACTTTACGTACAAAATACTTTGCTCGATCACATTCAAAAAGCACAGCGAAACTAAATATTTTTTAAAGTAGTTATTTTCTCAACTATTTAAATAGGTGTAGCTTTTCTCTTATTAAAAAATGTTATATGAAAAATTTGCAACTACAAAACCTTTCCATTGACAGATAGGATATCAAGTTTACATCGTTTTCATAGGATCCAGATAGGATCACAAGTTTACATCGTTTTTATAAGAATTACAAGATTTCTTTAACATTATTTTTTGTTGATTAATCTAATTTTTCTTGTAAATGTTTTACAAAGATGGCTATAGCTATGGATTTATTAAATCTGTTTTAATCAAAAAAACTTAGCTAAATTTCATATTATTATTAAATAAATTTTCTAATATATCTTCGGACAATAAGGAAGGCAATTATTGAGGTGGTTCAATTTCTTGATTTATAATTTGGGGCATAAAGGGTTAAATAAACATCTTTTACACACTAGGACAAAGAATATAAAATCAGGAAAATTTCTACAAAAAGAAGACAGAAAAATTATCTGAAGTTCCTGAATACTAGAAAAATGGTTTAAAAACTTATATTTATATTAAAAAAAGTACAAACTCTTTTCCCATCTTGATGAATTTTATCCACTAAAATGTGCTTGTTGGTAGACAACATATCTTCTTGACAAGAACTACAGGCTTCATCTGAAGATGTTATATCAGAAGAGGGAGTAGTGGTCCGACAGGATCCTGAACCAGAATATCCGGATTTGGAGGCACAACGCTTTGCTTCTAGTATAGAAATTAAATAAACAGGCAAGGAAATTAAACACTCAAAATTTTTATAGTTTGATCATATAAAAGTTTTATTATAAAAATGCATAAAAAAGACCTCAAACAATTTACAATTGGACAAATAAAATCAGAAAAATATATTTACATACTATGGTATTATTGTACATCAATAAATTTATATTTATTTGTAGAAGAAAAAAAAAAGATCTACACTGTATTCACCTCTGAACTGCATGGATCCTACTTTTAATATAGAGATGACAACAATTTTAGACTCCCCCCCCCCCCTCTTCCCAAAAAGACAGAATTTTTAACTCAAGAGCTATTTACAATTTATAGTTTAAAATATCCATTTCTCAACTCATCATTTGCTGAAATCAGTTGAAAAATGGCTGTAAAATGAACGTGCACACGTAAGATAAAATACACTCATTGCCATAAAAATTTGCACACCAAGAAATAATTGTGGGATCGTAACGAAACTTGGCATGAAGGTACATATCAGGCAGATATACAAATGATTAGAAATGCAGCGTGATTGCGCATTGCGTAATGTCACTACAGGGCGTTGAACTTCGTTCTCCTTGGAGTATAAAACTGGTAAGCAGAACTTGTCTGAGTGTACCTTTTCTTTTGCAAAGGAAACGCTGAGGTAGACATGCCGTTACGCAGCCATTGAAGACAATATGAGCAGCTGTCAGAGTTCGAGAGGGAAAGAATCATCGCGATGATGGAAGCTGGGTGGTCAGCTCGGCGAGTAGCTCGTCAAGTAGGCCATTCTGATTTTACTATGAGGAGGTGTTGGGACCAGTGGACTGAAGAGACGTCGTTTACACGGCGACCAGGCTCGGGATGCCCTCGACAGACCAGTCGTCGAGAAGACCGTCACATCATACGAAACGCACGCGTAGAGCCAACTGCCTCATTGGCCGCTATCCAGACACAGGCAGCACCTTCACTACGAACCCCTGTGTCTTCCCGAACCATCGCAAGGCACCTGGCTGAAGGACATCTGGTATCGCGGCGCCCATTACGTGTGCTGCCAATGACACCCACCCACCGACGCCTCCGTTTGGAATGGTGTCGCGCACGACGGGATTGGACTGCAACGGAATGTAACCAGGTCGTCTTCAGCGACGAGTATAGATTCAATTTGAGCAGCGATGACAATCGTGTTCGTGTGTGGAGGCCCCGTGGTGAACGTATCAATCCTGCCTTCACTTTACAGCGACACACCACTCCCACAGCTGGTGTGATGGTATGGGGTGCCATTGCTTGCGATACACGGTCATCCCTAATATTGATCCGTGGCACAATGACAGCCCAGCGGTATGTCCAGGACATCCTGCAGCCACATGTGTTGCCACTCATGGCAGGGCTCCCAGGAGCCATTTTTCAGCAAGACAATGCTCGGACACACACAGCAAGGATGTCACAAGCCTGCCTCCGCCACATTACCACCCTTCCCTGGCCTACTCGATACCCAGATTTGTCACCAATCGAGCATATCTGGGATCATTTGGGACGGCAAGTTGGACACCCTACGAGTTTGGTTGAACTCGAGGCGCGTTTACAGCAACTGTGGAACGAGATGTCTCAGGACATCATACGGAACTTGTATGCCTCAATGGCCACTCGTATCGCATCGTGCATTCGCGCTAGAGGGGGTCCAACAGAGTACTAAAATTTCCATTCATTTGTACTTTTTCCTGCCATAAATGATCCTTTTTCTTTGGTTTTATACTCACTTACTTATATCACAGTAGTACTTACGCGTGTAAAATTTCGTTTCATTCGGACGTCTTTTTCTTGGTGCGCAAATTTTTATGGCAATGAGTGTATAACAATCTCAAAGTAAAGAAAAATTGGCGGTGGCTATTATTATGAGAGCAATATTTCAAACAACAAATTTTCTTTAAAATCTAAAATCTATTAGTTAAATTAGTGATAAAATTAAGAAATAAATAAAAACCTTTTATCATGTCAGTCATTTCTTCAACCTTCTTGTTATACGTTTCTTCAAGATGTTTCATTTCATCATTATGTGCAGCAGACTGAGCTTGGAGTTGCCTCTGAAACCTATCTTTTAGCTCTTGTTTTAAAGCAGATAACTGTTTTCGATGAGAGGTTATAAGTTTGAGTTCCTCTTCTTCCCATTTTCTTTGTTCCTCTAACAATTTACATTGACTAGATGATGCAATCTTCTTCTGAATTTCTTCCAAATTTTGATTAAATTTCTTTTCTAAAAGATCAGTAGCTTCTTTCACAGCTCTTTCTTTTTCATCTGTGAGGAATTTCTTTTCTTTCTCATGTTTCGCTTTCAACAGTGCTAGCTCTTCTTTATGCCTCTGCAATTCTTGCCTTCTTTCCTCATCAAACTGAACAGCATATTCTTCTTTACTCTTTCTTAGGTTTTCTTCAAGCATTTTTTCACTATTTATTTTTAACTTCTGAAGATTTTCAGCCTGGGAATCCTGAACTTTTTTCATTTCCCTGGCCCAACGAGTTTCAAAGTATTGGTGAATTGCAGCAAGTTCTTTCTGATGTTTTAACTTCATTTCTTTTTCCTGTTCCAGTTTAGCATTTAATTCCATCTGTAATCTATTTTTCTCTTTCTCAAAACTTTCTTGTATTGTTTTGCTAACAGCAGATAACTTAGAATCATATTCCACAGAAAATCTATTATCTTGAGAATTTTCAATTTGTTTTAGTCTTTCAATTTCGCAATTTAAAACACCTACAGTTGTTTCTAAGGATCGTTTTTCTTTAAAAGCATCATCTAAATTCTGTCTCAGAGTTGCTATTTCATCAGCATACATTGCTTGCAATTCGTTTCTGGTTGACTTTGCAGACTCAGATATTTTTCTGCATTTTTCCTCTTCGTTTTTCAACATGGTTTCAATATCTTTTAACTTTTCTTGCCAAAATGTATCTGTTTCAGCCCGTACTTTTTCTTTCTCAGAATTGAATCTATCAATTTCAGATTTGAAGAACTTTTGCTGGCTTTCAATTTCCTCACTAATTTTTTCTTGCCAGCTTGTATTTACTGATTTTATATGTTCATCATGTTGCTGCTTCATCTGCTTTAAAATGGAGTCTATGCAATTTCTTAACATGCCAACCAAAACATCTTGTAAAGCATTTGTTTCATCAGACCTAAAAGCATCAGAAGCTTCCTGTAAAGAACAAACTTTTATTAAAATAACTATACCATACAAATTTTGAAATATTAAATTCATATATTTTTCAAATATTTCTTAGATAAAAATTATAAAAATGCATGAAAAAAAAAAAGTGTTTGGGATACTTAATACAAACATACAAAATAATAATAATAATAATTATAGTATACAATATGAATGATAATATTAAAAATGATAATTTAATGTTAGGAAGTAAAATTTATTCATCTACATAATTCCTAAACTTCTTTCCTAAATACGTTCAAATTTGGTATCTGAAGCTAAAATTTAGTCTAGACTTGAAATATAAAATGCAGTTTGGTATAATATGTATTGCTATCATGGGCTGATCAGTGGTCAGAAAAACTTCTTTTATTTTGCATCAAACTACAACTACTTTATTGAAAATGTAATTTTGTGTTACTTGCTCTTACACTACAAACTGCTAGAAAAAGTAGCGACTACTGCAGTTTCGCTACTTACTTTCAACCATTACGCCTGACTATCGCACGGGAAAATGAAGACCAAGCCCTGGGCATGAAATTTCTAGGAAACACTAAAATTTTACAATTCAATTACAAATTTTACAAGAAAATTCTTATTCAGACCCCGATTGCTATGGAAAATTTTAAAGTTTGCTACTCTTCCAAATTAGAAACAGCCTTCTTTTTAAAATATAATATTATATATCTTTGTCATAGAAGGCACATTTCCCAGTCAAATGATATCTTTTGTATCTTTTTACATCAATATAGTCATGAAAATATATGATTATAATTTTTTTTCTCTCTCTCTCTCTCTCTCTCTCTCTGTGTGTGGGGGGGATGGGGGGGGGGGGGGGGGAGAGAAGCAGGGTATTGTAATACACAATTTCAATAACTGAAGGTCATTTAAATAAAACTTATTGAATTCAGATATTCAATTATAAAAACTATTTACATACCACAATTTTTTTCACTAAATCTTGAACTTCAATTTCATTTTCAGTCATAGAATTGAAATTTTTTAAGACAGCTATTTGCTTCCTTAGACTATCCAATTCTTTTTTATGGTTTTCAGACATAGTTTGGATGTATAGATCCTTGTTTCCAAGTTCCTCCTTTAAATAATTCTTTGATTCAGTTAACTGCTTTTCAAGGTCTTCAATTTTATTCCTCAATTCACATTCAAAATCTTTCTGCTCAGAGAGCTTCTTCTCTAAAGTTTCCATCCCAGCTTCTAATTTCATCTGTAAAACAAATGTTACAAATAAAAACTCTGGTCTACACACAATTTTCTGAACAGAAAAGTGAATTAGTGTTTTATAAAGTATTTTGATGTTGAAACAGAAAATGTAATAAAAAATGCCCTATCACATCATATTTTCTAGTTATATAACTTTAAGGATCCCTATTATGTCATTTTTGGTACACAATATCACGGTTGTTTGGTGTTTAAACCATGCTGGTTTAAACCAAATGTTTTTTTTTTTTTTTTTTTTTTAACCGGACTTTGTTTTTTTTTAAGCTCCAAAACTAAAGAGTTTTTCTTTTTCTTCAATTGTGATGAAAAATTATTTAGATTTGGATAGACGAATTTGATTTCTGATGCACTGAAACATGCTTATTGCATATGAAAATTAAATCATGTAACTCACAGAATTTGATGCAAGATACCTGGTATGATGTCATCAGGTATCTCCTTAATGGTTGATTGTTCTTATTCTCTGTGATGTGATTGGCAGTTACTCTAGTTAGAGAATCTGTAGTTAATAGTTTTATCTTGTTCAACTTTTGATTGGAAAAATAAGTGAAAGCAAGTTTTTATTCTTTGTTTGTCATTCAAAAAAATATGGAAAGCAGTACTGGAAGAAAAAAAGATATAATATAGCTCTCTTTTGATGAAATAAAAATTGAATCCAGGGAAGGCATTAGAGTCAAATGTAAAAGTTGTGGTAAAGAATTAGAAAGCACTTATTAGATTCCATCTATGAACGTGAAAAGCTAAATTATGCTACAAAAAAAAAAAAAAAAAAAAAAAGAAAGAAAAAAAAAAGAAACTGTATGCTTTGGATTTGATGGATGGTCAAATGTACATAACAGATCAGTGATATGTGTAACTGTTACAACCAAGACAGGTAATGTGTACTTAATTGATACAATCGATACTAGTAGAAATGCTCATACATCTGAAAATTTGGAAAATTGGTTATTGCTTGTATCAAAAAATGTGAATTGGAGTTGTAGTGCTCCATTCGATCAGTTGTTACAGATAATGTTGCAAATGTCATCAAAATGAGGCATTTAATAAGTACAAATGAGTATTTAAATGTTGCTAAATATGGCTGCTCAGCACAAAAATTACATTTAATATCCAATGACATTCAAAATCAGTTTCCTAGAATCAAAGGAAACTTCTTAGTAATTATTAAGTACTTTCGCAATAATCATCTTGCAAATGCATTATATAGATCACATACAAATGCATTATATGGATCACATACAAATGCTTTGAAATTAATTCACCGTAGCAAAACTCGAATGCATTCAATGAATGTACTCAAAGTTTACATTAAAAGTTGAGCTACTTTACTGAATGAAAAAACAGAGAAAATCGATACAAACATTAAAAACCATATGTCCAATTCTGTCTTGTGAAAATAAAATATTTGAACAACTGGAAACAACTGCAAATGCCTTTGTTGTATATCTGTAAAGAATCTTGTAAAAAAACTTGAAGAAAAACAAAAAAAAAAATAGGAGTGACGAAGCACCTTGATAGTCTATATAAAATGACTTTCACACTTATGCATTTTCTTGCATATTTCCTGCATTCAAAACAGAAAGAAGGTTTGGAGTTATCTCAACAAGAACAAAAAGAAGCTTTTGATTTTGAAAAGCAAAGGTATCCATTAAATTCACTGATACAATTGATTATTAAATTCAATGTAAAGACTTCATCTTTCCAGGAATGCTTCTTTGAATCTAGTACTGTACATACTGTAACAGCATATAAATGGTGGAAAAGCCAAGAATATGAAATTAATAAATTTAATAGCAAAGTTTTTTGTGAAATTGAACAACTTTTACAGCAAAGGCATCTTCTGCCAGTGTAAAGAGAATATTTTCAAAATTTGAACTTGTTCAATCTAAACTGCAAAATTGAATTAGATTTGAAAAAACATCAAAACTTGTGTTTTTATATAAAGTTTTTAATTAAAATGTAAACATTCACATGTGGTAATATTAAAAATATATAAATGATCACACTTTTTATTGTTCATTATATGAAAAAAAAAAACATTATAATAATATAAAAATATTGTAATACTTAAATTAAAATAGTAAAAATTATATTATTAAATTTCAACAAAATAACTTAAAATAATTTTTGTTTTATGCCTGACTTCAAATATTTGAAAATAGAAATGTTCAGAAGTTCTTCGAAAATTTAAAATCATTTAAACCAAAAAAACCTGGTTAAAAAGTTTTTTTTTACAATCCTGCATAATATAAACAATTTGTTATCTTAATAAAGAAAAGTGCCCAGTTCAATTGATGGCATTGAGCTCAGAGGCTATTCACACTAATTATATATTATACTCTTAATAAATAAAGAAATCAACAATAAATTAAGAGGGGGGATTAGCCTCCTATTCCCCCACTTTATACTTAACCAATGAACCCCAAAACTAATCAGGGAAGCGCCTTATCACAATGAGCCTATATAAAAAATTTGAAGCAAATCGGATAATTCTGCATGAAAAAGCCATCTGAATTAAGGGGGGGGGGGGGGAATTAGCCCCTAGTTCCCCTCCTTTATACTTAATCAATGAACCTATAAAACTAATTAGGGAAGTGCCTAATCAGAATAAACCTACATAGACAATTTGAAGCATATCAGATAATTCTGCATGAAAAACCCATTTATCTAAATTAAGGGGAGATTAGCCCCCTGTTCCCCTCCTTTACTTAACCAAAGAATCCCCAAACCTAATCAGGGAAACACCTTATCAGAATGAACCTATATAGAAAATTTGAAGCAAATTGGATAATTCTGCATGAAAATCTAAATTAAGGGGGGATTAGCTCCCATTCCCCTCCCCATTTATGCTTAACCAATGAACATACAAAACTAATCAGAGAAGTGCCTTATCAGAATGAACCTATATACAAAATTAGAAGCAAATTGGATATTTCTATAAAGAGTTATCGTGTTACGCACATACAGAACCTGCAGGCACATTAGCTCTCAGGCTTTGATAGCCTGTGAGCTAAAAAAACAAAGAGTCTCCACATGGGACCAATAAATAATGAGTTACTCACCCAGAATCAATATATGCTTTAATATATAAAGTACCTTTAGGGAACCTGTTTGAAATAACATGCTTTGTCAGTGCAGCTTAAACCATTGGCAGGTGTCATTGTGTGTGATATTTTGTGTTAAAATCTGCAAGCTCAGTACTGCCAGCTATGCAAATTTAATTAATTTAATTTTGCATAATTTCATATAACAATAAATTTGGTTACTTTGCAAATTCTATACCCTTCCTGCAATTTCCCAAGGTTGTGCTCATAATAAAGATGCGATGGAGAAAAACATGACTATTTTCAATTTTAGCATTGATGAAAACATAAAATTAAATTATTCACAGTTTCTGTTCCAAAAATAAATTTTCAATTTGTAGACTACAGTAATTAACTCAGGATTTAAAAAAAAACACGTTGGTATTTTTAATAAAATCCTTAAAAAAACACAGGCTGGGTTTTTTAAATACCTTGTGGTTGTGGTTTTAAAAAAATATCGTGGGGGTTAAAGGGGGGAAAAAAGCACACAGGCAGTTTAAAAAAAAAAAAAAAACTTCCTGAATAAACTATTATTATTAATTTTTTAAATCTCTGAAATTGATAAGGGCAACATTTACGAATAATGACAAAAATTTTTAAAATATTATTTACATAACAGAAACATACCATAGTTTATTATTATATATTTTTTTTATTATACTGATTTTTAAAAACATCAATAAATAACACTTATTTTATAATAAACTTAAAAAAATAATCATATAGGGTAAAATGATTTTTTTTTTCTTTTTTAGCATTAAAGTAAATCATTGAAACCTATATAAAATGTATTATGTAATATTTTTATTTTATGTCTATTTGGTTCATTTACTTGTTTATATGAAACAAATAGACATAAAGTGTCTATTTGTTCATTCACAGACACAAAGTGTCTAATTTAGCCCATGGGCCTAATCGTAACTCTTTACGGGCTGTGCCAGGTCTTTACCTTTTTCTGCAGACTCAGGTTGTGCTGAGCTTAGTCATTACTCTTTTTTTTTTTTTTTTTTTTTTTTTTGAGACCGGCGACCAGGCCCCTACCTGCCAGGTTTCCCTAACTTAAACGGGTTTAGTGCCTGGTACCGGGGCG
This sequence comes from Maratus michaelseni, assembly GCA_963931845.1. Lineage (NCBI taxonomy): Eukaryota > Metazoa > Arthropoda > Arachnida > Araneae > Salticidae > Maratus > Maratus michaelseni. The sequence goes on from OZ007594.1 coordinate 58,013,444, forward strand.
TGTAGCGCCACTGAAGAGATGCCGCGTAGCGGCTGGCCGTTGCTGACAGGACGGCTATGTGGAGGACTTAGTTTTGTTTCCATTTTGTTTTGCTGCTAATTGATGTTATTCTTTTTATATGGACCTGTCATCGTTATGCGAGTTGGTCTCGTAATTTAGAGCCTTGATCAGGTGACGAGACCTTCACCTGATTAGGCACCCCCAGAGGTATTATTCGCAGGGAACTTGGAGGACTTTACACCCACGACGGATTTTACATGCACCAGGCGCCATTAGCGTACATGATTTAGTCATTACTCTTTTCAGGCTGGCCCGGACCTAACATTTTTCTGCAGACTTGGCCAGGCCAGACTTCTTTTTTCCAGGCCTGGACTTCATTCTTCCCAGAAGTATGCATGGGCCGAAATTTCCAGGCCTACTCCCGACCCAACCCATAAGCAAATCATTGGCCTGGCCCATGCAAAAATCAGTAAAATGAGTATCGGTACAACAATTTTTGCAAAAAATGCATAGATTTTTAAATGGCCATTATTCTACAGTTAAAATTTTTTTTAAAAAGGACTAGTACATACATTTCTAGGCAAAAAAAATTAAAGTACAGTAAAACCTGTGAAATAGAACCTGTCTATGATGGAAACTTGTCTTAAAATGAGAAAATGTCTTAATCCATGCAAAATGAATATAATGATCAGTGCAAAAAGTATATAATACATGTACAACACATAATGTACCTGCTGAGAATGGAATCTGCCTATAACGGATTTCTCTTCTTATCTGATTTTTATTCTCTTACTGAATCTTCATTTGAATGTAATTGTCAAAGTCAATTATTTAAATTAGTGTTTATGTACATAATTATCTATGTGGTCAATAATATTGTTGATATTTTGTATTTCATCTATGCTTTTCGAACATAATCAGAAAATAAAATTTATACATAAGTGTGTTTTTTGAATAATTTTAATTGTAGGATACTGTTACTTCAGAAACATTGGCATGTTTTGTAGAAATTCTGTTGGGCTAAACATTTAGCTTTTATACCGGGTCGGGTTTGGGCTAAACTTTTAACTTTTCTACTGGGTTAAAAAAAAAATTTGTATGAATCGGGCTGGGTATGGACCTGGAAATATCGGCCAGTGCAGACCTCTATATTACAGTTCAGATAAAATCTCCAGAAAAGGGTTTAAGAGCATTACAAAAAAATATACAAGACATATTAGGAGAGAAAAAGACTCAAACAAAATTAACAGATTTGTTCAATAATTAAATATTAGTGGATACATGTGTTCCTGAACAAAAATGTTTTTTTTTTTTTTAATTGAATTATTATTATTATTATTTTTTTTTTTAATGAATAAAATAAGTAAACAAAATTAATATAATTTATAAAAAAGTATAATGAATTACTAATTCATGTGTTACATTTAGTGTTATGAATTTAATATTTGTCTTTATGTAATTTAAAGTATTTTAAAAGGTGAATCTCTAACGAATTTTCCATATACCTTAATTTCCGGAAGATAAGCCATGCAAATTGAAATTTTATTTCTTGTTTTTTATTATTGCAGCCTATACAACGGTGCGACTTATCTCCCGGAAATTATGGTAATGAATTTTTTGCTGCAGTTAGTGACTTTGTGAAATAGAGGTCTGACTTAAAAATGTGAGCTTGAGTCCGTTCACAGTCAGATGAAAAAAATAACCCGGGCTCAGACATGATGTAACTGTCCGATGCAGTCAAACTAGCATTGTCTCATGCAGCAAATTTATAAATAACTAGCAGCCCGTCCCAGCTTCGTGCGGGTGGACAATGAGTCGACTAGAATGTAGGGTAGGGATGGGTAGGTAATTTAAAACATTTGTTCTAAATATGATAAAAGCGGGAGTGAGACAAAACTGCAGTATTTACAAATTTTAAACATTAAATAAAAGTTCATAAAAATGTGATAAATAATTTTTTTTTCTGTTTATGTACATATGGAAACTAATAAGTTTATTTTAATATAGCAGAACCACCCAGCTTCGCCCGAGTTAACATTGGCCTTCCGGGTAACATAAGTAAAGATGTAACATCCTAAAAATCCTCACAATAACACATTCACGTCTATGAACCGCCAAAATGACAATCAGAAAAAACTTGTTATTTTGACGCAATCATACTAAGTCTCCCAGCTTTATAATTGATTTTTTTACAAATTCCTTTCAAAAATGCCTTATGCAAAATATCTAATCAAGAATCAGCAATAATTGTCTTATCCATCTAATCTTTCATAATCGAGTTCATATCCGATGTTTAACCCACTTAGTGGATAAATTTATAAAATCACTGATATATGTGTTTAACTATTTTTTTGGTAGATTTGTTATCTGAATTTCATGCTCCTACCTAAAACTGCTGCTGAGATATGGCAAAATGACCTAAAATGTTCTACCCTCCATTTAATCTCCTTAGAGGGTGAATTGCTAAAATCACTGAAATACATGTTTAACCATCTTTTTTAGTAGATTTGTTATCCTGAATTTCATGATCATACCTAAAACTACTGCTGAGATATGGCGAAATTACCTAAAATGTTCGAGCCCTCCTTTAATCCCCTTCGGGGAGAATTTTCAAACATCCTTTATTACTTAAACTAGGTCATAGCAACAATATATTCTCCAAATTTTGCGATCCTGACTTTAGTCGTTTCAGCTGGGCGTTGATGAGTCAGTCAGGCATTTTTTCTTTATATAATAGTATTGATTCCTGGCTCAGTCAAGACCATTGAAAATTGTTCATATTTTCTCGACTTTGTCTGACTTTTTAAAATTTGTTATATTAAGCCGGTAGGCCCTCTGAATTTTTTTATCGCCGTGGCAGGCCCATTTAAAGTTTTTATCAGCCTGGCCTGTTTATTTTTTCTGTTGGCCCGACCCATTAAAAATAAATTGTCTTTATTTTGCTGGGTACGGCCTCATGCTAGACCCGGACCTGTGCAGACCTCTAGTCTCACTGTATCTATTAACTTTTAAGGAAAACAATGTGAATAATAATTTTTTTTTTAATTAAAAAACAGACCCACATTAACACTATTGTATAAGGCTTTAAAAAACAGAGAATATATTAATGAACAATTCAAATTTCAGAGTCTAATAAATTTATTAAGAACAATAAAAATAAAATTATCAAGTTTTCATTTACAAACACATGAATATAAATGGATAATTATAAAGATTTTTTATTAGCTTTCTTCTATTTTATTTATTTCAAGCTATATCGCTAAAAAAAATATATATATATATATTTTTAAAAATAATTTATTGATCTGTAGAAAGGTAATGAAAAAAATTAACAATTTCTATGATACATAAGGTAATGTAATAATAATAATAATTTGTAATACATACTACTTATTTAATGTTTTATCTATAATAGTTACTTTAAAACAGGAGTGTCCAACTTTTTAGCATCCCTGGGTTGTGTTTGAGGTGAAAAATTTGTTTGGGCTGCATTTTGGATGAAATATTTTTTGGGGCTGCAAATGTACTATACTAATACTAATGATAGTAGTTAACAAAAAAGTTCTAGAATATATAATATCCAACATGATAAAAATACAATAATGTCAAAGAAAATAATGTTGGATTTTCTTTCTTTTACAAATGCTTTAAAAATTATTTCAGCTGCAATGTTATAACTAGCTATAATAATATTGTGTTGATTCAATTTAGATATACAAAACATTTGCACCTCTTCTTAGAATAGCAGGTGAAAGTCCTTAATAAGTGGCCTAATGTAGACTGTACTAAATGTACAAGAATAGGTTATTTAGTTTCAGTTCTCAAATGCTGCTCCATTATCTAGCAGATTAAGAGAACAGGGCATTAGTGAAAATCACTATACCATCATACACCACACCTCAAACAATCATAGCACATTTTTAGCTGTGATGAAGCATTGACTTTCTGAAAAATTCTATTCCCATTGGAATTTACTAATCAAACATTTAAAAAACTACATTAAAATAGTAAATTTTTAATTCTCAGCCTGACCACATTCGTTACAGAAACAGGCTGCATGTACCATGGGTTAGACACCCCTGCTTTAAAATATGCATAAGATATTTTTATTCATTTATAATAATAGTAGCTAAGATAGAAATGACACAAACCTGAGTCTCAGTCTCTTCATGCAATGTTGCCAATTCCCTTTCTTTCTGCTGCATCATGTTTTGCACAGTATTAAAATCTTGCTCTAGTCTTTTCTACAAGCAATAAAGTAATTTTCAACACATAAATGTGCTTTAAATACAAGTAAGACTATTGTCACATGAAAACAACAGACATATATAAAGGAAGTAATTCAAGATTTCAACAGAAGATTATCAGAGTATTAGTCACAGGCATCAGTATACAAAACTAAAATACTACAGATAAATTTTTAAAACAAGTCAAAAAATTTAGAATAGCATTCATTATAAGGAGGCTTTTCTCCATACAGTAGTAAAGTGAAAATAAAGAATTATGAGAAAGGTAATCAAGCTTCAAGAAGGAAAAATTAGTTTAAACATATCAAAAGATAATCATGTAAAATGATGCAGTATTAGTTTATACCAACAAATCCATAATTATTTATAAAAGTCAATCAAATAAAATTTAACATAACAGAAATAATATTAAAACTAATAATTTAGTTAGCTAATCTATAGCACATTAAATATGCCACCAAAATGCTTAAAAAAAAAAAAAAAAAAAAAAAAAAACTCTTAAGGAATTTGTATTATTAACTCTTTTTTGCAAAAGATATAAAGAAAATGATTATTTGTATTATTCTAATTCTTTGGACCTAATAAGTTGAGTATTCTAATTCTGAGGGCCAAATAAGTGATAAAGTTTTGAATTTAAAGTATTTTAAAATGTTATAAAGCAAACAAAAACTAATATATTCCATATTAGCACAATTTTTGCTATTAAAAGAAACATCAGTAAATCTAACAGAATTTGAAACCATGATTAATACATAGATTGACAAAAGTACAGGGAGAAAAAAAAAAATCTGTGAACACAAAGGCAATCATTCACTTTTTAAATAATTAATAATATAAAGGGAAATAAAACTATCAGCTGTATTATCAAAATTTTACATGTTTACATGGAATTGAATCCTTTCTATGCAGCTCTTGATTAAACGGTTAAACAAATTTACTATTTAATTTGACTTTTAAAAGAAAATTAAATATGTAAAGCTTTTTGTGAGTCCATAAGATAACAATTTTCAATACTATCCTTTCACTACTTGCCAAACAAAAAATTTCTGATATACTTAATACAAAAAATATAAACTAAGAAAGAACATTAGGATTTAGAAAAAAAAAACCCAGCTTAACAAACCAGCTGAAACCAGCTTAAATCAAGACATTTTTACTTTCTTCTATCTTTACAAGACAAAAGTATTGGAGTCATGAAAATTTTCGACTTCCGGTTTTCGACGGATTTATACGTTTTAGAAGGTCCTGAACACAATTTGACTGTTTTTAGAAAATGTCTGTCTGTGAGTCTGTGACTGACTGTCTGTCTGCCTGTGACAAAAATTTTGTGGGTGCTCTATCTCAAGAACTAATACACGAAATTTAATAAAACTTTATATTCAGTTAGTCCCTGAAATAGATTGGTGCTGATTAGTTTTGGGTAAAAACCGCCCAATAGGTGACGCTGCTATGCTGCATTTTTTGAGATTTCCACAATAGCTCTATCTCAAGAACTAATGCACTTATTTTCATCAAACTTTAGATTCATTTAGACCTTGACGCAGCTTGTTCCTAATGGGACCATGTGCCATAAAACCCTATACAACCAACCAACCAACCATTTAGACCTTGACATAAACAGATGCTGATTACGTTTTGGTGTAGATATCCCAACAAGTGGCACTGCTATACCACTTATTTCATTAAGTTTACGATAGCTATATTTTAAATACTAATACATGGATTCTCATCAAACTTCAGATTCAGTTAGACATTGACATAAGTTGTTGTTGATTAGGTTTTGGTCTAAATCTCTCAACAGGTGGCGCTGCTATGCTACAATTTGCAGGATTTACACGATTTTAGCGATATAGTCATCCCTCAAGAACTAATGCACGTAATTTAATAAAACTTTAGATTCAGTTAGACCTTGATATAAATTGGTGCTGATTAGTTTTCAGTGTATGTGGTGAGAGATAGTAGTGTGTGAGATAGAAGAAAGTTTTGGGATTGGCACATCCGACTAGTTTATATTACTTTATTTATTTAATTTACAACTGTTTTATTTTACCCCATAACTAGTGTTTCTACTGGATGTATTTAAAGGGTGCTGCACCCTGTTTTCCGCTTCTTAAGAGGTGATTGCACTCTGTCCTTTTTAAATTGTGAAAAATACAGTCTGCCCTTTTTTTCCAGCATCAAATTTTCACCAGGTAATTTTTTCAATGCATGCAGCTTTTTTTACACTCTTTTATTTAACATAACTTGGTATATAAAGATGGAATTTTCTAATTGATTTTTCACTTACTTCTTCATGTGCAAGAATTATAAAAATTATGCAAATAGGCATGTTTCTGATGACAATACACTATTTTAATATTTTTAGAACTTAATTATAAATTAATAAACTTATTTTAAAGCAATTTCCGTCAGCCAGGGGCAGAAGATACGTCGCCAAACATTCTTTAATGGTTACAACTGTATATGAGTTGCAACATGAAAGGAATTCATTATGTGCCAAACATTGCTCGTTAAAATATTCCAACTGGCTGTGAAATTGCAACAATGAAATGTTTTAAACATTAAAAAGTAGAAAATAAAATATATATAATAAAATAAAGCATGTAATTAAAAAAAAAATGCTTTAATTTAAAATTAGAATATAGTTTACATGTATGAAAAAAAAAAAAAAAAAAAAAAGAATCAGTAATTAGACAGCTGTTTGTTGTTCTACAAATCAACACGTAATGTATGATATAAGTTCAAATAATCCAGTGGGAGCTAAAGAAAGTTACTGTTTAATAAACCCACTCTGCCCCTTTTAATAGGAATGTGAACATTATTGATAACAGGTTAATAAAAATGAATAACAGAGCATCAACATTTCAAATTATCTCATCAGAGAAGATTAAACAATATATATGAAAATAATCACAAGTCACAGATGTTAGTAGCTAGCTGCAAGCATTAACCAACCACTAGAAAAGTAATAGAAGCACAAGTCAATAGCCAGGTTTATTAGGCCAGAAGAGAAGGTTCAACCAGCACACAGTTGGCATGCAGCATGCTGAAAAGAGCCCACCACCGATACCTGATAGCTAGTTAAGCTGCCCAATTCTTGCTGCAAAGTTTCCTCTAGTACCTTTTCGTACTCCAATTGCTTTTCCGATACACGAAGTGATGATTCTAGCTTAGTAACAGTAGCTTTCAGCATTAGGATTTCCAAATTTTTTGCTTTCAAACGATTTTGCAAATCAATCAGTTTTGACATGTGATCTTGTGTTTCTTCACTTATCGTTTCACTATTATTAGTTTTGTTATCAGACATCCCTTCTTTCTATAGATAGTACACAAAGATATGTAAACAAAGTGTGCTTAAAAAAAAAGATAAAATAAACAAAGAAAAATGAAAAGGAAAATGTGTGTAAAATGACTTGCACTCCTTTTAAATTGATACTAAGCAAAGTCAAATTTACCAACATACAAAAATATTTTCGTAAAAAATTAAGATAATTCTTAATATAATGCTGAGCTTTATTTGATAATCTTGAGTATAAAAGTTTTAGAAGATTATGTTATTTTTATGTTTAAATATAGTTAAACTATACAGTAAAAAGAAAAGAAGAAAAAACTTAATAATTATGTGTATCATATAATAGATATATAGTATAAGGGTTTAAAAATTCACTTACATACTCTGTCTCAGAGGAAAAAGAAGAAAATTCAAACATACATTAATATTTAATGTTTAATTTGAGCTATGCATTATATAAAGAAGACTATATTAAATATTTCTAGCAATAAAAATTTTAAGAAATCAATAAAAATTGTTGAGATATAAATCAGTATAAATGGATTAGTGTCAAATCCGTTACCAAATGTCAAGTTTGTTACCGCACATTTTTTAATGTATTTTAATATAATTTTTTCACCATTCTATTGATATTTTCCTTTCAACTAAGAAATAGAGATATAATTTTCTTAAAATTCAATAATTTACATAAATATATATTGTTATTAATAGAAAAAGTTTTGTGTCAATTTCTATTTGGTCAAAATTTATGGTTATAAATGTCTTTCATTTCAATTTAATTTAAGTATTATTGTTAAGTATCATGTTCTGAAATTTAGGGACATGAGTCACTTCAAAGTAAGTTGATTTTTGAAAAAAAAAAATAAATAAAAATAAAGGTGACTATTTTCAGTAATTTTGTATGGCATTTGGTGGCATGACTTGACATTTGGTAACAGATTTGACACTAATCCATTTATATCTCAACAATTTCTATTAATTTTTTTAATTTTTAATGCTAGAAATATTTAATATAATCTTCTTTATATAATGCATAGCTCAAATTAAACATTAAATATTGATTATGTTTGAATTTTCTTCTTTTTCCTCTTTGCAGCATATGTAAGCGAATTTTGAAAATAGCCCACAAATAAAACAGCTTTTATGTAGAAAAAGGGAAAAAATCTTCTTAGTATTACACTACTGAAAAATGACATGTTCCTGTACAAAATAAAATTAATAATATCATTTGAAAAGGTCACCATAATAGTGAATGAAGTAACATATGACTTAATAATAAATTTTACTACAATTTTTGTAGAACATGAATAGTGTGTAAATAATAAATTTTTAGAACAGCATAAGGGCTAGTTATAAAGTATCGATGATTTGAAAGAAGCTCTTAGAGCGAATATTATTATTTTTACTTGTTTCGCTGATTTTTTCTTTAATTTCTTTTATTTTTTTACTATTCCCAGATACATGAAGATAATCACATGTAATTAAAAATATTTTAGTTCAAAGAATGATTTTGATTCAAAAAATAAAGAAGCAAAATTATTTCATACAGATCTACAAGCTTTAAAATTGAAAATATACAAACTGAAATATTTCAATATTTGTAAAACAATAATCACCAGCAAAATAATATTTTTACCACTACATGTATCTTAAAGAATAAAATTAAGTTTTAAGGATATAATAAATCACTGAAATTCAGAATCTTCCAGATTATTTTCCATAATAATGAAAGGAAAATAAAATGTAATTACAATATGAATCCCAGTTTTATAAGATTTTGATAGTCGTAAGAAAACTTACTGCATTTTCATTTAGATTAGCCATTTCTTCACAAAGGCTTTCAACTTGAGCTCTTCCAATTTCGACTTCTTTTTCAGCATTTTCAAGAAGGCTTTTTAGAGATGAGTTTTCAGTTTTTAATTGCTCTATATCAGATTGCAAATCTTCATTTTCTTTTGAAATTGCCTCAACTAATTTGACTTCGTCTGATAACTGTCGTTTGAGATCATCAACAGTAGAGAACTATGAAAAAATAAGACAATTCTGCAGTAAAATAAACAGGTAACTAGCAAACGCAAAAGAAATTTTTAAGTATGCAAAAATTTGTCTGCTAAGCATTATGGAACTTAATAACAAAAGTTATTTAGAATACATTACATGTTAAATCACTTTTGTAATGTACATTGCATTCATACAATGTTTATAAAAACTAATACCAGAATGAACTTCCCTGTCTTTAAAAGTCTTAGTTTTACCTATTCTAAAATGAATTTCATATTTTTTTCTGAACAAGACCTTTTTCTTTGTAGGTACTTTAAACTTTGCACTAAAAAACCTTAATACAAAGATTTCACCATGACCATTTAAAATGAAGATCAATATTGAAAGTTTTAATATTCATATACAGGTTTTCATTGATTTGTGTGGTTAATTAACCTATCAATATTACCGCACTAATCGAAACATACATTCAATAGGAAAAAAATGCAATACATCCACATCCAACTTTCTTAAAACCTAATATACATACATAAACTATATAATAATGCACTACAGTGTTTTTTTTATGTGTTGTTAATAGAAAGTATATACTGCAGCTTGATTTGAAACAGTTGAGATAAAATTTATTTATTCAAATTTTAATTGCTTAATAGGCATATAGCCAACATAGTAAAAAAGTACCCAAGCCGGGACTCGAACACGAGTCATCAAATTAGCGCACTGACGTTCTACCAACTGAACCACTTGGAAACAATACTCAGCCTGGAACATTTTCACCATAACATGTTGGCAAGGCTACAAACGCAGCACAAGATGGAATATTTTCCGTGAGCCGCCAACCCTGGGGCAAACACGAAATCAAAGAAAATCCAGCATCGACAATTGAATAAATTCATATTTAATACTTGGAAATTTTTCCAGAGAAAATTTCTCACGCCTTGCATTCATAATATTCAAATTTTAATTGCTTAATAGGCATATAGCCAACATAGTGAAAAAGTACCCAAGCTGGGACTCGAACCAGAGTCATCAGATTAGCGCACTGACGTTCTACCAACTGAACCACTTGGAAACGATACTCAGCCTGGAACATTTTCACCATAACAGTTCGATTTAATATACCAGTACCATAACCAGTAAATGTTCCAGGCTGAGTATCGTTTCCAAGTGGTTCAGTTGGTAGAACGTCAGTGCATGACATTAATTCGACATTAATCTGTATTTTTCATTATGTTTCACTGATTTATTAGTTCTTTTGTTAATTAAAATAAAAATTATGTCCTTAAACGGTGGTGTCATATTAAAAAGAAAAAAAAACATTGAAAAAATGTTGCAATGTATAGTTACACACAATAGATCAGTTTCAACTGACGTCACAAACATTTATTCACCAGCCTAGAGGGATATAATTAAGAAAAATAATAAAATAGATTTTTCCAAGAATTTTTGTTCTGTTTTCATTAACATATTGTAAATTTTATTGTTTAAGCCTACTAAGTGGGGCATTTGCAAATTTCTTGTATTTATTTATTTTTGTTTGAGATTCCAATGGTAACATTCTTCCATTTGTTTATTTGCCGTTACAGTTTGGCGATGATTTTTTGTTATGAAAAATGGTCGACGGGATAATGGAGAAGTACCCAATAATCAAGAAATGAAGAAATATTAAAAAAGTCTATTTTAAATTTCATTCTACATAACAAAAACTTTAATCCAATTGTAATGCTTTTGGTTGCATTTCTTGTCGGATTTTTCTTTTATTTTCATAACAATTTGGTGCCGTTTGGCTGGCAAAAGTTAGATTATCATTCTGTGCTTTGAGCACTAATCGAAATTTCCATTACATTAATCGAGGAAATGTGATACAAAATTATCACACTAACTGAAACTGCATAAAGTGATAGATACCTGTATAATAGTAAATCAATAATGTATTCATAGCTAAATAAAATTATGAAAATAACTACAGTCAAACCCCGATTTAGTGCCATCTCGAAATAGCGCCAATTCCGATTAACCGCCAATTGCGTCTATGAACAAATCTGCCAAATAGGAATTTCAATGTAATGTATCCGTTAAAGCGCCAACTCGATATACCGCCGAAAAAAATTTCTAGAAATTACTGTATTTTCTTTGCATATCTTTCTTTTTAAAATTTTTTGTTAGAATTTCAAAGGGCACCTCCTTTTCATGTCTCTAGATGTTTTCAAGCTCAATTCAAACTTTATTGAATAGCAACGAATTCATATTGTCCTCAACACTTGCCAAAATGCACCTGCTACCCATTCTACCTGTCATTCGGAGAAGAAAAATAACGCGCGCTGAGGTGCCCAGCAAGTGAAAGTTTTGATTCAGACTGGCGAGTCACGTGATCCGATGCGCCTCTGGAGCAGGGAGAAAACAAAGCGTGGAACGCCATTGGCGAAAGGGTCTCTCCTCTTTCAGGTGAGAACAATGTAAAAAAGAACCTCTCCCTGTACTTTATGTCGATTTCTAGAAAGAAAACGGCGTGCAATGCAAAATCTCTCATTCAAAATTTTGGTCGGACGTTGATTGAAACATCGAAGAATTCACCAGCTAAATCTGTAAAATATCATCCTGTCTCTTTTTTTTAACTCATTATGGCGAAAAGAGCAGTTTTATCAATTTCGGAAAAGCGGGAAATTTGTGAATATAAAGAAAGAAATGTGAATGTGTCGCAGCAACACATCTCCAATCATTTCTCTATACTCTGGAAAAAGCCTGTTAGCAGGCGCTGCATCGGAGACATTTTGATGAATACAGAAAAATGGATTAACACCAACGAACTGCAATCATCTGTAAAAATACTGAAAACAGCGAAACATGAAGACTTAGAGGATGCCCTTTGCACATGGATACAACAAATGAGTGCTAAAAATGCTACCATAAACGGAGATGTCATCAGAGAACAGGCAAAAGTCTTTGGCCAGCAAATGAATATTAAAGATTTCGAATACAGTAGTGGCTAGTTAAACAGATTTAAAACGCGACGAGGATTCTCTCAGTACATGCGAAGTGGTGAAACTGCAGGTGTTGATGAAGATATTGTGTTAAATGGTCGTAAAAAACTGAGTGCGCTGATTTTAGAATATAAACCAGAGGACGTTTACAATATGGATGAAAGTGGCCTTTTTTACCACAATTTCGAGTGGGCCTGCTATAGGATGCAAAAAAAAAAAAAAAAAAAAAAAAAGATAGTGTGTTTCTTGTGTTCTGTACGAATAGTGATGGATCTGATAAAAGAACTATGACAGTGATTGGAAAATCAGCTAAGCCACGATGTTTTAAAAATTTTAATCCTACTCTTTATGTAGATTATGAGAATAATAACAAAGCGTGGATGATTTCAGCATTATTTCAAAAATGGTTAGCGAATTTCAACATAGAAATGAAAAGAAGCAAACACCATATTTTATTGATTTTGGATAATGCCCCTTGTCACAAAGCATATCCAATGAGCAATATCCGCCTTGAATTTTTACCTCCTGACTGTACTGGATTTTTGCAACCTTTGGATGCGGGTATAACAAACTCATTCAAAGCTCATTATCGAAAGTATCACGTCTGCCATATCATTGAAAAAATCAGTAAAGACGATTTTTTTCTCCTATCTTTTATATGATGCTATTCGCATGATAAAAAAAGCATGGGATGAAATTTCATCAGAAACTATTGTTAACTGCTGGAAACATACTGAATTGATTAAACCTGAAAGATCTACTAAAAAACAAAACAGTACAGCACTTCAGGAACTACAAGACGAAATACACAAATTAACAGATATTGAGCATTCTCTATCGGCAATTGAGTACATTAATATAGGCAAAAGTGTTTCAACATTTGAAGATTTGACAATCGAAGAAATTGTTGCCAATCAAAATGAAAATTCAAATTCATCTGACAGCGAATCTGAAGAAGCTGAAACGGCGCATATTACATCTGCTGAAGTTAAAAATTGCATTGGGAAAATAAGAATTTTCTTAGAAAAACATGCAACTGATAAAAAAATGATGAACAATCTTTTAGTTGTAGAAAAAGATATTGAAAAAATTAATATTGAAAGGAAAACTCAAACTAGCATTTAAAAATATTTTCCTGTAAAAGATAATTAAAGTAAAATAAATTCAGTGTGAGATTTAATGTATGTGTGTGTCTATTATGTGCATAATTATTTACTTTATCTAAATTTGACTATATAAAGAGGTAAGTGCATGTTAATTTCATACAATAATTGGATAATTTTGAATCATGTAGCATTAATTATATTATGTATATTAATTATATTATATTAATTTATACTATTATAATATACTATATACTATTGGATAATTTAATAATAAAAAGGCATTATGATATTTCTTTTTATAATAATAATAATATTACTGTAATAGTATGATAATTAATTTTTATTGTATTCTAATTCGATATACCACCAAACTCGTTATAGCGCCAAAAATTTCTCGAATGGATAATGGCGGTATAACGAGGTTTGACTGTAATGGCATAATTCCATATAATTTAAATTTGCAAATATCGTATAATTTAATTCAAGAGATAAACTTAAAGCTGCTCAAAAAATTAAAGGTTGCACAGATACACCATAAATAAGATGTCAAACTTAACTATTCAAAACAAATCAATGAAAGACAATATGATAATATTTTAATAATTCAATACAAATAAAAAAATAAAACACCTTGCTCTTATTAAAATTCTATCCTTGGATTGATGATTAAAAATTATAATACATTTTTTTACCGTTTGCACAATAATGACAGAAATAAATGCAAATTTATAATATATCAAAATAAAGGACATAAAAAATTAAACTGATTTTTTCATCTCCAGAACATTAACAATAAAATTAATTAACTCCAAACAGCTAATATTCTGCTCCCTGTAATGTTCTTTCAAATGTACATTAAAATGACATAAATTAGCTTTCAAGTGTAAATAAACACAAACTTAAGCCGAAGTAAAAGTTACATGGGTACAAATCATATTAAACTACATCCTTTTTTTATTTTAAAATATATCAATAAAAGGAAACTTACATCTGATTCTTTCTCATCAGATGTGTTTTCCTTATCTTCAACACTTTTTTGGAAGATAGCAATCCATTCATCTTTCTTGTGAGCTTCCTCTTGAAGTGCTCTAAGCGTAGCCTCAGCTTCTTGCAGCTATAATAATAATAAAATCATGTAATTCCTTAGTAAATTATGTGACATTACGTATACCCAAATTAGAGTGAGTTATCTTCCTAATTCGCAAAATTTAATAATTACTACTTTTTTTTTAAATACAACACAGACAAATTTAAGTTTCAGATTTAGCAAATTACCAATCTGATTTTTATGACTAAACTAACTGATCTGTCTGACGTTGCCCGAGAATGTGATACCAATCTTAAATATATCTGAAATCAGTGTTGAATGATTTTTTAATTTTAAACGAATATCTTTCCAAACAAACTTAATGTTAGGGGATCCACTGCCTTCAGCAGTATACATCCTCGAATCGGTATCATTTCATATTTTTAAATGAAAATCTATCCTAACAAACCTAGAGTTGGGGGCTCAGTTTAGATTTGATATTTTTAAATGAAAAACTGGCATAGTCTAGGCTGTAATAATAACCTTAAATACACTTAAAATCAGTGTCTGATGAATTTATATCTTTAAACAAAAATCTTTTTAAATGAACCAAATGTTGGGTTAGATCCAATGCCTTTGGCAACATACACCCTAGAATCTGCTTGCCTAGAATGACTTTATATTTTTAAATGTAGATCTATCCAAACAAACTAACTAAGGGGTCCTTGTTATAGTGATTGCAGATTTAATTTCTGACATTTAAATAGATTAAACTTTCAATTCTAACAAAAAGTTCCTGAGAAAACATAAATAATATAAAATACCACCCCCACCCATTGAATCTTTTAAACTCAAAATAATAATTATCTCTGTTTAAGATGGTTTCTCAGCGCATACACACAACCCCTCTAAAAATATTCTAGAGCAGAGCAGCACAGAGAGAGAGAAAGTTGAATGTGTGAAGGGAGTTCCAAAAGTGATTTCCAGTAATGAATTTTTTCTTTTAAATATTAAATATTAATTTTTAAAACAAAGATATCATTAGAAAGCAGAAAATACTATCTATAAGTAGGTATTATTTATTTTTTTGTATTTTGTTCATGAAAACCAATGCAAATTTTTAAAAATTGCAGAAAAATCGCTAAAATGACAATTTTTTTTATTGATGTTTTCATATTGATATTTTTTCGAGCCTGGTATTTCAAAATGATGTAATATTTTTAATAGTTAACCTGAAGGCTTTGAAAAACAGAAGGGAAAAAAAAAGTTTTTAAAATAATATTTTTGAAGATGTTAATATTGATATATTTTTTAAATGACTGCATCATTTAAAAAGGATAAAATACAAAATTTAAACCTGTATATTTTGTTTTATAGTATTTTGAATAGTTAAGCCAATGGTGTGAGGTAACCCCCCCCCCCCCCCCCCAAAAAAAAAAAAAAAGTGCTTCCAGACTTTTGATTCTTTATTTGCAGAGTGGAGTGTTTGGCAACATCGCTACAACTTTTATGCCTTTTGCAATGTTTATTTGTTTTAAATTAATATCTTGATTAATTAATAAAAAATTGAAAATCTGAGCCTCGGGTGCATTAGGATTGGCCTTGGATTATCCTCATCCTAATTTTCAGACCTCTACGTGCAGTAGATTTTCCTAGCCATTGTAAAACACAGACAAACAACTTTCTTTTATTAATACAGACAGGCTACTTTAGTTAAAAGTCTCTAACTAGTTAATTTTATGATTATTTCTGAACTGGGAAGTGTATTTTTCTAACAAAATTTTATATAATTTAGAAGATATGATAATATTGCTAAAAACTTGACCCTCTTGACGGATATCTGTGGCTGAATACTGTTGGATAATTAACCGAAATAAACTAAACTGAGGTAAAATAAATTCAGGATAAAAATATTTTTTTCTTCTTTTTTCACAATGTTTTTCTTAAATCCAAACTTGCAATTCTCTCATATATTCATGCATAAATGCACAAAATTTGCAGATATTCTTACTCACATAGTAAGACATCAAATAGCATTTCTCTACTTTCTTTTAAAGACTAAGAACCTTTTAAAAAGTGGTGTCAAAGTTAGAGATTTAAGATGATTTTAGGGTTATTGAGGGATTACTATTGGGGAATAATCTAATATATATACACTTATAGAAAAAAAAATGAAAAATGCCATTCAGCAAGGATCATTCTAGAACATAAAAAAGTCCTTCCGGCCTGTACCGGGAGGAAAAGGTAGCTTTCCTATATCTTCATTTTAAAATTTTAGCTAATGTTACACGAAAACAGCAAGTTAAAATGCAAAGAAACGTTTACAAAATATTCGTTAATACTGAATTTGAATAAGAAATTCGCTAAATTATTGAGCAATAGCCAAATTGGCTTCATTTATGAAAACTTATTTTGGTCGCCAATTTTGGCGAGAATTTGGCACTAACGGATATGAATATATAGTTTTATGCGTATGATTGGAAAAATTATTACAACAATGAAAGAAATTAATTTGCGAGTAATCGCGATAATGTGCTGTTTTGTTTCAAAATGTCAGCCACCCTAGAATTTCAAACTACTCTATCTTAGCCATTTTTTAAGATAGAGGTAAACCAAAAAATGCTCTGGAATCCTCGTATCAAGGCCTAACACTTAATTAAAAAATAAATTTGAATTTTTAACTTTTTTGTATATTTATTTTAGTTTTAAATTTTTAAGTGGCCGCCATCTTGAAACAAAATGGCGGACCAAGCTGGCCAACGAACTCGGTCGAGACATTGGTAAGCTTAATGCACACAATTAGTTTCATCAAAATTGATTTATAAATACGAGCGTTATCGTATGACATAGGTCAGATATATATATATATATATATATATATATGGATATATATATATATGGATATATATATATATGGATATATATATATATCCATATATATATATATATATATATATATATATATCAACATTTGAACGGAGGGTGGTTTTGGGGTCTGGGGATCATGATCGGTGAAAATATATCGAAATTTTACGGAACTGCTTTCCTCCGAACGGCTGCAATAGGTAGCTTTATACTTTTTTGTATTGAAAGCTACCTAAAAGGGCAGGGCACACATTACATAATAAGGGCAATTTTGTTGAAAAGGGCATTTTTGTAATAAGTGCATATATCAATATACTGGTGGGGAGGGAAGTATGGCAACAGCTTAAAGTACTCCTTAATTTAAAAAATCCAACGACATTTCTAATTTCCATAACTTCACTGTTTGAAAAGTATTAAAAATAGCAAAATGAAACTTATGTTCTCGATTTTTAGTGTAAAACTGTTTACTTATATTCATGATCAATTCCCCCCTTTCCTACGATATTCAAAAACTTCTCTCTCTAAAACTTTTATTCACCAGATAACTTTTTCCTGGTTTTAGCAAAACTAGTTTTGAAAAAGCTACAAAATAAAAGTTCTAAAGCTACTTCTCAAATTTTTTATAGAACTTATGTAAGTTATCAAGTGGTCAAAAGCCAGAATGCTTAATACTATATTTCACTAGAGAAGGTGAAATTAATCAATGACCCTTAGTTACCCTTTATGTCTTGTTCAATGGAAAAAATGATAAATGGGTTGATGAATCACTCAAAGTCAAAGACTGAGACATACCAGGACATTTCACAGAGAAATAAAGAGGGAAAGAGGAGTACTCCTGACGTACCATACAAACATTCTAAAAATAACAGATAAGTAGAGAATTTTTGAAAGTACAATGCAAACAAAACAGGATTCTACACACAGGGCTCCCAACACATTTTAGTCCTCCAAAAGGGGGAAAGGGGACCATTTTTATTTAAAAAGAGGACTTTGGGGGACCATTTATACTAAAAAAGTGGACTTCGGGGGACCAGTTATATTAAAAAAGGCGACTGAAAAAGGGACCACATGTCTAAAAATACTGCACTAAGTTTTCCTAAATATGCAATTTTTTAAAAATTACCTCAGGAAATATGTTAATTGATTATCTTTACAAAGATGTCATTAAACAATGGGCATAGTTTTATTTAACACAGTTAAATATCCTACGACACGATGGATTATATTTAGAACAGCAAAAAATGATTTGGAATAAAATATAAATAGTAAAAATTAATGCATCTAAGAAAATATTAAATGAATCAATTGTTAGCAGAGTTACACATTAACAATTACAAAAATACAGTGCATTTCTTGGAATTTAACATGTAGTAACAGTAATCAGTGAATAAAAAAAAACAGCATAAAAGCGCTTTCTGTTAAGTAATAAAATTTAAAATTAGATTAACATATATATTGTTAAAATTCAGTTCCTTTCTATACAGTAGAAGCTGAGATGCTATAATGTTCATCCGAAAAAGCATAGTATGACAATGTCCCGTAGGTTGTGGTCAAAACCAATATTGAATCAATATCCGTAAACATCTTAGATATTAAATTTGGTAAAATTCTTTCTCAAACATGTCGAGATCTGGCTATCATGGAAATAGTTAAAAATGCACCCAGTAGTGCCACCTGTTGGGTGAAATACACCAAAATCTAATCAACATCAATTTATGTTAAGGGTTAACTTAATGTGAAGTTTGATGAAATTTCACCCAGATTGCCTTATGTAATGTACTCATGTATGTAATGACCATTCGCTGCCAATCACGAGTATACTCGTGGTTTTTCAATCTAAAATTCTTAATTCGTACCAGAAAAAAAAAAATATTTTTATGATTCCAATATTTTTTCTGATAAATAATTATGATTTATTTTAATATCAGAGATATACTTCTCCATCAAAAGCGAAAACAAAACTATATCCATAATAATATAGAAGTTTATCTGTGTGCTGAAGAGACTGTTGCACATAGAGCTACAAGATTTGGCAGGAAGGTACCTATATGTCTATAGTTAGTTCTGGAATTTTTTGATTAGCTTTTTTTTAATTTAATTTTTCATGTGATTTTTATCACATTAATAAATGAAATTCAGTTTAAATTTTTTAGCCCAGTAGTAATTTTTTTTTCTTTTTTCAATAGTTTATTCATAATTTGTATAGTAATTTTTAAATTTTTCATGAATTTTTTATGCAAATTTCAGTTTTTTTTGTGACTTGTGGTAATATTTTCCATTCGTAAAAAAGAATTCGGTTGCAAACTTTAATATTTTGTTCTTCTCCAATAACATTTTTTGATTTAAATATTTACCAATTTATAGTTTTTTTTTTTTTTTTTTGGACATTTGTGAAAGAATTTGGGTTACATTGTTAACTATAGTAAATTTTGTCGTCTGCAATTTTTATACATTTTGCAGTGATTTTTTGCAGAGTAGTAAAAGGAATCCGGTTTCAATTTTTTTTTTTAGCCCAGTATAGTAAATGTTGTCCTCTTTTTAATAAAGTTTATTCTGAATTCGTGCAATTTTTTATTTTTGTGCAATTTATGTGATTTTTAGATTTTTTTCGCATTTTGAGGCAATTTTTTGACATTCTGAAAAAGAATCCAGTTTCAATCTTTTAACCCAGTTTAATAAATTTTGTCTTCCTTTCAATAAAACTTATTCAGAATTCGTTCAGCGATTTTTGACTTTTGGCTAATTTTTTTTATGCAATTTGAGTTTTTTGTGTTTTGCAACGATTTTATGACAGTAAATTTTGTCTTGTAGATTTTTGAATTTTTAGTGATTTTTAATGAGATTTCCAAAGCGGTTTTATTGTTTTTATACATTCCACAGCAATTTTTTGACATTCATGAAAGAATTCCAGTTACAATGTTTTAGCACATTATAATAAATTTTGTCCTCTACAATTTTTTTAATTTTTAGCATTTTTTAAAGTTTTTTTTTGCATTCTGCGGCAATTTTTCCACATTAGCAATTTTTCTTCCCAATTACAAAAAGGGGACTAAGGGGACCAAAATGCACAAAAGGGGACTAAAGGGGACCTTTTTCTAAAAAGGGGACTTTAGGGAGAAAAAGGGGACCATTTGGGAGCCCTGTACACAAGAATAAAAGGAGGGTAGAATTCTACCTGGAAAAAGGGCAAGGAATGTGGGATTTTATCTAAAAAAGGACATGAGGGCAGGCCGCACCTGTGAAACTCTCCAGAGTGATCCCTGCATTCAGTTCTAAAGCACTTAAATATTAATGCTTGAAGATTTCATGAACATATAAAAATGACTTTGTTAATGTATCAGAAAGATTCGCATTTTTCAGAAGTATTATTAATTTTTTTAAAAAACAGCCTTAAGTATATTTAATACAAAATATTGCAGAATTATATTTCAGTATATTACTAACACCTTAAGCACCATATTCAATGCAGTTGAACTTTGCAGTTGGTATACGATCAGAATTAAGGCTTAAAAATACTGAAGAATTACCAGGCAAACTCTTTAAAATTTAAATAACAATATAATGCATCAGATCACAAATTTTTGTATCATTTCACCGGATCTTAAGAGTGTTTAAAGTGATTTGGATACTGGCATATTAACCCCTTAAGCACCATATTCAATTCAGCGATGGTATTGAAGTTCCAATCTTCATCGCTTGATTCAAAGCTATCATCACTATCATTTACGCCATTATCAAAATTAAGAACATAATCACTGACTGTGTCTGACATAATTATTTATAAAATCACCATCTATCAGAGATACAAACAAACACAAAATTGAAAGCAAAACACGACAATTTACAAAAGGTAACTGAACAGAATGACCAACGCATAAACAAATGAATGACGAAGAAAGAAACAAAGCAGGGGGAAAACTGATGAGTTTTTTTTTCGACACGTAACATCATCTATTGTGTGCGAAAACAATCATTGCTATAAAGCCCATACAAAACCCATCAAATAGCAATTAGCGATGCAAAAAAACCCCAGATGCTTGGAACATTGTAGTCTGGACTTAAAATGAGGATGTACGCACCTATGTCCTGGTATTTCAAATAGAAGAGTTCATGACATACTTGCGTATGTCCTGGTGCTTAAGGGGTTAAACAAATCTTGTACCATTAGCTCAATTTTAAATTGTATTATTACGTTCATTACATCCTAAATAAATGATAATAACGATGTTATATAAATAAAAGTATTTTCCTTGCTGCATGCTTAAGTATCATGCATTCAAACAAGCATTGTAACTAATTAATAAAATGCAAAATATGACATATTTCATGTTTTATTGTTATGTTTTTATCATGTTATATTGTTATCATGTTATATTGTTATCATGTTTTGTTAATGAGCAAATTTCTAGCAATAAAATTTACTTGACCAAGGGCTATTTCAAGAAGAATACATGGTGCTCATTAACTTTGAATATAAGAAGGATAAAAATGTCGCTGGATAGTAGAAGTGAAGAATATTTTTTATATTTTAATGGAAATACCATCCTGACTTACAGAAAATCAATTTGATATGTCTAGATATAAAAGAAAAGAATATCAATTCTTAATTTTTTGTTTCAACTAAAGAAATGATAAATATTTTTTAACATTGGTAAAAATGAGTTTCCATTTAGCTGAAATATACAGGAATTACATGTGTATGGAGATGAAACTATGCTACTAGTAATTTAAATTTAGTAAAAGTTATGTTGTTTTATTATTATTAGCACAAATATGTTTGAAATATTGCAAAAACAAGCTGTTAAAATTAAACATACCAATAACAAATTGTAATTTGTGTTTAATTTAATTTTCACTTTAATTTGAAAAATAAATTATAACCAATAAGTACTGTGGTTGCCAAATAGGCAGCCAAATCACTGTTCATTATATTACTACTATGCATGTGCATTAGAAAAGCCATGAGTGAAATCGATTTTACAAAAACATACTTGGTCGCATGCCTGGACGACACAGTCTGGAAAATTAGAAATTGACTGAACTCCATTTAAGTATATTATTGCCAATATTTAATGAATGTAGAAATGTCTTTATAAATTTATCTACAACTAAGTGTGAAATTTCTGATCATCAGGTCGCTGTTAGTGACCAGTATTTTTAACCTGGCAAATTTTAAATTTCATGTCCTAATCTTGAGCATGCAACTTTGATCTAGAGTATGTGACTTTCATCAAGTGAAAATAACCACTGTTGATACTTGGCTAACTGTTATCTTTTTTGTTTTTAGTTTAATATTAATTCTTACTTATATAAAACTTTATAATTCTTTTTTTAATTGGGTAAAAAATAAACTTTTAGTTTTGCCTTTTTACTTCCACTAACCCCCCCCCCCCCCCTTGAGTAAATTTTTAAATCAAAATTGTTTCTACTATTGCTTATTTTTTTACTAGGACTTCCCTCAAAGGGATTAGTCTGAGTGATATTGCTGAGAACATAGGGTTAACAATTACAATATAAAGAAAAAGACCAAATTAAATGATAGAATTACAAAATATCATATATAAATTCATATACACTATTAAAAAAATAGAAAAGAAGTACCGTTCATCAGATGTGTTGTCATATTTTTTTTTAACATGTGGCAAAGGATCTCATTTTCTTAAGCGCGTATTGCGCAAAACTTGAAAAAAAAACGCCGGATCTTTTAAAACGCCAAGCTTTTTAAAGTTACGTAATTGGATTTGCAGCCAATAGATTATTCTATCAAGCGTGGCTTAATGCAAATTTAATTTCATTGTTGCACCTTTTTTGTGTGTGAATTTAAAATTTTTCTTCCTTGATTATTTATCTATTATTTGTATAACTGTTTATAAAAACTCTTACACTTCAAACCACATTGATAGCATGTTTTGCTACAAACCAGATTGCAAAACTATAGTCTAAATTACTATTAAAGTATAGAAAAAATCTTTCGATGACTTCTGTAAAATAACTTTTACATTAAATCTCCATATCGGCAAAATTGAAAATTATATATATTACAAAGTTAAGCTTAACAGATACTTCTTGATTATTCTATAGGAGGCTCTGCCCCCTGCGCCTTTACAGCGCCAATCCGCAGACTTTTCTTTTACCTGTCTGTCTGTCTCTCCACAATCTGTCTGTTTCCCTATCCGTTTTCTGCCCGTCTCTCTAACTGATTGTCTATCTCTCTACATGTCTCGCTACCTGTCTCGATATTTCTCTACCGGTCTCTATATTCCTCTACCAGTCTCGCTACCCGCCAATCTATTTCTCTAACCGTCTGTCTATCCGTCTAACTACTTGTATGTCTAGCCGTGTCTCTATCCACTTCGCTACCCATTTGTCTATCTGTTTCTCTACCCGTCTGGCTATACGCCTCTCTACCATCTTCTTACCCATCTCCGTACCCATCTACTGTCTCTCTACTCGTCTGTATACCCGTCTCACTATCCGTCTGTTTTTGTACCCGACTCTTCACCCGTCTCGCTATCAATCTCATTACCCGTCAGTCAACTCGTCTCTGTACTTATCTCTCTACTCGTCTCTTTATCTACCACGCTACGCGTCTCACAACCTTTCTCGCTACATTCCAGTCTACCGGTGTCGCTACCCGTCTCGAGACCCATCTCGCTACCCCTCTGTCAACCCTCTTTTTACCTTTCTCTCTAGCCGTCTGTCTATTCGTTTCGCTACCCGTCAGTCTACCTATGTCGCTACTCGTCTCTCTACCCATCTCACTACCCGTCTGCCTACCCGTTTGTTTACTCGTCTTTCTACCTCTCGCCACCTCTTCCCAATATTTAAACAGTTCATTTATTATACAGAAGCCGTTTATCAGTTATTAAATGCAAACAGAAGTAATTTATCTAATAAGTGTAATCAGATGCATTTTTTTAAAATACATACATAAACCTGAATAATAATTCATCAGTTTTGTGTTCATAGTTGTTTATATCATTTGACAGTAAATCTCAACTTCTTAAACCTGAATTGTCTCAAGCTTTTTAAAAAAACCACAAGGTCTGCATAACTGCAAAGTACCCTGAGGGCTATATTAGCTACATGTTATTAAGTTTCGTTATCGCGTTTGCAGCCAATTGCTTATGTCAGAAAGCGTGGCTTAACGCCATTTTAAATTCATTACTGTAACTTTCTTTTCTTTTCTTTTTTTTTTGGGGGGGGGGGGGGGGGGATAGGGGGGAAGGGTTTCAAATATATACATTTAACTTAAAACTTTTGCCTCCATGCCATTAGTGTTGTTTGTATTATTAACTAATACCTTGTAGACCGAGCTTCATTTGAAACAAATGTAAAAGACTTCTTCTACAGTTTTTTTGTAGGAGAAACTTTCGTAATTGGGCCCAAAGACAATCGGAGTATTTAATATCATTATTGTAACTCTTATAGAGTTAAAACAATATTGTTGCTAGCTTTACTCTTGTTTGAGACCAACCTTGCATGTGTATCTGAATGGGAAAAAGTTTCGTATCCTATGTCGGTTGGCGAAAAAAATTTTAAATGGTGCCAAAAGGTAGTTTTAGCAACTTACAAAATTTTTCAAGAGAGCGGTAAAACATGTTTTTCAAATATTTACAAACATACGTTTATTAAAGCATGTTTTTGCGCCACCTTAAAAATTTAAGCACGATGCTAAAATGAAATTTTATCGCCATATTCGATATTTTAATAAGTAATGAAAACACATAAACAAACTTATATAACAAACCTAAGAGGCATTTTTGTGATAAATAATTGTTATTGTCAGGGGGTTAAATTGTAAACAATTAATAAACGGCTAGTAAATAATAAATAGCATTTAAAATCTAAGGTACTTTTCGGTTAGCCGAGCGCCAGTGAAATGTATATATCTATATATACATATATATATATATATATATGTATACATACACACATATATGTATGTGTATATATATATGTATATATACATACATGCATATATAAATGTGTGTATGTATAGATATATGTATATATATGTATACATAGATATATAAATTTCACTGGCGCCCGGCTAACCAAAAAGTACCAAATCTAAAAATGGAGAAGTGGTCCGTATAAAAATTAAGCGCTTGATATATGTAAATCTTTTTTATTTTTTAATATTTCCGAATGCACAGATAAAAAGGTAAAAAACTCTTTTCCAAATGCCAAATAGAAAATATACAAAATCTGCTAAAAAATATATTTACATAATACTACATCTGCAAAAAAAATAAGATTTAGAAAAAGTAAGCCAAATCCTTCAGATCCCAACAATCACATCGAAAAACTTATCACCAAAAAAGAACTCGCCAAATCTTACGGCACAGGAGATGGATTTTTCCCTCTGAATGCAGAATATTAGTTTTTTTCTTGTACGATGGGTGATTATAACTGTTTCATTTCACATACTACATACCGTTTGATATATTGGTACTTTTATGTTATCCTGGCGCAGTTGATAAATCGCCAAATATTGTTCCTATAACATTTTCATATTGAATTCATTTCATTTAAATATAAACCTTTCACTCATTTAGTTTAAAATACATGCCTTTCATTAATCCCATTTAAAATGCTAAAAAGAGAAAAAAAAAAAAGAAATAATGCCATAAATCGAAACCTTTTATTTAAACACCAAAGATTTTTTTTTTATTATTTACACATGAGAAATAAAAAAAGCTGCTATTGCTGAGATTTGCGCCAAATCTCTAATACCAAGTCTACTAAGTTATTGCGGGGTTTTTCTTTCAAAGAGAAAAAAATCCAGATTAATTTTCAATTTCTACTCAATTGAAATATATTTTATTGTGCTGAATATTAGTGTGTGCATATTTTTTTTTGCTCCTTGTACTCTGTGATGTCTCTTCCGTATGTGTGTGGGCGTTCTAAAGGAAACAGGCCGTTCCAGACGACGAACACAAGTTTAATTCTTGACATAACGATGACATAAAGTTGACATAAAAATGACGAGGACAGATGACGAGCACAGGAACATAAATCAACGTAAAAGATTATTCATATTTTCAAGATTCATGATCGGTAACATTTACGACCATTTTCATAACCAATTCTGGTTTCTCATATCACAAACGACGTTCTTCGCCGCTGACGTTCTGAGTTCTACTGCCGCGCGCTTTCGTTTCTCCAGAAGGGGGCGCTACTAGAGCAAGAAGAGGCATGCGCAATCCTCACACCTCCCCCTTTCGAGAATTTGATTTAGTCTTTTGAGACAAATCAATATCTAGTAAATATCTAAATAAACAAGTAAAGCATATTAATACAAAAATTAAAACACTTAAAGAATATCAAAGAAAATAAACAAATAGAGTACACTATAACACTAATACTAATATTTTAAAGTTCGAGGATAAAGTTAAAGTTTTTAAAGTTAAAGTTCAGACTTGTAACACAGAAGAAATGTTCAAATGTTCAAAGTTTTTAAGTCTTTAAGTCCAATGTGAGGCATGTAGCCTACTTAGAGAGTCAGCATTCGCGTGGAGTTTCCCACGTCGGTACGTTATTTGGAAAGCGCTGAAGTGCAAGGGCCCATCTTTGAAGGCGCGCACTTTGAGGTGCACAGTCCTTGAGAAATTTCAAAGGATTATGGTCGCTCACCACAGTTACGTGCGAACCATAAATATAGTGTTCGAACTTTTTCAGGGCGAAGATAACAGCATAAGCTTCCTTTTCGATGGTAGCATAACCCTCTTGGCATTTGGAGAGCTTTCTGCTTGTAAAAGCAATGGGGTGCTCTTGTTCATTTTCATCTTTTTGAGATAGACAAGCGCCTATCGCATACGAAGAAGCATCTGCGTGTATAACAAATGGTTTCTGAAAGTTCGGGGAATAACAGATGGGTGATTTACTGATCGTCTGTTTCAACTCAAAAAAGGCTTTGTCACAATCCTCAGACCAAGTAACTTCATTAGGGGCACGTTTCTTGGTAAGTTCAATCAATGGACGAGCTATGTCGGAGAATGAAGGAACATAGGATCGGTAGTAAGATAAAAGACCTAATATGCTTCTGAAATCTTTCTTTGACTCGGGAACTTCTAAGTTTTGTATCGCTGATACTTTGTCGGGATCGGGTGCATGTATACCGGATCCTACCACATGACCTAGAAATTTTATTTTTCCTCGTTTTCGTCGTCTTCCTATACTAAATGTATTGTTCATTGGGCGAAAGCCATCACGTGTATACTGTTTCTTCCTCACAGTTTCCTTTATTTTCACTTTATCATAATTTTTAGAAAGTTCAATTTCATTTTTATTTTCGTCGATCGTCACTTCCTTAGTCGCTGTAAACTCATCAATCTTCTCATATCTCTTCTGGCGGTTTTCTAACATCATGTTGTCAGGATGATTTAACTTAAGGAATACATCGGGTTCTTTGTTTGCTATTTCATGTGATTTCACACAACCATTGACTATAATGTAGTCGGAATTTTCATTGTAAACAAGAGGTTGTTCCTCGCTGAACTCAATCGTGTTGGATTCGGAACTTCCATCAAGTGTTTCTGGCATTGTATTATTGAAAACAGAGTAAGATTCTTCTGTTGTCGCGACATCAACTTTTGAATATTTGTTTTCAGAAATTGTGTTTCGTCTTATATTTTCTTCCTTCATGTCTTCTGATGCAATCAAATATTTATCTGAGGTACTTGCATTCTTTTTAGCATAATTCGGGGTTTCGTATTCGGTTTCTTCATCAGGCGTGACTGCATAGTTTGAGGGTTCGAAAATTGAAATTACATTGTTAACTATGGGAGTATTCTTCATAATATTGTGTTCGCTCTGTAAATAATTTTGAACTTTTAAATCTTTTGAATTATGTAAAATTTCTTCTGCTTGCCTAATTTGGGGATCTTCTTCCTTATAATGAATTTCCGTTTCAATTTGATCTCCACTCTCTATTACGATTAAATCGGCAATAGTACATATGTCATTTTCATTATTATTAGTTTCTTTCGTGATCGACTGTGTAATACTAGTACGCGGATTAGAGTTATTTTTCGTCTCATCGAATAATTTATCCAAGTGATATAAGAAATTCTCATGAACGAAAAAGCTATTACATTCATTTTTGTTAGCTGTCGAACACTGATTTAACGAAGGGTCGTTTTTCTGTTGCCATTTAAATTTCTCTGAATCATTTATAAAAGTATCAG
Organism: Maratus michaelseni; assembly: GCA_963931845.1. NCBI lineage: Eukaryota > Metazoa > Arthropoda > Arachnida > Araneae > Salticidae > Maratus > Maratus michaelseni. The sequence continues at coordinate 58,042,155 of OZ007594.1, forward strand.
GGTCGTCGCCAGGTGTTTGGTCAATGTTCTCGTTTGCATTCGCATTTTCAACTGACACATGGTCTAAAATTGAAGCAGACAGATCTACAGTGTTGGTTTCCTTCGTATTGTCACTTATCGCGTCAACATTACAATTTAATGCCTTATCATTTTCATTATATTTATCCAAATCATTTAATTCATTATATGTATCAAGAGAAAGTAATAAATCATTAATTAAATTATCTACTACGGCGCATGTTATCATAATATTAGGATATATCTTGGGGTTTAATTTATCAACTGCAATACTCAATGGAATATTTATTAAAGGAGCTTTCAATTGGTGTCCGAATGCAGATTGCAATATTATGGTACCACAAGGATTTTTAAAGTATTCGGGTACACAATTAGCCTTTATTATAGAAATTTGAGTTCCACTATCGACTACGCCATGTAATATTTTATTACCACATTCGATATTTACTGTCGGTAATGTTTCAATTAATTTCGTTTCTTTTCGCGGTGTTCTCAAATTAAAAATCTCATCTGACCTTATTCTAGCAGTGAGTGCTTTTTCATTTGCATTCGAATTATCTTCCCTATCAAATTTATTGGCATTGCCAAATAAATAACTACATATTGTAACATTATGGTATCTGCCGCAATTAGTGCATTTTTTATCTTTTATGGTACAATCTTTAGCGACGTGTTTACCTTTCTTTAAGCATAAAAAACAGCGTCCTTGTGCTTTTAATTTAGCTATTTTCTGATCAAAGGGTAATTTATTGCACTCCTCAGTCGAATGACTATTACAAGAACAAAATACACAAAAGGTTTCGGAGGTGGCTTTAATATGAGATACTTCAGAATTAATTCTATCACTAGCGAACATTTGTTTACGAAATGCAGGGGAATCATTATTATAAGACTGCTTTAACCTTGGGTTATCTAAATTGCCAGTTAAATAATTTTGTTTTTCTCTCGACTCTATTTCGGTACGAATAAATAATAACAAATCATCAATACTTGATTGCGTGTCACTGGAATTTTTTATACATTGCTTATTATATTCTAACGAAAGATTATATGGCAAGGATTTAAGAATTATTGGTGTCAACAGGTTATCAAATCCATTTGATTCAATGTCTAAAGACCTGAGACTTCTTATTTGCGATTGAATCGTATCAAATAATTTCCGTAGAGCGGTTACATCATTTGTTTTCAATACAGGTTTCAAAGATAATAAAGTATTTATATGTGTCGTCACAATGAGATCCTTTCGGCCAAATTGTTGTTTCAGAATTTGGACAGCTTCCAAATAATTTTTATCTGATAACGCAAACCCGGAAATAGAATTATATGCACTACCACCTAAATAACTTTGCAAATAGCTCATTTTTTCAATATTTGACAGTGAATCATTATCATGGACTGCTATTTTGAATGAGTTCCAAAAGTTTTGAAACTTACTTATATCGCCGTAAAATTTCTCAATCGTTAATGTAGGGAGTTTAACAGATTGCGCAACTAATTCTGCGTGCTTATTATCGGCGTGAGATACGGGGGAAATTTGGCTTTTGCTATTATTTTTCAATTTCTTATTAATTCTAAATTTCCATAAAGTTATTTTTTCATGATATTCTATGGAGGCCTTCGCTTCTTTTTCGATTTCATCCTCATCATTAATTAGCGCTAAAATTTGTTCATCTTCTCGTTTAAGATCGATACCTTTTTGTTCTAGCTGAGCTAAATTTTCTTCTAATTCCACCAAATTCGGCGATTCTAAAACCCATGCATCTTCTATCTTTTTAACAATAGAGGTAATAGATGCTTTTATTACCCCCCTAGTTTTTTTAAGTTTAGTCAGTTGATCGGCCATACTTAAATAATAAAATTTACCTTACCTCTGTATAGGTTATCCAAAAATTTTCTTCACTATAATATTTCACTATAATATTTCACTATAATGTTTCACTATAATATTTCAGTATAATATTTCACTATAAGGTTTCAGTCAGTAATCAAAATTTACAGCCTGTTTTCATCCATTAGTTCTGACACCAATGTGATGTCTCTTCCGTATGTGTGTGGGCGTTCTAAAGGAAACAGGCCGTTCTAGACGACGAACACAAGTTTAATTCTTGACATAACGATGACATAAAGTTGACATAAAAATGACGAGGACAGATGACGAGCACAGGAACATAAATCAACGTAAAAGATTATTCATATTTTCAAGATTCATGATCGGTAACATTTACGACCATTTTCATAACCAATTCTGGTTTCTCATATCACAAACGACGTTCTTCGCCGCTGACGTGAGTTCTACTGCCGCGCGCTTTCGTTTCTCCAGAAGGGGGCGCTACTAGAGCAAGAAGAGGCATGCGCAATCCTCACATACTCCATGAACTTTTCAATTCCGATTGTCTACGAAAATCTCGCGCCGGTGAAAATGACGTACCACAAAATTTCGTGACGTATGTACTTTAATTGTGCTTTTTTATCTATTTTTTAAATATAATTTCCAAACGGTTTAGCATTTATTCTTGGTAATAAATAGACGTCGTTGTCACCTTTATAGGTACCTGCTGTAAAAATTTGAACGAAATCCGTTAAATATTTTTTGAGTTATGCTTGACGAAAGGTTTTAATATCCATCGTAGCTATATATGGGGCAAAGTAATACTGCACTGTGTATGAGTCTTCGTTGCACTCAGACAATTACATATTTCAAATCTCCATGTATTTGAAATATGCAGTATGTAATCATTTGCATTTTACAGTCTGACTGTGCAATTTTTGACAGAAAATTGATTCAAAAATTGTGTATATTTAAAATTTTGCTACTTTTGTGAAATGCTGAGATACACATTCACAGGGTTAAATATTCTTAAATTTTAAATCAGAAGTTTTTCTTTCAAGTAACTAAAAACCATAATATTTAATATAATTAGTGTCTGTACAGTTAATCATTAAAATGAATTATTGAATGGATTTGCTTAATGAGTTTTCATTAAGCAAAATGTCTATCGATGATTATCTTAAACTAGTCTACATTCTTCAATTTTGCTACTTAAAAATGTAATTTTTTTTTCAAGTTTGTATATTTCTTCATTATTGTGTTTGAATAGCTGCTTCTTTGGTCTTAGTTTGATTTCATTATGACATCAAGGTCACAACGCATGCAGATAGCATCATATGCTTGCATTTCCCAGTGTAGCTGATCTTTTCCTCAGATTTCGGAGTATATTGTGTATTTTCTCCTAAGAAGTATGAACCCTGTTCCTTTGACTTCCTTTCTAATAAAAATGTTTTTTAAATTACTGAGCAGATAAACCAAGAATATTAGGACTAGCTTTAAAATATTGTCTAATTGAATTGGGGTAATCAAAAATTTGCATTTCTTCTTGGAATGGAAACTAAAAATTCTTTAGTATCCAAAGTTACATTGTACTAAATATCCTAGCATAAGTCACTCAATTTCAGTACTTTACAAGGAGGTAATTTGCAGGTTTATAGAGATCAGCAGCTTCAAATATATTCATCCTGAGCAGTTTGGCTGCTGTAAACTGGCTTTTATCGAAAATATTAAAATCCCAAGCCTTCCTCATCAGACCTACACTGAATTGACAAAAAATCATCTCTTACATGCCTTTTGCTAACGTCACCCATAAATATATTTCGAACAGGCTCACATATTTGGACACACAGGAGTTGGCATAGCCTTTTAACTGATCGTTGTAATACAGGAAATTCATTGAAGGCATTCTTAAAACAACAAATTTATCCTTGCATCATCATGAAATAATATTTTTTTCAAATGTAATATCGAATCCACAAGTTCAAAGAATTACATTAAAATCTTAATATTTCAATTCTCTGCCACGCTGCATTCATTACAGCACTGGGCCATACGTGGCCAATGGAGGGATATAGGTTGAACAGACCTGCATTAACCAACTCAATTGAAAACAAATTCAGAACCCAAGTAACAGAACTTACAACATAAGATTTCATAATTTTATATATAATCAACTGAAGATTTTTTTCACATTAACAAGCAATATTTATAAACAAGTATAGAGACATTAATAAAATGCTGTTAAATAAACATGAATAATATAAAAACAATATGCAAAGAGAACTTACATCAGAAATTAATTTCTTGTTTATTTCGATCTGTTTCTCCAGTTTTTCTTGGAGGTCTTCAATTTTTTCAGCAAATGGATGAGATTTTTGAGGAGTAGAACACCTATGTTTCTGTTCATCAATATGCGACTTAAGTGCTGAGATTTGTACTAGTTGTTCAGAAAGTTTTTCTTGAAGAGCAGAATTTTCATGCTGACATTCCTAATTATAGCAGTCAAAAAATACAAAATTTCAAAAGCATAATAAAACTTAAAAATTTCAAACTTTTTTCAATATATGTTATCAAAGCTACCTGAAACAGTAACTACAATATACTGTATTTAGGCAATTTATAAAGCCTGTGACAAAATATGGCATGCCATAACAGAAAAGGATTTACAGTAAAAATCATAGTTTGTATTGCATTTATCAACCTTATTCATAAATTGAACAAAAAAACAAGTTTTAAATACAATATATCATCAAGAGATGGATATGAAGTCTCAGAAACCACATTTATTTATAGATCCAAGAAAGCTTCGTAATTTAAACACAGCAGCTTATGTAACAACCCATTGTATTTTAAACACTGTTAAATTCTTATTAGTACAATTTTTAAATTAAAATGTATAAGTCATAAGCTAAAAAAGTAATCATTATCATTCATAAATTTTAATTAGACCTTTCAATCGCCATAAGATCCCTTAAAACTGATCAATTAATGCTCAAGTTTTTGAGCATTGAAAGATTAGTCGATTGATTGATTCTCCCAGTTTTACTTCTTTTTTTCTTAAAAAATCTTTTAAATATACTAAATGTGACAAACTGCAGATTGTAACCAGAAACAATCTTTATCTGTCCCTGGTAAATTTAGTGTTCATTATGTAACTGCTTCAGAGCCTATTCCAGACAAACAGACATAATTTTTTTAGGTAGATTTCGTAAGAAATACTACCTATTACATTCTCACCTAAGTTGGAAATTTTGAAAAATTTTTGCAGATCTACGCCGATCACGACTCCCAGAACCCAAAACCACCCACAGTTCAAAAGTTTATATATCTATCTATCTATCTATCTATCTATGTCACTTTTTTCTGACCACGATAACTGGAAAAATTCTGCATAAATCTCTTCCAAACTGATACATAAAATCAAGGGTCATAAAATTTCGGTCAAGTTCGTTAATGGGCAAAATCGAACCAGGGGGGGGGGGGGGGGAAATGGGGGGGGCTTTTTGTGAAAACAGAAAAATCCTCATTATTTCTTTATTATTATACGTATCGAATCTGTTTAAAGTTATTATTACTTCTAGGAAAAGGGCCAAACATGTATGTATGACAGATTTTTGATATAACTAAAAATGGCCCCCAGGGGGGGAAAAAAGGGGGGTTTTAGAAGAAAAAAAATCATAGCTTCGTCAATTCACAAGATATCAAATCCGCGTAAATTTATTATTAATCCTCTTAGTATTATCTAAAACTTTTATATTGACAAGTTTTTTATAGGACCAACCGTTATAGCAAAAAAAAATTAAAAACAAAACAAATCCCTGCCGGCTCCGCCTGCAAACAAGTTATTTTTCGAAGTAGGCGGTTCCAACTCCCGCATCTTTTCGAAACTGATACATAAAATCAAGGGTCATAAAATCTCGGTCAAGTTCGTTAATGGGCAAAATCGAACCAAGGGGGGGGGGGGAAATGGGGGGGCTTTTTGTGAAAACAGAAAAATCCTCATAATTTCTTTATTATTATAGGTATCGAATCCGTTTAAAGTTATTATTACTTCTAGGAAAAGGGCCGAAAATGTATGTATGACAGATTTTTGATATAATTAAAAATGGCCCCAAGGGGGGGGGGGGGGGGGAAAGGGGGGTTTTAGGAGAAAAAAATCATAGCTTCGTCAATTCACAAGATATCAAATCCGCGTAAATTTATTATTAATCTTCTTAGTATTATCTAAAACTTTTATATTGACAAGTTTTTTATAGGACCAACCGTTATAGCAAAAAAAATTAAAAACAAAAAAAATCCCTGCCGGCTCCGCCTGCAAACAAGTTATTTTTCGAAGTAGGCGGTTCCAACTCCCGCATCTTTTCGAAACTGATACATAAAATCAAGGGACATAAAATCTCGGTTAAGTTCATTAATGGGCAAAATCAAACCAGGGGGGGGGGGGGGGGGGCTTTTTGTGAAAACAGAAAAAAAAAACCCCATAATTTCTTAATTATGATACGTATCGAATCCGTTTGAAGTTATTATTACTTCTAGGAACAGTGCCAAAAACTTATGTATGACAGATTTTTGATATAATTAAAAATTGCCTTAAGGGGGGAAGGGAAGGTGGGTTTTAGAAGAAAAAAATTCATAACTTGGTCAATTCCCAATATTTCAAATCCGCTTAAATATATTATAAATCCTCTTAATATTATCTAAAACTTTTATATTGACATGTTTTTTATAGGACCAACTCTTATAGCAAAAAAAAAAAAAAAAAAAAAAAAAAAAAAAAAAAAAAAAATCCTTGCTGGCTCCGCCTGCAAATAAGTTTCGTTTCGAAGTAGGCGGTTCCAACTGCAGCATCATCGCAAAAAGGCCATTTCTTCCGCAATTCCCGACAAACAGGCACCCCACGTTCTGCGTCTTCGAAATCTACCTGTGCCTGTAGGCCAAGCCGTCAGGGATTTTTTTTAATATTATGTTTGACTATATGTTGTCTAAATAGTTGAATGAACTTATAAATAGGTGTTTTTCTGAAAATCACAGACAGACATTCCAATTTTATATATTATTAGTATAAAATTGTACAGATGTGCACTTTGAACATTACACTTATGACAAAAAACAAAAAATATTTCAACTTGCATACATTTTTTTGCCCAGAAGACATTTTTAAAGCATTGAATTTCCTTCATAAGAAAAAAAAAATCTTGGTAGCCTCAGTTAACACAGTGTGATACCTACCAGAGACAATACCTGCCCCGTTATGGGTTAGAAAGGAAGAATTTACTCCTCTACTTTTTTTTTCACTTTTTTTCAAGGAAAGATTATTATTATTTTTTTTTAATAGAAAATCAATCTGTTTTAATTTTAAAAGAATGGATAATACACAGCCCAACACTATTATCCCATTTCAATAGCAATTATGTTTTCTTCAATTTTTAAATGCTTTCCGATACAGTTGAATATTTTTTATTTCAATTTACCCACCCATCTGTCTGCATTTTAAGTGTCAATGTTTTTGACAAAAATGTATGAATTATATTTCATTAATATAAAGTGATATTTTACCATTTTTTCCCATTTATTTTTAAGAGAAAAGAATATTCTGATTCTTTTTAAGAGAAAAGACTATTCCAAATTTTGACTTCAGGAGAATATTATCAGAGTATATTTGTTTTCTGAGAATAATCTCAAGAGAATATTTTAAACTTCATACCGCTATACCTAAAGTTCGTTATTTTTGTGACCAGTAGTCAAATTGAGTGTGAAAAGTGTGCAAGTGAATTTTTGTTCAAAAGTGAAGCTCATATATACTTCTTTTTGAAAGGTGTAAAATAAAAAGATTATAAACAGTAAAATAGGTTTTATTAGACTGTTGACATATGTTTCAGGTCAATCTGAGTCATTATCAAAACAAACAAAAGTATTCTATAAATGCACAGTTCTATGAAGTTATTTGAAATGCAATTGTTTAATTTATCATGTACTTAAAAAAAAATTATGCATGGTATTTATTTTTTACTTGGATGTTTACTTCCATATTTTAACCATGGAGCAACTCAAGTCACATTTTTGGTAAATTAAATGATGCTGCATTGTTATATATTGTATTTTTACGTGTTACAAGCTCTATGGTTTCTCTTATAATGGATTGATAGTGTAGATTGACGGGAAAAATTATTTTACTTTCATTGAAATTTATTTGGATCAATTATAAATCCATTATAATTTTTAAAAAGTACATGAAAAATTAAATTATTGTATTTCAAATAACTTCATAGATCGTGCATTTATAGAATATTTTTGTTTCTTTTGATAATGAATCAGAGTGAGCTGAAACATATGTCAACAGTCTAATAAAACCTATTTTACTGTTTACAATCTTTTCATTTTACACCTTTCAGCAATTAAAAAGGAGTATATAATTACAAGGTGTTATGATTTGTGAACTTCATATTTTAACAAAATTATTTTTTTGCTCTGGAGAAGAATTAAAAAATAAAAACATATTTACAGAGTATGAGGCCTTGATTTTTTTAAGCTGTTGCTCTAGTTCTTTGTTTTTCTTCACCAATTCTTCATCTATGTGGGCTAATCTTCCGATTTTTTCTTCAAGTCTTCGAATTTCAAGCCAGTGGACTGAGCGGGGAGACATTTCCCAACCATCCTCGTATGGAATATTCAGGGATTCACTATCTTGGGATCCACTTGGTGATGTAGCTCCACTTTGTACAGGACTAGATGCAGCAGAGAGAAAACTTGACTCTAATTGTTTAGCTCTTTGCTCAACTTTAGCTTCTAGAAAATGAATCTGAAAAAACACAATAAAAATAAATGAAGTAGGAGAAGATACTAATAATAATGAAAAAAAAAAATGCTACACCTAAGCTTATTCTGTTGAGAAAATTCTGAAAGATTTATTTATAAAAGAGAAAACATACCTGCCCTCTTAACTCCTGTAAAAGTGTTTGGCTCTGAGACATCATTTCAATTTCTTGACTTCGAGAAGCAAGTTGTTCTTTGAGATTATTAAGGTGTTCCATTGATTCTCTATTTGCCTGTGAATGCTTAGATGAATCCCCACTATCTGAGAGCGAGCCGTTCTTATCTTGATTTGGAAATGATTCATAGACATTAGACAATTTCTAGAAAAAAAAAAAGTATGTATATTACATGAACATATGTGCACATCTTTTCTGCATCGGTTCAGGTATCAGGATTTTAAACGAATCCGACACAATCTGTATTTCTTTTTGGGTACATGCAGTGCTCTACTTCAGAGACAATATTTATAAACAGGATAATATTTATGTATTTTAAATTGTGTAATAAATATTTTTATTTATGTATTTTAACACATAAAGCAAGGTATTTTAAAATTCATGCAGCGACGGGATACTTTTTACCAGCTAAATTATTGGGTATATGCAAAAGTAAGTTCTGTTTTTCCCAATTGATGGCGTGAGTGGTCTTAAGTGTATTGCAGAAATCTGGTAATACATGCTTTTGAAACGCCTCTTCATAATCTTCAAAATGTAGTATACAACATTTGATTAAAGTGCAAACAACACAGCTTTGTAAATAGATTTAAATTGGATAGTTTTGAGCCAAATAATCGTTATTGCAGTAAGTTTTGGTATACTTCTATAATTTAAAGAAAAGCGCTGCAGAAAGTCATCGTTTACTTTTAGAAGCTTACGGTGAACATGCTTCTTTTGACAGTGTGTGTAGAAGGTGGTTCAGTCAATTTGAAAAGAAGGTTTATTTGACGTTGAAGACGCAGAACATGAAGGTAGACGAGCTACTGAAATCTTCTGAAACTGTTACTGGCAAAGCCTACAGATGACAACTAATGCGTCTGAAGCAAGCTGTTCAAGAAAATCAACCAAAATGGGAGAATAGACACAATAAACTGATTTTGCTGCATGACAATGCAAAACCATATACTGCAAGCATCGTTAAAAAGCAACTTAGAAGGGCAGGGCTGGGAAGTTCTATCCCACACGCCATATTCGCCAGACGTTGCTCCTTTGGATTACAATTTATTTTTATTCTGATCGATGCAGTCAGCCCTTCAAGACTTACAATTCACATCTTATGAAAGTATGAAAAATTGGCTTGACAAATGGATCGCTTCAAAAGACCACGACTTCTTTAGACAGGGAATCTGTAAACTGCCTGAAAGATGGACGAAGGTTGTCGCTTCTGATGGAGCATACTTTGAATAATGTACCACTTTTATATATACTTGCTAAATAAACATATAATTTTAACTAAAAAAACGGAACTTACTTTTACATATACCCAATATAAAAAAAATAATAATTATAAAAATTATAAAATTTTTATTTTAAAAATGCACATAATATATATTTTTATTTTTCCCCACTATTAAACAGACATGGAAATATAAGACTTTAAATTGAAGAACTCAATATATATCAAACACTACATTAAAAAATAAAATCCTTATAATTTAAAGCAATGTAATTTCTTAACTTAAAATGTAATAAGAACTATACACAAAACAATAATAATGAAAAAGGTACTTGTTTACTTTCCCGTCAACATCTTTCTGTTGCCAACATACACATTGCCAATCAGTGTACCAGACACCCATAATGGATAAACATAAAGTAAGAATACACCCATAATATTTTTCCTTGGTTTCATGTAGCCTCAATCAATTTTTGATAAGATGTAAAGGTTTCATAAAGATGTGCACATGTGATCACTATCCTGTAGCTCAAATCCAACTAAAATGTAAAAAAGTATTTTTTTTTAATTTAAATTGGATTTTTATTATTTTTTCTCCTGTGTTAAGGTCAGGGGTCAGAAAAACTACTTTTTTATTGTAGCGAATTACAACTACTTTGTTGAAAATGTAGTTAACTACAACTACTTGTTTTAAAAAGTAGTGAATACAAACTACTTTTCAAAAGTAGTCACTACTTTGCCACTTTCAAATTTTGTCAAAGCGTTCAATTTACACTAAAAATTGAAGACACACAGATTAAATAAAGTGACCCCTTGTTATATCGCGTCTGCCGGGATACAATTAAATAAAAGCGACATAACTGAGGGCATTAAAAAATTTAGAAGGATTACATACGAGAAAATGTTTTGTGTTTGTCTCCAAAACATTAGTTTATGCACACTTAACAAATTTCGCAGCAAAATTAAGAAAGATAATCTAGAAAATTATAGAAAAACAACCCTAAATGCAAACAATAAATAAATCTGTAAATAGAGCATTTCTGAATAATAAGAAACCCGGCGTTAAAACATGAAGGCCTAATAATGAGTAAATAGACAAGTGTTGCCAACAAGAAAATTAATTCTTTTGGCAGTTTAGTACTTGATTTCAGCAACAAGTGCCAATGGAAAAAAAATCTATGACTTCATGCGATGCACTGCTATACACTGCAGCTGAGGTTTGCCACTGCGATTCGGAAATTGTTGAGCAGAACAAATTCTAGACAAAAGAAGCAAGTTTCAACCATGCGATTTACATAAGGCACTTTTTCCCCCCCTGAAGTAGTGTTAAAAGTAGTGTCAGTTCTCGCTACAAACTACTGATTTTTTGTATTGTGTTACTCGCTACACTACATTGTTCAAAATGTAGCGCGCTACACTGCAAACTACTGTAAGCGACTACAGTAGTTTCAATACTTGTAGCACGCTACTTCCAATCCCTGGTTAAGGTATTGAATGGAACAAGAATTATTAAGATGTTTAGGTTTCCAAAACAAGTAAGCCTCTAATTAGATGATATTAAGGAACATAATTTATATTTTTATACTTTGATAAAGTTATAATTCATAACTGTAGAAATAATAAAAACAGCAAATAAGTAATTTCATTAGTTAATAGCACAAATAACAAATGAAACAAATATCATGGCAGTTCTTCTTGCATTTATACCTTGTAAAATTTCTGCAATCACAAATCTAAACTTACACAGATGCAGTATGTTAACAAAAAAAGGAAAATTTATTACATCTATTAGTTTATACATATACAGAATAAACATAATCGTAAGAAGACCGGTCAATATGCAATCCACATCAATTTATCAAAATATTAAATATTAATATTATTTTTCACCCAGTGGGCATTATTGGAAGTTAATAATAAAAAAAGTTTTGCTCTTTTTTCCACCACCCTTAAATGATTTCTTTATTTGCTGTGTAAGAGGCCAAAAGTAGAAAACATTATTTCAACTTGTACTAAAACAGTTCTTGCAATGCAAAACATTTTGATACTAATTAGAGCAATGGATAAGGGGTTTTTGGGGTTTAGAAATCAACTTGTCAGAGCGTCATCGTCTGGAAAAACATTTTCATGCAATATCTGGTCTTCACACAGAGAAAACATATTGCAAGGAAGTATAAAAAGTGCATAAGGGCTGCCAAAAGTTGAAATGAAAGATAAAAATATTACACATAGCATTCTGGCATATGAAATGAAATCTTTTATTATGTTATATCTGCTCTGTGTATGAGTAGAATGGCTATTTTTTAGTAATTGAATCTGTGGCTAAGATTGGCATCAAATAAGACAACAATATACAATTTTAAAAGTATGAGAGTTACAACAATGGTTACAAAAATGAAATAAGTTTTTTGCTAAACCTATGCCAATTGGCTTTGAACCAAATTCTGGAACTTTCTCCAAGCAAAGATTTCAAGAAGGTATATAAAGCATACAACAATTGCCTTATTGAAATCTTATACTAATAAATGAACAAAACACATATCCAATAATTAACCAGGTACTAAATAAATATATATATAAATACAAGCATAAACCAAGAAACAAAAATAAAAAATATATATTTTAAATACATACTTGACGAAGTTCCACTTCTATTCTACCCTTTGCATCAAGCTGTTTTTCAAGTTCATCAATCACTTCACGCAAATCACGTATTTTATCCACAGACTGCCTCAATTCTTTTTCTACTTCATCTTTTTTAGCCATAGCAGTTTTATGATCTTCAATTCGGGCTCTTAGTAGTTCTTCTAATGATTCAATCTAAGTAAAAGAAAATTAGGAAAACTAAGTAAATTTATATAAAATAAAAAGGAAAATTAATTTTAATAAAAATAATTATAATTTACTTCTCGAGTCATTTGGGATTCAGAACTCTGAATTCTTTCTTTTTCTTTAACAAATTCTTCCATTCGGTTAATTTTATTCATGAATTCTTCTCTTTCTTGTTCTCTTTCTAATGCTTGTTGCTAGACAGAATAATAGTAATGACAATTTTTGAGAGCTTAACTAACATTTTATAACAGCTTAAATGTAAAAGTGACTAAAATAAGTTAACAGAAAATAAATTCTTTATAAAAATTGCCAATTACAATTACTATTCCTTTGATGAAGTTGATGTCAGATAAACAAATGAACAAGCAAAAAGGAAGTTACATTTTCAGAAACCACTATCTTCCAAACATTTTGTTTATACTACGCACAGTGTGGTATTTAGTCCCAAAACCTGGCCAAAATTATTTTATACTTCTAAAAGTTACACATCTGCGTTTTTATTAGCTCACAGGCTATCAAAGCCTGAGAGCTAATGTGCCCGCCGGTTTTGTATGTACGTACGCATGTATGTACGTACGCATGTATGTACGTACGTATGTATGTATGTACGTACGTACGTATGTATGTACGTAACGCGATAACTCTTGATAGAAATAACCGTTTTGCTTCAAATTTTGTTTATAGGTCCATTGTGATAAGGTGCTTCTCTGATTAGTTTTGGGAGTTCATTGGTTAGGTATAAAGGGGGGAACGGGGGGCTAACTCCCCCTTAATTTAGATAAATGAGTTTTTCATGCAGAATTATCCGATTTTCTTCCAATTTTGTATATATATTCATTGTAATAAAGCACTTCTCTGGTTAGTTTTGGGGGTTCATTGATTAAGTATAAAGGGGGGAATGGGGGGATGATCCCCCTTAATATATAGTCAATTTCCTTATTTTTCGAGAGTCAAGAGTATAATATACAATTAGTGTGAAAAGTCTGTGATCTCAATGTCCTCAGTTTAACAGAGCAGTTTTCTTTTTTATTTGAATTGTAGAGTGAAAACGGTAAAATAAAGTCTTATTTATAAATGAAAGCATGTATTCATCAGTTTCATCACTATTACTCTCTTTAAGAATATTAACATTTGTAATATCACTTTCTGATAACAGATGTAAAACTTCAGAAGATAAGGGCTTTCTTTTCTAGTTTGTGTTGCATTTCATGTCAGTTATTATTGGGTCAGAAGTTAAAAGAAGCCTATTCAGGACATCAATGTACAGGCCACTCGCGAAAACTTTCTTCTGTAGTTTAATTTAAATGACCTAATATGTTTATTGCGAGCTTCTGCATCCTCTTCAGATAGTTGGCCTATTGGCAGAATAGCTTTTGTTTATAAAGTCTGCTCCATGACGAAGTACCTTGTGCATTGTAGGGGACATGGGATAAAAACCATATAGCGACACGTACAGTTCAGCCTTCTCTTAGCAATATTTTTCAAATTCTTCTGTATTAATTTCGTATTAGTATTGTTTTCTCCAAATATTGTCCTTGTTTTTATGAGTAGCTACCCATTTTTGTTTAAACTGATTTTTAATAACGGAGAGCTTTTGCGTCATCGCAGCTATCCTTGGATAACCTTCAGAATAATTTCTCAATAATTCTTGCTGCATAAATTAATGGTTTCCATCAAATGTTGACTCATTTGAGCATTGCATGATGGTATACAACTCATTTTGAGTCATAGATCGCAATTCAGAAGGCCCTGTTACAAAAAAAAAAAAAAAAAAAAGCAGTAATTTATATAAAAAATTGTAGGAACCAACAAAAAAATTCTTTAAAAATAGGGGGGCGGTTTCGGGCGGCTGATTTTTTTATAATTGCCTTGTATACTAAGTACTGCATATTACGAAATAGTTTTCATCGCTTAAATATGTTTAAAAATATAACAAAATCCTTTCTAAATATTATAAATAATTATTTATGCCACTGTTAACTATACCTAAGTTGTCGACCATATAGACAAAAAATCTGCAGGATATTCATTAGGTAAATGTAGTGTGTATAAAGTACATACCCAGTTCAGAATAATCCATCACAACAACAACCACTAAATTGTTTAGACCAGGGGTTCTCAAACTTTTAGATCGACGTACCACTAAATCGAAATTCATACTTCCGCGTACCACCAGGTAACAAACGTAAATCTAATATAGAAAAACCTGTCTAAAACGAAATATCTCTCCGGTCTTTTGTATTTTCTTCATAGCAGATTTTATTGCATTTAAAAATGAATTATTACATTACTAAATTGACTGCTTTATAGTAACATTCAAGTAAAAAGTAGTATCATCATTAAATGTTAATAATGCATACAATATAAAAATACTGTATTTTGGTATAGTAAAAAAGCCACAGTACTTAATGACATATTGGCGCACACTGATTCATATATTGTTGTAGTAGGCTAATGAAAAGGGTGGGCTTGTTTCATCAAGCACAACTTCATCATGTCTGGCTCAATATTAAGAAGTTTTAGTCATAAGTAAGATTCGATGTTTAGTTTATTCCTGTATCTATTTTTCATATAACAAAGGGCGGAAAAGAACATTCACAGAGATATGTTGTGCTAAACACAATCAAACTTTGACGATATTAGACGGTACTCTGATATTCTCGTCAGCGAAAATTCTGTTACATTCATCCTTTTGAATATGGACTCCAGTAATCCATCACAGGAGATGAGAGCTGAATAAGTTTACTTCTTTCCTCTCTTGTGAGATACAGTGGCAGGGTGTCTCAAATGAGAAACGAATTTCCAGATACCGATTAAGGTCAGGTGGAGCCCAAGGCCCAGTACCTTTTCGGAGCCAATCTCAAACCAAGATATTAGCTATAAATATTTTGAGGGAGTATACGGTAATTATCCTTAGATATTATGATATGGTTACCAAGTTAATCAAAATCTTTTTTGGTTTTGGGGGAAATAATTGCAAAAAACTGCATTTTTAATAAACTTTTTGCAAACAATTTTATTTATTTTGGGGGCCTCCATCAGTGGTAGGCCTTAGGCCACGGCCTAGTCGGCCTCTATATTAATCCGGCCCTGCGAATTTCTTATCCAAAGCTTAGTTAACGCATTTAACATAGGCCCAATACAACCGTATTAATTATCTGCATACCTTTAAATTTAAATGCGACAATAATGTCGCTCAGTAGGCAAACACTTGCAAGTTTCTTCATACATTTATGTATATACCAACTCAATACATATGTACAATGCTTTACCTCAAATCCGCACTGCATATGACCACAATTTTTGTTTGATTTAAATAATCTTACTCTCTTGACCATTTTAAATAACTTTACTCTCTTAAAAACTGATTTTCATGAAAAGAGGAAACAATAACACTTTTTGTACAAGAGAAGAAAAATATTTCAGTCAACACAATGAATCAATTTATGAATTCTGTTTGAAATAAGACTTTTATTTCAACACCTCCTAGAAGCTCTTATAGTGCAAAGAGAACAATGGGTTATAATTTACACTTGGAATGTTATTTTGTTTTAATTCCTCCCACTCACACAAGCTCCTCCTACTTGCAAGTATTTAGATTTTACCTTCAGATAATTCAATTTATAAAGTATGTTCAAAAACAGTTCTTCCGCTTATTAAAAATACTTCATTCATTCATTAATTTTAAAATTAGGTCTTTATTACAAAATTCAACTTTGATCTATATAAATCTAATAATTGTGTTTTTAATTCTGGAAAACTGATTGTATTATAAGAGTTGTGTGTGAATTTCAGCAAGTCTACGATAACAAGCATATTTGGTAACAAAAAGAAAAAAAAATAGAAAAAGCGTTTACAGATCCTAAATCGCATTCGAAATTTTTTTTGAAAATTTCCAAGCTAATAAAGACAAACCGTTTGCGATTCCATAATAATATGCTGCATTTTGTATTTTATTTCACGTACCAGTAACAGACTTCTGCGTACTAGTAACCAGAGCTTCACGTACCAGTACTGGTATGCGTACCATAGTTTGAGAACCCCTGGTTTAGACAATAAACTACAAGAGATTTTAAAACACTAAAATCTGAGCACATCGTAAAATCACAGGACCACTGGAAGCGAACGGCAAATTCGGACTGATCGCGTGGCGCGTTGCGTTGTGCTAGCGCATTGCACGTTTTGCCTTTGGATGCAGTAACTATTAAGCTTTTTGAGGAATAATATACAGGGTAGGAAACCAATTTTTTAAAAATTCATTTTTGACCATGCTTTGGGACTAAATACCACACTGTGCTACGCTCAAAAAACATAGACATTAAAAAACAAGTTGGAAATTGTACGTCAAACGTTACAAACGAGGTGCGTTCGTACTATTATAGCTAGTTATATAAATATTCAGATCTTGATGATTTTTAATTCGGTGAAATGAATTATATCGTCTGCGTATTAATTTCTGTCATAAAATAAGTATCTCGGTTGCTTGACGATTAAACTTCGAAAGCTCCTTTAAAAGAAAAGCACCGATTTAAAAAAAAAAAAAAAAAATCAAATTTCTTAATAAATATTTTTATTAATATTTTCTAAAGTTTGATTCTATTTTTAAAAAAATTGAAATGTCTCGACAAAATTCTGAAAAGATAATATATCTTAAATTCCAAACCATTCGGTTGGGTAGTTTTTGCGTTGTTATATGCGGACGGACGGACAGACAGACAGACGGACGGACGGACCAGACGACGACAATAGGTGCTACGTATTTATATAATTACGAACGCACCTAATAAATAAAACAGAGCAAGTTAAGCTACAATATTTAAACAATTGTTCAATTTTAAAAAGTTTATTGTCCTTGAAAGCAGTAAGAGAAATTAGAAAAAATACTGGGCGATTCAAAATAGAGGTTATGGCAATTATTTCTTAAACAGCTGATGACAGAAACATACTTCCAATTACAAAAAAAAAAAAAAAAAAATTAAGCATAGCATTTGTTTTTGAGATGCTGTATACATATTAAAATACTAGCCGCCGCTGGTGACCAGTTTGGTCTCCCTTAAATGTATGTTAAGCATTGTAACACGTTACTTTCATTCCTAATTTAATTTTTTTCCTTCTCTAAATCGGAAGATTCTAACAGACAAGTCAAGAACTTTTGCAATCACGGTAGCATTTCACATATTTTGTTGTTGTTGTTGTTATGTATTTCACTTTTCTTGACAAACGCTGCTTATCCCATTTAAACATTTATGCTTCATGCCCGTTTGCTTATCAGTTGCAATATGTTTGCTAATGCAGAGATTCTTAAACATATTAAGTAATTTTCCGTAATTGGGTCCGTTGCCAATTAACGTATTTTAGTTAATACGATTTGATGCAATGAAATCCATTTTGTGAAAGTATTTAATGATATCCACATTTACATTGAACCATATTGTTGCTAATAATTTATTTTGTTTCTCGCTAACTTTGGCTGTAGACTCGATTACGGAAGATTAGAAAATCTATCATTATTCTCATCTAAAACATCTTGAAATATGTGCCATAATCGAGCTGCATATTATTACACGTAATTTTCGAGTATGATTTGGTGAAACATTGAACTTTTGGAAGTGAGTTTTGATAATCACATTCCCTTTAAACCATATTTGCTATCAGCACTTTTGACCCGTGGCGTATAACCTGATTAAAATTCATGAACCTCCTTCTAGATGCCGATCTTTGTTCGACTTTGTTTTTCTCGGCTCCCCTTTCTTGATATAGTTCAGGAGTTTTCATACATGCGTAATTCCCTAACTTCGGCATTTCTGCTTAATGTCTACTGACTATTAAGATCAGTAACAGGTAAATACGCTACACAAACATTGGTGCCTATAATTCTAATTACAGCAACCCATTTTTTCTCTTTATATTGTAACTCTATAGTTAATATTATGTAGTAGAAATATAAAAGACAATTGAAGACGTTTTTATTGATATAGTAGATATAGATATGTATATTATATTCATAGGTATATAGTATGTGATTAGAATATATATCTCATATTCATTCCGGTGGATATAAAATACCGTCAATAAAACTACCATCGTAAATATCTAAGCTAAACGCCATCAGTATGATTTTATGTGTTTTATAAATGTACACTAAATTATTTTTTGTATTATTTTACTTTGATTTTATATTAGTTACCATTTTCAATGATGAGTCCTGTTGGGTACAGTTGTCGCAGACGCACTGGATATTATTTTGACGATATAATTATTGGCTGAATAAATTAACCTTTGTGTGTGTTTTATAATAAAATTTTGCGTTTTTTAATATAAAATAAACTATTTCATAATAAAATAAAAGAATCATGCTGTTTTAGCAATCTCTAACAGGTACCTGAAAATGGGATTTTCTCGCCAAAATAGCGCAAAACAAAAATCGTGCTAATCCTCGTGCGTCTGCGACAACTGTTAGAATTTAAAGTACGCCGTTCACACTTTTAGTTTAAAATAGAAAATATTTAGAAAAATAAGAAATAATATCATAAATCAAAACATTTGATTTCAAAATCAAAGTATCATTTCTAATTTGCACACGCGAAAAATAAAAGCTGGTATTGGCGATTTTAAAAATGCTATTGGCGAGATTTGGGCCTAAATAACATAAAAGTACTTAATAATATTATGTATTTCATAAATGTATATTAAATTACTGTCTTGAATGCGATTAGTCATTAACAATGGTAAACATGATTGGCGATTAACAATCATTTTCGGTGATATCTCTTCCTGCCACATATAATACATAAATACCAAATTAACTGATCATTTCAAAATTTGATTCATTAAATATTATTACATGAGTTGTATTTGTTTACATTCAACTTACGTCAAGAAAAGAATCAGTAGAAAGTTGTATAAGCACTTCATCAAAAGGAATTATGGTAAACTTTAATTGTCTCACAGGTCCTGGTGCGATTTTTTTTTTTACACCAGGCAGTGCTCCAAAAACTCATTCACGGAAAACTTACTTTGCGAACGATTATCTCCATGGTTTAATATTTTAAACCTTAACGATTAATGAATCTTTTTTTTTTTCTGTTTACTTTCATGGATAGAGAATTTGAACTGCGAAGCTAATTTCAACTGAAGTTATTGCAGAATATATACATAATTGAAAGTAAGTCATCTCTCAAATATTAATTCATTTTGAACGATCTTTCTAAAAATGTAACTTTTATGCAGTTTTATTCAAAAAATGATTTTAAATAAAAATGGCCGCCTGGCATATGAAAAAGCGATGCGGCATCCCGGAACTGTTGATGACAGTCACATGACTTACGGTTTTATTATAGAGATGAAATTTATTTTTTTATATGGTTCATGGGTCCTATAAGTTATATTTAAAAGCTTTTACCCCATGTTTTAAGTAAAACAGTAAAAATTCTGTCTCTAAGTGAAATATTTAAAGTTAAAAATCATGACTTACACCACTTTACTTAGATGCGTTGATTTTTTTACTTAGGTATGTTAGATGCTATTTAAATGTGTTCACATAGATATGTTCACTTACATTAGATTTTTCACTTGGATGTGTTGGTATCTTATCTATTATTTGGCGAAATACAGATTACTTTAGGGGACAAAATATGAAATACAAAGAAATAAAGATAGTGTTTTTCAAAAACTACATTTAATTGCACTCCTCCCCCTTTTTTTTTGTTCCTTTAAGGGTGATCATCACTTATATTTTCCGTATACTGCCAATGTTATATTTTTAAAATCAATACTGCGCATTTACTATTGAACTGATTTATTTAAAAAAAATTTTGGTGATAGATATGACTTATTTCTTTGAAATGACACAAATTTTACAAGTGAGATGTAATTACCCTTTTTTTAATTTAAATTAAAAAAAAAATTAATTTGTTTCCAATAGATTTCACCAGATGGCTCTACCAGTGCTGTAGATTTTCCGCATAGCTAACAAAACTACTTTTTCTGCTAGTTTTTATATATTTTCTTGTTAATTGTCATCATTATCTTGTTATAAATTTAATAAGGGGTATTTTTTACACGATACTACATAAAATACGTCGTTCAACAAGCCTTTTTTGTCTTTGCAGTAGTAATTTTATTCTCATCTGCCATATTTGAAAGAAAAAAAGAAAATTCTTTCAAATTTGCAGTAACCCTAAGAGTTCCGGTCGGTCAAATCAGGGGTGCGTTGGGAAGAGATCTCCGATATCACTTTTGACTTTTTTTTTCTCTACCGTTGCCTTTTAAAGGGAAGGAGACGGGGAGGGGGGGGAATAGGGTAAACAGTTGTGGTCATTTGGTTTTCTTTCTGTAAAAGGAAATTTTTCTTTGCTTTGTAGAGAATGTTTATTTAATCTGTGAAAGGGAAACTTCTGATCATTTTTTCTAATGTGCAGAGCCGTCCTTAGCGAAAGCGAGGCCGGTGCAAGAACTTTTGCGAGGCCCTTCCATTCCGATCAATGTTGCCAATTGAGCTGTTTTTTATTAATCTACCGGAAATTTTTAATTGTAATTTTTGCTTTATTTAAAGACAGATATTATGTGCGAAAAAAAAAAAGTTAAGGCATCTATTTCGAAAATTCTGGTAGATTCTTTGAATTTAAAAAAAATCTCTAAATTGGCAATACTACTTCTCACAACGTCTTTCGTCTTTAGAAAAAGCTCGCGCTCGCATGACATACACAGTTCTCAGCAAAGATTCTTTTTTTTAGGGGGTGTGGTGGAGGGTAGTATGTTTTAGTAGAGGTTTATAGAGACTAGACCAATTTCCTTTTATAGTACTCGGACCGGGCTCAGTCTATTCCTTTTTTTTCAGCAGTTTTGGAACGAGCGGTGAATTCATTCTGACCGTCTCATGTTGGGGCGGGTTTTTTTTTCTTTCTTTTCTTTTTTTTCTTGGGGGGGGGAGAGGAAATTAGTAATAATGTACAATCGTTAAAAGAG
Source organism: Maratus michaelseni (assembly GCA_963931845.1). NCBI lineage: Eukaryota > Metazoa > Arthropoda > Arachnida > Araneae > Salticidae > Maratus > Maratus michaelseni. The sequence goes on from OZ007594.1 coordinate 58,064,005, forward strand.
AGAGAGAGAGAGAACGTCCTAATACTTTTTAATCTTGATATTTACACAGAGTGATGCGAAAAGTACTGATTTACTGCGAATTGTGTATATTTTTCGAATTTAAATACAATTTTGGGAGAGGAGTCATCTACATATTAAAAATTGTATCGACTTTGAAATAAAAATCTTTCCGCTAGCCAACAAACCAACCGTGAAATCCCTGGCTCTGTCAATTTTGTATCAAGGTTCTGATATCGATATTTTAGGGTATTATAAATGGCAATTTGGGTCCGAGTTATAAGTGTTTATGGTTATTGAGCCCTTATATTTGCACCATACTAAAATTCAGGGGCTTCTGTAAAAAAAAAAACCTATAATGTCCCCTGTAAAACTATGTCACTTTGTTCACGCACACAAAATTTGAGCACGCTGTGACAGTTTGATCACGAGTTATAAGAGTTTAAATTTGTCGGGTGCTCAGCATTTGTTTTAAATTTTCTTCATTTCGCCCATTTTCCATTACTTTCATTGCTTCATTTTTTTCCATGTTATTTTAATTGTTTCATTTTTTAATATCTATTATTTTGAATTATCTGACCCAGAAAGCATTGCCCGTACTCATGATAATAACTTTAAATATACCTAAAATCAATGTTGAATATTTTTAAATTTTTTAAACAAAAATCTTTCTAAACGTTCTTAATGCTGGGGACCTTATTGCCTTCGACAGCGCACACCTTCGAATTGTATGATTTTATATTGTCAAATGAAAATATATCCAAACAAACTTAGAGCTGGGGTCCCACTGCCTTCGGCAGCGTACACCGGGCGTATTCGGCTGTGTTTTAATTATATACTTTATAAAAAAAAACCGCCGTAGACTCGGCCCACAGCTTGAGTCAGGTCGGGTTGATGAAATTATTTTTGTTTATCATCACTAAAGAAGAAAAAAAGAAAACAATTCATAACATCAAAGTCTAAAAATTTTCATATTCCAACTGAAATAAACAAATGATTATCAAATGCATTATCACCATTTTTTAGTACCAAATGATTAGAATACCCAAATTCAGTAAAATATATATATTTATTTACTTCTATACGACCCTGAATGAAGATTTATAAGCTTCGTTCCTAAAATCTTTTTAACACTTTCCAACCTAGTTGAAAAGTGTTTATGACTTCGGTTTGTCTGGCCGGATGGCCGTCTGCCGTCTGTCCGTGCTCTAACTCCCGTAAATATGCTCGGATTGCTCTGCAATTTTTATATGTTATAGTCGTTATCTATAGCATGTTCCCTATTTCAACGGAAGTGTGTAGCACTTATAGTTTTTTTACAGGGACACTCAAAAGAATTCCATTACATTGCGGTCTATGGGGAAAAATCATTTGTGGTTTATTTAAATAATGTTTCACTATTTTAAACGCATTGAAATTTATATATATCACTAAGGTGCATTAGAAGAAGCTGGGGCACAATAGGGTGTGCATAGCACATATAGTTACTTTACAGGGACAGTCAAAAGAATTCCGTTACAGTACGTCTATGGGAAAAAATCGTCTGCGGTTTATTTAAATAATGTTTCCCTATTTTAAACGCATTGAAATTAAATAAGGTGCATTACAAGAAGCTTACTACAGAATATCGTGTGTATAGCAGTCATCGTTCACTTACAGGGACACACAAAATAATTCTCTACTGTATGTTAACAATAATTCCTGGAAGTGCGTTTTAAGTTACTGAACGCGATTTTAATTTTAATTCGCTTTTTGTCTATTACGTGGTGTGTATAAATTCTGTAGATCCTATACAGGGATGCACAAAAAGGTCGCGAACACATTTCCGTATTATTTAACTCCAGACGGAGAATTTTAAACTGTGCTACGCGTTTCCTAACTGAACTAAAATTTAGCATCCTATGTAGTATATATACAAATCTATAGATCCTATACAGGGCTGAATAAAAGTATTCGGATTACTTAGATGTTGTCTTTTAGCTTATTAAACGGTATGATATGTAAAATTATTTTGGAAGCGTTGGAAAGTGTTACATAATCTATGCTTCACGCATGATTTTTCGTTCTTGTTTGTTTTTACTTCTGTAAAATATACGTGGTTTCTTTCTTCCATTCATGTATTCTTGAAATACTCATATCGGGGGCATTAGTTTCCAAACAATTTCATTCTTTTCATCAAATATCTACCTCTAAATACCGGAAAGCGGCTACTGTTGTATCATTTTGCAAAATAGTGGAAGTAAAAGAAATTGTTCAGAAGGCTTTCTTCCGGTATATGTGTATATACAATATGTCCAATCTCTCTCTCTTTCTTTCTCGTGTCATTCTCCGTAGTATGATCAATGGTCGAATTACATTTACTGACCCAGGCCAGGACTATAGATACAGAAAAGGCTAGTTCGCCGCGGGGGTAATTGAGATATAACATCATGTCCCCACTTCTACTAGGAACTGGCCGGCGGTGGAAATTGCAGATAATCATTCTCCAGAATTCATGCACAGAACAGAAAAGTGTTAGAATTGTCTAAAACGTTCCTTCCTTTATTTCCACACAGATGATTGTTTTGCTATTATTGAGGAGGTATTATAAAGATAAACCGACGTCTTGCACCGTTGCAACTTGCTACAATACGTATTAAAAAAAATCCCTGACGGCTCGGCCTACAAGCACAGGTACATTTCGAAGACGCAGACCGTGGAGCGCCTGTTTATTGGGAATCTCAGAAGAAATTACCTTTTTGCCATGATGCGGCAGTTGAAACCGCCCACTTCGAAATCTACCAGTGTCAAGTAGGCAAAACCGGTAGAATTTTTTTTTTTTCCCTGTAAGGGTTGGTTCAATAAAAAGCTTGTCAATATAAAAGTTGTAGCTAATATTAAGAGGCTTTACAATAAATTTAAGCGGATTTGATATGTTGTGAATTGACAAAGTTATGAATATTTTTCTTCGGAAACACCTATCCCCCCCTCCCCCTTGAGGCCATTTTTAATGATATCAAAAATATGTCATAGATACATTTTCGGCCCTTTTCCTAGAAGTAATAATAACTTTAAACGGATTCGATACGTATCATAATCAAGAAGTTATGGGGTTCTTTTTCACAAAAAGCCCCCCAACCCTCTGGTTCGCTTTTGCCCATTCACGAACTTGACCGAGATTTTGTGCCCCTTGATTTTATGTATCAGTTTGGAAAAGATTTGTGCAGAATTATTGGAGTTATCGTGTCCATAAAAAAGTTACATAGCTAGATAGATAAAGTTTTGAACTGGGGGTGGTTTTGGGTTCTGGGATTCACGATAGGTGTAGATCTGCAAAAATTTTGAAGAAATTCCAACATAGGGGAGAATGTAATAGGTAGATCTATTACGAAATCAACCTAATAGCAAAGATAAAAATATTAACATGAAGTGAGCGTGACCAATAAAACTATTTAACTGAGTCAAAAAAGAACACTTACATCGTCTTCTTTTTCACAAAATAAATAAAAAATGAAAAAAACACTAAACACGTTGTCCGATAAAAATGAGTATAGTTCTTACGACAGTTGATATCATATGCGCCAAATGCGAGCTCAATCCAAAGCAAAGTTTAAACGCCTATTGTGTTCACTCACATTCACATATACAAATACATACAGGCATCATCATAAAAATACCATAAAAGGACACCGATGGTCTGAAAACGAAAAAAATACCAATATTCACGCATACGGAATAATTGTAAAAATATCAAACCTTCAAATATAAATTTACCAGTACACTTGTGGGATGATTTCGCACTGCAGTCTAATATTTTAGGTAGATTTCGTAAAAAATACCACCTATTACATTCTCCCCTATGTTGGAATTTCTGAAAAATTTTTGCAGATCTACGCCGATCATGACTCACAGAACCCAAAAACACCCCCAGTTCAAAACTTTATATCTCTATCTATCTATATCACTTTTTTATTGACACGATAACTTTAATAATTGTATACAAATCTCTTCCAAACTGATACATAAAATCAAGGGGCATGAAATCTCGGTCCAGTTCGTGAATGGGCAAAAGCGAACAGGGGGGGGGGGGGGGGGGGGGGGGGGGGGGGGGGGTTGGAGGCTTTTTGTGAAAAAAAACCCATAACTTCTTAATTAGGATACGTATCGAATCCGTTTAAAGTTATTATTACTTCTAGTAAAAAGGCCGAAAATTTATGTAGATTTTTTATATCATTAAAAATAGCCTCTGGGAGGAGGGGGGGGGGAGCTAGGGGTTTAAGAAGAAAAAAATTCATAACTTCGTCAATTCACAAGATATCAAATCCGCTGAAATTTATGATAAATCCTCTTAATATTATCTAAAACTTTTATATTGACAAGTTTTTTAGAAAACCAACCCTTACAGCAAAATAAATAAATAAATAAAATAAAAAATAAATAAAAAATAAAAACAAAAAAATCCCTGCCGGCTCCGGCTACAAACAAATTTAGAATTCGAAGTGGGCGGTCCCAACTGTAGCATCATGACAAGAAGGCCATTTCTTCTGGAATTCTCTATAAACAATCGCCCCACGGTCTGCAGCTTAGAAATCTACCTGTGCCTGTAGGCCGAGCCATCAGGGATTTTTTTTTAGATGCAGGTTTAAACTTCTAAAGAAAAATTAAGGACGAAAATATCTGCAAACAACATTAGTCAAGCCAGAATATCATGTCATTCATTCCATCAAAGTTAAAATAAACTGATCAAAGATAGCAAGAGCCACGCACGAAAAAAAAAAAATAATAACAATCGTATTTTAACTTCATTAGAAGATGACGTCACCCGCCTCGTGAAAAACACGGACAAAAAAAAAAAAAAAAAAAAAAAAAAATGAGCACATATAAAATAGAATTTAATATAATATAACATAGCGTACATTTTAGACTACATGTAAAATACCACTGCTGCGATCGATCGATTCGATGGTGTCTTTTTCTCCAAACATTTGAATTTGAATTTTGCTTTTTAATCATAAATATAAAATAAACCTGTGCGTCCCACTTTGTTTTTTATTGTGCTATTTATTTATTTTTTTATAATTATTGCTGAGCACGATATAATGTAGTATTTTATTTTTGTGGCAACAATGATTAGAGGAAAAAAAAATCATTTCACTGAAAAAGACAATGCTGATTTTAATTTTTAATCAAAAAACATGTTTTAAAGAAATGTGAGTATACTATTTCAGAAGCCGGTTCAAAAACCTTTCGAATGATAGTTCATTCATTTTTGTGCATTTTGTAAATGCATAGAAAAAGGGATGTTCGCAACAGAAACAATACATATGATTAACTAATGTAAAATTTTAAAGCATATGTAAGTACAAGGAAGTCAGAAATTATAACTTATTGTATGATAAATCTAAAACTCCAAATATGAAAAAATACATAAATAAATTTTTATTCTTAAAATGAAAGCCTATTTAAAACATTTAAATTACATGCAATTTGGTATAATTGCAACTCAAGTAATATATATATATATATATATATATATATATATATATATATATATTTAAAAAAAAATGGTCTCTTATTACAGTTATTTTGTAATTTATTTTTAGTTTATATAATTCGTGTAATAAATCAAACTGTGCTTTAATTTTTTATCACTTTAAGGTGATTTTGATGTTCAAAAATAGTAGAAGGAAAACAGCGTAAATGTTGGCAGCTATGCAAACATCGTAGATGTAGCTTTAACGTGTACAAATGGTACTGTTAGTAAATGTATTGTTGCTAGCGATTTTCTGATTCATTTTTAAGCATAAAAGAACAATACTTGCAAGCATGTTTATTGAAATAATTTGGAATCGAAAAGTTCTTTATTTTCAAATAAAGGAATTACATCTTGAGCTATAGGCTATTATTGTCTCAGGACGGCAATATGTTCCTTTCCTGCGCTGTCACGTCGTAAATTTCAGTTAAAAATGACAACTTTGACAGCATTATTTGAAAATCTTTTGCCTTTACAGAAAAACGAAAAAAAAAATACATAGTTTCTTAATAAGTTTGTGAATAAAAATTAATTAAAAAATGTGTCAGAAAGTGCACAGTTTAGATTTCAGAACAGCCTTAAATAAATAAAATATATATGCAAAAAATTTAAGTCCGTAAATAAAACAAAGGAATTATGTAATACAATTTTATTAAATATATTTACTGTTAATTATCATATATTTAAAATTCTAAATATTCTTTCGGTTTAATTAAATTTATCTTACGAAGCTTCGCTTAATCTTAATTATTATTTTTTTTTTTTCAATTTCGGTTCAGATTACTGGGTTTCTACTGATATGGATAAGCAGAAATATTGATGTACAATGCTCCCCCCCCCCCCAAAAAAAAAAAAAAAAAAAATCGATCCATTAATTTGGATAGCTAAATACATTAGCAATGTAACTCCAAATTTGAGGAAATATAATTAAAACATATCAATATTGCGGAAATTCTTAATCTAAAATAGATCATTTAATTTAAAAGCGTTATTTAGCGCAGCTATTTACCTCCTGTAACACTACAAAATCCCTTTCTAATTACTATAGCTAAACCATGTGTTTCTCTCAATAACAGGAGATTACAATTGACTAATCAATAACTATTAAAAAAAAAAAAAAAAAAACTGGCTTTAACCGCGCTGGAGGTCTGCATGAGCTGAAAATTTCACGCCCGGGGCCGTCCCGAATGAAGCCATCTTGTTCCGAGTCCCCCAGAAAGTAAAATCCAAAACCAAACCTCATCCTCTAAGCCATCTTTTTATAGTCTATACAGATGGTTCCCAAGCAAAAGCTAATCTCTAATCTTCTAACTTACATTTACTTGGCACAGCGTGTCTGTGTTTATCCGTTATCGGCTTCAAACAGGAAGTGACGTTTACAAGAAAGTGGGGCTGCTAGAAAAAGAGGTTTTTCGCCCATGCGAAAGTCAGCGCCATCTATTGAGTAAAGGCGATTTTCATATTATCTGACGCTCCTTTTTAAAGACAGAAGTAGACGGTGCAAAAAATATGTGTTTTACCTTGTTATGAGAAATAAATGGACATATTTCTATAAATAAATAATTTTCTGGAAAATTAAAAAATTTACTTTTTACACTCATTAAAAAACAGCGCACAGTATCAATTAACAAGAAAAATTTTAATGGAAAATAATTTTCTTTTATTGAAAAATTTTAACATAAATGTAAACTTGTCTGCTTTTTCATTCATTCTTTAATCTGTGTTATGCTGTTTAAACTGAACCGAACCAGAACCAGAAAAGATTCTTTTTAACGAAGCTGTAAATAACTGGTTATCTAAATTAGACAATTGTTAGAATTATCTTTCAATGGTTGTTTTAAGTTAATATTGTTCCACCTAATTATTGGTTCTAGATTTAAAAATTCAGCGTAAAATGCAAAGCTTTGAAAACAATTTTTTTTTACTAAAAAAGTCACTGACAGTGGAAAAAGTTCTTTGTCTGCAGAACAACACAGTCAATAACAGTCGAAAAATTCATTTACACTTGTTAAAAAATATCATGCATAGTGATGTTTTAAAAATAAATATCAAATATATGAAAATATCAAACATAATATTTTGAAAATAAATATACATTGATATACACCACCGAACCCTGAGTGTTGCATAGATAAAAGTTAAATAAAGCAAATGGGCAAAGCAATTGCTTTAAATTCGTGAAAACATATTTAAAAGAATCAAACATCTTATACAAACATAAGGTTGCCAGTTTGTATGTATTTTCTCTAAGTTGTACATTTTTCAGGCTTATTATATGTTGTACTATTTAAACCTTTCCTGTACAACGATTTCTTCAAATTATTATTTTTTTTAAATATATCTTATTTTTAATAATTTTGAGAATTTTTCTCACTTTTTATTTTTAGTTTGCTCCAAAAATTTCACTTTTGATCCAATTTTTGCCACAAAACATTATATGCATGCACATCAAACGGAAGGAAGAATAATTTCTGATCAAGAAGACAACTTTGATTGAGTCATGACCAGTGCAGTGGCCATAAAAAAATGAATAAAAATAAAATAAAAGCAGAGGGTATATACTCTAGGCAGAGGGCATCTGCTAGACAGTATTATACACTATAGCTTTAATCAAAAAACTGAGGGTATAAAGAGTTTCTTTAAAAAATCCAGAAGATATACGGTGTATATCAAAGTATACCATTCACTACAGCCCTGGTCACAACATATTATAATTAAGAGCACAAATGCAAAACATTTATACAATGAAGAATGGGAAAATTAAAACAGTGTTGATAAAAGAATGTAATAATTATTATAACTATTAATTAAAGAAATGTATTTAAGGAACATCTCTTAAAGAAGACATTACATTCAAAATAGGTACATTCAAAATAGTATAGTAGGATTTGATTTGATTTGATAGCCTAGCCTAAGAGGGACTGCTCAGACTAGTACAAGTCTGTAGAGCATAGTGACCCTCCCTGTCCCCTTTATTAAGGTCTTCAGACGAAGCTGGACCTGCCGTTAAACGCGACAAGGTGCAGGATTGAAAGTAAAAAAAAATAATAATAACAGTAAAAAAAAAATGGTCAAAGACCAGAACACATATAAGTCGACCATGCCAGGGAAGGACCCCCTATGGGACAGTTAGCAGGGACTGAGTAAGAGTTGTGCATTCGGAAGGGCAGCTGACGACTATTAGGTAAGGTTAGAGAGTACTGTCAGAAAAATATAGATTTTATGTAGCTTTCTGTTAAGGACAGCCTCTTTAGAATGTTAGGAAACCATTCCTTGGGAGGGATTACAGGCTTCTTAATATGCCACTGTGCTGTTAGTGGGCAGGTGAAATAATAATGGGGAGCCGACACCTCTACGCCACACTCACAAAGGAATATGTCTGCACATTTAAATTTGTAGAGGCATGTTCAAAAGGGACCGTGCCCTGTGAGAAATCCTGTTGTGTGTGCAGAGACGTTGTAGTGTGTTATTGAGACTTATGGTAACACACTACAACCTCTCCGCACACACAACAGTATTAATATGATGTGAAAAATGATTGTAGAACAACAAAATCTGCAAATTAGTATCAATATGAAATATTCTTTTTTTCCCACTTGAGAATTAAATCTGGTAGCCCAATACAAACAAACTTGTATCTGTAATAAATCCTATTTAAAAAAAAAACTTCTTACCACTAACCTAAACTATACACTTCAATCTTTATTAGCAATTGATTAATAGCTTTTCATTCAACTATTATAAGCATAATTAATAAAATGTTTTAATTGGAAGAAATTATGGTATTTAAAACTAAGAGAAAAAACTAACTTCAATAAATTTTCTATTTGATTGAAGTTGTTTTTCCATGGCTTCCATTTCTGCTTTCAAGTCTCTAATTTCTTTACATTTCTGTTCCATTAAGTCATCTTTTTCAGCATTCAATTCTTCTAAAGCAATTTCCATTTGATGCAGTCGATCGAGGAAGGATTGCCGTTCTTTGCTGAGGCTTTTCTGTACATTTTGTTTCTCAGATGAAAGCTTTGAATTTTCTTCCAATAGTTCTATAAAGCATATTTTGTTTCATAAAATAAAATGAACATAAAAGATAATTTGATGAAACTAGTTTGACAAAAAGTGTTTAAACTGCATATTGTAAAGCTTAACATTCTGAAACTTTTAAAAATATAGCTCTGTCAATACCTAGCAAATGAAAAGTGATTTAAGGGGGGAAAAAATTTAAGTTTCTGTTCAAGCGTTCAAGAAATTATGCGATTCAATAATAAAAGATAATGTGAGAATAAAAAGGCATGATTAAAATATCTAACTTTGCAATCCTATATATTTTCAAAGAGGGCAAAAAATATTTCAATCACCATATCACTAACAATATATATTTCTCCCTTTTCCCCAATAAAAATGATGATTGACTAATTTTAAAAAGAAATAGGCAAAAATAGATTTTATAATTAAATAATATTAGAAAAATTAAAGGAGATCAAGAAAATTTATTAGCAAATATAAGTTTTATGTGTACTAAAAATGCACAATTAATAACTGCTGATTTATAATTATTATGATGAAGAAAAGAAAAGATTTATCTGCAAATGTACAAAATCAAATAGTTTATTTCTGCTTGATGACACTTCAGATAGAAAAATATTTCCATAACAATGCATTTTCAGAATATAGTGTAAGAACCTGATTGTTTCGAAGTGGGGTGAAAAATATGACTGCTAAAACTGCATGCAGATTTAAATTGAATAGTCTAATACAAAAATCTCCCTATATAAATACATAGAAATTTGAGATTATTCAGAAAGTCTTTACAAATTTTCTGTAAGTAGTAGTGACAAATAAAATCAGAATAACTGTAACATCTGTTTATCAACTAAAATGTGGCATATCAGCCACAAACATTGGAAAGGGAGGGGCTCATGTGGCTAATGCCCCCCCCCCCCCCCATGCAAATGACACAAAAAATCCATCTAAAAAAATTCTAACTAAAAAAAAATGTTTTTAAATGTGTGAAACTATAGTAATTTTTTACTCATGAAGACAAACCAAACTGAGACTTACAGTTTAAGCCATTATAAACATCCAAGCTTAAACTAGAATATGAATTTAGTACATATGTGAATATGTACAAGTGTGTGTGTATACTTCTTATATTTTCAGATAATCTATACACTTTAATTTTTTTTAATTTTTTGTATCATCTTTATGTTTTTAAAATATTTGCCTTAATGGCATTTTACTATAGTTTCCAAGCCCAACAGAAATTTCATTTACATGTATAAAATTGTTAATCTGTGCCTCCCTCTCCAAGGTTGGTTGGTTGCAAGCCTAGTAAGCATTAAAAAGGTATTTCACATCTCATTTTCATAATTAGTACTATAGTTAGGTTTAGCAATCATATTTTACAATGCTTATAAAAATTTCAAAGTTTTCACATGAGATTTACAGATAATTATTGAATTTTAGGCTTTTCTTCAATACTCAATTTTATGAATTTTGGATAATTTTTACTTTTTCCATACAATTTCATTAAATAAAGTTTAAAAAAAAAAAAAAAAAAAGATTAAAACAAAATATTTCATCAGTAAATAGCTTTAAAAGATAGCAATTGATTTAATTTTGTTTTAAAAACATTTGCAATACTTTAATATATAAATTATTATTTTTCAAGAGTAACTGTAACAGTGTTATGTTTGCTATACAATTTAAGCATAAGAAACATGCTAAAAGAACTAATTTTCACACTAAACTAAAAAAATTTATAGGATAAAATAAACAAAAATTAAAAAAATAATAATAATACGCTTTATAACTAATGCTGCAACTTAAATAGAAAAACAAACCTGAATTTTCGTGCAAGGTGCCAGAGGGATTCAACATTTTATTGTTCTCAGCTGTAAGCCCAACAATAAACATAGAAAAGAAAAAAATGGAAAGCTTGTGTAAGAATATAAACAGCTTTAAGACTATATTAGGGATGTGCGAGCTGTCAAGTGCAAATTAAAAAGCAGGAACCACCACCAAGCATGTCTTAAACCAGAGTGATAAAAGTGTGAAAGATTTATTAATACCAAGTTATCAATTCTTTTTCTGACATAAATTGATGTGATTTTTTAAACTAAATATAGATTTTATATGACGGTAGTTAGTCAAAGGGTTAAATTATTATTTAGGTAAAAAATATCAGCTTTTCATACTACATGCTATCAATAATAAAATGAAAAGAATGTAATTGAACTTCAGTAATTTTCAGTTTTATACCTTAATTAAAAGTATTAACACAGCAAGGATTCTTTGTAGTTTCTATGATAATCACAAGATATAACAACATTTTTCCTAATTCAATACAGAAATTAAATCCATTCATTATACAGACATTATAGGATTCTTCCAAGATCATTTTATTAGGAAAAGGGAGGGGATGAAAAAGCAATCTTGTACATGACGCTTAATCAAATATATAATTATAACACTGTAGATTCTCAAAATACAGGTGTAAATACACTGATAACACACAGATCAACTGTATTTGAGAATGAAGTAGTAAAATCACTTTTAATATACTTTTTTTTTTTTTTTTTTTAAATGCTTTGTTTTTAAACAACTACTAGCAAATTTTAGCTAAATTTAATCAAACTTTTTTTTTTTAAATTTAAGATGCAGCTGAATAAAATTTGACACAGTCCAAGTCAAAAAGGTTTCAATCTGCTTCCTTCCTTTTGATTTTTTTTTCTTTTATATTTTATTTTCCTACAAGAAGGAAGTACAGAAAAATATAATATTTATAACTCTAGTCTCAAGAGTTATGTATCCTAGAAGGGCTGCATATTTGGTCTTTGTTCAAACAAAGTAGTTTCAACTGAGTAATACTTTGCATAAAAAACATTAAAAAAAATTTAAACATACAAATCTTAAAAAATTAGAGGAGAGCATTCTTCATTTTATTTGAAGAAAAATTTACATATGTTGCAGATAACCTCACAATTTAAATCATTAAAACACCATTATTTTCATGGTGCAATTCACCAGCGATTTTCTTTTTTTGACTGAACATTTTAATCTAATAATTGTAGAAGATATTATCTATCCTGCCTACAGATAAAATTTTGTTTCATTTAGAGAAGGATAACATTTTTCAAAGTTCTCTGAAGTAAATTTAACTTTACTCTATAAAACAAACTGGCATTTAATCAAGATGATGGGATTTGAAATCTCTTACATTTTCAGAATAAAAATGTAAACTTGTTACTTAATTTGTTTTGTACTTAAATGCTCCTTCAAGGAGAACCATTTCAACATACAGACATTGAGAATAGGGGCTTTAATATTTATATCAAAATATAAATCAATGTTTTCCTCAAAATTTTAAATGAAATACTTCTGACATATTTTATGAAGATCATAGGAAAAGTTGTTAAAAACAAGATTTACAGAATAGAAATAATAATAAAAAAACTACTCCGTTAGTGTCACTTTTGAAGATGGATAAGCGTAAATCTACAGGGTTACAATTTATTTATTGCTTTTGAACATCTTTGCACACTGTGAGTACATATGTGAGGAAATGGAGAAGAGTAGGGGGTGGGAGGGTGGGGAGAATTAGATTGACATTTTGTCTAACTTAAGAATTTATCATTCTTCATTAAATGGGACAGAAAATAAGTAGAGGAAGGGGGCCAGGAATAAGCATTTCAAAGACAAAATATAACTGCCAGGAAAAAATACTGGAAAGATAGAAAAACAAGAGTTAAAATGCATGCAGTAATGAAACCAATTGTTAAAAAAATAAACTTTTTTTTTTTTTAAAGAATAAAAAAGCATCACAGAAACACTTAGTATTCCCACATAAAGACAGAAAACAAAAGAAGCAAGCATAAAAAGTTAGAAATTAAAAAAAAAAAAGACAGAGAAAAGAATAAGTTGAGACTAGCAAAGAAAGATACACCCAGATTTCCATTTTTTATTAAACACATGAAAAAAAAAAAAAAACCCATCAAAATAGGAAATTAAAAGATAATTCTCATTTTCAGCGAGTTGAGCTTAAAGAAACCACCAAATTAAATAATTACTGGCATCTGCTAAGATCCAAATATAAGGCTTGTATTAAAAAAACCCCATAATACTGCATTGAAAAAATGAAAATACAAAACTTAGAAAATGAAATGATATAACATAAAACATTGGTGAAAAAATATTAAAATTCCTGGGAAATTAAATTAAACAGATGTACAAAAGACAGCATTTAAATCACACTAACTATAAAATGAAACAGAAAATATTTAGTACATACCATGTAATTACTGTTGTTATTAAAATATCTATTTTTTTTAAGTAAGATTTAAAGATAATCTATATCCATATTCAATTCGTAACTTATACTATGGAAATTTTATAATGATTTAAATTAATCATGTTCACGAACTTATTTCCAAGTTGTAAAAAAAGTCTGAATTACCTGACACAGGTGTTTGAATACATTTAAACTTACATAATTAATGTTATGTTTGAATTTGACTTAAAAATTTATGAAATCATATTTCAATAGGTAAAACAAAAACCTAATAATTTTAAATTTATTAAGTCTGAATGAAATAGAAATTTATTTTAAATGATTTGATGAGCATTTTTAAAATAGTGACAACTGGAATCTGAAAACTTTCAGGACTAAATACAAACTCAGAATACATGAACATTAATAAGTGTATCATGCTACGAAAACAGTGCATTTTCAAATAGGAATATTTAATAATAGCTAACTTTTATCACAAAGCACACATAAATTACCGTCACCAAAAATCATGCAAATGTGAGTGAATTAATAAAATGTTAGTTGAAAAAGGTATAGGAAATTTGAATTCATGCATAGTAACATTTTGATCCATAATAATTTATCTCCATTTCGTATAACTTCAATTCTTTTACTCTGATTATTTGCAAGTAACTATAATTTCAGATGAGAATAACTTAAAATATTAAGAAAGTAATTAATTTCATTATAATAAATTGCTAAAAAAAAAACTATTTTATTGCTAATGTTATTTTTTTAGATAATAATAATAAAAAAGTATATTTAAAAAACAATAACCTCAAACTACCGGTAAAAGTATTTCGATTTGCTAATTATATCTGGTCAACTTAGGCTTGGTTTATGGTTTTAACTGTTTGAAGAAATCTTGTCATTAATGAGACTTTCAGAAAGACCAATGGACAGATATTGTCAATTTTAAATTACTTCTAATATAGGTAATAAAAGTACACTAAGAAAAGACAACAGTCCAAAGGTCAGGAATATATGAAGGATGAAAGCAAGGAATCCATTTAAGATAAGAAAGTTTAATGTGAGAAAACAAACAGCAAAAAGTTTGATAATCAAACACAGCAAAAAAAAAAAAAAAAAAAAAAAAGACACTAGGGGTAAGTAAAGCAGTTCTACAACAGGATGATAAATTCAATTAAATTATTTAATCGCAAAATGTATTAAAAAATGGATAAAAAATGCTATTTATTTTTGTTGCTTTACTATTAACTTTACATAAATTTAATATCTGTTACAATAAGGATTTCTTGAGTAATTAAGACTCAAACAGTTAATAATTAACAGGGTAAGTGTTACATAAATGATAGCTTTTTTTAATGAAAAATTAAGCAAGATCATGTTAAATAAAGTCAAATATTAAAAAGAAAATTAATGACCACAGTTCATGCAGATTTGCATGGAAAAGAAATTAAGAACACCATATAAATAGTTTAATAAGTATGCTAAAAAAGAAAGAAAAGTTATAAATTATATAATAGAACTCCACATGTTTATACGTAAATCAAAATTATAACCCATGCAAAGTAGTGCATCTGTTTTGCTTACTTGCTTACGCTCGCACATACCTAAACTACTATCACTACACATTGACATAACAAAAAGAAAGAAAGAAAGAAAAAAAATTGATATGACACATGCATACATCATAAATAACAACAACAAAAAACAGATATATATATAATATAATACCATGCAATAGATGCAAACTTAGATACCACATGATTGAAATTATTTAATAATTTCAAAATTTCTTCAAAAAATAAATAACACTAATTGTAAAAAATAGAACTATGTTACAATAATTCATTCAAGTAGGGAAATTAAGGAATAAACTATATATTATTTTTACAAATGAAAAAAAAAAAAAGAGGAAGAAGAAGGCTATTTTTCGCTGGAATAAATTATGCAGCTATTATTCAATATTATATTTCAAGCTATTATTCAATATTATAATTCAAGCTATTATTCAACTATTTTTCACTACAGGTAACAATTCTTTAAAATTTAATAAGAATTAAAGTTGCTGATTAACATTTACTCTGAGCTGATATTCTGGGAATATTGCATTTAAATTATTGAACAATGAGGCATACTTTTTCAACTACATTTAAATGTTAATTCAGAACATTTTTTTTAAATTTAAAAGTATCGCAATGAGTTTCATTAAAAAACACAAAGAGAAGCTTTAGATAATAAATTGTTTATCAATAATAAGAATAAAATAGCAAAATTAATCTGAAACAAGAATGAAAAATCATGCATCAAACATAGATTATGAAACACTTTCCAATACACTATGGAAATATTTGTTAGGAAATTTTTTTTTTTTTTTTTTACAATAAAATAAGATTCCAAAATAAAGAATATAAAAGAAAGAAAATACAGTTAAAACTCCATTTTCAGCAATTGCTGCCCATAGCAGGTAATGTATGAATTCTTATGTGTAGCCCTGTGTATGACCCATAAATTTTTATACATATCACACAATGAAACTAAAATTTAAATCAGCTGGAAAATGCAAAAAGCAACTAAAAGTTTTTTTTTTTTTTTCCTGGGAATTACAATCCAAAAAGGACTATTCTTTTGTAAAGCATACAATATTATTTATTCGATTAATTGCAATATGTGTAAGATGGAATATATTGGTCAATCATGTAATCCACTGCACTTCAGAATCAATCAACATAGACAGGATATTATAAAAAATAATTCTATAAATGTTGAGCATATGCACTTTAGACAACATAACTTTAAAGATATTACTATTAAAATCCTGAGTATGCACAAAAATTTCAGTGATAGACTACTTTATGAATCCATTTATATCAAATCCCGTAACTCTTTATATCCTTATGGTCTAAATTCTAAGTTATTTAATCGCACAAACATTGTTTATACAAATACTAATAAACATGAACATTATACTAGCACTTATGCTAATTTAAATCATAAAGTAAATACAAAAACTACACGTACAAAAAGGGGTAAATATGGTACTAATACACAGTATATTTCTAGTAATGATATTATACAGCAATTATCTAATATGGAAAATGAATTCACTAATACTTTCAATTGGTTTGATATAAGGAAACATATTTTTTCGATCAAAAAGAAAAATCTTAATAATTATTATAAAGTATTTTTAACATTAAATTTATCACCACATTTTAGTGATGTATATTTTGATCTTCTATTATATAGAATTAATCAACTTAATGTAAAAATTTCAAAAAATACTTATAAAAAAACTAACAATACTCAACTTATAATCACTTTTTCCAATATAGTACTTAATAAAATTAATATACACAATGTAATTAATAACAATAACAAATTCCCCATAAAAAATTTTACAATACATAAATCATACAAATACAATGTTACACTTGGACGTAGAATTTTCAATTACAATAATTTTGCAAAATTTCTTACATCAAATGATAAACCTCCGTGCTTATGTAATAATCCTAGTTTTAGTAATTATGTAGATAAGGTACATGGTCACATTATTACAGGGGATATTAATATTGTCGAGAATGATTATCTGCGCAGTTTTATGACTAATGGGACTAAATTTCGAACACCATCATGTTATAATATTTTTTCTATATTAAAACAATTTAATCTGGATCTTGACCTTTTTATATATAAAATTTCAATAGATTATAATAAACCCATTGAATTTTTTAAAGAATGGAAATTAAATGTATTAAGTAATTTAAATGTTGAACTTTTCAGAAATATGGAAAATTTTAATTTTAATGTTAAACAACTAAATAGTGAAATAAAGAATTTACAAAACAAATTTATTATTACTTATGTTGATAAATCACCAAACAACTATGCTTTCATCTGCAAAAAATATTATTCACAGCTAATATCTAATGCAATAAATACAAGTTTAAATTTTAAAAAAACTAATCTTAATACAATTATTAATAATTGACATATATTTCAATATTATAAATTGCTAAAAATTAAAAATTACAACTTTAATTATCCATACATTGTTGTTATACCTAAATTTCATAAAACTCCTATAAAATTTAGAACTGTAACTATAGGCTGTAATACGTATAATAATAATGCAAGTAAATTTCTATTAACTATTCTCACTAAATTGTTTGAACTTACAAAACTAAAAGATAATTTGTTTAGCATAAAAAATAGTTTTCAACTTGTCAATAATATAAAAAATTTAAATAACATAACTTACATGAAGACGTTTGACTTTAATGACTTATTTAATAATATTGATATCAAGGATATGTTCAGGATTGTCAATTTATTATACAAAGAATACAAGGATTCCATAAAATTAAAAAATAACATTTCTTTAAATTACTTTAAAACTTTAACTAGATTTATTTTACATCATAATTATATTGTTTTTAATGAGAATATATATATATTCAATGCTGTGGATTACCACAGGGTGGTATTGTTTCTTCAATTCTTGCAGAATTATATTTATATTATTATGAACGTAATTCACATATTGCTAATTGTAAAATGTACCGTTATATAGATGATATAATTGTCTTCTATTTTAATAATAATTCAAATTATTTACTACCAATAAAATATCATAAAAATTTAAATTATAGTTTCAACCTTATGGTAAATAATGAAATTAATTTTCTTGATCTTAAGATAATTCTTAAAGATAATAAAATTTTGTTTGACATTTATGACAAAAGAAATGATTTTACATTTAAAGTTAACTTATTTACTAATTATAAGTCTTGTATACATAAATCAGTATTTGTAAATATTTTACTAAATTTTGCACATAGAATAAACAATCTTTGTTCTAATAATTTTAAAACTCAAAATTTAAAACTTATTCTTCAACATGCAGTAGAATATGGCTATCCCTTTTATTTAGTTAAGTCAATTTTACGAATATAAATTTTGCTTTCATTGGGGTTTATATGTTTGCACATTCTATCTGTTAAAACACTTACATTTTGTTTACTGATATATTTGGCTAAAGAATGAATTCCTTTATGTGAGAGCTGAGT
Source organism: Maratus michaelseni (assembly GCA_963931845.1). NCBI lineage: Eukaryota > Metazoa > Arthropoda > Arachnida > Araneae > Salticidae > Maratus > Maratus michaelseni. The sequence continues at coordinate 58,082,855 of OZ007594.1, forward strand.
GGGAATATTTTGGTTAAATATCTTTTATTAATTAAAAAATTTAAATAGTAAATTCTAATTTTTTTTCTTTTCTAGGGAGAGAACTTTAAATATAATATTGTTCCAATAAGTGCGTTGCCATATTGGAGATTTAATGTTTTTTTTTTTTTTTCCCTTGCCAGGTAGAGAACATTTAACAATTTAGTTAAATGCGTTTTTATTTTTTATTTTTTTATTTTTTATTTTTTGCAAGATATTAGATTCAATACGTGAGGTTAACATATTGGAAATGTTTGGTTATTTTTAGCTATCAGTGTGTGAAATCTAATTTTATTTTTCAGAATAAATAATATTTAGCAAGATGTTAGTTCCATTAAGTGCGTGTAGCCATTTTGGTATTTCTTTTAAACTTGCATTGTTATTTATAAAATGAAAATCTAATTTTATTTTTCAGGGTTAATAAAATTTTGCAAGATGTTAGTTCCAATAAGTGCATGTAGTCATATTGGTAAATCTTTTAAGCTTGCATATAATTATTTATAAAATGAAAATTTAATTTGACTTCTACAATAATATTTTAGATTTTATGGGTTTATTTATGTTTTGAAATTATTTAAATGTTGACATATGTAAAAATAAATAGATAAAATAATTTTATACTGGAAAATTTACTTAATCAAAATAATTAATAGTTATTTAGATATTGTTTTAATCTTTAACTAGATGGCAGCACCATATAATGATTTTAAAAAAACTATTACTATTATTCTTTAGTATTATTTTTAGTTATTGTTTATTATAAAACCAGATGGCAGCACCATATATATTTTCACAATTTTTTTTTTCTCTTTTAACTGAAAACTTGGAATACAAGTGAAATTTTTAAATATTCCAATAATATAATATATATATTAAAATTATTTAAGTCAAAAAATATTTTTAGTAAATGAATTTATAGTTTTTATATTATTTATTTGTATTTTTATATTTTAAATTAGAAATAGTTAAAATCACAATGGTTAAATTAATAACTGCTACTTTTAGAAAATTAACTGTAATTTTAACTTGTACGTTTGAATTCACTTATTCACTTTACCATGTGCTTAGCACAAAACATTTTTGGCTTCGGATTCTGGACAAATTTATGTTGTAATGTATAGATTTTCTTTGTCTTCCTTTGTATTTATTTGTTTATAAATGGATTTATTTTCTTCCGTTTGATTTGTAGTGTTCTATTTTCAAAGGTATCCTTTTTTTTTTTTTTTTTTTTTTTTTCAATTTCTTTCCAATGATTGTTAGGGCTTGGAATTGTCACAAAATTTTGGCTTTAAGCTTGTGACAGTTACAGAAAACAATCATTCTTTGCTTATAATATGGTTTCCCAGCCCTTGAAAAAGTAAATTACATTATAAGCTTGCATTTGTGTTTTTTTTTTTTTTTTTTTTTTTTTTTTTTTTTACTTATGTTTCACTTTTTGAATAAATACTTCATTTGTTAGGACTATGTTTTATAATGTGTAATTTGACATAGCTATTTGGGGTAATAATTTCATTGCATTTGGTCAGTTATTTCTGTTTCAATGGTTAATTTTTGCAATAAGTTTATATATATATATATATATATATAACCATTAAAACATCACAGAATATATATATCTTTTAGTATAGCCATATATGTGAATTTATTTGTATTATACAATACAAACATTACGTGTGGTACGTACATTATGATACAAACATTACGTAATGGTGTTTGTATTATACAATACAAACACCATATAATGTAGTAAAATTTAATTCAAGTAGAAAACATGTTACACAACTAAACACACATTTCCAGCAATTACCATCCAGACGACAATATATCCAATTTCTTTTGTGCATCCCTTATATGAATTTATTTATTTTTTAAAACCATGTTTTATTATGCTAAAATACAGTTCCAGTGGAAAATGCATACCACAGTTAAAAGGACACTTTAGGTAATTCACCCCCGTAGGTGGTAATGCTTATGAATTCATTTATGAAGCCCTGTTTATGATCTATAGATTCATACACATTACATTATACACTAAAATTCAGTTAAGTTTAAAAATAAATAAATGATTGCTTTACAATATTATTTTTCTTCTACTGTGAAAATCTATTTTTTTAATTGTTAAAATTGGAATTTAAATATTTCAAAAGTCTCTAATGTCCCCTTGATCATTAAAACCCTCAACAAACAATAATTATTAAAAAATTGAAAAAACAATGCATTTATTATAAATATGAATCTCATGGAACATAATAATATAATTTTTATAGGAGTGAAATGTGTAATATTTGTTTTTGTTGTCACTTAATGAACTTTGACAAGTTTCCAAACAGTTCCATTAAATTTGGTTGAAACTCTGCATGCTGTAAACAAAAAAACCTTTTATATATTCATGAATAAACATGCTATTCTTACACAAATAAACATAAATGTTGTAGAAGATCCATACAAACATGTGCTACAGCTACAGATCATTTAGAGCATTTTATTTTACAGGGTGATTGCAAATATTTTTTCAATTCAATTTGCTGCTGGTCCCTTACTTGCCCTCGTAATGAAACCTTCATTGAAAAATATGAGGTCAGCCATGTTCTTTATTTTTTGAAGTTCCAGAAGAATTTGTCAAATATTTCTCTAGATATTCAACAAAACATGTAAAATCGAAATTATCCAGTGACTTTTAGCCAAATAGTGTATTTAATGCACGGCATGTCACATAAAATTTATATAAAAAGAATTCATAACATCATCACCGCTTATAATAAACTATTAAAAAAATCGGAGTCATATTTGATATTTGAAGAATACTAATTTATTCAATACCCCCCCCCCCTTCCCTCTTTTTGCAAACAAACTAGTTTTAAAAAAAAATGGAAGATTTTATTTCCAACTGTTATGAGAAATTACTCGAAAATAAGTACATATTAAATAAGTATACAAAGAGATTTTTTTAATAAAATTGACGATAATGCTAACAAATTCATATATTTTTTATTAAACTTTCAAACTTTTAATTTATCAATTTATACAAGAAAAATAACAGAAAAGTAATTAAAAACTACAATGAAATACAGATGGGATAAAAGAAGAGAAAGAATAGAATGAAATGCCTTTTTCAAATTAAAAAAAAGATTAAAGCATAATTGCATTTTTAACACTTTCCAACCTAGTTGAAAAGTGTTTATGACTTCGGTTTGTCTGGCCGTCTGGCCGTCTGCCCGTGCTCTAACTCCCGTAAATATGCTCGGATTGCCCTGCAAATTTTATATGTTATAATCGTTATCTATAGCATGTTCCCTATTTCAACGGAAGTGTGTAGCACTTATAGTTTTTTTACAGGGACACTCAAAAGAATTCCGTTACATTGCGGTCTATGGGGAAAAATCATTTGCGGTTTATTTAAATAATGTTTCAATACTTTAAACGCATTGAAATTTATATATATCACTAAGGTGCATTAGAAGAAGCTTAATATGGAATAGGGTGTGCATAGCACTTATACTTACTTTACAGGGACAGTCAAAAGAATTCCGTTACATTACGTCTATGGAGAAAAATCGTCTGCGGTTTATTTAAATAATGTTTCACTATTTTAAACGCATTGAAATTTATATAAGGTTCATTACAAGAGACTTACTACAGAATATTGTGTGTATAGCAGTCATCGTTCATTTACAGGGACACACAAAAGAATTCTCTACTGTATGTTAACAATAATTCCTGGAAGTGCGTTTTAAGTTACTGAATGCGATTTTAATTTTAAATCGCTTTTTGTATATTACGTGGTGTGTATAAATTCTGTAGATCCTATACAGGGAAGTACAAAAGTTCGGGAACACATTTCCGTATTATTTAACTCCAGACGGAGAATTTTAAACTGTGCTACGTGTTTCCTAACTGAACTAAAATTTAGCATCCTATGTAGTATATATACAAATCTATAGATCCTATACAGGGCTGAATAAAGTATTCGGATTACTTAGATGTTATCTTTTAGCTTATAAAAGAGTATGATTCGTAAAATTATTTTGGAAGCGTTGGAAAGTGTTACATAATCTATGCTTGACGCATGATTTTTCGTTCTTGTTTTTTTTTTAACTGCTAACAATTACCTTTATCTCCCAACTCAATAAATACAATAGATGAAGTAACTGTTCCACTTTGTATAAAGCTTATCAGGTACAAAAAGAATGATAACACTATCATTGGACAAATAATTTTTTCAAGGGAATGTTTACACCCCCTCCTCCCCCCTCAATACTTTTTTTTTTAGCTCTATGAATTTACAGATTTTTTTTTTCTTTTGTTATGTTTTAGCCATAAACCAGCTGAAACACTTAAAGGAAGAGATATTGGATTTTTCCAAGTCTATCCTTCTATATTAAAAAAAAGTAATCTGGAACTGAGCCAAAAACGATTTAGAAATGGACCAATCAAATTCTGCGTAGATATTCCGGGTTATTCTCATCGCTTTTTTACTAGAGACTTTTCTGAGGAGCTATTACTTTTTTTTCTAGCCATCCTACGGATTCGAAAATCATACCACCAGACGCGAAATATAACAAGCTTTCAGAAATTCAAAAAATTATCATGGTCGGACAATAAAAACTCAAAAAATCCTTAAAAATCGAGTAAAAAATCTTTTACTGAAAAAGTCATTTCTTTATATTGTTGCCAATTTCTAAATAAGTGCAAAGGATTATGTTTTATCTCAAATAAAAAATGTATTTGCGCGAGACTATTAAAAACAATAATGAAAGTTTAAAATAATAATTAAATGACCACGTGTTGAAAGCAGGAAATAAAGAAAATTACGTCATAAAAATTGTTTTTACACATGAATATTAAAAATAAAAAAGATGAATTAAATGAAAAAGCATTATAACCTGATTACAGAAGATAGTCGCCGTTCGTGATATCATCATAATCATCTTTTTAAAACAGGATACATTACCAGGTTTTAAGAGGCTGTGCAATCAGAACGGGGGTTGGTGAGCGTAGCGAGCAGGGGGCAGAGGCCCCTAGTGTTTATAAAAAAAAGTATTTTTGGACTAAGTCACTATTTTACCAATTTGAGAGATCTGTATTTCACTATTCTCATTTCTAAGAAAATTCAGAGAATTCACTTGTATTTTAGAGATTATAACTGGATTTTTGAATAGAAAACCAATAGTATTGAATATAATCGACATGCAGCAAGAATAAATAAGAAAAAAAAGTCGGTATTTCCCAATGCTTTTATTCTTAGAGATGTGTGATTGTTCATTCTTTTCCACACAGTTCCTTAGGTGGTATTGTAGTTTTTTTAATTGTTTGTAATTATAATGATTTCAATTTCAACATACAATAGGTACATTTTTATTAAACAAAGGCTATTTTAGAGAAATTTTTTCTTTCACAATAATAATTTAAAAAAAAAATTATTTCTCCAACTATGTGGATATCTTCAGATCTGGATTGCATACAGACTACATTGTCCAGATAGTTGGGAGTTTCACTGTATTTGTCTGTATAACTTGCTCACTGCATCAAAATATTTTTTTTTTAAACACAGCAGATAATACAACAATAATTAAAAGGATCACAAGAGTAACTTACTTTTTCCTGGATCACCAAGTCTACTAGCTAATAATTCACACTGTTCTTTTAAAGTGTGGATTTCATCTAGAGCAGTTTCTTTTTCCTGCTGCAAATGAGAGACCTTATTTCTTTCAATGTTTAGTTCTCTTTTCAACATGTCATAATCATCTTTCAAATCTCGATTAACATCTTCTAGTCTCAGTTTTTCTGATTCAAGTCTACGGGCAGTGCCTTAAAATAAATAAGATAAGAGATTTTTCTAAAATTTTAATTAATACTTTAAAGGCAATATAAACATAATTTTTAAATATGTATAAGTATATAAACTACATATATTTATATATAAAAATTAATCTAGAGCATGCAGGTTGATTCAAAAGTCCTTAGTCAAACTTCAAAGGGTGGTGTGGTACAGCATACTACAACAAACAATGTTTGTATAGGAAACCAGAGTTGTATTACATTCACTCAGTGAAAGATAAATGGTGTTCACTTATACCTTGAGATTCTTTGCACCTTTCTTTGTCATGTATTATTAATTTAATAGTACACGTAAAATAAGAGTTTGACAATTTCAACTGGTGTGCATTCACGAAAATTTGGGAATAACTTCATTTTGTCATTAAAAATGAAGATCTGATAAGTCCCAAAATATAAAAAAGTTGCTTTACTTTTTTTTTTTTTTTTTTTTTTTTTTTTTTTTTTAAGGCGAAAGAGGTATCATTTACCATGTATTTTTATATTCTGAATCAAATGACACCATTTGCAAGTAAATACGATCACGCGTTACAAAGTTATCACATGTTTCACGAAGAAAAAGTAAAAAGTTACACTTTATGAGAAAGCACAAGTTTATTAGATTTATTTTACATTCAAAAACATATTCTTTATATCCTATTAAATCACTTTAAAATAATTAAATGTCCTCAAAATAGCAATAATCAAAATCAGGATCATCTGAGTCCTCTTTAAAGTCATCAAAGTTGTTAAAATCGACTTCAGTTATTACCACTTCTTTTTCAAGCAGTATATTGCTAAAGGCTACTCCCTCGTAAATTTTGCACAGTGCAGAATAGGTTATTCTGCTTTTCTTGCAATTACACTGGGCTGATGAACAATCACCTTTACTGGAGGAGCATGTCAGTTCGATAATTTTGTCAGGAGCAGGAGGTAGAATAGTCCAACAGAATGTAACTCATAGTCTTGAAGTATCCATCCTCAATGTTCGGGTTTCAATTAATTCCAAGCCACTGTTGGATTTGACGACATACCCTAAATAAACATTGGACAGCACTAGCAGAAGTAGGGGGGAGGGATTTTACTGTATTACTGGGGGGGGGGGGGAGCTCGAAAGCCAAAGCACTGCGACCAGAGGTCTATCGGGGAGGGATTTAAACTTGGGTGAGGTTCTTTTCAAAAACTTCTGGAACTGAGTATAACAAAGTGCATCCAGAATGAGATTTTCTGCCTTGGTTCCATAGAGATGAAGGAACAGGGTTTCACCTGCTTTCTTCACTTCATCACAATGGTATTCGTTCTATTGAAAGTGTGAATACATTCCTCCAACGTGCTATCACTAACTATCAGCTATATAAGTAACTTTTATATTTGCTGTGTATAGCACTATTTGTACACAGCAGCTAAACACATGTGCAAAGAGGATGTAGATTTAAATGCTATTGTGTTGACTTTGTAATGACAATGAGGTGGAAGAATATACTCTTCAGATGCCCTAATTAAATTTTAAGAAAAGTATAAGTTTTTCAGATGCTATAAAGGCAGTTAGGATTACCAGGGCATTTACGTCTTAAGTAACAATGGTTGATAGTAATTGCTGATACTACCCTAAACAATTGTACATATGCCTCACTGCAATGTTATTTTTAAAAAAAGTATAGTGGATAGCATGATGATAAATTGCTTCTTGTTTTGAGCATTACCAAAAAAACACTTCGATTGCCATAAACTGGAGAACTTTCACAAAACTTAAACCATGGGGTAATATGCCTGTACCTGCATAACTGTTCACTCTTTTTAGGTGCGTTCGTAATTATATAAATACGTAGCACCTATAGTCGTCGTTTGGTCCGTCCGTCTGTCTGTCTGTCCGTCTGTCAGTCCGTCCGTCCATCTGTCTGTCCGCATATAACAACGCAAAAACTACACAACCAAATGGTTTGCAATTTAAAATATATTATCTTTGCAGAATTTTGTCGAGACATTTCAAATTTTATTAAAATCGAATCAAAACTTTAGGAGATATTAATAAAAATATTTATTAAGAAATTTGAATTTTTTTTTTTTAATCGGTGCTTTTTTGTTATAGGAGCTTCCGAAGTTTAATCGTCAAGCGACCGAGATACTTATTTTATGACAGAAATGAATCTGCAGACGATGTAATTCATTTCACAGAATTAAAAATCATCAAGATCTGAATATTTATATAACTAGCTGATACATATACATCTGAATATTTATATAACTAGTTAAGATATTTGTATGAACAGTGTCATAAAATATATACTTAACTAGCTGTTTAACCCGTTCTACGCACGGGATATCATGAATTTAATTCTAAAACGTGCGTACGAACGCACCTCGTTTGTAACGTTTGACGTACAATTTCCAACTTGTTTGTATTATCTGGGTCATCATAACCATCGAATACCACTGTTACAGATTGTACGATAGGGAGGTAGATTTTCTAAAAAAAAAAGTCAAAGATTGAAGAAAGTTTTTATTAGATATTTAGAATAAGAAAAATAAAATGCTTTGTAAATTGTAACTTTCGGTAAAAGCTATTTATTTAATATAATGACAAAACTACTCACATAACGACTGGCAAAAAGTGTCAGTAACTTTGCTCTCATTACATGGATAGAATATTTGAAACTGAAAGAAATACATGGACACCTTTGACAACTTGGCAGAACCCTCTCCACTTCTTTTATGACATTGGTATCCAGTACACTTCAACCGCTCACATATTTATTATTCGGTCGAGGGACCCAACTCTCGAAGGATAATGTGAGCCCTCAGATAAATGGAGAATGAAATTAATGCAATGGGTTCCTATTCATTTACCTGAATTATGTAATGCCTGAAGATATTTTTTGGGGATCTTTATAAATTTTTAATGATCCTAGTGCTGATTGATTATGAATTAATTATGATTCAAATCACTATCTAAAAGACAAAGATAGACTTGTTATGTGAGATTTTTGTGAATGCACACAAATTGTCTATTACTCAATTTTTGGTCTATTTTACTTGTACTATAAAGCTTGATGGCATATTTGACTTATTTTGGAACTATTGGTAAATTTTTGACTGGCAAGAAAACATGTCAGTGGGAAACGACACACTCAAATGGAGTGAAAGTCCATGGAACAATGCCAAATCTAGGACTTTATGCAGAAAACAAAAAACGAAGGGTAATAGTGGAGGCAAAATAGATTATTGTAGCTTTTATATTCTATCACACATGCAGGGCTGCCATTCCAAAAATTATTCAAAATAGTTGCTTTAGTAGCCTTTGAAACCAAAAATAGTAGCAAAAATAGTCGCATATCATGGTTGATTTAGTAGCAAAATAGTTGCATATAAAGTATTATCCAAAATAGTCTCAGCGTTGAGACCATGGTATATAATGATTTACCTTTTACAAATTTTCCGACTTATTACCTGATCTGATTAAGTTTTTCTGTGATTACAACAATACAAAATTTTATATACAATCTGCACAAATTCAGTACTGTTTTTACATATTATCTAATTATTATGTAACAAAGTTGTTAAAAATAAATTCATTCTACTTTTCATGACATCTGAGTTTAGTTTGTTGCAACTTTTCGATCAATACTTGATATGACTCTTGTTAGTTGCAAATGTAATAGTGATATTTCCAGCATTGTTTGCTTTCCTAATGAACTTCAATAAATCTTTCTTGGAACTTTTCCTAAACTGCAGATTTAAGGAATTTTAAATACTTTAAAGAGTTTAAAACTGCAGTATATGGGAAGTTTTTGTTTTACGATTATATTTGCTTACTTTGAAATGACATTTTTTGTAGAATACTACAACACAGTTAGCATCCCAATTTAGGGTGATGCACTACACATTACGAAAATTTATTTGAAAAATTATTTACAAATGAAAATTTTCAGTGGGGAGGGAATTTAGGTCATTGGTATTTATCATTACTACAAAGCATCAAATACAGCATTTTTATATATATATATAATTCAAATTTTAAAAAGTTTTAAATTGCAGAAATCGGAGAAAATAGAAATTGGACAGAAGGGGATATTTTAGATGATTAATTATTTATTGTTACTAGAAAACAATGAATATGACAACTTTTTAAAAAAAATAAAGAGTTTTAAATATTTTAAGCCCATATTATAACACAATTAGGTGAGACTTTTTCTCTAAATAAATATTTTAAACCTCTTTCTACACTACAGGGAAGAAGGGGGAGAAATGTAAATTTGAGAGGGAGAGGTGGATGATAAATATTTTTAATTTAATGTTAGTTAACAACAAATAGGGAGAATTATTTTTCTTAAAATAAAGTTTTGAAATACTTGAAATGTTGCATGCTGGAGGGGTTGGGCAAAGGGGAAAACCAAAAATTTTGGAAGGAGTTTATAAGCCTGATTATTTATTTATTGCACAAGAGAGCAACAAGTAGGACAGGAGAATTTTTTAAACATAAAAATACAGATTTTAAATTTCCTTGTATGCTGGGGGAGAAGAGTATATTTTGAATCAAAGAGAACGAAATTTAGATGATCGTTATTTATTTATTGTTATTAGAAGCAGTGATCAGTAAGTAGGGCAGATGTCTTTTCTTTAAAAAAAATAAAGAGATTTAAACGATTTCAAACACAGCATGAGGGTGAGAGTGAGGATGAGGGCAAAGGAGGAAGCAGAAATTTTTTAATGGAGGATGTTATTTAGCTGGGGGATGAAAGGATATAATTGCTTATTTGCTTACTGTAGCAATTAGAACAATTAAGAGAAAAATGAGTGAAGTAAGAAAAGTGCTTGTTAAATGGTGGTATCGAACATCTGGAAAAAAATGTATTGGAATGGTAAAAAAATTTTATTGTTGTTTCATATTTCCTGCAACATGTATATGAAAAAGCTAGAATAAAATTTTCAAAAAGTCTCCTTTTTCATAAAATAGTTGCCTATTTGTCAGAAATAGTTGCATTTCAAGCCTTTTTTGCTTAAAAAAGTTGCCTTAGTCTCCTGAAGCTGAAAATAGTAGCAAAAAGTAGCATTTTAGTAGCAAATGGCAGCCCTGCACATGCCAAAAATTTCGGATTTTGAATACCAGTATTTTTGAATAGCAATATTAACTTAATTTAATGACAAATATTCTGTGATTGAATAAGGCAAATATTACTATTCTAAAATAGTGGTATTCACAATCCAGAATCTTTGGCATCTATGTGCTATGTATCTGATGTAGATTTAAAAAAAAAGGTAAGCTAGCAAAAATACTGCCAAGGGGATTAAATGGATTAATATTCTTTGTTTAACTTTTCTTTCAGGTATTACTTACTTTCTGCATTAACAAGCGCAATATTAACAGCATCCCTGCCTTGGCTTTCTTCTTGCAACTCTTGGGATAGTTCTTCATTTCTTTTTAACAGCAACTTTAAGTCTTGGCTTTGTATGTTTTCAATGGCTCTGCCTAAGAGACTCAAAACATGATCAACAGCAACGCGAAGTCTTCGACTTGCACCTAATTCCAAGAAAATGAAAATGTAAATATTGATTAAGAGCCAATATTGTTTCTCTAACAAAACATAGATAAAATATCAATTAGCATTTTTTAAATTTACTACTATGGGGTTAATAAAATTCATGAAATAATGAAGCATTTAAGCCTAAGAGTAAAATAAACATTATGCAAAACAGTAATATTTTCTCCGCAGATTTTTTTTTTGGGGCAACAAGGTGGTAAGAAGAAATGGTACTACTTAACTTCCCTTTTAAAGATTCCTTGGCATGTTAGAGAAAATGTCTAAATTGGTGCGAAAAGCAAAATTTTGAAAAACATTTTCTAGCTAACTTTATTTACATTTTAAAAACCTCATCAGATTGTTATATCTTTATGAAATAACTATCAAATCAAATGCAACAATTTATTCAATATTTACATAAATAAGTCATATAATACTGTAATATAAAATATATAACAAATACATATGACTGCATAAATAAGTCATAATAGATTAGAAATTATTTTCATTGGTCACTGTTTCTTTTCTCATGACTGTTTATAGTATCTAGCAAGAAATCACATTTTCTTAAGAGTGAATTATGCCATGGCCCCTATAAAAAGAAGTATCGAAGAAATATTTCAATTGAAGCTTGTGTAAAAGGCATGGTAAAAAAGTAAAACGTTGATTATCCATCAATCAAGAGACTGTAATTGTGAAAGATAACAATCTCCCCTCATACACACACAAATGCCTGCGACAGATGGCGAAGATTAAATTTTAGCACAGGACTTCGTATCATACAAATAGAAAATAGCTATTATAGCTTATTAGCTCTTAAACTAGTACATTATATATAGAAAAATATATTATTTTATTTACAATGTAAATAAAAAAACAACTAGCCAGAACATTATAAATATACAATATACTTTGTTTTCATGTTTTTTAAATTTCAGCATTCATTTTGAAATAAAAAAGTGAAAAATTTATGAAATAGTATATTACATTATGATTTGAAAAAGACTATCATTTCTTTGTTTTAATTCTTTCATTTTCCACTTTTTTAAGTAACACAAAAAATCTCTCCCCTCCCTCCTTCTACGGAAAACATTTTGAACAACACATTTATCGGATTGGACACCACTGCTAGTGCAGTATTTAGTTTATTGTTTCCATTGAATGAACAGCTCTTTCTGATATGTTTACATTATTTTCCAGTTTATAAATACTGGCAACGACTGACAAATCATGATGAAGGATTTATAATAATATTTTGTACATGTGCTATTTCTAATGAGGTAGGAAAATAGAAGTTTTACTGTATAAAATTTTTAGACAGTTATATATATATTACAGGGATCACTCTAGAGAGTTTCAGAGGGGCAGTCTGCCCTCATGCCCTTTTTAGATAAAATCCCACCCTCCTTGCCCTTTTTCCAGGTAGAATTCTACCCTCCTTGCCCTTTTTCCAGGTAGAATTTACCCTGCTTTTATTTCTGGGTAGAATCCTGCCTTGTTTGCATTGTACTTTCCAAAATTCTTTATCTATCTTTTATTTTTAGAATGCTAGTATGGTACATCAGGAGTACTCTTCTTTCACTCTTTATTTCTTTGTAAAATGCCCTGGTATGTCTAATCTTTGACTTTGAGTGATTCATCTTTCCATTTATCACTGATTAATTTCACCTTCTCTGGGGAAATGTAGTATTAGAGCAGGCCTTCTGGCCTTTGATCATATGATATCTTACATAAGTTCTATAAAAAATTTGAGAAGTAGCTTTAGAACTTTTATTTTGTAGCTTTTTGCTAAAATCAGGAAAAAGTTATCTGGTGAATAAAAGTTTTTGAATATCATAAGAAAAGGAATGTCTATGAATATAGTAAACAATTTTACAATAAAAATCGAGAACATAAGTTTCATTTTGCTATTTTTAATACTTTTCAAACGGCGAAGTTTTGGAAATTAGAAGTGTTAATGTATTTTTTTACTTTAAGCTGTTGTCAGACTTCCCTCCCTACCAGTATATTGGTATATGCACTTATTACAAAAATGCCCTTTTTATGAAATGATGTGCCTTTTTCAACAAAATTGCCCTTATTATGTAATGTGCGCCCTGCCCTTTTTTATGTTCTAGAATGATCCCTGTATATTATATATGTGTGTGTGTCATATAAAAAAAAAAAGTAGGTTTCATGCATTTAACACAATTATTTGTCACTCCATCATTAATACATTAATATTTTATTTACATAATGTTTCCTCATACATAGTTAAATATTGTTTACTACCATCTTCCCATTTAATTGTTATAACTATCTAAATCTTATTTACTTCCTTTAGTCTTCATAACTTTCTAAATTTTACTTACATTAATTACTACATTGTTTGTAATTTATTTTAAGCAAAAGCTCTTTGTAGTTCGTTTTTCCTTTTTTTTTTTTGTTAGATGGCAGCACCAAGATTTTGCCTATAAATACAAATTGCAGTTTCAGCTTTTCCTTCTTTTTATTTAAAGGTAGATGGCAGCACTAAACATTTTCCTTTTCTTTTATCATAAATTTTTACAGTAATGACTCAGCTTTCTCAGTTTCTATGTGTTTCATGGTGATGTGATATGCACCAGATATTGAAAAGCATTTTAAATCCTATTTAATCGTTTTTACTTTTATTTTTATGGTGAGTTGTGTCTGTTGCTTTATTGTATATTATATATTGTTGTACTATCATGCTTTATTTATTTATCTATTTAATCTCTTTTTTTTATTTTATGTTTTTTCTATATGTTTATAAGGAGCTTAATATTGTCATTTTAGGCTTAATGCTGACAATATTTGATGAAATAACATATATTTGCTATGAATTATTCTTATGGCGCTCCTCTGAAGAATCTATAAGATATTCATAGTATTTTATTTTTAATTTATTAAGTTTAATTCATGCAGTATCCTTTAAATTGATTTTTAAAATATATCTTCCTCTGTTTTTCACACATGCAGACCTGCCAACCTTTGAAAATGAGAAATAGTAGCACACAAAATTCAAATTTATCTGAAGGTTGGTTGGTTGGTGGCTGTTTTTTACGCTGTAACTTTTAAGCGAGCAAATACTAATCAATTAAACGCATGTGTATATCCATAAGCACACAAAGTAGGAGACTCTTGTTTTTGCTAACTTTTTTGTTGCGGGTGGGATTGATTAAACATAATTATTCCTATTCAATTAATGCTCTGCCCACTCCTAAGCCAAATTTCTGAACTTCACAGTGAATTTTCTGAAAGATTCCAAGGTCGAGTAAGCTGATACAACCGGGAGTAGGGGTGTCCACTCCCGCCACTTTTTTTGCATCCCTTTGACGAAATTTGCGTTTTTTCGCGATCTTTTGACGAAATTTGCAGTTTTTTTTTAGATCTGTTGATAAAATTTGCGTTTTTTCGATATTTTTTGATGAAATTTGCCGTTTTTCGCAATGTTTTTGAAGGAATTTGCCGTTTTTACACAATTTTCTGATGAAAGTCACGTTTTTCCCGCGATCTGTTGACAAAATTTGTAGTTTTTTTTGCAATCTTTTGACGAAATTTGCCATTTTTCACAATGTTTTTCATGAAATTTGTCGTTTTTTCGAGATCTTTTGACAAAATTTGCCGTTTTTCGCAATGTTTTTGATGAAATTTACCGTTTTTTTTGCGATTTTCTGATGAAAGTCACGTTTTTCTCGCGATCTGTTGACAAAAATTTGTCTTTTTTTGCGATTTTTTGACAAAATTTGCCGTTTTTTGCAATGTTTTTGACAAAATTTGCCGTTTTTTTGTGATTTTCTGACAAAAGTCACGTTTTTCCCGCGATCTGTTGACAAAAATTTGTCGTTTTTTCGCGATCTTTTGATGAAATTTGCCGTTTTTAGCAATGTTTTTGACGAAATATAGTTTCTTTGCGATTTTCTGATGAAAGTCACGTTTTTTCCCGCGATTTGTTGACAAAAATTTATCGTTTTTCGCGATCTTTTGACGAAATTTGCCGTTTTTCGCAATGTTTTTGACGAAATTTAGTTTTTTTGCGATTTTCTGACGAAAGTCATGTTTTTTCCCGCAATCTGTTGACAAAAATTTTTCGTTTTTTCGCGTTTTGACGAAATTTGCCATTTTTCGCAGTGTTTTTGACGAAATTTGCCGTTTTTCGCAATGTTTTTGACGAAATTTACCTTTTTTTGCGATTTTCTGATGAAAGTCACGTTTTTCCCACAATCTGTTGACAAAAATTGGTCTTTTTTTGCAATCTTTTGATGAAATTTGCCATTTTTCTTGACAAAATTTGCCGTTTTTTCGTGATTTTCTGACGAAAGTCACATTTTTCCAGCAATCTGTTGACAAAATTTGCTGTTTTTTCGCGATCTTTTAACAAAATTTGTCACTTTTCGCAATGTTTTTGACGAAATTTGCCATTTTTTTCGCGATTCTCTGACGAAAGTCACGTTTTTCCCGCAATCGTTTGACAAAATTGGCGACTTTTCTTCGAACGAAAGATGAGATTGATTTTTTTTGGCGATCATTTGCCAAAATACGATACATTTAATGTCAGAATTTTCGGATTTATGACCGATATTTTCTTTTTTTTTAAGGAAATCATTGCCTTAATTTTTCGGAAAATTCGGACCAGAATCACTCCTGAATGATCTTTTGACGAAATTCGCATTTTTTTAGCAATCAGTTGAATGAAATTCACGTTTTTGCGGCGATACTTCGGCGAAATTTGATTTTTCCCACCAATTTTTTGACGAAATTCGCGTTTTTTCAGTAATCTTGTAACGAAATTCGCGTTTCTTAGCTCAATCCTGTGACGAAATTCTTTATTTTTCGCGCGATCCTGTGACGAAATTCGTGATTTTTCGAGTGATCCTGTGACAAATTTCATTTTTTTTTTTTTTTTGCAGAAAATCTTAGTTTTAGAGAGATTTTCGTAGCATCGTAGTTTGTGGCTCAAAATCGTAGCAACTACAATTTTTTCGTAGCAGTTGGCAGCTCTGCATATGTGATTTCATTTTAAATACACACAGACAATATATATATATATATATATATATACACATAATTTTTGTTTGTAAATTTAATGACATTTTAACTGAGTTGTTGATTAAAAATGATAGACAATCAGCCCTGTGAAATGACTGCAAAGAGAGCACTGTGATATTTATTTAATGTATGCTGTAAGTATGGATATGAATAAACATAAATTTTTATTTGTGGTACTTCTTGCTGAAATAATGATTAAAATTTTGAAAAGTAACAATAATTATTCCTATTTACTTCAGATAAAACCTATAAATAAAAGAACAGCTTTAATAAATTTATCATCATAATAGGTAAAAAACAGTTGAATTTTACATAACATGAATTAACACGTTGACGGACACTTGCGGCTACAGCCGTCAAAGTGAAGTTCACAATGTGGCATGACGGCTATAGCCGCACAAAAAGAAACTGTCTTTTTTAGACACTACAGCTATAGCAGCACAAATGTGCATTTACCAGTGTACAAGTAGAAGCCCAGTGTCATGTTTTGGAAACAATTTTTTAGGTTGAAATTCGTTTTCCACCTGTTATACAAGTTGCAGCATCAGTATGCATGTGCAGGGTGGCTAGTGGTCAGGGAAAAATACAGTAAAAAAAAATTATAATTACCAGTATATTCTTATAGAAAAATTCAATTTGATTATTTGATCGAATAATCAACATAAATTTTTCTGTAAGAATATACTGGTGTTTATCACTTTTTTTTACTGTATTTTTCCCTGACCACTAGCCACCCTGACGTGGTTGTGAAGGGAGTAGTGCAACCTAATTAAATGTGCTGAATTAATCAAAATTAAGTTTATTTAAGCAGAAAGAGTAAAACTATACTTCTACTATTCTAAAAATTACAAAAACATATAGTGTCAATTTTCGAACTTCACTCGTTCCTACTGTCCGTCAATGTGTTAAACTAACAGTCAGTACGAGATAAGGTTACTTTTGATGAAAATAAAAATCTAAAGACAAACTTATTGATATAAAATGAGATTAAAATAATTTTTTTTAAAAGACCCAATAAGACAGACTAAATAAAAGTGACCACTTTAAATCAGATAATTTGATACACCACATTCATATGCAATTGTTATAATGTATAAATATGAGTACTAAAGTGTAAATACCTAACACAACATCTTCGCCTTCCAAATCTGTGTCATAATTGCCACTAGGTATGAAAACATCACATGCTCTAGGAGTCAAATCAGGACCGTCTTCAGTCAGCTCTAAATTTGGACAATCTCCTAAACTAAGAGAAGCAAAATCTTCTCTTGAACCAACACTTTGGCCTGAAAATGCAGAAAGTACAGAAACATAAAATTTAACTTAAGAGGCAGTATAAATTTATGTTTGCAAACCCATACATTTTTAAATTTAAATAATTACAAATAAATATATAATCAATTTGAAGAGGAAAACAAATAAAGCTTCAAGATATTGTCAATGAAGAAATAATCTAAATTAAAAATTAACAAGAATGCTGTGGCCATCATAAAACTTTCTTCTATAGCATTTTAATATATTAATTTATAATAGCATCAATGATTATGACTATAAAGCATAGTGTATTTCTACGAATTTAACATGGAGTTACAGTGATCAGAGAATTGAAAGGCAAACAGAACAACAGTGCACTCTGTTGCGTATTACAATTTAAAATTAGAATTTTAATCATTAAACACAATTATAAAATGTGGATCATTTTTACACAATAGAAAATAAAATACAGCTGCATTGTTCATTGCAAAAAGCATACGGCTAATATTCCGTAATTGGGTGCATATCCAAAAGCTGGCATCAAAAATGAGTGATTCTGGCAACAATCGGGTTAAAAGTATATCAGAAGAATGGAATTAATAATACTGCAAACTACGTTCACTAAATTGCATCATTTGATTGTGTATCCAATTAAGAATCTTTCCCTAAGTATATGATAGCAATGCCCCCTATTGAATGATCAAAATCAAAATTAAATCAACTATTTATGTCAGATCTTGAGATATACCTATCGCGGAAAACATGAAAAAAATATAGCAGAGCCACCTGTTGGGCAGCCAAACCTAATAAGCAGCTATTTATGTCAAGCTATATTATATCTAGCTATCACATAAATCATGAAATATGTAGCATAGCAACACGACTTGTTGAACAATATACACCCAAACTTAATCAGCACAGATTTATATCACTGTCAAACTGAATCTAAAGTTTGAGTAAATTACATACATTAGTTCTTGAGATAGAGGGGCCACAAAATTTGTGTCTTACACAGAGTAACAGACAGACATTTTCCATCAATTGTCAAATCATGTTCAAGACATCCAAAATATGTAAAAAACCATCAAGAAACAGAAGTAAAAAATTTTAACACTTTCAATACTTTCTTCTTATGTATATAGAGGAAAGTAAAAAAGACAGATTGATCATGACTATAAAAAAATTCACTGTGATATACCGCAAAGTTACTTAAAAAAGAATAGCTTTTGAAAAGTCAATTTAAATAAGAACAGTGTATTCATATAAAAAAAAATATCTAAATCAAACACAAAATTTATTTATAGCCACTGGCCTTTTTGGAATATTTATATAGCTATTAAAATCTATATAAGTGACGTTTGCTTTAAAATTTTAAGCATTTTATTTACCTGTATCATCATCATGGTGATTTAGAGTACCACTTCTTGAAGGAACGAGACCATATTCAAGCAAGTGAGCATTGATGTCATGCTCTATGTCTAAAAATGTCTTTACTAAATCTGACAATACATGAAGAAGGCGAGAATTGGTTTGGGCAGCTTGACTGAAAAAAAAAAAATGATTAGTTAATAATGATCAAAGAATATTTATTACTATCTATTAGATAATAAATGGAAGTGCTAAAAATTTAATCTAATTAAATAATCTTTAATTCAATAAAGTAATATAGTAAAATCTATAATTTTAACCAAAGGTCACTTCAAGTGTACCTGTTAATGAAATATTATTATGCTAAGCAAAATAAACATCTAGTTTTTTTTTTTAATCTTTTCAATCAAACATATTTTCTCAAAATAAATGCATTTTTTTCTAGAATTTTGAGAAAAACCTTTTTAAAATTTTTACAACTTTCTAAATTTGTTTTTCCAACATACTTTATTTTATTAAGTCAACTAGCTGACTAGTCCAGTGTTGCACGGGCCGATGAAAATAACAATATGTTCTATACAAACATGACTGAAATCTGTAATTGTATCGAAATCAAGTCGAATGAGGCAAACCCAGTCATAATCGGGCCCATAGAACCTGAGATCGGAAAGCGCACCCTAGCAGTAGAAAAAACAAAATATTTTAGGCTATAGCTATCGAGTTGAATGAACCAAACCCCATTGTAATTGGGCCCATAGAACCAGAGATACTCCTGTAGTTCCACCTTCCACCTCCAGGGGTGCAATCTGTTCTGGAAAAGGCCTTTTCAGAAAACTCAACACAACCAAATTTCCTAGTAGAACTGAAATTTAACCACGGGAAAACATTACCAAAATAGTGAAAATCACGAAAGTGAGTTACATGAACAACCAGTTACGAAAGGGTTAATGTAGATATTTTTTATAACCCAACGGTGTGTTTTGAAGAAAATGAACATGTCTATGATCGGATGTCTTCTGTTTGTCCATATTCGCATTTCACGAGTCAATGCTGATTTTTAAACCTAGGCTGAAAAGCAAAAATCATGTGAGTGAGTTTTGGACACTTATTTTTTTTAAAGAGGGTTGAAATTCAAATTTTTCGAAACGGATACTAGATTTTAAAAAGCAAACGAACATAGATTAGGCGCGGTATTTTTAATTTTTCGTATCTTGTTTATAGACACAGATTCGAATTCTTAAAGATAGGAGAAATCGTTAAAAATGTGAAATTGACTTACAGTAAAAAAGTTTAGGGTTAACGTTAATTTTTTTTAAGCTAAAGATTTCTGCCTGAACCTGATAAAACGTAGATGTCCTTAGGGGTGTTTGTTTTTTGTTTGGTTATTTTAGAGAGCCGATGTGCGATTTTATGTATTGCAGAAAATCGGAATTCGCAAATTGCAATACATAAAAAATTGCAAAAAATTTAGAATTCCTGCGCCCAAATTTTTTTTCAAAAGGTTAATATTCGTATTTTTCGGAAACAATAGCAGATGTTGAAAAGAAACAAATGTAGATATTGTCTGGTATTTATAGTTTTTCGTAACTTGCTCGGAACCGGCAATGCAATTTTTAAAAAATAGGCAAAATCCCGAAATGGAGTACAGAAAATATAGTTTTTCAAAGGGTTAACATTCGTATTTTTTAAAACCGAACGTGGCTTCGAAAAGGACAAAGTCAGATCTTTAATTTGGTGAACTCGATTTTTCCGTATCTCTTGTAGTCTGTTGGATGTGACGCTCTGAAAATGGGAGAAAATAAAAAACATAAATTCGACAATTCTTGATTATTTTTTTTTAAAGGGTTAAATGTGAAAATTTTTTGAAGGATCATTCAAGACATAAAAGTACATTCTTCGAGAACATGTAGACTTTTTGTATTTCGGCTGTTTGCCCGTGACAAATCTAGAAAAACAGAAAAAGAAACAAGTTGAGCGTTGCTTTGTTTTTTCACTTTACGGGAGGTGTGGGAAAAGGGCTTCTGAGCATGCACATACGGATTTCAGAAGAATGCTTTTTTGTTTGTGATCTTTGATCAGTTTTTAATTGATAACTATTCTAATTTTCAAAATATTAAAATTCTGAGACTCAGGTGCACCAGGAGAGGCCTTGGACTATCCTCACCTAAGTTTTCAGACTCCTAGGTGCGCTAGGTTTTCCTAGCTATCGCAGACAGACACATGCACACATACACACACAGAGCTAAACTTTCTTTTATTAGTATAGATATAAGGAAAAAAAAACCCTGATGTTTATCTGAAGATGACAAGTATAATATTTCATGCAAATTACTAGTTAGAAGCAGCATATAAGAATATTTGAATACAGGATGTGCTTTACATAGTGATCTTTAAAAGTTATCCATGGTTATAGCATAAATGACCATGTGCATGCATTTTCTTTTCTTCATATATTTGCAAAACATTTTGCACTTGATTTGTACTATGACAAAGTTATGACAAAAGACAAGTTTATTAGCCATAAGCTTCAAAAGATTAACTAAGATAAGAGCAAAGCATTATAAATAAAGTTATAAAGTTAGCTGAATATTTTTCCAAGAATCATAGCTAATTTTTATCCACTATCCAATTACCCTTTTGTTTAAATAATCTTTAGCATTTCCTTCCTGCATTATGAGCCTAAAAGGTTTTCATTCTGCACTCGTTACATCAGATGAAAGGCTTTTTATAAACTTATTGAAGAAAACAGCTAAGCTTTGATATTTCTTCTTAAGTTATTAAAATCGTTTTGATAAAAACATGACTAAGAATATCATAAGAACTTAAATGTTTGCGTTTGGTAATTGTGCATAGTTTTAGAGTACAATCTTACTCCCCACTCATGCCTTCCCCTCAAAAAATTTTTATTTAGTTTTAAAATCCTACCAAAAATTATTTCACATATTACTACTACTGTTTTCCCCTTTTTTGTTAAAAAATAAGGTAAAGCTATAATTAGTAATTTAACACTGAACTGAAACAGACAAGGCAAAATAAGTGCAATTAAACAGTGTACATTTTAGAGAAAGAGACAGCAAAGCTTTGATTACCTATGATTTATATCCCCAGCTTTTAAATAATCTGGCAAAATGAAACTATGTTATATCTGCCTTTAAAAATGTTGAAAAGGTTATTTTTGACAATTGTAAACTATCATCCATTTTACAAGTTTTGTTAAAGTTCTTTATAAATTTTCCTAATATCAGTAATATGCTTTGCTTAAGCACAAACGAAAAATGATTACACATATGCATATAATTTACAGAATAATATATATTTAATCATTTCAAACAAAAACCCACTCTAAATCGGATTCAAGCATTAAAATGAAATGGGGGCAGTCAGTAGAGCAACATGACATGACATAACATGCAGCTATTTCAAAGCTTTAAGGAACTTCACTTTCTCAGTGCACAAACAAAATGAAAAGAAAAGAAAACTTCAGCATACATATATGCAACATAAATAAAAATTATTCATATCTTTCAAAGATTTAATGTTATCTGGCATCAATCAGCTTTTATAAAACTTCTCAAGATTCTTGGTTATATCACACTTTTCGATACATCATGCTGTTTTGATGCCTCTTGATATGTGTTCTATAATAAGGAGATGATGCTTTTATTTTTTATTTTTAGTGAAGAAAGTATGCATAGTACTAGTGATAGTATGTAGTACTAGTGAGTAATAGTATGCATTACTGTGCAAATTTTTTTCAGGAATTTATGTTGACTTGGACCATATCTATATGCACTGCAAAAATGGGAAAATGTTTTTGAATAGCAAGTTTAAAATGAGTGTTGTCTAACACTTTAGTTTTATGACATGAAATTAGTTCTAATGACATGAAATGTTGCATAAATGCTAGCAGAATGAAATCCAGAGAATGACAAGATTTTAGAACAGATCATTTGGTAAACCATCTTTACCAAATCATTTGGTACGGATCCATCTGTACCAATCAATATTGGTACATAGCTCAGTACATTGTACATAGTACGTGTTATGATACATTCCATTTATACTTTTAAATTCAATAGTTTTCATTAATTATTTTACTTAAATTAAATATTTAATCCTTATTAATCATTAATTAAAAGTTTTCATATTAATTAACATTTAAATTAATTATTTAATCGTTATTATTTAAACAATCAATAATTTCTATCTTTTTAAAATTGATCTTTTTAACTGTTCTTCTAAGATATTATTATTAATTAAAAATAACTTCTCTAATTAAATCACTTTTTAAAAATCAATATCAATAATCACTTGTAAATTAAATTATAATCATGCATTGAAATCTCTGGAGAGAGAATTAAAGATTTCCGTTTGTTGACATCGATTCCGGTAAAGTACCGCGATTTTTTCTTCTAAGTTAAAATATATAATTTCTACTTTTTAAATATTAATTATTTTTGTTTTAAAATTGATTCAAAAGACTAAACATAATTAATTATGCAGTCTGCCAAAATCCTAGCAAGATTCAACGTAAATCGTGGCAGATATGATTTTTTAAACATTTTCTCTAATTTCAATGTTTATGTCGTTTGCTTTCACTATGATGCCTGGCCATTTTGAATCGCATCTTCGTGCGTTCAAAAAACAACAACTTAAGAGGTAATTGTCACCCATTTTGGTGTAGGGGTCGTTCGAGCGGACATTCCAAGGTTAGGGGGTGCATTTTTCAGTGGGGAAAAAGGGGAATTCAAATTCTTTCTGGAACATTCGCGAACGAAAGATCTTAATTTCCGCTACTTGTTGCTAGGGAGTAAGTGTTTTCCTTTCGCCAGTATCGTTCGCGTGTGGAGTTGAGTTGTAGCACTAATGCTTTTTAGCAGTTACGGTTGAGAGTTAAGCCGTACGAAAAGAAGAAGAGGATTTTTTCGACTCTTCTGATTGGATAGTTTTGGCGTGTGTGTGAGTTGACTTGGTGAAGTTAAAATTCAAATTGAGTCAGTCTGTTGCTTTGCTTTACTAGAATGAAGATGTAGTTGAGAGAGAAAAACGCCGTGGCAGGGCCGTAAGGCCTGACATTATGTCAAAATTTTTGTATATAATTCAGTGAATGTACTTTTAATATTTAATCTAGTTATTATAGTTCATGAAGTTTTGATCGCAAGTTTGAAGATGAAGTTTTAAATATTATTTCGGCACCTTTGGATCCAATCTGCACTGCATATTATAGAAACAACATCATTTTGCTATGAAGCTAATATACCATACTGTCGTCCATCTCATCAATTTGTCATCCCTACATAAATGCCTGTTCTTGTCAACTTTACCTCCATGTCCCTCCTCATTTCATAAAATCTAAGTTCCAGCGGGAATAAATATTCTCTCGGTAACATAAGAGATAATCTGCACATCATAATATATATATAGATATACAGCATCGCACACTATCTACAACCTTATCGATTCTTCATCTTGGTGTGAATGACAAAGATTCATCTACAATTTCTCCATTCGTGTTCCTCATTAGATAATTCAAGTTCCAACGAATACAGCAAGAATAAATATATAAATAATCTTATGAACTATTTTAAGACCATAGAACAATTAAAAAGATAACTTGTAATCGCAAGACAGCCTGTTTTATTTAAGAGACCTTTTTCCTCAAGTTAGAAGTATAAAATATTGGTGAAATATTAATAAGATAAGGATTATTTTAATTTAGTGAATATTCATTTAAGATTCAAAAACGATGTAGATTTGAACTGAAATCCTGATGGATAAATATACATATATCGATAATTGAGTAATTAATTAACATCTATGAAGTGGTATATATATGGTGAAAGTGAATTAAATATATTGTTTGAAATAAAATGATTCATTTACTATTACTTCGGTTATCTTCATTCTGTGGGTGAGTTGTATCTTTTCTATTTATTTTTCAGATATTTTCATCTCATCGTAAAGTTAAGATTATTATGAAAATAAGTATCTCCTAACCCAGCTTTTCACTACAGTACGGTACAATGCACATTGTAAATGCTGCATGTACCTGATTATACATTGATTATATATTGATTTGTCATTGTTTAGGAGCTATATTATATTAAATTAGATATTCTTGATATGTCATATCGTTGTATTTTATAGGACCTCAAATATCCTAGGTATAATTAGGATAACCTAGACTAGACAATATATATATATTTTTTTAATCAGGCAAAAAGGACACTTCTCTTTCTCTCTTTTAGGTAGCTCCCATTGCAAATAGTAAGAAGCTACTTATTGCAGTCATTCGGAGGGAAGTAATTCCAGAAAATTTCACTATTTTTTTTTACTGATCATGACCCCAAAACCACCCTCACTCTAAATGCTGATTTATATATATATATATATATATATATATATATATATATATATATATATCTGATTTCTTTGTTATGCAACAGCACTTGTATTTATGAACAGATTTATATATGGCTCCATGTGACTTAAAAAATGTACAATAAAATTAGAAATCCAAAAAGTTTTTTTTTTAAGTCTTTTGACCTAGATACAAGAATTCTGAAGCATTTTTTATTTTGCCTCTATCTTAAAAAATGGCTGAGATATAGCAGTTTGAAATTCCAGGGGAGGCTGATTTTGCCATATAATCAGATTTCATTTACAGATTTCATCAGATTTCATTAGAAAACATGGTTTCTCGACAATTTATTTCAATTGTTGTAATCATTGTTTCTACTCTCATATGCTTAAAGCTACATAGTCATATTTGACAGTGTCAAATTTTTGCCAAGCTTAGCAAAATATTGTCGATTTTGTGACAAAAATTGGTTGCAATAAATGAAGCTAACTTGGTAATAGTTGATTAATTTTTCAAAATTCCCATTCAAATTCAGTATGGACGAAAACTGGAAATCTTCTACAATCTGGTTCCACGCATTTTAGATTTGTGTGTTTGAATAAAATTAGCTGAATTCTTAATAACGAGAAACAGATTAAGCTACCTTTTCTTCCAGGTGC
The DNA here is from genome assembly GCA_963931845.1 of Maratus michaelseni. Taxonomy (NCBI): domain Eukaryota; kingdom Metazoa; phylum Arthropoda; class Arachnida; order Araneae; family Salticidae; genus Maratus; species Maratus michaelseni. The sequence continues at coordinate 58,108,897 of OZ007594.1, forward strand.
AGGCTGCAAGGATTTTTTTTTTTTTTTATCAAGGACTCTTACTCCCATTTGAGACATTTTGTAAACATAAAATCATAAAAAGCAATACAGAAATATATCCAATAAGAAATTGAATATTATAAATTTTAAAATAAGCTTCTAGAGATATTTTTCAAAATGAAGAATTGAAACAGATTTTTCTTTTCTTTTTTTTTTCATAAGAAAGGCAAGGTTTTTTTTTTCCCCCCAATCTCATCATGGATACAGCAAATTTTTAGTTAATTAAATTTTAAAATCTGGGGAGGTGGAATGGCCCTCACCTGCCACCCCTTGTCAACATCCGTAAAATGTAACACTCAAAATGTGAATTTCTGGCATAGTCAATTTACTGAAGTTTTGTTAAAGTTGTGATTAATTAATATCACACATAATCAATGTTTTACTGAAACAAAAACTTTAAAAGAGTTAAGTTAGATTGATGTTTATTATTACTTGGTAAAGCTAAGCTAACAGAAGCAAACTCAAGCTCTATGCAGTTTAGTAACAACAAAGCAATAATGAAATTGATTTTAAAAACAATACCAATCAGACAATGTCTTTAAACTGAAATCTTGAAAGCTTCAGACTACAAAATCATATAAAAGCATTAATGCACAAGAAAAAATAAAGAAAATTATATATTATGTATGGTATGCAAGTTTTAGTATTAATTATTAGCGTATTATTTCTTCAAGTTAACAATTAATTCATTACCCAGCCACCACAAAGAAATGTTAAGACAAGAGGGAAAACAATGTAACTTACACCTGCCAAGACCTAATATCAGAAGCTGAAAGCTGTGAACCACCCCTAAAAGCAAAAATACTGTTATAATGTTTAATGTAAAATAAGATAGCCCTGATAGGGAGATAACAAAACAGAAAAGAAAGACAAATAAACAGAACTAAAAATTAAAACAAAACATAAAAAGAAAAAAATTATTTTCAATTTGCTTTACAGTTAATGTTATTAAGTTATATATTTTTTTAATTGAATTTGAGGAGTACATTAAATTAGTAATTTGTAAATAAATGGAAAAATAAAAAAAAATTAACATAAGAGAACAAAAAAGAACACCAGTTTGTATTGATTTAGAGCAGTGGATCTCAAACTTTTATGCCTCGCATACCAACTGAAGATCTGCATGTTTGTGATTACCTTTTTTTTTTTCTTTTTGAACTTAACGAATTATGAATAGAAGGCAGTAAATGACAACATATATAAATAAAAATAACTTTCATTTTAGATTTAATGTAAATTTGATAGATAGAAAGCTTTTTAATTTGACGGGTGTGCTTGTTTGACATATCTTTCTTGCACATTTCTTGAATGTTTTGTGTACTGTGGAATGAGATATAGTTGTTAATCATCTAATGTGTTTCTATATTTGATTTGTGAAGTACTCCCAAGGGATATGCATACCACACTTTGAGAAACACCGATTTTAGAGTTTAAAAAAAAACCATTGCAAGATATTTAAAGAAATCTCAAAAATATTAAAAGGAAACATTTTTTTAATTCTATTTATGTAACAATAAATTGTTAAATCAATTATGCCAATTTTATAAAAACTATTTAGTACATTACTAAAATACAAAAGCACAATTTATAAAAAAGATTTTTGATAAAACTAATGCTAAATTGCAGTTTAAATAGACTTCCTTAAATACATTTTGGTAGAACTTTTTTCCTCCCCTTTTAAGCACAATATTATAGATTAAACTATACACATGATGCAATGTGATAATAATAGACAAACCCGAAAGTTAAAAAAAGTAATCACATTCCTCAAGGGATATTAATATATTTTAATTTAAAAAAATACATTGGGAAAAATAAAAATAAAATTGATGTCAAAATAATAAATATAAACACAATCTTTCATATGGCTTTTCTCCCCCTCTTAATTCTACACTATACGTTTCATTTCACTGACTGGAAATCATAATGTTAGGATAATAGTTACTTAAACAGATTTGAAAACTGCACACAAAAGAAGCAGACTGAAACAAAATAAAGGAAAGAAAAAAAAAAAAAAAAAAAAAACAGAGAAGCAAATAAAAATAAAATAAATTACAATTGTCTAGCAAATGTTATAAAGTGGAAAACATTTTAAGATTTCATATCAGAATATGAGTTCAGATATTCAGTAGTAATTACATGATACTATTAATTTTATATTAAAGTAGCAAATTTTGAAGATGAAACTATACGAAACTGAAAAAATTGAAGTCATTAAAAATTATCAAAATATAAAACCTTAAACATACATAGTAAAAACATAGTTTAAACTAACATCCATATATTTTTCAAATTTTGATACTATTTTGTAGATTTCAAATGAATGTCCAATTTATCTATTAAATTATTTTACTTCTGAAATAAAATCATTTCTTTTATTCACTTTTTCTATTAAAACTATATTTTAAAAAAAAATAATAATAATAAAATATTGTTTATATCAGCCTACATGAAGGAACAATAAACAAAATATTTCATTGAATTTATTTTTAAATACGAATGAGATACTTAGATGTTTCAATATTTTAAGGCACATAATTATCTAAATAGTAGTGACATGAGATAATTTTCCAGTCAGTTCCGCTGTGTATTTTCACCAGGTTACACTTAGGCAAACAAACTATTTAGCATTCTAAACAATATTTTCTTTTAAATGGTATATCAATTGTCATAATGTCTGATAACATAAAATTTTTGCAGTTACCTCCTGATCTATATTTTTCAGTTAACAGTATTTCTTTCGCTGCCTAAACAGTCACCAAGAAAATGTGATGGGAGATAAATGAGTAGTGCCTGCTAGTAGTAGTTTCAAGTAATATAAAGATATTTCATCATTTTTCACAAAATATCATGATTCAGTTACAGAATAAATACTAATCAGTTATAAAGTTTTTTACTTGACAGCTGCAGTATCGAGGTCAGTCAACATGGATTCTTTAGCAGCTAATTCTTTCTCTTTTTCTTGAAGCTGCACCTCAAGGCTTTCTTTCTGCTCCTCCAACTATTAATTCAAAAGGAAGCTTGTTAGAATATGAGGGCAAAGTAATCAAAAAATAATTACCATATATATATTTGTGTGTGTGTGTTAATTAAAATAAACTATTTTTATACATATGACACTAAACAACAACTACTTCAAATAAACATTTAAAAAATACATAAATATGTATAATACATAGCATTTGCTTTGACTTGCATTTTACTTGAAAATACATGGAATCACAAATTTTACAACAGCGAATCAACAAATTATTCCCAAATTGCACCCCCACCGTCCTCCTCCCCAAAAATAAGTAAGTCTCATTTTTGGATTATCTCATCTCAATGTTATTATCTACTGCATTGATAGAGAATTGAGTTTGCTTCAATTTTCATATTTTTTTTAATTAATTCCATGACTAGATTAATTCCAGAATAACCATTTCATTAATATTGAGCTTACCTCTTGATTTTTCTGTCTAAGTGAGTTAATCTCTACATGCAGCTGGTCATTTATATCTTTGTAAAAAGCAACATCTTTCTGAAACTCTTCTTGAAGTCTGTTAAGCTCGGCATGTATGGTGAAAATGTCATCAGAATCCAAAGAACTTTCAGATGGAGCTGCGCGAGATTCCCCATGAGATTCCAGACTGCTCCTGCTGCCACTTTTCTATTAGAACAAGTAACAATTTATTAGTAATAAATGATAATAGTAAAAAAACTGATTGGGAAAAATAACACATGAAAACATCAATTTACTTCAAATTAAACAGAAACAAAACCAAAGCACAGATTTCATTTTTATGAGTTAATCAAATTACAGTCATAGACAGTTAACATGAGAAGCAAGGGTCTCTTAAAGTATATAAGCCCTCATATTAACCATTAATCATAATACCCATTACAATATTAATAAAAACACATAATTAACCCAATTACTACTTATATCTTTGTAATTTTAGATTAAAATTACAAAATTCCCGATTGCTGCAATTATCTCAATGCTAAAATTAATTTAATATCAAAGTTAACATAAAATATTCAGTCTATTTTCTTTAGTTGGGCCTTTTATTTAGACAAAATCACAGTACTGAAATCAAAGTCTCTAAAAAACTAGTAATTTCAAAGGACATGAACTGATCCAATTCCCTTTTTCTCAAAAAATTCGGCTTGTCGACTAACATCACAACAGTCACTGCAATTTTCGAACTATTGATTTTGCATATCCTTTTCATTTTAACAGCACAATAAGAGACATGAAAAAGTTGGTTAATATGACCCAGAGTCTGGATTTAAAGAAAGAAACAAAGGTTTTCTTCTATGCTTCATCCTTTCCATAGCTCAATTGTAAAGCTTAATTGTCAAATCAAACTCTGCTATCAAACTACGAGAGTTATAAATTCTCTGGGCTTTCTGTTTCAAAGGATCTGTGGTCAATTTTGACCTTTTTTATTGCTCTGCAAAGCGCACAAAATCTACTAAAGAAACTATTATACTTTTAATATTTCCAATATCCTTGGGTATATATTGTAACTTAAACATATAAGAATCAAATATGAATTAATTCATTTTTATATTTATTAACTTTAATTTGGGATATTATTTGCCTGATTTTTGAATAAATGATTTTATTTCCAATTTTATATTTAAATTGTAATTATTTCTATATAAGAGGTTAAATATATTATTTAAGTTGTCTTTCTTTAAGAAAAATACTTTTCTAAAATAGTCCATTTTTCAATGGAAATAATTTTTTTAATTTACAATATGGATGATTAAATAAATAAAATATTATTATGCCTACTATCATTTTAAACTATAAAAAGGAGTATTAAATAATACATGATAATATATAATCAGAAATAAACTTAAAGCTGTAGAAAAACAAATAAACATTCATTAGTAAATTATTTTTTAAGAATTAAATTTCTTTGTTTACATTTGTATATGCAGTGCAGATTACAGGTTTTTGCGAATTACAGGTTTGCAGATTACCGCTACTCAGTGGCGGCTCGTGCCCTATTTCACAGGTGGGGCACCTATATGATAAGTGTGACAGTGTAGTAGATATCAGTAAACTGGAGCCATATACTATATTTTTTACTATAACGCGAATAGTACTGTGTGTATAGAAAACAAGATTTGTGCAGCAATAAAGCAACTAAATTTTGAAAATAATTAAAAAATTACACTTAACATTTTATTAAAATTATTGCGAGTGTTTATTTTACGTATTAGATAATTGAAAACCTCTAGATATCGACATTTCTCATACTATCAAAATTTATAAAGTTTTGATGATTTTGAAAATAAAGAAAGAGAAATTGAAGTTTGAGATGAGATTTTCAGTCATGTAGTAAAGTTGTCACTGCCACACTTGTTAAAACACTTTTTTTTTTTTTTTACTTCATAGAGAAATACCTCATATACTGCTAATATGCCGCTAAATCACTTACAAAAAATGTATATTACTCATGTTTAATGTAAAGCTATTATTCTAACAAAACAACTATTCTTAATAGATGTTTAATTAAAGTATTATTTTATTTTAAAGGTTTAAAATCTAAATCAACATTATTGTGCTTTTCTGTGTTTGCCGCGCTCTAAAGTAACACGTGCACCCTAATTTTTAATAAATTTCGGGAGAAAAATCCCAGAAAAAATAAGAGAAAACATTTAAAACTTTATTCTGTTAAAATGTAAAAGTTATTTTTAAAGTTACACAATAGTCATAAATAATTGCTTCATGGTTGTGGAAATTTAAATGTTAAATGATCAATATAATCCTGCATTGGATCAGGTAAAATAAGTTAACCTAAACCCGACCTGACCAGCAGATCGAGTCGAGTCAGGCTGATGCTTTTTTGTTGTTGTTGTTGTGGGTCAGGTTGTCATTAAATATTTCGGATTAGGTTTTGAAGCTTTCGAGTCAGGTTCGTGTTAACCCGTTTTTTCAAAAGAAAATCTTGAATATTTTTCAACTGAACAAAACTAAATAGTTGAATTTATAAAACACAAACCATTTATGAATAATAATATAACATCCTAAATAGTTTTAATGTTTTTAAAACTATTTTTAATTATTGTGCCTATTTTAGTAACAAACAAATTATCAATGTGTTTGCATTATGTTTTATAAGTTTGAGAAGGTGAATTTGATGTTCATATTATATGGAATTTTCTATATATTTTTAATTAAATAGTTGAATATTAATAAGTGTATATGCAGGGCTGCAACTGGGAACCATTTTTTAATTCTGTCTCGCACCACTTTCTCAAAAAAAAAAAAAAAAAAAAAAAAAAAAAAAAAAAAAAAAAATCCACATACACTTTGACAACATGTGCAAGAGAAATATACTACAAAATTTATTTATTTTTAAATAGTGGTGCAAATAGAATATAAAAGTAGTCGCGAGTGGCAGCCCTGTATATGCATTCATTTTCATACAAAAAACAGATCAAATTGATAAGAGTGTAGACTTAATTGTAGACTATTTTTCCATAATCATATTAAAATATGAGTTTTTTTTTTTTTTTTCACTTCTTGTTCGGGTTTTAATAATTTATTTTCAGTCTGGGTTCGGGTTGAAGCAAAAAGAGTCTCAGGTTGACGATTTTTTTTTTTTTTTTTTGTCTGGTTGCGGGTTGATTTTAAGCAGAAATTTCAGCTTTAGGTCGGATGGCAGACCAAGCGGGCCAACGAACTCAGTTAAGATATTAATGCGCGGTGATATACACACGCTTAAGTTTCCTCCAAATCGATTTCGAAATACAAGTGCTATGTTATGGCATAGATCATATATATATTAACATTTGAACGGAGGGTAGTTCTGTAGTCTGAAGAGCATGATCGGTGAAAATATACCAAAATTTTCCGGAATTGATTTCCTCCGAACATCTGCAATAGGCAGCTTTTTACTTTTTGTAATTATAGCTACCTAATAAAACTCGCATGAAATAACAATGCTAGATTCAATTAATATAAGCAATAAAAATATACTTACTTCATCACTTTTTCTACTACTAGCATATGCAGAATGTTTCATTTTCGATAAAGGTGGCATGTCTCCATCACCACCAGGAAAACTGTAATATTCATAAAATAGTCATGAAAAAGATACAAATAAACAGCAAGCAGAAACATTTCAAATTATTTTTTTAATTAGGTAAAAGCTAATGTATCAATTTTAACTGAAATGTGATATTTTAGTGATTAGTGAGGCGTCCTATAGGTCCATTCACATTTCAAAAATTTATAAATTGTCGTATTACAGTGCGATTTGAACATAAGACTTGTGAGGCGTCCCATAAGTGCATTCACATTTAAAAAATTTATAAATTGTCATATTGCAGTGCGGTTTGCACATAAAACTTGTCAAAGACTGGCAGTTTTTGTGAGAAAAAAAATAGTTCAAAGAGTCCTATCTCCTATAAGTTTACTCATATTTCAAAAACTCATAAAGTTTTTATAAATTGTCAAATAGGAACAGGATTTACAGCATCTGACTTATCACACAGATTTTTTTATGACAAAAATAGTTCAAAGGAAATTTGAATTATCTTTTCTTTTTAAATAAAAATAAAAGTACGACAAATCTTATAGTGCCGACACTCTGATATGACAATGTTATTATTTTATGAATTTTTGAAAAATGAATGGATTCATGGAACACCCTGTATATACAGTCCTGCAGAGCCAATAAGTCTGAAGAATATGCAAAAAAAATCCCTGCAGTAGTTCTTTTTAAGTGTGGCTTTGGCACAACAGGGAAGATACTAAGATTGAATTTGTCACAAAAAGAAAAAAAATTCAAAAGCACTTTCTGGCAATCTTCTTAGTTTGAAACCTCATCCGATTAATTATATCTTTATAAAATAAACATAAGTTATAATATTAAATACTAAAATTCATTGTATCTAATGCTAAAGCAAATAAGTCATAAGAAACTATTTAAATAAAATGTATTTAAATGATAAATTATTATCATTAGTACAAATTGTTCCTTATATATATTATAAATTGTAGTCAATTTAAGGTATGATGAAAATGTTACAAAATAAAATTAATATTTAAAATAAAAGAAAAAAATTAAACCAAATTGTGACCAATAATATTAACTTGGATTTATTCAAATATTGACTTCAAAAATTCAAATTAAACTAAAATTTTAATGTTGTAGTAGGAGTGTAAAATAAATTATGCTTTTAAAAGAACAAATTTTTAGAAGTTCTCATTTTAATAAGTTTTTTTTTTTTCTTTTTTGAAAATGTAGTTTTTTATTTTTTGATATCGATCCAGATATTTGATGGTCTGGATAAATGGAAATTGCATAATTGGAGTTTTTTAATAGTAATACGAATAAATCCTAAAAAAGATTATATTATTACCTCATTTCAATGGGCAAATATTCTGTTTCATCAGGAGTAAATTCTTCATTATTAGTACTCAAAAAGTAATTTTGATTCAAAAACTTCAGCAGTCCATTTTCTAGGCTATTATTCAAATGTTCAAAGGCAGACAAACTGACATCCAAATCAGCTCCAGATTTAGAACTCTCATTTAAAATTCTTTCTTTTTCAGTCCTTATTTTAGACATAAGCCGCTTGCACAGTATCTCTAGAGCTCTATGATTCTTGTTTAATATTGTTTCATATTCTTGTGTGGTTTTAGATAAAAGTTCACATTTTTCTTCTAAAAGTTGCTCAATTTTTTTCTGATATACTGCTGATTCATCGCAATGTGCTGCTTCAATCATGCTTATAGTTTTTGAGTGTTCATTTAAAAGATTTTTTTCTCTTTCTTCAAACTCTTTTTTGATTTGATGCTTGAGATTGTTGATTTCCTCCTCATGAGTATTTTTCATTTCTTCAATTAAAGTTTTGTAATTATCTTTTAACTGTTTTTTCTCACGATTTAATTTTGATTCATTATCAGATTTCACCATTTCTAAATCTTGTTCATGTTCTTGAATTAAGTCGGCTATTTGATTTTGCAAATTTATTTCATTCTCTGATTTTTCATCTAATATTTCACAAATTTTTTGATCTGAGAACGCCAACTTCTGATACACTTCCTTAAATTTTACTTCTAACTCATCTTTTTCCAAAAGGATTTTGCTCTGGGAAGCTTTTACCTGTAACAAATCTTCGTTGTATTTTTCTGACAACTGTTTTAATGTTGATGTGTTTTCAGAATACAATGATTCAATTTGTTTACTAAATTCAAACTTTAAATTATCTTTGTCAGTTTTCAAATCAAAGACTTCAGCCTTTAATTTTTTCAAGGATTCAAGCAGGCTTTTTTTCTGGGCACTATAAGACTTTTCTAACTGATCTTTCAGATTCATTATGTCGTTTTCATATTTTTCCCTAAGCAAGTCAACATTTCTTTCGCATCTAATACAGAATTCTCTTTCTTGCATAGACCTTGACATATCCAGAGAAATTTTTCGGCTAAGATTGGTTTCAGAGTCTGTTTGTATATTATCTCCTTTATATTCACTATCAGTTAGGGATAGAAGGCTTATACAAGATAGAGGAAGCTCTTCCATCATAATATTGTCCTCCGATAAAGTCATAGTGTCACTGTCCAAAGATAATCGATGAGAAAACTGCTGAACATTATGTAATTCTTTGTCCTATAAGATACATAATAATTAGAAAAAGAAATATATTGAAAACAATAAGCACAATTTTTAATAAAATACATTTAGAAAATGAAGAAGATTGTTATACAGAAAAAAAAAAGTAAATATAAATCAGATTTAAATGCATAGTAAGGCTATACATGAATTTTAATAATTGACAAACCGTAACTATAAATGTGAACATCTCTACGTATAATAAAGAAGGAAGTTTGTGGTTTGTGCTCTGAAGAGACTGCTGCCTGTAGAGCTACAAAATTTGGTGGGATATAGTTTTGCACCTCTAAGCCTGATTTTGGAATTTTTTAATAGTTTTTACTTAAAATTTTATGCGATTTTTAGCATTTTTTCATGTTTTGCTGCAATTTTTCCACATTAATAATCCAGTTCCAATCTTTTAACACAATATAATAAATTTTATCCTCTTTTCAATAAGGGGCTGTACACATATAACATTATTAACTTATTGGTAATTTTGGACCTCCTGCCCCGCTAATGATATCATACGTTATCATTCCTTGAACCCCCTCCCCTAATGATATCGTTATCAGCATCTAAAAATTCTTTTTATTTTTACAATATATTTTCTTATTCTCTTTTATACATTTGCAGTGATATACATATATAGTTTTTGTTAATTATTCGCAACTTTACTGACTTAAATGAAAAGAAGAAATAGTGTCAAATTAGTGTTACCACAAAACTAAAATACCGCAATAATGATTATATTAAAAAAATGTTCAATAGTTGCTGCACGGGTTTATTTTATATTTATGATTAAAAAGCAAAATTTTAATTGCCCAATTTATTTTTCTTTATCCCATGTTTTTTTTTTCGAAACAGATGATGTCACCCTCTAATGCAGTTAAAATACGATTGATACATATATATAAATATATATATATATACTAGGTGTGCAACTAAGTTTCGGGGTTTCACACATAGATAGCGCTAATGGCCCATGTAGTCGACATACATGTCTAAAAGTGTGTTTTTCTAAAAGCTTGGATATCTATTAACAATAACCAATCGTAATAACAACACATATCGAAATGCAAAAATATTTTTTCATAAACGAAAATGTCGAGTTTTGTGCCAAATAAACAGCATTTGTGGGATGCTTTGCTTTTCTGCTTTAACTTGAAAAAACATACAGCTGAAGCACGTCATTTGCTTGAGGAGGCCTACGGTGAACATGCACCATCGAAAACTACCTGTAAAAATTGGTTTAAACGCTTCAGAAATGGTGATTTCGATACTGAGAACAAGGAGATCTCCGGAAGACCAAAAACAATTGAGGATGCCGATCTGCAAGCGTTATTGGATGAAGACGATACAGAAACACAAAAACAACTTGCAGAGGCATTGAACATGACTCGCCAAGGTATTTCCAAACATTTACATTCCATGGGAAAAATTCAAAAGGAAGGAAAATGGGTGCCGCATCAGTTGATGAGAGACAGTTGGAAAATCGAAGAGCCACTTCAAAAATTTTGCTTTTGCGGCATGAAAGAAAGAGCGTCCTGCATCGAATTGTTACTGGCGATGAGAAGTTGATATATTTCAGGAATCCCGAATGCAAAAAATCGTTACTTTCACCTGGCGAAGCATCAACATCGAAGGCCAAATCGCTTCAGAAAGAAAACAATGCTCCGCATTTGGTGGGACCAGAAAGGAATCATGTATTATGAGCTGCTGAAACCGGGCGAAACTATTAATGGGAATCGCTACCGACAACAACTGAATAATTTGAATCATGCATTGCTCGAAAAATGGCCAGAATGGGACACGAGACACGAATGAGTGATATTGCAGCACGACAACGCTCCGTGCCATCGTACTTCCATCGTCCAGAACACCATCAAAACACTGAAATGAGATCTGCTACCGCACCCGCTGTGTTCACCAGACCTTTCCTCTTCCGATTATCACTTGTTCCGGTCGATGGCGCATGGCGTGGCTGGGCTACACTTGGCCAATTTCGAAGAAGTGCAAAATTGGTTGGATGAATGGTTTCGGTCCAAAGACGTGTCTTTTTATCGTCGCGGTATTCATGCATTACCAGAGAGATGGCAAAAATGTGTAGCTAGCGAGGGACGATACTCTGAATAAATCATTTTTTGCATTTCTTTTAAATTTTTCCATTTTTTGTAGATTAAAAAAACCCCGGAAACTTAGTTGCGCACCTGATATATATATATATATATATATATATATATATATATATATATATATATATATATATATATATATATATTGTGTTTTCTATCTGCAGTCAGTTTTTACTGTAACTTTGATGGAATAAATGAGATGATATTCTGGCTTGAAGTATGTTGTTTCCAGATATTAGTCCTTAATTTTTTTTTTAGAAGTTTAAACCTTCATAAAAAAAATATTAGACTGGAGTGTGAAATCTTCGCACGGGTCCACTGGTTATTTATAATTGCCCTGGCCAATCCTGATACTACGTTCTAAACAATAATAAGAAAAATTTAAGATATGTTTTAGTGGCACAATTTCTGGTAGCTGATAAATAGCCTTTGGATTTGGGATAAACCAGCAAAATGCCAATATAAAAACAAATTTTAACAATGTGAATGATGGCAAAAAACATCACAGACTTCTTAAAACAAAATTAAGAAAGCAGTGTGGTCTGTTGCAAAAGCTTGATCTAAGCAAATGCAGAAATTATAAAAATGCTAGGCACATTTTGTTGCCAACGTTGATGAAGGGGATGTTAACAATTTTAAATGCTTTAAAATATCTCAGAAAAATAACAAAAGAACAGAATTCTCAGAATAAGTAAATAAAAGAGACATTAACTTGATTAAATAAAAGATATATGTTGTTGTAAAACATTATGAAATGTGCTGATTATGGATTCATTCAGCAAAAGCCATAATGAGCAACCATAATCTAATTTTAAATAAGTCATATGTATACACGTTTTTAATTTTTTTTTTTTTTTTAACTTTGAGTATTATTTATTGTAATGATTTAGATAAAAATACTTAACAGTAAAAAATTATACACTCCCTTCCAAAAAAAAAAACCCCTAGTTTGTAAACATTTACATAAAATACTTAATAGTAAAAACAACAATAAAAAATCTGCCAACAAATCATACTCACCAATAACTTCAAGTTATTTAATCTTGTTTCTAACTTTGATATTTGAAGAGATATTTTCTGTTGATCTGAATCAATTACAGTATCACCTGCTTCAGATGCACAGTCTTTTTCTTCAATATTTTCTGAAGATTCCAGACCATCTCCTTGAGGTCCAGGAAGGGCTGAAGGAATGACAATTCGTAGTTTATCCATCTCATCTTGCAAAAAGTCTGTCACAAGACTGAAATCTTCAGACAAATTTTTCTGGCGCAATCTTTCTACAGGTGACACTGAGTCAATGATGGGCATGGGCTTACTGGCTGGTGTTTCCACTTCAGCATAGTTAAAATCAGAAATCACACTTTCACTCTCTGACATATCCTGTAAAATATCACCTGATTCCATGGAGTGTAAACGTCTGAGAAAGAAACTTTGAAATTTACTAGGAGAAAAATCATAAAAACTACTATTTGCATTGCCAGATGATATGCTAACAAGAGATTCAATAAGTTTTGCAACCATATTCAATGAATTTATTTTCTTTAGAATTGTGCCAGTGTCTGTTTTTTCAGAGCTCTGAGTATCACTTATTGTAGATAAAGAAGAATCAGTTATTTCAAGATCATGTTGAAGACTAACATTATCTTTAAGTAATGTCATAAGTTCTTTGATATGCATATGTGAAAAGTGAGTGGTTAACAACTCTCCTAGTTTTTGGACCACATGGTGCAATGAATCGGAGTTAGTAGAAAATTTCTTAATAAAAAGTTCGAAAAAAGATGTCTCATTTAAATCACAACTTTGGAGTAAAGAACTAAAACCGGTCTCAACTTGGATAGCTGTATCACACTTGACCAACTGTAAACCATCTGTCTGACATGCACAATTTTCAAACTGTAATAAATTAATCAAAAAATTAAATTAGCAACAAAGTTTATATAAAATGCATTATGTTAGATACATATGCAAATTAAGATTGCATAATAAGTTATAATGTGTCATGTTTGAACTTATTAATACGATATCAAGCAAATACCGCCCATGAGAGGGAGAGGACCATAAAAACAGAGCAGTTAGTTACACAGAAGCCACAAGAGAAGTGATAATTTTTTCTCAAAGTGGGATATAGCCATTGGCAATTTACACAACAAAAGTAGGCAAAAAAGTACCATTTTGGCTTAAAGATGAAAGCAAAGCACAGCTGGTAAAATTACGTTAAGCTTCATCACATGCAAAAAGCATTAAAATAAAAACAAAAAGCAGTGTGCTATTTTTGAAACTGCAAAAATAAAAATGTAGACTTTGCACACTTAAGTGTGACAGACATAAATCTGATCATTAAAAGATTGCTGAACGAAATGTGTCCATGGGCGAGTCAAACCACAGCGTAATTTTTGAGAATCAAATGTCTGAGAGTAGCTAGGTGTGATAAGGATAACTGACACATTGTCTAAGAATATACAAATAAGTTTTATAATGACTTTAAGAGGAAATGCTAGCTACAAAATACACCTGCTTTCTTATTTAAGCTGATAACATGTTATCCACAAGCTAGTTGATGTCTTAATCTTTCTTTCTTTTTTTTAATTATCTGTAGGAAAAGTACATTATGAGATAATGATGTAAATAGAATAAAGGGTAAATTGAATGAAAAAATGATTAATTTCAGATAATGGAAAATACTGGGTAAAAGTAAATTTAGATAACTGAAAACAAGTGTGCACATAAAATAAGATTTAGTAAAAATTAATATTATTTTGACATTATAAAAGAATGTTAAGTAAATATTTAAAATATAGTAGGTGACATTTAGAATCTTCATCACATGTATTCTTCCACAACACCAGAAGTCTTGATGGATAGGTTATATGGAAAAAGAAACTGTGCTCTTTCCCATTAAACACATAGTAAATACACATAATATAAACAAAATAAGCAAATTTTCTTGCAACTATAATGTAGTCATGATTTAAAAGCGAGGCTTGAATAATGTCCAATGAATGTTCCATAATACATAGATTTTAAAAGGTTCACATAAGAAGTTCAAATAGTTATTTTTTTTAAACTAAGTAGTGTACTTGATGCATGCATCTGTAAGTGAATATCCATTTCAATAACAGTGTACGGTACCTGTATTTAGTAAGAATAAAGTTTTTCTTTCGTTGAAAGTAATTGTCATGACAAAAGATAATGAAGTATTAAGAGTATGAATGATACCATATTCTCAAAAATTAGACCCAGTTACGATCTTGTTAAAAAAATACAATACAAATAAGCAGAAGAGAGAAAAAATGTATTGCAACATAACCATGGTTAAAAAACATATATAAGTTTACATAATAAGTGCTGATCAGTTATTATAATAATAATTGAATTATCTCTCAATTGCATAAATATGTGTAGTACCACTCTGTCAATATTGCTGACAAAATCATTTAATTGAGCCCAAAATAAATCAGTTCCAGAATTTTTGGTACACATATTTTTAATTATAATTTCAGATTATATAATATGTAAGTGTGTATATCAATTGCTTAAAAGGTTATATAAAGAGTTGAAAATATTCCAACATAAAATAATATCTTAAAATATAAAATTTCATTAAAAAAAAATATATGAATATCATAATTGCACTAAAAATTATTTAAATGACACAAGATAATGATGTTTTACTGCTTAAAAGTGTAAACTACCCCCAAATGGCAAAAAGTAACAAAAACTGAGGAGAGAAAAAACTATCTTAACAAAATTAAGATCCATGTTTATATGAAACACCCTGTATACAATGATATTGTACGTGAATTAACCTGGGAATGAGTAAGAGAAAAACAAATGAAGGGCACCTCTCTCAAAGAAATAGTTTAATATTAAATGCTATAGCAATAAACTGAGGTTATCTAACATGCTTTAAAAGAAGATAAAATATTTATTTATCATAGATTTTAAAATTATGAAAAGAAATCATGAACACAAAGAAAACCTGTTTCCAGATAATTGACATGAAAAAAGTTATTGTCATGTAGACCAAGAGATATTGATTTAAAAAATTGCATGGCTATTAAAAAGTGACTAGAATATACATGATTAGAAAACAATGTGTCAAAGGTAAAGATAATATGAAAAAGTGTGTGCTTAACATGAAAATGTACCTCTAAATATAACATCAACGCATGATATGAATGTTATACATGAACATACACCAGAGAACAACAACAAAAAGAGATAGCACTGATCTGTACTGTGTATAAAAGTGAAAAATGTAAGCATGGAACAGAAAAATGCATGAACAATCGTGAATAAGAAAAATACCAAACCACACCTTGGCTTAAGGAAAATGTAAATACTGAGTAAACATGACAACAGGGAATTGGTTCAGATCAGCAGAATTCACAATCGTAAATAAGAAAAATACCATACCATACGTTGACTTAAGGGAAATGTAAATACTGAGTAAACATAACAAGTACAAATAAAACATGATAATTTTTGACAAAAATATATTGTATTCGTAAAAATGAAAGATGAGTAAATACATTAGATATCATGACAATGCAGAGGATGTGTGTGTAAATAAGGTTTATTGACTGGAAAACTTTGAATGGTAGTGTATGTGGTGTAGAGAACAGCTCCATGCCATGTACATACCAATGAAACCAACAATGTAAACTGTATTTTCATCTATCATGCTAATGAAACCAACAATGTAATCTGTATTTCATCTACCATACCAATGTTGTCAAACTATGACACACGAATAACAACAACTGTATTGTTGTGCATGTATGCCAAAACAAAAAGTAAAAATAAATTAATGTTTCACAATATTTGTCAATAACACTAGCAGAAAAATGAATGTGAAATATAGTCAAAGGAATGTTAGGAAAAGAAAAAGACAGATTGTATCTTCAAATGTTCAAAAGTCCTTTGTAGAAAAAAAAAAAAAAAAAATCAACAAAAAAGTGAACTTTATAGAAGCAACTTCTGGTGCTATAACCATACCAGCTATCATAATGTAATTTAAATTTTAAAGAAAATGTTTTAAAGTTGAAAATAATTTTTCCAACTTACTTCTGTATTGCCATTTTTTAGCTTCTGCTTTTTCAACAATTCAGCTGTCTAAACATTTAAAACAAAAATAATAATAATAATAATGGGTCATACAAAATGTTATAATATAAACATAATGAAAGAAATTATATAGTCTCAAATATTAGTACTAATTGGTACTGCCAGATATATGATAACTATTAAACTCGCAGGGTGGTTTTAAGTATTAGTTCAATGTACAAGCCTTACAAAAATAGCCAGTTTCAAATTTTTCACATGTTATTTATTTAAAATTGCTCTTAAAGTCATGAAACAAGTAAAGCATAAATTTGCTTATAAAATATCGTGAAAACAGTTTTCTTTTCTTCACGCCACTAAATATTACACATTTAGATTTTTAAATGGACAAGATAACTAAAATTTAAAATACAATTATTGAAGGGCTTGCTATTTAAAAAGAAGACAACTATAGCTTTATTAAACTTCCAGAAAATAAATTGTTGAATAACACATAGCCATAACTAACAATAGGAGATTATTTTTTTCTCCTTTAATTGAAAAATGTTGAAAATCGGTGGAAAACTGAAAAATCTCATTAGTGGAAATTTTTCTGTTAATATAGAATATCTTGATCTAAACATCTTTAAAAATAAATAAATAAATAAATAAAATAGATTGCAGCAATTTTTTTTCTTCACACAACCAGTATGATAATGACTTTTGATATAAAAACTGGCAACAGTGAAAGTACAGTAGACTCCCTTAAATCTGCATAGTTTAAAACCAGAGGTTGTGCAGATTTTAGAATTTTGAGGATTTCTGGTCACAGTTTTGTTTACATTTTTTTTTTAAATAATAATTTGAATTGAGCAATGCACTTGAAATTATAGTGAATGCTTACAATAAAGTAAAATAATAAAACTTATGAAAAATTAAAAAAATATTTTTTAAAAAAGGGAAAAGCCAAATAAATAATTAATAATACATAACTAAATATGCATAATAATGATGAGAAATAATTTTCTTGAATTATTCAGTGAAACTCACCTTATAAATGTACACTAATAATTCACATCAAAAACTCAAAATAACAAAATTTTATTTCATGTTTAGCCTTACTTATTAACCAAAAAGCTTGATTAATACTAAAATGTATTTGGTAAAAATATTGCAATCACCACTGACATCAGCACTATCTTGAAATTTTTCAAAAATAAATTTATACTTCCTTCATGAGAAAACATGAGTTGAATCATATGAAACAGAATTACATATTAAAATGTGTACAGAATGATATAAAAATTTAAAAAAACTTGAATTTTACATCTACATCTTAACTGAAAGTTTCATTCTTTACATCAGAAATGATGTGCAGATTTTAGGGTGGCAGATTTGAGGGAGTCTACTGTATTATTATTTAGAACAAATTGAAATGACAATCAGTTTTCAAAAAACACAAAATCGTAATTTTTTTTTCTTTTTGTTATATAGTCTAAACCACATAGCCAAAGAATTATCATGCAATCTGATTTTTAAATTTTTACATTGAATATTTTACCTCTTTCATTTTCAACTGTAATAAATTAATCTCTTCTTTCAGCCTTTCAACTTGAGTGTTGCCATCTGAATGAGCAGCCTGGCTAGCATTCATCGTCGTTTCCAGAGTCCTGGACAATTTATGAATGACTGAATCTCGCTTTTGAATAGCCTCTTGATATTTTTTAATCTACAAATGAAGTAGTTATTGCAAAGATGACATTGACTTACAATACAAAAATTTGTAACAACTTGCAATACTTGGAATAAGAGCTCAAAGTTAACTATTACAGATACACTTTATAATTGATAGCAGCATTAATGAATTTCATGCATTTTTGGGGATTCCTATACAACAAGATTGATGCATCCAGTGATTTTTTTTTTTTTTTTTTTTTTTTTTTTTTTGTATTCATGTTTGCGAAGCGATCAGACATGCAGTACAGTGATTGCAGCATTAATGAATTTTATGCATTTTTTGAGATTCCAATAAAACAAGGTTGCTGCATCCAGTGATGTTTCTGTTTGGTTTTCATGTTCACAAAACGATCATACTTGCCGTACAGTGATTGTCATATTAACAAATATTGTGAATTTTCTGTTTTTCTTTTTTTCAACCTCACATTGATCGTTAACTTTTTATGTGATTTTGCTGAAATGTGTATAAAAACGTTGTTTCTTACAGCTCATATTATATGTATCTTATATGCATTTTTTTATATGTATCTTATTAAATTTGTCAAATAAAATATTTATATTTTATTCATAAATGCAATATCTAAAAAATATATAAATAAACCCTACCTGTACCTATCTGCTAAAAAAATCAGACTATTCTCAGGCATGCACAGTTGAAATCTAGCATTGTGTGCCACACATTTTATTTATTTACTTTATATTATTTACCATTTTTAACAATGGTATGTATTTAATAATATTAAATAACTGTTTTGAACATGATTGGCAACGATAAACAAGATTGGTACTTGGGAAGCATTTTTGGCGATCTATCTCCTGGCCCGGATAATACACAAGTACCATAGATTGTATACATTAAAATAATTTCTTACATTGTATAAAGCAAAATATTGTTGGAGGGTCCGTCAAAATGCATACCACATCAAAGGGGTCAATGAAATCACAAAGTTAAAGAGACGCTGATATAGGGTTAAAAGAAAACTGTTTATGCTACATAATTTGGACTTGTTTATATTTCCTTTTTAAACCAATCATCTTTATACAGATAAAAAAAAAAAAAAAAAGACATTTTAATATTTAAATTGTGATATTACGACTGAAGTCATGTGCGGCTAGAAGATTGGTTGATTTCATCATAGCACTGATATTCTGCTGTGAGGAAGTTTATTGCTTCCTTTAAAATAATATTCATTCCCTTTCCTCAAATGATTTTAAAATTCACTTGATTTTTTTTTTTTTTATGAACAGTTTTATTAAATATAGGTTTTGAACATTCGATTTTTAAAATTAATTAGTCTCTGACAAGATTCTGCTGGGGTGATGTCGTCATTTGATTTAAAATGCAGTTTCATATTTTTCAATGAAGATTTTTATTGAAGCTTTCTACATGTTAATATGATGGGATTCTTTTTTAAATTCTTTCTGCAATTGATTTTAAAGAAAGGCCAAAAGAACCATTTCCTCTTCTATATTCAAGATCAAAGTAAAAAAGATTTTTTATTTACAAAGTTTTGTCATCCTTATGTGGTCTTCATTTTTTTTATGTGTTCCAGAACTAGAATTATGATGAGATATTTTAATTATACTTTTCCTCGAATGACTTAAAAGAATCATAAATTGCATGGGGTTATCGCGTCCCATATAATTTATCACAACCCAAACTATATATATGATCATCTGTTCATGATGATTAAATAATATAAATTTTACAGAAATTAATTCTATTAGAACTCTTAAAGTTCTCAACAATCTATCTCTTTTTAAATTCGGCAGAAATAATTATCTGGCACATTTATTTTACCACACCTAGCCTTGACCAAGGGATTAAATTAACACAACTTAAGAACTTCTAACTTAAGATTTCATATCACCAAACAGAAAAGGAAGATTTTCTCTCTGCAACTTTAGCTATTAGCAATTTAATTCATTAATTACAAAAATAACAATTTTTGACATTACTAATTAAAAAAATTAATGTGGGATTATCTAATTTTCAAACAATAATTATAATCAAATGAAACAATAACACAGTTTTAAATACAAAATGATTATTGACCTTATCAAATAAACCATGCCAAATGATAACTTGCAACAACATTTTTACAAAATTGCATTTTAAATAGAAACCATTGATTACAAGAATTAAATATATTTACTTTTATCTGATAATGATCAACCACTGAAGAAAAGTGTGTGTCATCAGCGTTTAAAAAGGAAGAAGATTCATCCTCAGCCTATTACGGAAGAAAAATAAAGTAATAAATTAAAGATGATTATAAATGATATAGATACAAATTTTAAAATGAAAAAAAAAAAAACTCACCTCAGTAAAATTCAACAAATTAGCCAATGATGTGTCAATATTGTCAGGAAGAACAGATTTGTCTTTCTCAGCCACCTCTAAAGAAGTTTTGTCTTGATCAATCTGTAAGAAAATATATGAAACTTCTGATTTAAACATTTTAATTTAATATATAACTATTACTAAGAATTGAGGTGTTTAATCACTGAAAAGTTTAATTTTCTAGTCTAAAAAGATTATTTTAGTTACTAAAAAAGCCTTTTAACGAGTTAATTTCACGATTCTTTCTGAACTTGGAAGTGTATTTTGTATAACAATATTTTGTACATTTCAGTAGGTATGACAGTTCTGCTATAAACTTGAGCATGCATAAGAAAAGTTATGAGTGATGTTGATTTTCTAAAAACATACTTGGCCATATGCCTGACGACAGATACTGATAAATGGTTAAAGACAGAGTAATACATACAAATCACAAATTTTTAAATACTAAGTGCATGTGGCATCTAGACAAACCAATCTATGCAGAGCTATATCGGGATAAGTGACAGTTCCATGAAATTTGCCTGTAAGTAGCACCTAAAGACATTTTAACCCATAGGAAATCATTGTAAAGTGTCTTAAAAAATAAAATAAATAAAACCTTGTTAAAAAATATTTTAATTAATAATGCATGCACAACCCTATTTTCAATTATTGCTGAAACTACAAGGTGAACCAAAAGTTATAGAAAAAGTAAAAATATAATAATTTGAAAAGTATAAAGAGCAACGAGAAGTTTTTACAAAAATGTACAAAAAGGCATGGTATTTTTTTTAATCATAAAAATTTTACTGACGGAACAGTTACATTTGTTTGAAAAGGGGCACAGCACAGTTTGTGTAACAGTTAGGATTACACATATGACAGTTGCCATTAATAAGAATGGACTTATACATAACATGACACTGCACAGCATCGAGGAAAATTTCTTCTGTAATTATAATAACATGATGGTTTTAAGAACAAGAAGCAATCATTATATGCTAACTGCCAGCATAGGCATAGTATAGGGGAAATATAGGAGTGGTGCCCCTTAACTTTCTGAACACCAAAATTTTAGGAAATTATATAATCAATTAAACACTATCATTGTAGAGTCAGTTAAGCAATTAACTACTTTCATTTTGCATTTCTCTATTTTTATACAGGTCCACTCAGCTTGGTGCATAGTAGGATCACTTTCTGCAAAATAATTAGGGGCTGTTTAGAATCTGTGCAGCGCAGGAGAGATGACTGGATAAAGTTTTTAAAGTTTACCTTGCACAATACTGAGCATTCTTTTCCTTAAGAAGTATTTTATGAAAACATTTTACATTATGCTGTATCCCATACTCTCTATCACATATTAATTTATTTATCATAAACACTTCATCTGTTGCTACAATATGTTGCACTTCAAAAAGCAATGTGAGTTCCAATGCATACACTTTAGTGGATAGTTATTTTTTCAGGGCACACTTGAATACATAATTTCTAATGCATACTTAAATTATGATGATAAAAAAGTGTGACAGGAATATAAATTTTAAAAATATTCATGGTTGAAAATTATTTTTGAAACCATAAAAATCAGTAAATTAAGATAAAAGTCTTCAAATAAATTGCACTTGGAAGTACATTTTTTTTTCTGTTTGACGGTTTAAAAATTAAAATTGTGTGATGTTTAGAAGTTAAAAAAAAACTGTAGTAAAAGTGAAATTTATTGGTCAAGACATTGCCACTGTCGATATGATATCAGTGTTACTCGCAGACATGTTTTTGCTATATAATATCGATAGAACATCCATAAGAGGTAGTACAAAAAAAACTTACAAACATATCACAGGATTTCAATTCAGTACCCTTTTTTAAAAAACATTTATCAGAAGCCGGCAACAAAGAATCTAGCATGCTTTCTTTAGAGACCAAAATTTCTTCAACTAGAAGATCTTTCTCTTTTTCCTGAAAATAATAAATAAATATATAAATAAATACAATTTTAATTTTAAAAGAAACCTTCATTTAAATCAAAATAGATACAAAATGTTCATTTTAAATGCTTTACATTAAGAGCAGGAGCAAGAGATTGAAAAAAGAAAACAAAAGAAATATAAAGAAAGAAACATATCTTATGTTTCAATTGGTTAATTTATTATATCTTCTCTGACATATGTGTGTGTGTAAAGGAACCCTATATGTTTGTACAGAATAAAATTAACAACAGAAGATAAATAAAGAATGTTAAAATAAATCAGGATTCATACTCATAAAAAAAAAAAAAAAAATAGTAATTTTTCAGATTAACAATTAACAACATTTTGTAACCCAGTATCCACTCCCCCCAAACACCCCAAAAAAAAAATGTAATCTCAAAAGTGAAGTTATATGTCATACATAAAAAACAATTTACTTAATTTTATACTTACCTTAGTTGTATAAAATTGGAAACTGTCTTCAAACACAAGCATTTGATAAAAAAAATCTGCTAAATCACATAAGTACATGCACACATCTCAAAAATGAAAAATTTTATACAAGTATTGTTGCATTATTTGTAATAGATTAAATCATATATTATTTCTGTTTTCAAGATCCCTTTTGTTAAGCATTTACAAAATGGAATGAGGTATCATTCAAAAGGTTTTTGAACCGGCGCTTGACGTAGTACACTCACATTTCGTTAAAACATGTTTTTTGATTAAAAATTGCAGTTAATTAAAAATTAAATCAGCAAAAATGAAATGAAAGGTTTCTCTCAAATGAATGTTGCTACAAAAATAAATAGTGCAAAAAAGATAAAGTGGGACATTGTTTGTTGCACAGGTTTATGTTATATTTAGAATTAAAAATGAAAATTCAAATACAAATGCATAGAAGAAAAACATGCTATCAATTGATCGAAGCAGTGGTATTTCACGTGTAACCTAAAATGTATGCTTTTTGTTACATTAAATGAAATTCTATTTTATATGTATTCAATTTATTTTTCTTCATCCCAGGTTCTTCCTGAAGCAGATAACATCATCCTCTAATACAGTTTAAATAGGACTGTTAATTTTTTTTTTCTTGCACATGCCTTTTACTATCTTTTTAATATGAGCATAATTCATTTTGAACATAATTCCTTCTGGAATTATGTTCATTAGCAGAAATGTTTGCTAATCAAAACTGATTTCTCTCCCAACTAAAATGCAACACTGCTGCATTATGTTGTGTACATATTAAGACAAAGTTTATAAACCAAATCCAGGTTAAAATAATCTAAGAGGATACATTCTTCTGTGATTATGCAAAATAAAAGTACAGAATTAACAATACATTTAGCCAAATCTTGCTTGTTGAGTAAATTGTAAACATTTTAAATAAATATAGAATAGTGAATCTATTTTCCATTGCTTTCAAAACACAACAAACTTGTACTATGTACTCTTTACCTTTGTAATATTGATGTCAAAAAGATAAACAGCAGTAGTATAAAAGATATTTCCTTGACTAATGTAAAGAGTAAATCTGAATAAGAATTGATGAATGCAACTTAATTTTCTTTTTAATGCAGGTAAAAATTAAAGTAAAATAAACAAAATACAAAGCAATTAAAAAGTATACTTTTTTTAGAATGGTGGGGTGGTGATTGTTTTGATAAAATAATAGTAAAATACTGTATTTGAAAACAATAATAATTTTAGCTTTGATTGAGGTAAATATTCCTGAAAAAGACAAATGAAAAACTCTACACCAAATAATATAAGTCTGCAAATCCAAAATAAAAAAACAGATGCGGTAAGGACAATTAACGATTAAAAACAAAAGTGACTCACATCTGAAGGAATGCTTTCAAGTGCCTTTTCTTCATCAGGACGATTATCATTTTTGTCTTCTAGGCTGACCAGTTCAATATTGTCCTTCCGAAAAAGAAATATTACTTATGTAAGGGAATGACATTGCATTTTCTTAAACAATAAATGTATAATTAAACATTTTTTAAAATTAAAAATGAAGATATTTAAGAAAATGAAACAAAAGGAATTTAAACACAAGCATTTATATTGTATTAAAAGAAATCGGAATTTATTATTTTCCAATCATCCATACTCTTTTGTTAATGTATCTTTCATAAAAGCATATTATGTAACTAACAAAGTGATATCTTTAAATAAACAAAATGAGTTTAAATTGTCTGTACTATACAAGGCGTTTTCTCTTATCATTATCCAATTAATAGCAAATTAAATAAACCATTAGCTTCAGAGGTATACTTCCAATTGCAAAAAAGTTTCAATGCTGTCTTTCACAATATCAAAAATGATTTACACAAAAATCAAAATAGCTGTTTTTTTTTTTGTAAAAGTACAGAAATTTAAATTTTAATACAGTCCCTGTTTCCTACATAAAAATCCCATTCTTCTATCACCAAAACTTATCGGGTTATATTTTGAAACTTTATGAATTTTCAGTATTTTCAGTCATTAAAAACAATTTTTTCAGGTATTAGAGGAAATGACTAATGTATAATAAAGAATAATGTTTGAAACTTTTTTTTGTAATTGGAACTATACTTCTAAAACCAATGGTTTAGGAATTAGCTACTGGGTAACAATAAGATGGAACCACCATACATTCAGGCAAAGAAATTTTTTCATGGACAAATATCCCAAATTAAAATGATTCTGGCTAACATAACTTTTTTAATTACATCTTTTAACTGATTTAAATTTAGATAAAAGATATATACATAAAATTTTCAGGATTATTCAAACAGATTCAAAGCTAAATTTGTAACTACATGAGCTTTTTCTATAATAATACATACATCTATATTTACAGAAGACGGAGAAAAGATCTTTTTAAACGTTTCATTTTCAGTAGTAGAGCCACTCCTAGAAGTGGATGAAAACCCAGTTACTGTGCTGTTGTCGGAACTAGATGATGCCTCAGATTGCTCAGCAGTACTCTGTAAAGGAGAGAAAAAAAAGAAAGAAAAGAGTGATTAAGTTAACCATTTAGAAATATTCAGGGTACAAAATAAAAGTCCAGATACACTCAAATAACGTTTGAACAGATAAAGCTAGAGTTGTGGAAACAAGTGTCTACCTATAGTAAAATGATTATGCGCTATTATATGAGAGTGTACAGTGTCCTTGACATAGTATGAAGTGATGCTTTACATGTAAAAATTGCTTTATTAGAAGTCCTGAAATGTAAGTTTCTGCATATCCAATCACCAGCTTAATTACATCACTAATCATGGCATTATGAGGAAATTGAACATTTACTAATAAAATCTCCTGTGTATCTGCCTTATGATAACAGACTTATGCACGTGATTAGTGACATACTTAAACCGGAAATTGGATATAGAAAACTTCCATTTTAAGGCTTTTAATAAAGAAGTTATTTTTGTTTGTAAGTTATACCCTGTTCACATCGCACATTTAAGATATCTTAGACCGCCATTTTTGAGGTGGTACCTCACCGGAATTGAATACCTGTCCACACCGCCAAACGCATTTAAGATAACTCACTCAACATCACCGTGTCCAGTGCGCATGCGCATATGTTAAAAGCAAACTCAACGGCCAATCGGCCTCCAGAGCCAATCAGAGTGAGCGGTACTGACTGTATCTAGCAATGGAAAGTTCGAACTCACTAAGTGAGTTTCTGGAACTCACTCAGTGAGTTCAGCGGTCTAAGATATTTTAACTATCCGATCTGAACGTAGTATAAGCATTTCATATTAAATCGAAAATGCTCTACATATCTGCCCTCCACTACCCATCTCTCATTGTTTTCGAGACAGGGTCAATAACTATCAAACTTCACCACTAAGAGTGCTGCACTCACTCTCATGTGATAGTGCATAGTCCTTCTACTTTAAGTAGATACTTTTTCAGAATTCTATTAATTTAAAATTAGGTATGCATACAGCTTGCACTGTTTCGTTAGCAAGGTACCAGTTGTACTTTTGCACCAAAGAGCCAAGCATGACAAACTGCTTATTTCATAAAATATCAATATGAGATTCAATAGATCTCAATGTTACTTAACAGGTGACATTTAAAAAACCCAAATAGATGTTAAAAGATGTTTAAAAACCCTCCAAGTACTTTCAGCCAGAAACTGCGACCATCTTCAAAGAGCGAAAATCCTTTCTGACTGAGAACTGAGTAAGTCAGAAAGGATTTTCGCTGCTTGAAGATGGTCGCGGTTGCTAGCCGAAGGTACTTGGAGGGTTTTTAAACGTCTTTTAACATCTATTTGGTTTTTTTAATGTCACCTGTTAAGTTACATTGAGATCTATTGAATCTCATATTGATATTTTATGAAAAAAGTAAGATGAAAATTGGAATTTCGCCCTATGTGTTTGATTTTGCTAATTTCATCTCAAAAAATATAGTAATAACTCATTTATTTTCCTCCAAGATTCCCATTAACTGCCAAATGATGAGTATCCTACTACTAAATTTGTCCAGACCTTTCTCTCAGGATCCTGTTTTTGTGAAAATGTGGATAGTTTTTTTAAATTTGTGAAATATCTAGTCATAATTTTGGGAATTTGAAATCACTGTTACATCCAGGGGTTCCTGTTTTATCTATTTTTTAAAAAATCCTTTACATGTATAAAAACTAGATAATAGGTTCTATGATGACCAGCTGTTTTGTGACAAATCAGATTTTATGTTAAAATGATTAAATTTATAAAAGGTTAAGTTTGTAGATGGAAAAGTTTCGAGAGATCTGATTTTAAGATAGAGAAATTTGTGAAGCAAGCGTCTTGTTTTAATGTTACTGAAGGGTCCTATTTTAAGATGAAAATGTTAGTGAAAGGTTCTGTTTTAAGATGAAAATTTTTGTGAAAGACAGTGTCTTAAGATAAAATTTAAAAAAAAAATGATGAAGGGTCCTTTAAAGGGCACAAATTTCTTCTAAACAGACAAGACAAAGATATAATAATTCATAACATATTTTGTTTACAAATGCATATGATGAAACTGTGTATTCTTGATTTTCATGCACCAAAAAATACATTGGTGCCTGTTATTCATTTCATTAACCCTCTGAGCGTTTTGAAAAAGGGTAAATTTGTAATGTTGTTTTCTCTGTATTTAGTTTTAAATGCTAAAAAAGTATGATTCTTTCAGCATTATAAATAAAACTTTATTACAAATATGAATGTAACCCTTGAGAGTATTAATCATTCTTCAGTGTTTTTAAAATTCGTTAAATCTATAGAATTATATTTTCTTAAACATTGCATATATTGCAGTGAAACCTGCAGCTTAGTGAACTGAATACAGTAAAACCTCTAAATAACGGACACCTCGGGAACGCAGAAATTGTCCGCTATTCGGAGGTGTCCGCTATTGAGAAAACTTCAGAGATTCACAAAATAGCTAAGAAATGCTTAACATTTCATTAATTGGCTTTTATATGTCCGAGAACTCTTATTATATGGTTAATCAGAAATTAAAATTACTTTTTTAAGCAATAAAACTGAAATGAAATTGTTACATACATTTTTCCATTGTTTATTACATTCTTACGGAAAAAATCTGTTACTTTTGTTTGCTATTACATGTAGTTAGTTTTTCTGTGTGAAGTTTTAATGCTATCAGTAGTTTTAATCCTTCTGAATCATCTTTTTTTTTCAAAAAGAAAAAAAATGTGTAACTGCTCACTGCATTTTGCCGCTTCTTGGAAATTCTCGATATTGCAGGAAACATCCCCTGGTTTCAGTATCTGATTCATATCACTAATAGAGTCAACTTTTGTCAGAAATTCTGAAGGAATATAATCGCCTACGTCAACTGATTCTTCTTCAGTAGGTCATCATCAATGTTGTTGGATATTTCGGTATTTCTTCACTCCTGATACATTTCATTAATTCATTTATTGCGATAGTTCTTCATTTCTGTCGGAAATAAGTGTTTCATTTTCTTTTAATATAAAGCCTGCTTTTCTGAATTATTATCGTACTCATTCCGGTTATATGTTTTTTACAGCTGAAGAAATCCGAATTCGAAAACATGAGACACATTAACTAATTTTAGGCTGTTCTCAACTGTATTCATAGAATCTAACTTCGAAAGAATGTAGCTTAATAAAAGCTTTCTCTACCAGGCTTTACAATTGTGTATAACGCCTTGATGAAGGGGCTGGCATACGGAAGTTTTTTTTTTTTTTTTTTTTTGGGGGGGGGGGGGGGGGACAGTTTGAACATTGTCTAATTTCAAATATTTTGGATGAGAAGTTGCACTGTCCAAACACAAGATAACTCTTCTTTGTTTTGTCATCCTATTATCGAAGGACGTTAACCATTTAATCATTAAATAACTGGTTACCCACGCTTTATTATTCGCTTTCCACATAACACCAAATTTATTAAATTGGATGTTCTTTGAGAAACACATGGGTTTCAGAGATTAAAATTCTCCTAATACATTGCAACATAATGAAATAGTGATTCGATCTTTTGTCTTTTTTTTTTGCCGATACAGCCATCCTTTTTAAAGCACAAAGTCTTATTCGAAAAAAATCTGAAAAAGAGTACGCTTTCCTCGGCATTAAAACTTTTTCTCTCCACATAACCATCACAATTGATTGCAGTCGTTCATGCCAATCCTCCACTTTTATCAGAGCTACATATTTTGCTTTTCTACATATTGTTTTGAAAGAGATGTTGTTCCGAGACCGGTACATTTCCAGCCATCTACCCAAAGCCTGAAAATCATGTAACGAGTTCTTTGGCGACTTCTAAAGCCTTTTCCTGAATCAAAGGCCCGCTGATAAGAATTTTTTTTTTTTTAACGAAGCGAAGTAAACCAATTTAGAATTATAGAATCAATTTCAATGGAATCAGTATACCTCAATTTCACATTTTTGGTGTTCTCGTTGAAGTTAGTAATCCACAAATTCTTTATTTCGTAAAATATCTCCCTCTTGTGTTTTACCTATTTTAAAACATTCGGAAAGTATTCGTAAACTCAATTTCTGTTTTTCAGATTCCCTTACACTTACAATTTCAATTTTTTCTTTTAAAGTTAATCCCTTCCCTACCTCAAAAGAGGTAATTCTCAAAACATTAATCACAAACAAGACACTAAATTCAGAATACGTAGAACTCAATACATTCAGAAAACGATAAAAATGGTTTTAACATATTTTGAAGCTTTGAATAATATATGTCAATTAAACCTGAAGAATTAAACAGTAATCGATACAAAATACATACGATATTGGGGGTTTCCCCAGGCCACTGGGAATTTTCCTGAGATCACCCCCTACATTTATCTGTGGTCACAAAATTTGTGACACATTGCCCTGATAAATTTCGAGGTTTCTTACTTTTTTCCCCATTTTCTTTCTCGTTAAAAAATCATTTTTCATCCTTGATCGCCAAAACTACTGTCCGCTATTCGGAATGTCCGCTATTCAGAGGTTAAACATACAGAAATTTAGATTTTGGGAGTGGGGATTTGAAAAGTGTCCGTTAAATAGAGGTGTCCGCTATTCGGGAGTGTCCGTTATGGAGGTTTTACTGTATTACGTTCCACACGCTTAGAGGGTTAAATTATCTGTGTATGTGTATACACATATTACTTATTATTCTTAACTCGAATTAATTTCCATATAATACCTTTGCTAATAGTTGCACTTAAGCATTTTAATTGGGTTTTGCAAAAAATATTTGCACTTGGAGAAAGTGGCATGCTGCTTATGGAAAAAATCTGAAGTGATCCCACTCTACTTTCTGAACATTTTATAGAATACTATGCATACAAATAAGCAGTAGTATAAAAATAAATAAAAACTTAAATCATAATTTCAATCATAACTTTCAATGAATTTTCATTCTGCCTGTGTTGAGATCAAGGCCTGTAAATGAAAACTGAATTTAGCTTTGCTAATGGGAGTTTAAAATTATTCTAAATGTAGCTATTTCGTCAATTTGTCCTTCACAAAATGCAATACTTAAATTTCTTTTATATTTTTATCAGACCAATAAATCTCACTGTAAAATATTTTCTTTCTTTAATTTTTAACTGAAAAAAAAATGTTTTTAGTTACAGTTTGATGAAACATCATTGTTGTATCGATATAAGATGAGTGTGAGCACAAAAGATATTGAATAACTGAGTTAAAAAGAGAAAATGCTTATTCATTTTGCTCTGGTCATAAAGTGGCTAAAAATGGTTCAGATAGCAAACTCTTCCTTCAGCGTTATGCGCTGCCACCATAGAACTACGTCCTGTAGTGATGTGCTGGAATAGGATTTGGAGCAAGTATTTATTTTGGCTCATTTGATTCATTATTGATATACTCCGATCTTTAATTGATTGTATAACGGTATTTGGGGATCGCGATGAATATAAAGGAAAAACTTAAGGAAGAGTGAATCACCAGTGAATATCACCGGAGTGATTCCGAGTACCTAGAAAAATTTAGACAAAACGTATATTCAACACTTTCCCCAAACACCATTACAGGCATGATCGGAAGTAGCAGCACATAATGCTATGCCATAAAAGTTAAGCTTAAAATTACGTTAAAAGCATCTAAGAATTTATAAAAGTTAATTCTTAAGTAAAAATATACCCTTTATAATAGGGGTGCACAACCTGTGGCCCGCGGGCCAAAAGTGGCCCTCGATCGGATTACTGGTGGCCCGCGGATTAATTTCGCCGATCAGACGCGAAAAAATCACAAATTTTGCCGATCGAGTGCATATAAATCGCGAATTTTGCCGATCGGGTGCGTATAAATTGTAAATTTTGCCGGTCGCCTGCGTAAAAATCGTGAATTTTGCCGATCGCCTGCATAAAAATCGTGAATTTTGCCGATCGGGACCGTAAAAATTGCAAATTCTGCCGATAGGGTGCGTATAAATCGCAAATTTTGCCGATCAGCTGCGTATAAATCGTAAATTTCGTCGATCGTATGCGTAAAAATTGCGAATTTTGCCGATCGCCTGCGTAAAAATCGCGAATTTTGCCGATCGGGACCGTAAAAATTGCGAATTCTGCCGATAGGGTGCGTATAAATCGCAAATTTTGCCGATCGTATGCGTAAAAATCGCGAATTTTGCCGATCTGGCCCGTAAAAATCGCGAATTTTGCAGATCGGCCTGTAAAAATCGCAAATTTTGCCGATCGGGTGCATATAAATCGCGAATTTTGGCGATCGGGTGCTTGTAAATTGTAAATTTCGCCGATCGTCTGCGTAAAAATCTCAAATTTTGCCGATTAGGCGCGTAAAAATCGCGAATTCCGCCAATCGAGTGCGTAAAAATCATGAATTTCGCCGATAGGGTGCGTATAAATCGCGAATTTGGCCGATCGGGCCCGTAAAAATCACGAATTTTGCCGATCGTGTGCGTGTAAATTGTAAATTTTGCCGATCGTCTGTGTAAAAATCGCGAATTTTTCCGATATGATGCGTAAAAATCGCAAATTTTGCCAATCAGGCGCGTAAAAATCACGAATTTCGCCAATCGGGTGCGTAAAAATCATGAATTTCGCCGATTGGGCACTTAAAAATCCCGAATTTTGCCGATTAGACGCGTAAAAATCGCGAATTCCGCCGATCGGGCGCATAAAAATCATGAATTTCGCCGATCGGGCGCGTAAAAATCGTAAATTTCGCCAATCAGGTGCAAAAAATTGTAAATTTCGCTGATCGGATGCGAAAAAAATTGCAAATTTTGCCAATTGGGCGCGTAAAAATCGCAAATTTTGCCGATCGGGTGCGTATAAATCGCAAATTTCGCCGAACGTGTGCGTAATAATCGTGAATTTCGTGAATCACTGGGAAAAAACTATGAATATTGTCAATCGCGCATGGAAAAAAAAAATGCTAGTTTTTTCCATCCTTTCCAACTGAATTGGGTTAAGTTGACTAAAGAGGTGGTTGAGTATAGGGAGCTAACCCTCCTTTTAAAATTAGCATTTTTATGAACTTTTATGCCGACCCCCCCACCCCTAGCCCGAAACAAAATTTTGTCCACCATATGGATGTTGGCTCTTGACAATCCAGTCATTTTTGTGACTGCCCCTCCTCTTACAAAGGTTGTGCACCCCTTTGATATCCACATTTTATGACTGAATATGTTAAGAAGTACAATTTAGAATAATATATGTTTCTCCTCCTCTCCACCTTCATTCATGAAAGCAGAATTTTTTTTCGGCACTGGCAATCTTTAAAGCTAAATTTATTCCGTCAAATAAAGTCAAGGAGTATTTTTACTCTTTGAAAATAATCTTAGCTATATCTCTTGTATAAATACAAACGTAAACTGTTGATATATCATTGCCAACAGAACTGAATACGTTGACTGGAAGGAAGGAACCTAGGGGGCTAAATCTACCCTTCCGAAATTTGTTTTTTTTTTAATATGATCCCCAGTCACACCTCCTCAAAACAAAAATTTTCTGATGGTGGCCCTCAACAACCCAGTCATTTTTGTAAGTGGCCCTTCACTTAAAAAGGTTGTGCACCCCTACTTTATAATATATGAAATAGAATTTATTCCAACAATTAATTAAGAGCTGAAAACAATATAAATAGAAATAAAATACAGACTCACCCGAATGAAGTTAGATAGGTATTTATTAAACACTTGTGCACCGATATCAACAAATCACTACATAACTTAATATCTATATCATTACCTAATCACAAACATGTACTTGCTTATAACAGCATCTTGAAATAATAATTGGCTGGCAAAAACACTAATAAATGGCAAATATATTTATTTTGGATACATAATTTAGAATTCTTTAAATGAATATTTTAGCTCCAAATTGATATAGGATAGGATATACACATCATAGTAGTTGTATTGGTCCCATTCAGTGTATCGAATAAACGTTCTTGACATCGCTGAAAGTTCTAGAATTTTAAGTTATTAATTTCTAAGTAGGATATATTGTTCATTGAAGGGAATGATGATTCTAAGATATAAGCTGCAAAATTAACAGGAGACAAGAGTTATGTCTGTAAAGTAACTATATTGGAGAACACGATGAATAATGATGAATATGTTCTAGAAGTCAAGAGCTACAGGTAACTTATATAACATCTCTGAGGTAACTATAAAATATTTCACTACGATATCGATGATGAGGCATAACACTTTTCATTTCAGGTGAAAATTTCAACACTGTAGCAACCAACACTCCACTAGAAATAGTGACGATTTATCCGTTCAAGAAACTAAAATTTGATGATTAGGAATCCGGACTATTACACAAATGGAGAATGTGAAAATGATATTACGGTGAAAGTCCGCAACCCAGCTTCTCCATACTCTGCAAAAATAAAATGCCAAACACTAGACAGACACCATTATTTTACAAGAAGATGTCAGAAGCATAACAGGCACCAGTCACACTGAAGAGAATCCTGACTCTCGCCAAGGAAATGGCAAAAGCCCGGAGAGCGATTATTACGCAGCCTACATCATGGAAGTTTTTGAGAAGAACTGGCTACTCTCTAGAATCTCCCACTCAGTTAAAAGTTCCCGACGGTTACGAAACAACCAATGAGAAAATCCGAACCGTTTGAATGTCACTGATCAAGCCCCAACAGACCATAGTCAAAGTTACAGTCAGACGTTTCACTGACACTTCCAACCCTAGCAACAGTATTTAAATAGTGTTTCGAACTTTCGATCGTGACCTTGGAGTGGTGTCAAAACGACCTTGCTCAAAACACGCGGGAAAAAGAGGTCTTGTTAACATGAATACGTCTGAAAAAATGTCAATGGCGGCTTGTAGCGAAATGTACCAAGCTCAAAATCAAACTTATAAAAATAATGAAAAATCCATAACTCAGAAACTTATGGATGAAAACAAATAAAATTTTAGGAAACTTACTAAAATAAAAAGTTCTTTCCATCTATTATGAATTGGAAGTAAAAATATTTAAATTTAAGAATTTTGAAAAAGTAATTCTTGGACTTTGAAAATATCACAAGGATCGTGAATCTGAAATGAGAAATGCTAGGATGACAAAACAAATAACACACAACTTACCAAGATGAATTGAACTAACAAAATACTAATTTTGATAATGATAAATAAAGTAAATGTGCTTTAATTTTGACTATTTAAATTTAATAAGATATTATTTAATATTATAAAAAGTAAGTGATAAGGATTAAATTTGAGATTTTAAATAAATTTAATTAGCACAAAAGTTATAAAATAAAAAGAATGTTTGATTTAAAATTATTAATTGATGAAATATTATTAAATACGATAAATTTTATGAATTTATTAAAATGGATGAATAAATTAAAGTTAAGAAATTTGAATAAATGAATACTGAGAATTTTAAATCATAACAGATTGATATATCAATTTTTAATTTTGCTTATTTAATTTGTATTTGCTCTATCTCCCGTTCCAACATTCCATAACTTAATCCTTTCTTGTCAATTATAAAAAAAAAAAAAAATTACATTTCTTTAATTATTTCTTCTTTTTAAAACTCTATATATACATGATATCTTTCTTCAGGCTTATGAAGGCATACTTACATTTACAACCAATGATAGAAATTAATTAGAATTGCCGCTACAAAAATTGAAATAAAAAAATAAAATGTTATTTGTGACTAGGATTATCTACTGTAATTGCTTACCCCTTTTATTACCTAAAAATATTTCACTTCATAATACAGACTATATGTAAAAAAAAAAAAAAATGATATTAGTACAATGAAAGACGTAATATTGATTTAATGTTGTTTTCCATTATTTCCATCTATTAATGTGATCAGATACATACTAAGAAATAAAAAAAGTAAAAACAATTAAGATATACTTTTTTTTTTTTTTTTAAATAATAAGAGCACTTAGTGAGTGCAAAATTGACAAGAGTTGAAAGGTTTTGTTAGAATTGCAAAGGTTGTGGCACACGTCTTCTAGGGTGAATGTTTCCCAAAAAATTGAGTGATACAAAATAATTTATAATCCAAATAGCATTTTGTTAACATACATTTGAGATTTCTTTGGAATTAAATTTATAAATCAACTTAATTTTAAATATATCTTTTGCTATTGGTATGCATTTTCATATAGCAAATAGATAAGTGCCCAAAAATGCACTGAATTTGTTCTAAGTTTACAAAACAACTTTAATGTTTATAATCTAATCATCTTTGAAATGTTAAAAAAGATGTACATGTAACTAATTTGCATGCATAGTTTCTGACAATCACAATAAGTAGTTTCTGGATAGTGTTCATAATTTTGTATTACAAAAAACCCACTGTATTTTATTTCTTGTTAGATATGATTACAAGAGAACTAATACCACCATGAAATCTGCATACACATTCTCCATTAGTTTATAAAGCATTAGAATACCATCATTTATTAATTTTTTTTTTTCAGAAAAAAAAAAATTAGATTTTTGGAATTAAAAAATAATAATAATAATAATGCGGAGGAAAGGGCTGAAGAAAATAAAAAAATATAACCATGAAGAATATCATATTAAAGTTCAGAAAAAAATAATATAAATTACAGTTCTCCAAGTCAAATACATTTTTTAGATAGAGCCTTTTAAACATTCCAAGGTCAAAAATTTTGTGGAATTTGCATATATTTTTTAAAGCTAATAATTTCTAAACAAAATTATCATTATATTTTCCAAATTTTTTATAGACATAATAAAAGGACAAAAATTTTTAAATATTTTTTTATTGGTTGATTTGACATGGATTTTTTTTTTTTTTTTTATTTTTTTTTTTAAATTATAATAATATTTTCCTTACACTATACGTGTCTGGAAAAAAA
Source organism: Maratus michaelseni (assembly GCA_963931845.1). NCBI lineage: Eukaryota > Metazoa > Arthropoda > Arachnida > Araneae > Salticidae > Maratus > Maratus michaelseni. The sequence goes on from OZ007594.1 coordinate 58,145,575, forward strand.
AAATATATATACAAAATCTCATTCTTCTCCTTGCACAGCTGAAGACAGCAACAAACTGATTTAACCAAACACTAATAAAATGGCAAATTAAACTGAACAATAAATATACAACCTCAGGTAATAATGAAATCTTACTTCTAATGTAAATGATTCAATAGAGTGGCTTTCCTGCAAAGATTGGTTCTCGCATGCAGCCGATATATTATCTGGGGGGAGATCAGGCTGACTATCACAATTAGCAGGTTGAGATGAGAAATCCATTACTGGGAGAACATTGTTATTTGTGGTATCTATATTGTTGCTTGGCTAAAAAGAGAAAAAAAAATGTTTATGATACAGTCTCCTATTTTAAAGTATTAAAAAGGAAATTCAATTAACTTACAAGGTAGACTACAGAAAAATGATCGAAATGTCTTTCATTTATAAAATACAGTGACCTCTCAGTTATCACAATCTTTTATTTAACATAACATGGTTTTTGCATGTAAAGATGTAACTTTGTAACCGAATTTTCACCCACTTCCTAAGCTAGAATTATAAAAAATATGTACACAGGTTAGAGATCTGCACGGGCTGGAATTTCCAGGTTTTGGCCCAAACAAAAGCTATCTTGGCCCTGCCCGGTGTAAAAACTAAAAGTTTGGCCTGCTCCATTTATGATTTTACAGTTCATGACCCGTGCAAAAATAAAAGATTCTTTTAATAAATACTGCAGATATATCTATGGAAAAATTTTACAATACATTTTAGATTACTATATGTTTACAAACCATAGAATACAGAATATCAACATTAATGATCATTTAAACTCTTAGACGATTACATTCATAAACATAAAAAAAAATTTAATGTATAGTTTAGAATAAAAGAAAAAGATTGTTAAAAACATAACTTTTGATGTATAACAAAAAAAAAAAAGTAGATTTTTGAAAATGTTTCTCTATAATTTATTAAAGTATAATTCCAAAGATTCCATTAACAAAAGTTCATTATCGCTATTATTTTTATAAAATAAATTGCTTGCTTGATATGTCCTGGGAACAAACTCCAGTTCCGACCTGGCCCGAGTATGTGGAATAAAATATAAGCCTGCTCGAGTCTGTTGAAAAAAAATTAAGCCTGGGCTCTGATATTATGTAACTGTCTGATGCTGATTTAAAATAATATGAATATTTAGTATTTCAAAGAAATTACTTTCTGAAGGTCATTTTCATATTTTCCATTTATTTGTGCAGTTGAAAAAGAAAAAAAAAAAACTTGGCCAGGAAGGAAATACAAAAAATACACACAGATAAATGGCACCTTTCTGCTCTCAACAGTATCCTTTATTTAAAAAAATACGAATATTTACTGTTTGAAAAAAAAAAAAAAACTAATCTGAATGTCAATTTCATATATTTTCTTTCATCCAATATTAGGCAAATGGTTCAATTGTTAGATGCTTATTTTTCGGGTTATTCACCCCATGTTTTTTAATTTTCAACATTTATTTTATTATCATTCTTTCTTTTTTTTATTCACATTTAACCGAAGCCAGGTCTGGGCTTAATTTATCTTGGCAGACTGGACGGGAATGGGCCCGGGAATGTCAGTTGGGTTTCCTAGTTGGAAACATAAAAACTTCTGCTAAACTTTCTTGAGTTATAGAAAGGCTTATTTACCTATTTATTTAAATGCAACACTTGTGCCTAAATTTTGTAATTTTATTAATGTTTGTAATGAATATTACAAGACTGAAAAAGGTTTCAATATCTGGTTTTTATAAAAAAGTTTCTTATCTGACAAACAAAAACTATGTAGATAAACATCACAAAATACTCAAAATGAACTTCATAACTTGCTACTATATCGACTACTGTGTTATCCTTTTTATTTTTCTTTGCAAATTAAACTTCTAAATAAACAATAAACATGATTAACTATTTAACAAATCCAATGTGAAATAATTTCAGCTCAAATGGATCAACTTGATTTCTAATACTTCCTCAAAACACAAAAAACTGAACATGTAAATTTAACATCAATGTTAAAAAATAATTATAAGCAAAGAGAGGAGAATTAGAATTAGTTAATAAATAACAATAAAAACAGGTAGCAATTAGAATAACTATAACATAAAATAACATTCACATATATTTTTGAAATATAATGTTAAATATATTTGTAAAAGAAATTACCTCAACAGAAGAATCTATTGATGCCACCTCTTTCTCAGATTGTTGTTGCTGAATTGTGTGAACCGGTGATTCTTTCAAAGCACTTGATGTCCCCTGTAAATATTTATAACATATTTTCACATTTATAGTTAAGCTACTATAAAATCGCCTAATACTATAAAAAACATTTCAGCCAAAACAAAAGAAAAGTAAATTCTTGAATCATAAATGTAAATGCAACTAGTTAATATTTAAAAAGTGCAGGAGAGATGGACAAGGAGCATGAACAACCTTTCGAGAATCTATTTTTTTTTTGTAAAGATGATTAAACAAATTGGGATAACTTGAAAAATTAAACTAGAAAATTTACTAAAGCTCATGGGTGCAAGTTTGAAATGTGGGCCAGGACTGAAAATATTTTGACCTGCACCCCCCCCCCCCCCTCCCCTCCCGAACACACACAATGCAAGTTTTGAGATGTGACCACGACTGAAAATATTTTGAATTCTCCATCCCGATCCCCTCCCCCTTTCTGAACGCACAGACATATGCACTCACCATGCACACTTAGACAAAACTCCCCAACATATTACATATATGCAGTAAAATTTAATTATATTGAAACTGCATAAAAAAAAAATTGCATATGCATGTAAAATATTCATATTCATGTAAAGTGTAATTCAAAAGTTAATAGAGCTATGAACTCTGAAGCTGATATGTTATGCCACATAAAATTGTGAAATATTCAAGGACGTGCATGAACATGCATATACACAATATTCTTGTAATTTTAAAAACATTTTCCAATAAATATTAAAATAAAAATAGAAAAAACATCTTTACCTGAAATATCTGCAGAATATTGTTAATTTTTAAGGTTCTTTCTTTTTTCAAAAATCTTAAGTTTACACAACACAATGATGAAAAAACAATACTTTTAGATACAATAAAACTAAGTTCACTACCTTAACTGTTAATTTACAATATGCAGTTTTTTACATAAAAAAAAAGGTTTTCTTCATTGATTATACAATATTTTTGTTTAAAACAACTGTGGTGGCAGATTTAGTTTCTGCAAAAAATCTTATATCAAAACAAAATGTCTTAAAAGATATTTTAAATAAAGAGAAATTGCAAAAGCAGTAAATTACTCCAATAAATGAAACTGAAAAGCAGACTTGTGAACACCATATTAGCTCTAGACAAAAAACATTACAACCAAAATATTTGACATAAAACATTAGTTATTGATCCGAACTAAGGTATCTTTATGATAGATTTCTTTATTCTCTTACAATCGCTCATAATTTTGATTATTTTAGAATTAAATACGGTATACAGTATTCACCAGTGGTCAGCAATCTACAGCTTGCAACTAGAAATTTTCTCATTTAGTGTACACTGCAACAGTGGTTTTCAAATTTTTATGCCTCACACATAACTTGACGAATTATTTGTATCTTTATTTTATTTTATTACTAAGTAATGAACAGAAAAATAGAAACAAAGAAACAAAGAAAACAACAAATGTATACAAATAAACATAGGTTTTATTTTAATGTGAGATTTACAGATAACAAGTATTTTTATGTGAAGATTGTGCTTGTACTTTTTTTTGTCATGACGTTGGGGGCTCCTTGTTTATACAGAGATGCAGCGGAAGGTATACAGCGGCACTATATACTTTACAGATTTTTTTATAAGCTATAGTACAGAGATGGCAAACCTGTGGCATGTAGCAGATTATTTTCGACATGGCATAGATTCAGGCACTAAATCAAAATATTATGAAATTGAACAAAATGCATTAATTTAGATTTGTCTAAAGTCAATTGAAAAATTGGTTGACACTGCCATACAGATTAACGCTGAAATGCAACTTAATGAAACCCAATTTAGCTCAAAGGTGTCAATACAGGGTTTTTCCCTCTAGGCCCATTTTGTGAAAAATAACATTTCATGATGAAAGATGAAATCCAGTTACTTAAATTCGTACCAAGCAGTTATTAATAACTTCTTTAAGTCTTTCTGCTAAAGTTTTCCTTTCTTGTGAACTTATTTTGTTTGCAAATTACACATTTTAAAAACTAACGAAATAAAAATAAACAAGCCAGATTCTGAACATTGTTAATTCATGAAAAAAGTGTTGTTGCTATGGAAACGACTTCTTCGATATAGAAATGTATAACGAATCCGTTTGTAATCGGGCTATTCCTTTTAAAATACATTTAAAAACTACTTGTATAACCAGTGACACTGTTTAAATTAGAAAAAATCATGGAATGGAGATAAAACGAAAGTTAATTTTTATTCAATCGGTAATAAATAGAGAAAAAAATGTGAGTGATTTATTTAATCTGATTTAAAGAATATTTTTAATTAATATTACTCTAAACGTACAGAGAGTTGAAGAAAATGTTGAATGCAAAAAGCAAACGATTCTGAACAAGAGGGTATGTATGGTATTATGAGCCCTAGAATTAACCCATTCATATGACAATTTTACACTTTCAAATTTTGCAAAAATCTCATAGACGACAAATTTTATAACAAGAATTTCTTCAAACTCTTCGTTTACTTTAATATGCCTTTCAGATTCATATATTTTTTTTAATTTCGATTGTTAACTAAAAGTGAAAATAAACATTTGCAACTTAAAAAAACTGATTTAGTAATTTAATAATACACATAACTTAAATGTCAGCTTCGCTATAACATAAAATGGATATTTGCAGCTTCCAAAACATAAAACATTTTTTCAGTGGTAAAACTTGTAACAACAAGCAGCTGGTATATATTATACAAAAAATAATAAACTATTTCATCGTCTAAGTTTAAATGCATTAAGTATTGCACATTTGAATAATCATTGTACAAGCAATTTCAAAATGCATTAAAATCATTTGCGTTTGGCGATGAAAAAATATTGCTAGCCAAATCGCGTCTTTTTGCACCAAATACTCGAAAGTATTTTTTTTTTTTTTTTTGCAGATTTTCTACTGGGATTCTGCAGCTAAATTTCACTGTACCTTTATTACATACATGAGTAACTTCATTATCATTTTTTTTCAAAATTTTCTGAGTATGCGCTTTAAGGAGACCTTTCTTGTTAGTCCGACCTTTTTAAATTTGTTATATCAGGCAAGTCAGTCCGCTCAACTTTTTATCGGCTTGGCTGGCCAGTTAAAAAATTGTTTTTATTCTGCTGGCCTGACCCGTTCAAAAGTTTGTCTTTATTTTGTCAGGCCAGGCTGGGTACGAACCCATGCAGACTTCTACAGCAGATCTCCCAAGTTGATAATTACAGGAGCAATAATCTCTTTCCATTTTAACAAGACTTTGTCATTTTTGTTAAAAGAAGTAACTTTTGTCAAAGAAGAAAAAACAGTTTCTATGAATAAAAAGGTCGACATGACATATCCTCAATAATCAAATTTATTTAAAAATAAAGTTCATAATAAACATTTACATAACACCAGAAAAGAAGTTTAATTTAAATAAAAATAAATTAAAAAAATATTTTACCCCAGGATCAACTATGGCACTTTCTTCACATACATAAGATGATACTGCATTCGAAGGCGATTTGGACTTGGCACTTCTACTTTTCTTTTTCTTAAATTCAGCCCACTATAGAGAAAAAAAAAATCACCAAAATTAGTTAAAACATTCATCGGCATTGTTTTAGTATTAGAAATAATAGATGAAATATATCTTTAAAATTACACTTGGATTAGAAACACACACACAAGAAAGATTATTAATGAATATTTACTCCATCTGCATTGGCGTATTTTGTAATCATACACATCTGCTATAAAACCTTTCTGTGCGAGCTTTGATGAAACAATACATTTTTTTTTTTTTTTTTACTAAGAAAAGGAATCCACAATAACTGTAGTAATCAAACTTTTTTTAAAACATTTTTTCCCTTGTATCTGGAACAGATTAATACATAGATAAAATATGTTAATTATTTAACTTATCTTAAATTTATTCTAAAGTTTCCCCCATTTAATTTGCTACATTTTATATAAAAATGCTTTTTCTTTCGTATTCCTTTCAAAATTCTAATGGATTCAATGTTGCCGTACTTTTTCACTTTCCTGTCTCCAATGCATTCAGTTCAATCAAATGTTCTATTCCTTTTATTATATTTCCCACATTTTTGAGATGCTATCAAACGTTTCTTGCGTGTTTTTCAGGCATCATTACACCAGTTCTGTATCTATCAATACAGTCATCAGATGTTGACTGATTCGTTGACAGCTAAATGTGCATTGGTGTATTTTGTATTCATACACATTTGCTATAAAACCTTTCTATGCGAGCTCAGATAATACAACACACATTTTCATTTGACTAATAAAGCCACACCTTCCTGTTTACCTGTAAAATGTTAACATCATGTGATCTTCTGAAGTTTTTGTATGCTATTTTCTCATGTTCTGATTGCCAACTAACCTGGGCTTATTTATAGGAAATCTACGATGCTGATATCACTCTTTATTTGGCTCGACTAATACATGTATGAATGCAATGTTTTATTTTTGGACTGGTTATTCTATCATTCAACTATTATTCAACGTAAACAAAATTATTTTAATCACGGATTGTTTTAGTCCGGCAAGATATATGAACCTGTGATTGATTGAAATAGATTATTATCAAAATTGTTATAAAGTTAAAATTGAATAAATTTTGAAAATTTTAAGGTTCCCAGAAAAATTTATGTGTTCCCAGTTTTTTAATAAATTCAGAGCTTAATGAATGAAGATATTGTGTCATATAGACACATTTTTGAATAATAAGCAAAAATTTTAGTTTACGGTTTATCAATTGATGTTTTGACTGTTCTCTATCCAAAAGCACCTCCTGCCTCCCTTCATATTCTTATAGATGTGTAACTTAAAAGGAAATGTTGCATTACATTTGCACACTAAGATTAAGCATTATATATTGCATTTACTAATTTATTCAAACGTATACAGAACAAATAATTAATATATATATACAATATTTAATTTTTAGGTTCCCGGCCGGGAACCTGAGTGGGAAAAATACGTTCCCAGAAATGATTTCTGGGTTCCCCAGGATACCGGGAACGCTATTTTTCGAGCCCTGCCATAGGTCCAGTGTGTACCGGTCTCTCCTACCTACTAATATTTAAATTTTGTGTATTTTAACAGTTGATATCAAATTATCGTATTAATTTTTGCTAATGTAAACAAACAAAAATCTTAAAAAAGCCTTTGATGTCATTCACCTATCAAATTAGTTTTTGTTTTAGAAGTAAACTTTTAGACAAATCAACTCGATTTTCTGCGTACTAATTTCTGAAATGGAAAAGATATTTAAACGTCATCTTTTGTTTGTTTGTTTCAGGTTTTATGCATAATTTTTTTTGGTAAAATTAATTGATTTGATGAATCAATCAATTCATTTCCCTTTTTTGTAAATTTAATTACCTCTCAACATTGCATAATTTTTAATTTTACACCATTAAATAAAGTGGGGGGGGGGGGGATGTACTTTCAAATGTAATACATTTGAAAACTGTATTTCAATTTATTGACTTTTTATGATTTTTAAACTGAACAGCTCGATTAGGAACATTAACATGTTTGCACTTAAAACAATAAAAATAAATAGTTCAGTGTTTGTTTCTGGCTATACCATAACAAAATTAAGACTTCATAATAAAACACGATTTAAAAAGAAAAAATAATAATCTAATAAAATCTAATAGTTAATGCTTAAAATTGCACAGTATTCACAATATATTGCTTAATGGTTTCATAAATTTGAATTAAAAATTGCCAGCCAACTATTTTATGCAGTGACCAATGGTCATATGTACAGGGGCCAGGCAAATCTGAAATACTTATCATGTATCACGTGCATCCAGATTTTAAAAGCAAATTTTGAAGAGGAAAAATACCATGTGTCAATATAAAATAATACAGTAACTTATTTTTTTCCCTTCCAAACACCAGTAATCACTTGACCTTTACCTTTGTAAACATGAGATTTTTATGTTACTTCCTTTAAAGCAGGGGTGCAAAAATCTAGGCGCCATTGGGCTGACTCCCACCACTAAATTTTATTAGTATTCTTCATAAAATTTTATTAGTATACTTTGCCTAAATTTTATCAGTATTCTTATTAGGCGAAGAATACTAAAAATTTAGTGGTGGGAATCGGCCCATTGGCGCCTAGATTTTTGCACCCTGCTTTAAAGTTTAATTTATTTCATGCCATGCATATATGTAAGAAAGATGATTATTCATCATGCAAGATACAAGCCTCCATTCTCTAATCTGCTGTACTTCAATTCAGTGGCTAGCTACATATCCAGTGCCCTGGAGCAAGTTCAATTGCTATACACTAGGGCGTATCGAAAAAATCCAAATTTCTTAGATCTTTTTGCGGTAATGCAGAAAAGTTGTGAACTCTCTTTATTAAAAAGTGTGCGGAATCTTAAAACTGTGGGTTGATATCTTCTGTCAGTTCAGTGGGCCGAAAGTTTTGAAAATTGGACTAAAAATGATTTAAAATACAAAAATTAATAAATAATCACATATTTCGTTGATCGGTTTGAGGTAGTTCTTAAAAGTTAATATTTTGTAAGAACAATAATCATAGAAAATTGTAGAATTATAGGTTAATATCTTCTGCCGCCTCATCGGCATCGAAGTTTGGAAATTTTGACGCATTTTGGTACTTTTCTGCATAACTGTTTACGGCTTGCACAACGCACAATCGAGACAGACTGGGTTTGGCAGTCTGCCAAAACAGTGGAACACCCCTATTTTCACGCCAAGAAACAAATTCGAGCGACCAGTAAATCACGTGACCACTCTTTTTCGTCCGGCTAAGTGCAGTAGGCCTGTGCCGCAAGCATCTGAGACTCGTAAACCGGTTTCGAAGTGTTGATGTTCCAGAAACAAAATGGCTCCAGAAACATCAAATGCAAAAGAAACAGGATACTATTTGATCTTCAAAACAGGCATCTCTTGCTTCTGCTTCAAGTTATTCAGTGGAGAATGAAAGGGAAAATGAAAGGGAAAATGAAGCAGAAGATGTGATGGAGCTGGAGACGTAGGAAGACAAGGTCGGCACCAAACACGCGGCTTACACAGCGTCTTTTCAGCAGCTCACAAAGAGTGTTCAAATGCGTAAACTGTATAACACAGTTCTTGTATGTAAAAGCTGCTATTGCATCGAGTGTTATGCAAGATTTGGGTTTAATATCGGAATCAGATAAAAGCCTCGTCACAAACAAAAATAAAATATGGAAGAAAAAATTGAGAATTTACAAAATACTGGTCTCAAAATCAAATGAAAATCATTCCACTCTATCTCGCCTTTATTTTGATGGACGGTATGACAAAACTTTAACATCAGAAACACTGGAGGACAAGCAGTTCCAAAGAACAATTATAGAAGAGCATTACTGTATTGTATTGTATTGGAGCCTGGTTTTACGCACATGGGACATGTTACACCTCAAAATGTATCTAGTCTTCACTTCAATGAGTAGCCATTACGACACCATATTTGAGTCCATAGATGGCAAGTTATGTGGCCCCACATCTTACACTGGAGACATTGGACGAAACCTCAAAGAAAGCGAAAAACTTTCTTTTGTTACTTTCAATAGTATTGAATGCGAGTTGCCAGACATTAACCTACCGCCGTCAGTTTAGATCAGAAATACTTATTAGACATTAGTACTGCCATTAGTTCTGGCATTTGCTGTTCAGATCTAGCTATCCAGGAACCGAGAACGTTGCATTTGTCCCGCTGGATAACAACTACCAGTCGAATAATGCAGTTATATTTATCTACATCAGACCGATCAAATGAGTTGATAACTTTGGTTGTATTTATTCTAAGAGTCTACACAACCTCGTGGTTCTGAATTAAGATTCATCATTCCATAAAGTACGGTACTAGACACCTGTGGCATTTCATCAGCTAAGCTCGGTACTTGCCTAAAAAGTATTGTGACGTAATCGAACCAGTTATTTCTCGCAAAGCTTACTTTGCGGCTCCAGAAAACATGCTTTTGGCCATGTAAACTGATGAGAGGCACCATATTAGGACCCTTGCAGCTCGGCAGATTATCAAGGCAAGGAAAATTAGCCAAGACGGAAATTGTGTTCGCAAATTCGTTATTTCTGCTGTTAACTTTGGAGCTACAGACTATGTAGATTGTGGATCTCATTGACAGGTAAGCTTGTTACGTGACATCGCCTCCAGTTCTCAAACACTTCTGAAGATGATACATGACAGTATGCCAATGGATTACTGGGACTTTATTAAATTTTCTTACACACAAGCAGTTGAGCTATAGGTGCAGATTCACAGTCGCTAGTCGCCACGTGGCGACTAAATTTTTTGCTGTGGCCACTAACTTTCGGTTTTTAAGTCGCCATGTGATTTAAAAGTAATCAATTTCTGGTATTTCCAGTCCACATCGTGAAATGTTGGTATTTTTTTTTAAGATTAAGACCAAAACACATAACAAACATTATTATTATCTTTTAATAACATTTCAGGATGATCTGTTTAACACAGCAAACTATTAATATGTTCGAATAGCAATGTTATTCGTAACAGTTTGAATCTGATAATTTTACATAGACTGTGATTTAAATATATATATATAAACAAATGTTTGAAGTGTGTTTTGATTTTTATAGTGCAAAATAATCTCACAAATTCAGATTTTATTTTATTTGTACTTTTGTCTGGCAAAATCAAAATAATAAATATTGTTTTTCTGATATTCCCCGCTATCATAATTGCTTAGCTTATACCTACATATATTTTTTAAACCGTATCTTGCCCACTTTATCTTCTGACTGTACATGATTTAAGATTTAATTAATATTCAAATTTTGTTGTACATGTGTTTATATTAAATAAATTACTTTACACTTTGAATTCCTGAGTTTTTTTTTTTTTTTTTTTTTTTAGTTTTTTACTCCATATAAACACTATTGTTTTTATGCGTTTGTTTTTCAATTGTGGCTACTGGATTTTTTGGGTTTAGGAGCCAGTGACTCCTTCCAAATTTTGGGAATCTGCACCTATAAGTTGAGCGGATTGTAAAATTAGTCACTGCAGCCTCCCGAGGAACACTTGGGCCACAGAACAGTGATAGATTTATTAGAACGACACTAGAATCCAGAAAACACATGTCAAAATTTGAGACCAAAAATATTTACAAGTAGTAATGCTTTTGTCATTTGTATATTCGAAAGGTAAAATAAAGTTTCTGTTCGCATTAAAATGAGGTAAGTGTGACATGTATTTATTTAAATTTTTGCCTTCATTTTCCAAAATTTGGTGTCGATGAGGTGGCAGAAAATATTAACGTATAATTCGATAAATTTTTATGGCTGCTGTTGTTAAAAAATAGTAACTTGTAAACACTACCCAAAACCAATGAACGAAATATGTGATTATTTATTAATTTTTGTATTTTAATCATTTTTAGTCCAATTTTTGGCCCACTGAGGCGACAGAAGATATCAACCCACAGTTTTAAGATTCTGCACACTTTTTAATAAAGAGAGTTCACAACTTTTCCGCACTACTGCAAAAAGATTTAAAAAATTTCGATTTTTTCAATACGCCCTACTATAGTACACCCTTTCTCTACAGGAAAAGGTTTCCCAAAACTTCTTATGAGGTTTCAAACACATACATATAATAATACAATAAAACTGCACAAACAGAATCTCCCTATAAAGGCATCCTGCCGTAAACAAAAAATTTTCATAATGCGGATAAAAGGAATACCATACAATTATATTATTTGCTAAGACCTCTCTAAAAAGGAATTTCTTACAGTTCCTTGGTTCTTAACAGGCTGTATAATACTTATTTCAAATTAATATAAAATCCTTTGCGGTAAAACATAACTTGTAATACACATGTGAATGCCATTAGTTCTGATTTTAAATATTCTTTACATTTTTTCTTTACAAATTGAGAGGCATAATGTTAGATTTTTAATGTATATTATCTGAAATAAAAATTTTGATAAGTCAACTTCAAGGAATACTGTAGTTTCATTTATCTATATTTATATATGCAGTAAGATCTGCTAAAACAAAATAGCAAAGCATTTGAGAAAAATTGCACTTCAGACAAGTTTTTGTATTTAGCAAGTACACATGGGGAACAGGGAAATTTTCTGTTAAAGACCGGATTCCGCTTTCATAGATTTTACTGTATATTTTATAAAACACCAGACAAATGAAAAAAAAAAATTATTTCATTCCTTTGTAATTTTGCCCCTTTATGATTCTCGCGCCTGGAACAATGTGCTCCAACTGCTCCATGATAGCTACGCCCCTGTTTCAATTAACCCTTTATGTACCAAATTACGAATCAACAAATTGCTCCACCTCAATAATTATCTTCCTTAATGACTGAAGATATTACAACAATTTATATTATTATAATATGAAATTTAGATAAGGTTTTACATTAAAACTGATTTAAAAAATTGGTAGTTATAGCTCTTTTTGTAAAATATTTACAAGAAAAATTATATTAATTAACAAAAAATGCTGTTAAGGAAATATAACAATTCTTAATAAAAAACAGTGTAAATAAATGTATTGTGATCTTAACTGTAAATAGAACGGCTTTTGTAGATGAAAAATTTTCCTACAACATTTTTAAATAGGAGAAAAGCTACGCTTATGTAAATGGTTGAGAAAATTACCACTTTAAAAAATATTTAGCTTTGACTGTTTTTGCTGTGCTTTCTAAATGTGATTCAGCAAAGTATTTTGTATGAAAAGTAAATCGTACTCTTATAAGGGTTAATCATTGATCAATGCTACATTTTGCTGCACAATAATTTACAGAATTTTTAAGAAGTATTTTATTTATTTAAGAGGTTCTAAGTACACCTTGGAAACTTTTCACAACTAAGGAGTTTCCAAGGAGTCTGTACGTACCCTGATAACTCATTTCAGATAAGACCTAGTATAAAATTCAGACCCCAAAGCGCCTTTTCCCCCAAAAAAAGTAGGAAAAAAGGAGGAAAAAAACAATAAATTAGGAAAAAATAGGAAAAAAATATCGAAAAAAATAGGAAAAAGTAGGAAAAATTCGTTAAAAAAATAGGAATGCAAATATTAAATTGAATAAAAAAAAAAATACAAAAATAAATCAAATTTAAGATAATTTATTGAAATGTTGTGTCAAATACACAATGACTGTTATAAGTTTTTCTTTTGTTAATTTACAAATAAAAAACAGAAAGAATGGCAGCAAAATCTAAATTTTTAAATTGATTGTTGACTGACTCTTGATTGATTGTTGACATTCACTCACGTGAAAACATATGTTCGTTTATGTCAATCCTATAGGAGAATTTCTTGTGAAATATCTCTTTTGCATTTCACAATATTTTTATTTTCATTGGATAGCTGAGGTCGATCTCTACAAAGACTTTTTTTTAATTTTATTTTACGATTCCGAAAGTGAAAGTACACTTATACAATAACTTGCAAATAAAATCGTAATGAATAAAAAGCGGCCTTTGTAGAGATCAACCTCAGCTACCAAATAAAATAATTTAATAATAATACTGTGAAAGGCAAACGGGATATTTTACAAAACATTTCCTGTAAGATTGTTTTCAGGTGAGTTAAGTAGCCTCTTAATTGGAAAAAATATATATCATGGGTTCTTTTTTGCATAACGGAACATTATCCATTCAAAGCAGATGACCTGATTTTGATAACATTCCACTTCCAACTTAACGTAGTTCGATAAACAAAACAAACTGGGGATAGTTGTCCCTCTCTTTCTTTGCAGCTGTACAGTGGGAGTTTTTATAGGGGGACTATAATTTTCTTATAATCTATTATATTTTAATAAAAATTTAGTATGCAGCCTAATTTGTTATTATTGAAACCTGCTGAAAATTTGAACGAAATCAATCAATTAACAAAGAAGATACATAAATTATTTTTTAATAGCAAGGAAAAGAAGGGTTTTGCTTTCGGTTCTTTTTCCTTTAATCATTATTTCTGTTTGCTGCTCAATTTATTTTTCCAATGACGCCAAACTTTCTGACAAATTCAGGGAATCCTTTTTATATTTATGGAATAAAATTTGCAGGCATGACAACTGAAATGGTTTGGAATTGAAATGTGTATTCCTTTTTTTAATTAATATCTTACGTCTTGATTTTTTTAAATATCTGCAAAATGCGAAAACTATAAAAATTACATAAAAAATTTCAAAAATCGTAAAAAAAAAATTGCATAAAAATTAAATAATCACAGAGGAACAAAATGTTAGGCCCAATCCCGTTAACAAATATGAAAAAAATGCATAAAACGCAGAAAAACACTGTATAAATATGAATGAACTTTATTGAAAAGAGGTTAAAATTTGTTATATTGGGCTAAGATATTAAAAGCTTTTATTAATTTATTTTTCTAAATAAAAAAAAAAAAAAATCGCTGCAAATCATGAAAAAAACCCTTAAAACTGAAAAAATTTAAAAATTGCAGTAGGAATTCCGAATAAAATTTGTTGAATGCAAGGGATAAAACCTTACAACAGGATTTCTTTTACAAATGTGGAAAAATCGCAGTAAAACGTGAAAACAATCACTAAAAATTAAAAAAATAGCAGAAAACAAAATTTACTATATTGAATTAATAAATTAAAACGAGACCTGTAAAGTACTTTGAAATAGCTCTATAGAACGCAAAAAAAAAAAAAAAAAAAAAAATTGTTGTACGCATTGTCATGTCTCTTCCGTATGTGTGGGCGTTCTAAAGGAAACAGGCCGTTCTAATTACGAACACAAGTTTAATTCTTGACATAACGATGACATAAAGTTGACATAAAAATGACGAAGACAGGTACATCACACGACATTAAATGAACATAACAGATTATTCATATTTTTCAAGATTCATGACCGATAACATTTACTCACGGCCATTTTCATACTATTTCTGTTTCCATAAATCAGACGACGTTCTAAGTTCTACTGCCGCGCGCTTTCGTTTCTCCAGAAGGGGGCGCTACTAGAGCAAGAAGAGGCATGCGCAATCCTCACACGCATCTAAATTGAATTTTATTGGGAAAAAAAAAGTCAAAATTTACGAGATCGAGCTAAAAGTCAAACTCGATTCCGTTTACTAATTGTGGAAAAATCGCGGCAAAACGCAAAGAAATTGCTGAAAATCTCTGAGTAAACTAGTGATGCGTCAATCTCAAAACTTTCTTCTACCTCATACATATGTTAACGCTTCAAAATTCGCTACAACAGTGCCAAAATAAAGTGGCAATCTATGCACATCATGAGGATTCTAAAGTTATGAAATTCCGTGCATTAGTTCTTGAGATAAGACTATTGCTAAAATAGTGTACATCCTGCAAAATGCAGCACAGAAGCACCACCTGTTGGGTGATTATCACCAAAACCTAATCAGCAACTACTTATGTCAATGTCTAACCGATCTGAAATTTGATGAAAATCTGTTCATTAGTTCTTGAGATAGAGCTATTGCAGAAATAACGAAAAATGCAAGCCGGCAGCGTCACCTATTGGGCGATTTACACCAAAAACTAATAAGCACAAATTTATATCAGGCACTAACATTATATATTTTTAAATTAAATTCCGTGCATCAGTTCTTGAGAAAGAGCGCCTACCAAATTTGTGTCACATACAGACAGTCACAGATGGCCATTTTGTAAAAACTTGACCCCTAAAACGCATTCATCCGTCGAAAACCAAAAGTAGAAAATTTTCACTAATCCAATATTTTCTTGTAAAAATAGAAGAAAGTAAAAAAAAAAAAAAGATGAAAAAATCAAAAAATTGTAAGTGTAAAAAAGTGCTTTTTTATTCAGCAAAAATTGCTGCCTAAATCAACATAAATGCCTTTTTAACCGATCAAAGTACCATTTTTAATAAATTCGGCCAAAACCCTTCTTAAAAGAGATGTGAACACTATCGAAAACGCATGAAATTGGCAGGTGTTCTTATTCAAAAATTATGCAATCGAAAGACGTTTAAATTTTTTTTTCTGGTAAAAGCAGAACTTTCAGAAAATATTATCTAAGTTTTGCATTTAGAACCTCCAGTGTGAGGAGAAAAACCGGTCACGTGACCAAAATATTGCTTATAACTCAGTAAGTTTTTTTTTTTTTTTTTTTTTTTAATGTAAAATTTTTGATTCTAAATTGTTTTAATAGTCAGACTTTCCAATGTTATGCCTTTACTTTTTTTTAAAATGAGTCAAAGTAAGTAAACAAAACCGAAAGTAAAGGAAAAAAAGAAAATACATTCAAATGCAATCACTAAAGAGTAATATGTATTCGACACGAAAAAAATATATACATCAGCTACAATTAAACTCAATCTCTCTTCCCCTGTCCCTTTCCTAAAAATTTTTTAAAGACTAACTCGAAACCCAATTAAATAAGTAAGAAAGAATCAAATAGATCTCATGAAGTCCTGGGTTGGGTTGATTATTGACGGCCAATTATCTACACTTGGGATATAGTGCCCTTTGTGGGGGTCTTTCTAAGGGAACCTAACCCGTATTTACGCATGGAGAAATCCACTGCTCGAAGAAAACTCCGAACGATTAGGCCGACGGGCGCGATTGGGAACGAACCCAGCACCTCCCGTCTACCAGCTTCGAGAGCAGAACCTCTCAGCCACTGGTGGGGCATGAAGTCCTGGGAAATAATATTAATGCAATTTGTTAATGTATTTAATACTGATTTTGTCAACTGCAGCTTTAAGAATAAAACAATATTTGAAGCATAAAAAAAAATACTTTGTTGTATGATCTCGAAAATCCGGCATTAAAATCATCTCTTCTTCTCACCTTTATTTTTTAATTATTCAACCTTACGGGAGAAAGACAAATATAAATTTTTTTTAAACTTCGAGATCGGAAATGATGGATTAGCAGGCACCAAGATCGTTGCTGCTGTGCTAAATAATAACTGCAGATATCGCTGGTAGCAGCTCCGAGGAACGTGGACGAGAAACTCGTAGAAGAAAAACATGTCACGGGAAAAATACATAAATTTGACAGGAAAATTAATGTCTTCTTTAGAGAAAAAAAAAATACTATTTTCGAATCTGAAATATTCTTCACTTATATTAAAAATCCAAAGAAAACTTGTTAAAGAACTGCCAAAAAAATTGAAACAAATAAAACTGACATCGATGTTTCGGAAATTATACAAGAAGAAATGACTTCACTGTTGACTAGAATTTTCTTTGTAAGAGAAAATATTAATTAAAGTAAGGTTACTATTATTATTTATTTTCTCACATAAATATCACTTGGGTGTAAATTAAATTATGAATAAAGACACTATTAAGAACAAAGGAAGTACTTTTGATATTTTTTTCCAGAAATCCGAAATTTTCAGAAATTCGGCTCAGTCTTGGTCCGGACAATGCCGAATTTTCGAGGTTTTACTGAATTAACTGAAATGAAATAATTGTAGTTGATTATTTTAAATTAAAATGTTAAAAACGAAAGCAACATTACTTCAAACTAAACTTTACTTCAGAAAAGACCTTATGGTATAGAGGATTGATTTGTAAATCAAAAGGTTTGTATGACCCTTTACCTCTCGTTCATGACGGAGTGTGTTCCTAGAGATATGCTCCTCCTCCAATCTAACGTCATACACAGACAGCCAATGGAACAAACTGCTTATTCCCGCTGTTTCGATTGCAGACAACTTCCCGATCGCTTGTGGAACGAAGAAAAATAAGAATGACGGGCCGACGTGGAAGTTGAAAAAATTTGTTCGAAGTGGAGAAAAATAGGAAAAAATAGGAAAAAACAGGAAAAAAAGTCAAGGGTTCTAAAAAATAGGAAAAAGTAGGAAAAATAGGAGCTCTGCGGGGTCTGAAAATTTAAAAGACACAACACTGCCATTGGTATGTTTTCTAAATTTATGAGTCATATCCATTTGGAACCAAGTTTGTGTATGCTACTAAATGATATTATTTATCAACTGATGAATAATAATAATATGAGATGAATTAGACTAAATGAGGTAATCATGAGAAATTAATTGATATTATATTGCGCTGTCTTCTAAAAAAACCTTTTAAATATTTCTCTATATAAAGTCCAATAAAGAATTAAAAAAAATTAAACATGGCTAAATTTTTACAGCTTGTTCTGACTAAGATTTTAATGCTGGGAATTTTTCATTTTATCACAAAATGGCAGCCAGTTAAGTGAGAATTTGAAAAAAAAACCCACTTTTAAAAAAATTGACCCATGTTACCTGAAAAAATCCCACACCTGACATAATCAGCTGAAAATGGAGCATTTTATTACATATTAATGGTTTAATATTAAAAAAAATTATGCTCATGTTTAACCTGAATTCTGCAGTTGGTAATTTAAATTATTTTTAAACTAATTAAATATTCCTTCGGTGTTTTTAAGTATTTTTATTATTCTAAATGGTGCATAAAAACAGAACAAAACAAAACAAGTGGGTAAGTGTGATCGAAGATCGTACAAAGTGTTTCGTTTAAAATTCCTTTCAAAACACTTTATCATTTCCTTAATAAATCCAAATAAATTTAATTAAAAAAAAAAAATCATGTTTTTTATAAAGTAAAAAATTACTGGTCTATTTTTCTTGTTTTTTCGAAAATCTGAACTGATCCGATTGTACTCTGATATAATAATATCTGTCATGTAGACTAAATGCGATATTTAAAAAAAAAAAAAAATCAATTTCAAAATTAAACATGTTGTACACCTTCAAAATGTTAAAATATACGAATATTTCCATAATTGGGTTTTTATCATGATTCAATACATTCCTGAAACTCATATATTTACTATTCTCTATTACTCATATTGATCATTTTGTATTATTCTCAAACATTTGAGAAATCCGTTAAACTTCCGATTTGACGTCAGATTAATTTTCTTTTTAATTCTCTAATGACATGATATTAATCTGCTTTGTTTACATACTCATACTCCTTGTATTATTGAGAAATCTTTGAAAATTTCCATTTTATTACCAATATGCGTCAATCCTTTTTATTTCATATTAATCTTTTTTCAATTGGTGAAACTTTTTATTTCATTTTCATTTTTCACGTGAAAATCTTTCAATAGAAAATTAATTATTGTAGAAAGAATTTTATTGTGGATTTTTAATTGTTGGCAACTGCTATAACGAAAAATGTTTAAATTTAATGGGAAAAAGCTGTTAGAATTTTTTTTTTTTTGTTTAGCTCTATTTATTAAAACAATACGACTTTTACAAATTTTAATATTTTGAGCTTTATAGCAGCTATTCAGTTATATATACACAAAGTTTCAACTCTGTAAGTTATATTAGGTTCTGAGAACAATTGAACTAACAACAACTTCATTAGGTCTGTGACAGACAGACAATGGAGCGGGAGTAATAGGGTTTCGTGAGATGAACGAAACCCTATAAATTGACTTTAGTTAAATATTTGATGTAGTACTAGAATGAGTTTTTTTTTTTTAGAGGACAGTACAATAAAGGTACCTATAAAATTTAACGTTGAGGATTTTTTAAATAAAAGTGCACCCATTGAGACATTTGTGTACTATAATAAAAAGCTAACTAAAATTTATTAAAGTATTATTGTTGAGATATTAATTTAATTTTATCTTATAGATTTATTAGGTTTTGTTAAAATATTTTGCTGCAATTGTTTGGATGGAATTGGTAAAATGAATTCTTTTTATTTAACGACAATTTACTTATTTAAAACAAAATTTCATAAGATATTCTCAATTCTTTATAAGAAGTTTATCCATCCAGGGGTCATTCCATGATAACTTACGTTACATTTAGAATAATTGACTTCAGTAATATAATACTAAAAAATATTGAAAATGTAATGATTATATGATTTGTTAATTAAACCTATACAAAGCTAAATTTGGACAAAAATTACTTAAATTTAGTGCTATTTCTTGAATGCTAAAAATTATATTTACTATGGTAACTTACGTTTCTGACAAAAAAAAACATAAGTTACCATAATAAATATAATGGCCAGTGTTCAAAAAATAGCACTAAAGGTAGGTAATTTTCATCCAAATTTCGCTTTGGATATGTTTAATTAATAAATCATATCAACATTACATTTTCAATATTTTTTGGTGTTATATTATGAAAATTATTAAAGAAAATTATTCTAAATGTAATGTAAGTTACCATGGAATGACCCTCCCGGCTATTGAAGCAAGTACCTAATTTATTAAAGTGTTACTTATTTATTATTGTTATTATTAATATATTGAAATATTTATTTAAAAAATGTTACTATTTATATATAGTCTTTATTATAAATTTAAAAGTCCCAATATATCTGCTTCAATTTGAATGAAACAAGCTTCTTCATGTTATATATTGTTTACTTAAGAACATTGAATACAGGTCATCAGAAAGTAAACATCAAAATTACGCGGTAACAAAAAATTAACATAATACGCCTTCGTCATCACAAAAACTGTACTTATTTCTATGCTCTTTCACTTAAATAAGCTACACATGTAGACCAGAAAGATGCGAGTTAAACCAAAACTACGAAAATAGTTATTAATTTAACCCCCAGCAGACACTATCAGTTTACATATGTAATGAATATGTCAATACCTTGGACCTCCCAGCTTCGATCTTTCGTTGCCGCTCGTCCATATTTGAAGATAAATATTTCAAACATGCCTTTGAACAATCATGTTTTTACATTAATTTAATTTTCAATAATTTTACATTGAGCAAAAACGTAAACATACACGCACGCATAAGGAAAGATTTGATGCCAATCCAAAAGTCCAAAATAACCTAAAATTAAAAACAGAACGGTCTAACTTTCAATAACGATATAAATAATCGAATTTAATCGAACTCTTCCACTGAATCGAATAATATCGCATTCAAACATTAATAAATTCATGAAATATATTAGTTTAAAATAGATCCCATAAATGTATGATTATTTTCACAAAATATTTTTAATCAAAAAAAAGTTGAAATTTGGTTCACAGTTTCGAATACTATGAGCGCGTCCAGTAGACCTAACCAAAGTGACCAGTGTAAACGGTTACTTACCGGGGCGGTAAGTGACCGGTTTCTAACCGGTCGACAGATCTACTGGACGAAAATGGTATTACTTACTTGTAGCGCCATCTGTTGGTAATTACATCTGTATCACATCATGGTAAATTTTCATGTAACCGATCACGTGACCCAAGTAACCGAGATTTTTCTTCGGTTAGTTCGGTCCCTTACCGGTCACTTCGGTAACTTCCGCTGAACGACGTTGGTTGCGTACCGGTTAGCAGCACTGAACGCTTTGGTAACTAACCGACCTGACCGGTTACGTACCGGTGACATTACTGGACGCGCTCTATGAAAATCATACTAAAATGTTCGTCTTTCAACTATCTATCTATCTACCAATATATATATATATATATCAGAAATAATTATGATCATCAATTATAATTTCAATAAATGTTAAATTGCTCAAAACATTTTATTAGCAGTAGTGCCGAAAAGGAAAAAAAAACCATCGTGCATTGGCTTCATTCTTTAGAAGAAACTTCAAACAATAAGCTGCACGGCAAATAAACACAGAACTAGGAGCGGGAAACTGGAAATTTTATCGATTTTACACTGATAACGGGAGTTGAAAAGACAGTTAATCATTAGACGGATTATTACCCCTTGAAGGAAGACCGTAGCCAGAAAATTATTTCAGAGAGGGGTGGGGGGACGGAGCCCCAAATTTTATTCTTATCTTATTTTATATTACGCTTTAATTTAAATTAAAATATTCCAATTTAATATAATATAATCTCATCAAAAAGTCACCTGTAAAAAATGCAGCCAAGTCTCGTAACTCATTTACCGTAAAAAGTACTGAGATCGTATAAAGCCAAGTTTAACTATCTTATTAACTCTGAAATTTTCATTCACAAAATCACTCCTAGTCTCTACATCTTTAGTTAATTATTATTTTGTGACTTGGCAATTACTTAGCACGAGAATGTGATGTATATAGTTAGTCTTAATCAAATAATACTATAACATATTAAGGTGTAATAACTTCCCTGTGCGTATATAATTTGCTTTAGTTAAATTATCCCATCCCATAACATAGTAAGGTGTAATAACTTCCCTGTGCTGCGTAATTGCCAAGTCACAAAATAATAATTAACTAAAGATGTAGAGACTAGGAGTGATTTTGTGAATGAAAATTTCAGAGTTAATAAGATAGTTAAACTTGGCTTTATACGATCTCAGTACTTTTTACGGTAAATGAGTTACGAGACTTGGCTGCATTTTTTACAGGTGACTTTTTGATGAGATTTCACTTCTTTTTGTAAGTAACCCTCCTTTTCTTGATTTTGGGTTCTTTTTGGAGATCATCCACTGATTTTCGCTATGCCCACACTCTATCCCTATTATTTACAGGTATCAAAAAATTGAAGCTTTAGTTTCGTTTGCAAAGTACTGTAGATAAAAAGAGATTTCAGGTTCCTAGGCAAGCACTAAATTATGGGAGGGGGAGTGCCAAAAGTACTCTCAATTGCTTCCAGGATAGGCGCTATGCATCTGAGATATAACTCGCAGCCCTAGATACTTGATATTTAACATAAAAGAACTTTTTAGTATAAAAAGAAAGCCAAAATTAAAATTTCCGGAAATTTCCAATAAATCAAACTATATTCCTTTTTTCGATGGTTTTTTTTCGTTTTTTTTTAGACTTTTTTTTTATTATTTACGGATTTTTTAATTTTTCCTTACTTTGTGTACAAAACCCTGCCTTTCTGCCAAATGTCAATCTTCTAGGACTACAAAATCGAATTATTTTCAAATTTTCGACTTTTTATGAATTTATTGATTTTTCGATTTTAATTCTAAGTTACCTGATTGTCATGCCAATATAGTAATTCTTTGATCCGTCTTCTTAAGATCATTTAGGTTCAATTTAGAGATAAATCAAGTGAATCTTAGAGTCACCATGATTTTATTTAGAAAGGACTATCAAGCCATAACCAGCCAGTAATGTCGGGAGGGTAGGGGGAGCTGTGAAAATTTTTGTGGGGCTAACATCATTTAACAATCCATATTTCATATGTGAAGTAAATAGAGTACAACATGTGAAAGAAAACAAACCTGTCTATAAAGAAATCGCCTATATCGTAGCCAGTCTATAGCGGAACTTTTCTATAACGAAATTCGTAAACGAAAGAAAAGAAAACCATAATCCGGGGGAAATAACATAAAACAATTAGGGGCGTTGTACTAGCTAATAGGACAATTATCTTATAACTAATGTTTCTAGCAGTACAAAATCAAATTGTTTTCGAATTTTCGATTTCTTAAACATATTTCAATTTTTCGATTTTATTTTCGAATTTTTTAATTGTTCCTTTTATTGAATAGTAAATATTACCTTTATACCAAGTTTTAAGTTTCTAAGACTACAAGATAAAAATATTTTCAATTTTTGATTTTTTCGCAATTTTTTTTTTATAATTTTCTGGATTTTATAATTTTTTCTTATTTTGTATCCTTTATTACAAATTTTAAGTTTCCAGAGCTACAAAATCGAATTATTTTAAAATTTCCGATCTTTCTATTTTATTTTCGAATTTTATTACGTTTTTATTTTAACTTATTCTGAATCCTAAACACTATCTTCACCGCGAATTTTAAGTTTCTAAGGCCAAAAGATCAAATTATTTAAATTTTTTTCGAATTTTTGATTTTTTTTCGAGTTTTCTGGATTTTTTAATTTTTCCTTATTTTGCATCCTAAATACTACCTTTATTCCGAATTCCAAGTTTCTAGCGCAACAAAATTGGATTATTTGAAATTTTTCGATTTTTTTCGATTTTATTTTCAATTTTTTTTTGTGTGTTTTTGATGTTTTCATTTTCTGAATTCTAAACACTACCTTCACACCAAATTTTAAGTTTTTATGACTACAAGATCGTGTTATTTTCAAATTTCAATTTTGTTCGATTTTTTTGAATTTTCGAATGTTTTTTTTTTTTAATTTTCCGGATTTTATATTTTTTTCTTTCTTTGTATCCGAAATGCTAGCTTTATTCCAAATTTTCAGTTTCTGTGGCTGTGGGATATACCCAATCTTTTTGATGACGCGAGAGTGAGTGAGTGTGTGAGTGACAAAAAATCGAAACTTTGAGTTCATATATCGTCTGCACTAATTTATGGGTATTTTTGAATTATCCATATTTTTGAATTTTTCCTTGTTTAGTATCTAATATTACCTTTATTCCAAATTTCAAGTTTCTAGCGCTATGAAATCGAATTATTTTCAAATTTTTCTTATTTTTCGATTTTTCCGATTTTTTCGATTTTTCCGATTTTTTCGATTTTTTTGTTTTATTTCCGAATTTTATTTGGTTTTTTATTTTAACTTATTCTGAATCCTAAACACTATCTTTACTGCGAATTTTAAGTTTCTAAGGCTAAAAGATCAAATTATTTTAATTTTTTCAATTTTTTTCGAATTTTTGAATTTTTTTTTTCGAATTTTCCAGAATTTTTAATTTTTCCTTATTTTGCATCCTAAATACTACCTGTATTCCGAATTCCAAGTTTCTAGCGCAACAAAATCGGATTATTTGAAATTTTTCGATTTTTTTTGATTTTCGATTTTTTCAATTTTGCTTTCGATTTTTTTGGTGTTTTTGATGTTTTCTTTTTCTGGATGATAAACACTACCTTCACACCGAATCTTAAGTTCCTAAGACTACAAGATCGTATTATTTTCAATTTTCAATTTTGATGGAATTTGTTGAATTTTCGAATGTTTTTTTTTTTCGAATTTTCCGGATTTTATAATTTTTCCTTTCTTTGTATCCTAGACACTACCTTTTTTCCAAATGTCAAGTTTCTAGGGCTACGGGATCTACCTAATCTTTTTGATGACGCCTAAACGAGTGAGTGAGTGAGTGTCAAAAAATGGAATGTTTGAGTTCATATATCGTCTGAACTAGAAAAGATAGCAAGTTTTAATTTTAAATTTTGGTCGGTCCTATGTGCCAAATACTCTAGAAAAACGAAGTTTCAAATTTTTGGGATACTCCAGCGCGGAGGTATGAGGGGGTCAAAAGTGCCCTGAGTTGCTTCCAGAAAAGTATGCTTACGGCTGCCCTCTCTCGACTTGGCGGAGGCACTGCCGTGCCTCCAGATCTAAAACAAACTATCCCCATCCTGTGGGATTTGTTTTTCAATGTTTTACTTTATTTAATGCAAAACATAGATTGCATCCGACAACTCATAAAAAAGTCCTCCGGCCTGTACCGGCAGGAAAAGGTAGCTTTCCTATATCTTCGTTTTAAAATTTTAGCTAATGTTACTCGAAAACAGCAAGTTAAAATGCAAAGAAACCGTTTACAAAAGATTCGTTTACACTGAATTTGAATAAGAAATTCGCCAAATTATTGAGCTATAGCCAAGTTGGCTTCATTTATGAAGACTTATTTTTGTCGCCAAATTTGGCGAGATTTCGCCAATTGTCGCCAAGTTTGGCGAGAATTTGGCGCTAATGGATATGAATATATAGTTTTATGCGTATGATTGGGAAAATGGTTACAACAATGAAAGAAAATAATTTGCGAGAAATCGCGTTCACTAAAACTTATAAATTTATATTAAAATCATTAAAATTACAGACATTACAATACACTTTCATAAAACATTAAAAACATATTAAAATTGGACGTTTCGGATTTACATGGAAAATCCCTCTTCAACAACAACATTTCACTTAGCGTAAATCATAGTTCAAAAATATCAACAAATAGAAAATGCAACGTATCAAAATTTCGAAGTCAAAGTTACAGTTATAATAACACGGAGTATTCATTCGGGATTGCACCTGCTTGACCATTATTGACCATAAATTTATCGTTGGTTTTTTGTAATGTGCTGTTTTGTTTCAAAATGTCAGCCACCCTAGAATTTCAAACTGCTCTATCTCAGCCAATTTTTAAGATAGAGATAAAACAAAAAATGCTCTGGAATCCTTGTATCAAGTCCTAACACCTAATTAAAAAATAAACTTGATTTTTTAACTTTTTTGTGTATTTATTTTAGTTTTAAAATTTTCCGTGGCCGCCATCTTGAAACAAGATGGCGGACCAAGCTGGCCAACGAACTCGGTCGAGGCATTGGTGAGCTTAATACACACAATTAGTTTCATCCAAATTAATTTATAAATACGAGCGTTATCGTATCAAATTATTTTCATTTTTTCAATTTTTTTCGAATTTTTTTATTTTTTTTTCGAATTTTCTGGATTTTTTTAATTTTCCTTTTTCTGTATCCTAAATACTACCTTTATTCCTAATTTGAATTTTCTAGCGCAACAAAATCGGATTGTCTTCAAATTTTCGGTTTTTTTCAATTTCTTCGATTTTTTCAATTTTGCTTTCGATTTTTTTGGTGTTTTTGATGTTTTCTTTTTCTGGATGTTAAACACTACCTTCACACCAAATCTGAAGTTTCCAAGACTACAAGATCGTATTATTTTCAATTTTCAATTTTGATGGAATTTGTTGAATTTTCGAATGTTTTTTTTTCGAATTTTCTGGATTTTATAATTTTTTCTTTCTTTGTATCCTAAACACTACCTTTTTTCCAAATGTCAAGTTTCTGGGGCTACGGGATCTACCCAATCTTTTTGATGACGCGTGAACGAGTGAGTAAGAAGTGACAAAAAATCGAATGTTTGAGTTCATATATCGCCTGAACTAGAAAAGACAGAAAGTTGTAATTTTAAATTTTGGTCCTGTGGGCCAAATACTCTCTATAATTGAAGTTTAAAATTTTTGGGATACTCCAGCGCGGAGATATGGGGGGGTCAAAAGTGCCCTGAGTTGCTTCCAGAAAAGTATGCTTACGGCTGTCCTCTCTCGACTTGGCGGAGGCACTGCCGTGCCTCCAGATAGACAAAATAAAATTTAAGCCTTTTTCATTGCAAACAAAAAAATGTTATTTAAATGATGTTTTTGATGACGTATTGACGTTAGTGCAATGGCGGATCTAAGAGGGGGGCGATTGTGCGAATGCCCCCCTCCCCGTGGTCTAAAAAAGGGTCGGCAAACCGACATTAGAGGCCTGCACGGGAAAAGGCTTCTCTCGAATCCCAGCCTTACCCACGGGCAGGGTCGTAACCAGACGGGCCTGGGTGGGCTGGTTCCCTCCTGCAACTTCTTGAGCCCTTTCTAGCCTCCATAATCTTTCAATACAAATAACATTAATTACTTCATTTCAGAATTTTAAAACTTTATAATCAAAAGTTTTATGACAGTGAAAAATGCTTGCTTTCTACTTCTGTCTATATTTGTATATTCTTAAAATAGAGTAGAGAGGGAAGCTGCGAATAAGACCCATCAAAAAATTTCAAAGCCCCCTCTGACTTTGCTGACTGGTTACGGCCCTGCCCACGGTAACTGCTTGAACAGACTTTCATTCACTAGACTCGAGCCGGAGCTGGTCTTCACTCTTTAAGGGTTGGACCTTACCTTTTTCAGGAGGTCCTGAACACGAATTGACTGTTCTGATTAAATGTCTTTCTGTGTATCCGAACCGAGTAGGTATTGTGAGTATGCGGGGGGTAAAGGTACAGTGCCTAGAAGTAAACAGCAGTAAAGGTACAGTGCCTAGATACTTCTAGGCACTGTAGTAAAGGGAAAGACCCATATTACGCAGTTCATTTAGAAAGTCTTATAAGATTACTTAACTTAATCTAAAAAAAACTCACATTAGCTACAGGTATCTTAGATATATGGTATGCATCTATACATTCTTTTTCATTCAGTATGGTTTCTTTCAAAGCTTGGCAGTTCTTTATAGAAATTTGACTTACTTTGCCTAAAAGAAAGTAATTTAATGAAAGCTAATTTATATTTTAGTCAAAGGAATCGCTCGAAAGTATTATGTTTTAAAGAAAAATATAATAGATTGTAATTAATTAAATTATTCGATTAAAAATAATGCTAATGCAATTATATTTAACAATCACACACACAAAATAAATAAATAAATAATCATTTTTTCAATTCATAGAACACATTTTTGACGCTAAACGTAAGTGCTACAATGGAATCTAAATATAGGGATTATAATAATATCTAATTTAGATATTATTTATCCCCAATAATCTAAATGTTGCAAGATAGTAATTACTGAAAAAATTATTAAAGAATATAATTTTATTTTCTATTTTTGAAACTAAAACTTCATAAATTCAAAGTTTATTTTTATTTATTTTTTGTCGGTATTTTCATACTGGTATTTGTTGCTGTCGATTTACTTTTTCTGCAAATGTAATAGAAAAGCGTTTCTTTAGCAAACTTATTTTTAAATATTTCACCAACACAGCAAAGCGGGAAAAATATACGCTTTAAAGTAAAAACGAAAAGGTTTTAATAATCTTAACCACTCTGGCATTGTAGTAAAAGACAAATGTTTCTTAATCTACAAAAATATAATTTAACTACGTACGAAAATATACAATAACCTCTTCCAAGTTACCCACAATTAAGAAAAGCGATCTTTATCTTTAGAAATCTCAGAAACCAAAATTTTTTTGAGATTTAATGTAGCAATTATACATTATTTACAAGTGTAAATGCCCATTCTAAGACGGTGGTTAGAAATCAGGGTTTTCTCTTAAAATTTGAAATAATTGATAAAAATATTCATATACAATTTGTCGACAGTAATGTTTCATGTCAGTTTTTTTTTTCAAGTTCGGTCACATTAATGCATGCTTACTCTGGGGTTTTAACAACAAATTTGCTATTTGATATAAATAAAATGACAAAACAGAGGAGAAATTACAGATCTATCTTAATTAATAAAGGAAAACAGATATACGTAGATTGAAGGCAATATCAGTGCAAATAGCTTTTACTGATTTGTATTGCAAAAAATATAAGCATATGAATTTTATTTAAAAAAAAAATAATCTGAAATCTTTTAGGTAGATTTCGTAAGAAATACTACCTATTACATTCTCACCTAAGTTGGAAATTTTGAAAATTTTTTGCAGATCTACGCCGATCATGACTCCCAGAAGCCAAAACCACCCCCAGTTCAAAACTTTATCTATCTATCTATCTATCTATGTCACTTTTTTCTGACCACGATAACTGGAAAAATTCTGCATAAATCTCTTCCAAACTGATACATAAAATCAAGGGTCATAAAATCTCGGTCAAGTTCGTTAATGGGCAA
This sequence comes from Maratus michaelseni, assembly GCA_963931845.1. NCBI lineage: Eukaryota > Metazoa > Arthropoda > Arachnida > Araneae > Salticidae > Maratus > Maratus michaelseni. Next base: position 58,175,070 of record OZ007594.1, read on the forward strand.
AATCGAACCAAGGGGGGGAAATGGGGGGGCTTTTTGTGAAAACAGAAAAACCCTCATAATTTCTTTATTTTTATACGTATCGAATCCGTTTAAAGTTATTATTACTTCTAGGAAAAGGGCCGAAAATTTATGTATGACAGATTTTTGATATCATTAAAAATGGCCCCAAGGGGGGGGAAAAACGGGGGGGTTTAGAAGAAAAAAAATCATAGCTTCGTCAATTCACAAGATATCAAATCCGCGTAAATTTATTATTAATCCTCTTAGTATTATCTAAAACTTTTATATTGACAAGTTTTTTATAGGACCAACCGTTATAGCAAAAAATAATTAAAAACAAAAAAATCCCTGCCGGCTCCGCCTGCAAACAAGTTATTTTTCGAAGTAGGCGGTTCCAACTCCCGCATCTTTTCGATACTGATACATAAAATCAAGGGGCATAAAATCTCGGTCAAGTTCGTTAATGGGCAAAATCGAACCAGGGGGGATGGGGATGGGGGGGGGGCGCTTTTTGTGAAAACAGAAAAAAACCCCATAATTTCTTAATTATGATACGTATCGAATCCGTTTAAAGTTATTATTACTTCTAGGAACAGGGCCGAAAATTTATGTATGACAGATTTTTGATATAATTAAAAATTGCCTTAAGGGGGTGGGAGGGGGGGTTTTAGAAGAAAAAAATTCATAAAATTAAATCCGTTAAAAGTTATTATTACTTCTAGGAACAGGGCCGAAAATTTATGTATGACAGATTTTTGATATAATTAAAAATTGCCTTAAGGGGGGGGGGGGGGGGAGGGGGGGTTTAGAAGAAAAAAATTCATAACTTCGTCAATTCCCAAGATTTCAAATCCGCTTAAATTTATTATAAATCCTCTTAATATTATCTAAAACTTTTATAGTGACATGTTTTTTATAGGACCAACTCTTATAGCAAAAAAAAAAAAAAAAATCCTTGCTGGCTCCGCCTGCAAACAAGTTTGGTTTCGAAGTAGGCGGTTCCAACTGCAGCATCATCGCAAAAAGGTCATTTCTTCCGCAATTCCCGACAAACAGGCGCCCCACGGTCTGCGTCTTCGAAATCTACCTGTGCCTGTAGGCCGAGCCGTCAGGGATTTTTTTTTATTTCATTTCTCCACTAAGAATGAAGTTCATGAAGTTCGTCTCTTGGGACCTGAACATTTGTAGAAATTGTAATACACACACGTATACACGTATGTGAAATAGATTTAAAAATAGCGAAAACAAATTCAGAGAACCTCAAAATGTTAAAATATTCCAATATTTACATAATCAGGTTTTTTTTATTATTATTATTATTTATTTATTTATTCCAAATACGTTCCTAAAACTCATTTGACGTTCTATAATCACTTGCTTTCTGTACTTTCTCTATTTATGCTCCTTCTATTATCGATAACTCTTTGAACATCTCTGTTATACTTCCAATATGACGTCATATTCATATTCTCTTTCATTCTTGAAACATATTACATTTTCACTTTTCACGTGAAAATCTTCCAAAAGAAAAATAATTGTGGAAAGAATTTTACTGTGGATTTTTAATTGTTGGCAGCTGCTATAACGAAAAATGTTTAAATTTGATAGGAAATTGCTGTTAGATGGATGGGTTCTGTCCGGAATCATCACCTCACTGGCGTATTATATCTGGATCTGGAGAAGTCGAGAAAGCACAACCGTAAGCATCCTTTTTTGGAAGCAACTCAGGGCACTCCCCCCCCCCCCCCCCCCATATCTTTGCGCTGGTGTATCCCAAAAACCTGAAACTTCGTTTATATAGTGTATGGGGCAAATAGGACGAATATTTAAATTTCCACGTTTCTGTCTTTTCTAGTGCAGACGATATAGGAACTGAAAGTTTCAATTTTTTGTCACTCACTCACTCACGCGTCATCAAAAGTATTAGGTAGATCCCGTAGCCCTAGAAACTTGAAATTTGGAATAAAGGTAGTGTTTAGGATACAAAGAAAGGAAAAATTATAAAACCCAGAAAATTAAAAAAAAAAAAAAACACTCGAAAATTCAAGAAACTTTAACAAAATTGAAAATTGAAAATAATACGATCTTGTAGTCTTAGTGTTTTGAATTCAAAAAAAGAAAACATCAAAAACACAATAAAAATCAAAAATTTGAGAATAATCCGATTTTGTTGCGCTAGAAACTTGGACATCGGAATAAAGGTAATATTTAGGATACAAAATAAGAAAAAATTAAAAAATCCGGAAAATTCGAAAAAAAAAAAATTCGAAAATTCGAAAAAAAAATAAATATAATTTGAAAATAATTCTTTTAGTCTTAGAAACTTAAAATTCGGCGTAAAGATAGTGTTTAAAATAAGGTAATAAGTTAATAATAGTAAGGTAAAATAAAAAACACACAAAAAAAAAAAAAGAATCGAAAATAACATAAAAAAATCGAAAGATAAACAAATTTTGAAAATAATTCGATTTCATAGCGCTAGAAACTTGAAATTTGGAATAAAGGTAATATTTAGGATGCAAAGAAATGAAAAAATAAAAAATACGAAAAATTCGAAAAAAAAATTCCGGAAAATTCGAAAATTAAAAAAATTAAAATGAGAAATTGAAAATAATTTGATCTTGTAGTCTTAGAAACTGAAAATTTAGTGTAAATGTAGTGTTTAGGATTCAGAAAAGGAAAAAAATCGAAAATAAAATCGAAAAAATCGAAAAAAAAAAACGAAAATGTGGAGATAAATTGATATTTTAGAACTAGAAACTTGAAATTTGGAATAAAGGTAGTATTAAGGATACAAAATAATAATAATAATAATAAATAAATAAAATAAAAAATCTGAAAAATTGAAAAAAATCGATCTTGTAGCTTTAGAAACTAAAAATTTAGCGTAAAGGTAGTGTTTAGGATACAGAAAAAGAAAAAAATAAAACACAATAAATTCGAAAATAAACTTTAAATTTTATCGAAAAAGATTGAAAATTTGAAAATAATTCGATTTTGTAGCTCTAGAAACGTGAAATTTGTAATAAAAGTAATATTTAGGATACAAAATAAGAAAAAATTAAAAAATCCAGAAAATTGGAGAAAGAAAATTCGAAAAAAAAAAAAAAAATCAAAAATTGAAAATAATTTGATCTTGTAGTCTTAGAAACTTAAAATTTGGTATAAAGGTAGTATTTACGATTTAATAAAAGAAACATTTAAAAAATTTGTAAAATTCGAAAATAAAATCGAAAAATCGAAATATCTGTAAAAAATCGAAAATTTGAAAACAATTCGATTTTGTAGTGCTAGAAACATGAGTTTTTAAGATAATTGTCCTATTAGCTAGTACACCGCCCCTAATTGTTTTATGTTATTTTCCCCGGATTATGCTTTTTTTTTTCTTTTGTTTACGAATTTTGGTATAGAAAAGTTCCGCTATAGACTGGCTACGTTATGGGCGGTTTCTTTATAGACAGGTTGTTTTTTTTCACAGGTTATACTCTATTTAATTTACATATGAAACATGGAGTGTTAAATGATGTTAGCACCACACAAATTTTCACAGCTCCCCCTCCCCTGCCGACATTACTGGCTGCTTTTGGCTTGATAGTCATTTCTAAATAAAATCATGGTGACTCTAAGATTATGTTGATTTATCTCTAAATTGCACCTAAATGATCCTAAGAAGACGGATCAAAGAATTGCTGTATTGGCATGACAATCAGGAAACCTAGAAGTAAAATCGAAAAATCAATAAATTTATAAAAAGTCGAAAGTTTAAAAATAATTTTGTAGTCCTTAGAAGCTTGACATTTGGCTGAAAGGTACGGTTTAGGATACAAAATAAGGAAAAATTTAAAAATCCGGAAATAAATAAAGAAGTGGGTAAGTGTGATCGAAGATCGCTCAAAGGGTTTCGTTTACTATTCCTTTCAAAACACTTTATCCTTTCTTTAATAAATCCAAATAAATTTCATTTAGCAACAACAACAACAAAAAAAAAAAGTCATGTTTTTTATAAAGTAAAAATTTACCGGTCTATTTTTTTGTTTTTTCGAATATCTAAACCAGCCCGCTATTATACTCTGTCATAATAATATCTGTCATATGGACTAAAAGCAATATTTAAAAAAAAAAAAAAAAAAAAAAAAAAAAAAAAAATCAAAATTAACCATGTTGTACACCTTCAAAATGTTAAAATATGCGAATATTTCCATAATCGGGTTTTTATCATGATTCAATACGTTCCTCAAACTGATATATTTACTATTCTCTATTACTCATATTGATACTCGCTTTGTATTATTCTCAAACATTTGAGAAATCCGTTAAACTTCCGATATGACGTCAGATTAATTTTCTTTTTAATTCTCTAATGACGTGATATTAATCTGCTTTCTGTACATACACATACACATACTCCTTGTATTATTGAGAAATTTTTGAAAATTTCTGTTTTATTAACCATATGACATCATAATCTTTTTTTTTTTTTTTTTTTTTCTCAAATGGTGAAACTTTTTATTTCATTTTCATTTTTCACGTGGATATCTTTCAATAGAAAATTAATTATTGTAGAAAGAATTTTATTGTGGATTTTTAATTGTTGGCAACTGCTATAACGAAAAATGTATAAATTTAAAAGGAAAAGGCTGTTAGAATTTTGGTTTTTTATCTCTAATTATTAAAATAATACGATTTTTTCAAATTTTAATATTTTGAGCTTCATAGCAGATATTCAGTTATATATACGCAAAGTTTCAACTCTGTAAGTTATATAGGTTCTGAGAACGGCTCTGTGACGGACAGACAACGGAGCGGGAGTAATAGGGTTTCGTGAGATGAACGAAACCCTAATAAAAAAAAGACTAAAAAAATGAAAAAAAAAAAACTATCAAAAAATCGAATATAGTTTGATTTATTGTAAAATTTCGGGGCCTTTTTTTTGGCCTTTCTTTTTATCCTAAATAGTAGTTTTGTCAGTGGCGTAGCCAGGATTTCATTTCGAGAGGGGTCCAGAATTTTTCATCAAGTTATATGTAGTAAAGTAAAACCCGTCAAAATAAAATCGCAAAAAGTAGTAAAATATTCCGTTTTAGACAGGCTTTCGTGTTAGTAGGTGTAATTGTATAGCATTCTTTTCTATGCGATGTAGGGATACTTACCGTTTAAGGAACTTCCGTTTTCATTTGTAAATAAATACAGACAGAGTTCTCGCTGCCGATCACCATTGCGCCAAATCGCGACAAAATGTTTCATTTAGTGAGAATGCGAAAGATTGAAATCTACAAATTGCGAGAGTAGAAGGAATTTTTTTTATTTCGCCGACACTATCAATGAACGATTGGAAGTTTTCTCTGTAACTTTGTTTTCTTTTCTTTTCTGAACTCATTCAGATTTTTGCTAAAATTTTTATTTGTTTTCATTTCACCCACTCTTATTCTATCCCAAATCCCGAGTAAAGTTCGGGTTTTGTTTGATAAAACTATTTTAAAATAAGCAGTAGACAGAGCCGTCCTTAGTGAAAGCGAGGCCGGGTGCAAGAACTTTGGCGAGGCCCTTCCATTCCGACTAATGTTGCGAATTTAGCTGTTTTTTTATTCATCTACCAGAAATTTTTAATAATAATTTTTGCTTTATTTAATGACATATATTATGTGATTAAATAAAGCGAAGGTAACTAATTGGTAGATATTTTGAATTAAAAAAATCATCTAAATTGGCAACACTACTTCTCACGACACACGACATAATCGGCTTTTGAAAAAGCTCGCGCTCAAATGACATATACGGTGGCGCATCAAAGATTACGTTTTTTCAGGGGTGTGTGTATGTGTGTGTGTGTGTAGGGGAGGGGGGGGAGGTTAGTATGTTTAGTAGAGGTTTATAGAGAATCGGACCAATTTCCTTTCATAATGTTCGGACTCGCGTTGGTCTATTCTTTTGTCAGAAGATTTGGAACAGGCAGACAATTCATTCTGGTTGTGTCATGTCGAAGCAGCTTTTTCTTTCTTTCTTTCTTTCTTTTTAGAGAGAAGGGGGGTAATTTAGTATTATTGTACAGTCGTTAAAGAGAGAGAGAGAAAGAAAACATCCACATACTGTTTAATCGTGAAATTGCGGCAGAGTGATCCGAAAGATACTGTTCGTGAATTGTATCTATTTTTCGAATTTGAATACAAATTTTGAAAGAAGAGTCATCTTACATATTATCGACTTAGAAATAAAATCATCAGCCAGCCGTCAAACCAACCATCAGATCCCTATGGTTCTGTCAATTTTTTTTTTATCGAAGCCCCTCTCCTGCATTTTAGTGTATCATAAATATAAGAGACTGACAATTTAAAACACTTATAACGCGATCCGTAATTATAGTAGAATGCTCTCATGTTTTGCATGATAAATATAATCTTTATTAAGGAGGGACATTGTCGGTTTTATTAACCGAAGCCCCTAAATTTTTGTATAGCACGGATATAAGGGCTTATTAACCAAAAACACTTATAAATCGTATACAAATTGTTGAGACTCAAACAAATTTTCTATGGTAAACCTCTTAGGGGAGGGAAGGGGGCTTTGTCGATTATTTATCGAAGCTAGAAATATTTTATTGTATTATAAATATAAGGTGGTAACAAATTAAACATTTATAACTCGAGCTGTAGCTGTTGTAGTACATTCATATTTTGTGTGGTATTTTTTAATTTATTATATTAAAATGACAAAGTATCCCCCTTAAAATGATTATGTTTACCAATCAAAACTTATATGGGCTGCAGCAATTTGGATCCGATTTATAAGTGTGTGTGATTATCGAGTCTTTATATTGCACTATACTAAAATTTAGGGACTTCTGTTAAAAAAAAAAAAAAAAAAAAAAAAAAAAAAACGACAATGCCTCCTTAAAATTATGTCAGTTTGTTCATGCACACAAAAATTTCAGCGTGCTATGACAATTTGATCACGAGTTATAAGAGTTTTAATTTGTCGGGCTCTTATATTCAGCATTTTATAAAATTTAGAGAATTGGTTAAAAAACCCGACAATGTCTCCTGTAAAATTATGTTACTTTGTCCACACACACAAAATTTGAGCACGCTGTGAAAAGTTGTTTAAATTTGTTTAAATTTGTCGGGTTTAATTTGTCGAGTTTAAATTTGTCGGGCTCTTACATTCAGGTTTTTATAAAAACTTAGGTGTTTGGTAATGACAATGGCCCTCATGATGTTGAACCATACAATGTTTATAGACCTATGACAATTAGAGTTCGAGCTATAGAAGGGGGGAGGGGATGGCAGCGACGGGGACGAAGTGTCATGTACTCTAAATTTTATTATGAAATAGATAACTCACCACAAAATAAATAATTATTTAGCTATTTTGCATTAATTTGTTTTTCGGGCGCGAGGCCTTCCTAGGCGCGAGGCCCTGTGCGGCCGCACCTGTCGCACACCCCTAAGGACGGCTCTGGCAGTAGAGTTGTCCGAAGAGTCGACTCAGAATCTCGACTCCTTCTAAATGAATCGAACTGTCGACACCTTGCTACTGAACTATCTCGACTCTTATAAGATTCGAACTTTAATTTCAACTCAGAATGAGATTCAGAGTCAAACTTTCGGCTCAGTCGTTAAAAGAGTGGAAAGGAAAGACTTGAAGAGCCGAGCCGAGAGTCGGGAGTTGAACAAAGAGTTGTATTTCGACTCCTCGATAACCAACACCGTATTGAACTTTCACTTTCAAGTCACTCACTATCCGATTTCAACTCCAATCGGAATCTATCTTCGAATCCACGCTGGATAGTTTTGCAAAGAGGGAAGGGTCTTGGTCTGATGTTATATTTGGGAAAGGGAGAAAGCACTGTTCCATATCTGTGAACTGATACAATTTTTTGGCACCTCAAACCTGCGATTATTCTACGAAATTATTATTACGGCTATATACAAGCAGGCGAGAATTTTTGGTACTTTTATGTTAGCCGGGCGCAAGTGATAGATCGCCAAATATCTTTCCCATTCTCCGTATTTGTATTGCATTTATTTCTTTAAAAAATATAAACCGGTCACGCATTCCATTTAAAGTACTTAACTTTAATTTAAAAGACATGTATTACATACATTTAAAACACATGGCTTTCACCCATTTCCTTCAAAATAAATAAATATATAATACTATAAAACATAACATTTATTTCAAAATCAAAACAATGTTTCTAATTTACACATGCGAAAATTAAAAACTGTTATTGGCAGGGAAAAAAAAACTATTGCCGAGATTTGCGCCCGGCTAGCATAAAAATACCATTTTTTTGTTTCACTGGACTTTGCAAAGCATCTGCTTTTATTTTATTAGTTCTACTGTTCTACAGGATGTTCCAGAAAAGATTGAAACGCGCTGTAATTTTTTTTACCTGTTTGGAGATACATAGTCAATATAAATAGCAAAAGTGGGACAGCTGTCGCAGACGCATCGGGGTTGGCGCGATTTTTGTTTTGTGCAACTTTGGAGAGAAAATCCTGTTTCCGTGTATACCTGTTAGGCCTAGCTTTCTAAAACAGCATGTTAGTTTTATTTTATTATGAAACAGTTTATTTTATTATGAAACACACATAATTTTTAGTATAAATACACACAAAACTATTTTAGGTACTTCTCTATTATCCCGTCGACCACTTTTCATAACAAAAAACTATCGCCAAACTGTAAGATTAAACGCCAAAAATGCAGTCCCATTTACTTGATGTCAGAAGCATTATACGTGTTTGTTAAGTCATCAAGTGGTTTTCAATTCGACATTTGCGTGTATTTTTGATTATGTTTTACTGATTTATTAGTTATTTCATTAATTAAAATAACTGTGTTCTTAAATTCTTATATTTTATTTATTTATTTATTTTGATATTCCAATGGCAACGTTCTCCTGTTTATTTGGCGATAGTTTTTTGTTATGAAAAGTGGTCGACGGGATAATAGAGAGGTACCTTATTTTATTATGTATTATTTATTACATATATATTTTATTATATGCGTGTATTTTACACGGAATCTGCTCTATCGGGTTGCCATACGAAGCAAAATCTCGGCAAAATCACCGGGTTGCCCAGGCATAATATCGCCATTTTGGAAACCAAAAAGAAATCCTGTTGCGTCTGCGACAGCTGTGCCGGCTTTTATATTATTTGCCATTTTTAACGATGTTATGTATTTAATGAATGTATATTAAATTACTGTTTTGAATGGAATAAGCCATTGACAATGATAAAATGATTGGCGATTAAATACTATTTTTGGCGATCTTTTCTGGCATGGATAATACGTAAGTACCAAATTAAGTAATGCAAAAGTGAAATATAAATAAAATAGTAACTTTAACTAAGTTTTAATATAAATAATTCTTACCATTCGGCATGTTTGGGTATATATATATTTACGGAATTAATTTTTCTCCAGAAATCCTTATAAAGAAACCAAATACAACTTTAAAAAAATCTCTTAAAAATTTTCAGGAAATAAAATAAAAAAATAATATTTCTATATATATTTGACTTCTTTTTAAAAAATAATTTTTTTATATTAAAATACTAGAATCTTTGCAAAATTATAATTAGAAGATTTTTAAAAAATTGTGTTTAAAAACGTTTATTTATTTTTTTTTCAAAAAATTAGCAGTTTTTAAATTTACTTTCAGGATGTACCGATTACAATTTTTAATCGATTTATTTTACAAGCTTTAAGCACGATTTTTCAACATTGAATTTAAAAATTAAACTGAAAAACACAAAATTTCCGCCTATTAAAAGATGACGTCGTGAAAATATTTTTGTGACGCCAATTGCTCTCGTCTGAACTTTTCATTCAGAATTAATTTCTTACTTGTTCAATTTTCAACAAGAACAAAAAATCATGCGTCAAGCATCGATTATGGAGCACTTTCCAGCACTTTCCGAGTACTGTAACAAAACTTTACGATTAATAAGGTGAAAGATGATGTCTAAGTAAACAAGGGGGGGATGACTAGGGATGACCGACCAGGGAACATGTCTAAGTAAACAAGGTTAAAACTAACAAGCGCCACCGGCGCCGAGCGAGCCCTTCTCCTCGTCGTGCCCAAGTTCTGAGGAACTTTTAACGCGCCAGCGGCTTTGTCTCGCCGTGGCGCTCCGGCCGATTCAGAGGGGTCGAATTCCAGCGAGGCCTCTTCATCTTTGCCCTGGTGTCGACGACAGAGGTCGTTGCGATCCGGCGGAAGTTCCCACCATCAAAGGAGACTTCCCCACATGACACCTGATGAACCGTAGGGACTGTCGGACGGCTTCATCGCCGAGCACCCAAAAGGGAGTCGGGTCATCCACCATATGTCCGGCATCCCTACGGCCCTTGCTTTCCCGCAGAGTCCGATCGTGAACATGTATGGAAGGACAAGTCACTGGTCTCATCTTCCGCGGGCGACACTACGTGTGTCGGAAGGCGCCCCTAGCCGACCCAAGACCACGGGGAAAATCGGTCTATGTCTCATAGACGAGACTCGGCTCGGTTGCCCTCGGTGAACGGCGCGAGCTTGAACCCTACTAGGCAGAACTAGTCAGTAAGCCAGCGACTGAGTCAGTGACAAGTCAGAGACTCCCGTTACACCGAGTATGGCGACAAGCATATATCACAGACAACATATCACAAAAACAAAAACAAACAAATTAAACATCTAAAAACACAACAAGGAAGGAATCAAGAGGCCGCTATCGGACTCTGGAGGTCGCGGAAAGCTCCTCCAAACGCGCCAAAGAGGCGGGCCCGATCGAGGTTAGTGTTTGGTTGAAACTCAGAAGGCGAGCCACTCATCCGCCCGCCAGACGTGGAAATTCCTGGCTTCACGAGAGACGTGCTGGACTAGGTTTCGGCCCATGATTTGATTTCGAGCCCAGACATCGTCGTTTTACCGACGAGCCTCCGGTCCGCACTCCGTGGCCCTATCTCGAGAAAGGTCCCCCCTCCCAGAAGCTCTGCAAGACACATATCGCAGGCTGTGCCGTGCCCCTGTGTCGTTGCTTGTTCTGGTCGGGCAATCTCGAACCAGGCTTCGAAGGTGACTCCCAACTGATCCTGCCACAGAGGACTCGCAAGGTCAAACCGGGCGGGGAAAGCAGCAGATTGTATTAAGTAAACAAGATCACCCAGCCGGAGCACCAACCTGTGAGGGTTTGCGGCGTAAAACCTCCGGCGGTAGATTCCCCTTCACCACCCAGCAAAAACACAGCTCAAAGACGAACCCGAACAAGGGTTGATTGGATTATCAAAACAAAACAACAACACCCCACCGACTTAGTGAGAAAACACTGCTTCACGCAGAGAACTAGAAAAAGTAACGAAGCGAACCGAAAACAGAATTCTACTAAAGCTAAATAACAAACTAAGAAATATAAGAGGCTCTAAAGACAGATTGGTTACATCTGTCACACTAAACCTAATTCTAAAGCTAAAAAAAAAAAAAAAAAAAAAAAATACAAATACATAGCTTCCCATACAAGGCAATTAGTGTTAAAATACAATAACCAATTATAAAGCTACTGAAATCACAAAATTTCCAGCAAAACAAAAAGAAAAACAATAAAAATACAGAGCATCTCACCACGGAGAGTTACAGTATATAACAGATAAAACTTGAGATGTGAGCAGATAACTTCTACCCATATACATACACAACTGAAAATGCAATAGTCAATGTAGATCACCAGAATTTACAACATCCAGTTTAATATAGTAGAGTTCATTATTGCAGAAATCAAGCTATTAAAAGAGGTCTCTTTATATATATATAAAAAAAAAAAAATTATTGATCAGCCATTTACTGACCGCGATCCAATGTAAGCACCGCAGCTTACAAGATAGCAACAATAGTTCACAACTGTAGTTAAAGTAGCAGCCAGAATTGAACGTCAATGTTATTTAACAAGTAAAGTCCAGATTTTCCACAAAAGTTAATTGCAGGTATTAAATCCAGTATTAAAATCACACAGAAAAATATGAAACAGGAAATGGGAATAAAAACATCAAAGAATCATTCACAGTTAACGTTCCAGACCATATCAGCAAACCGACTGCAAGAGTGACAGCTGAAGAAGAGCCAACTCAGTAAATCAATACTTTAACTAAAGAGTAGTCGCACGACTTTAACCAAGTAGAAACATTATCACTGCAACTTGCAAGGATTTAAAGAAAAAAAAGTACCACTGAAAAGCAATGACAATTAATTAGTCTTGGAAAACTGAAGAACAGGTGCATAAAAGAGAGCAGTCCAACGCATTACAAAAGCTCATTCTATCAAGTGGTGGAGGTAAATAAGTAAAGTCCACCATGTCCATAGTCATAAAAACTTTGGCACTAAGCCTGGTACGCATTAACAAGTGTAAATAATGAAGGATACTACATGTAATGACTTACACTGCAACTTCACTGCAACTTGTTGAAGAAGAATATTAGCTGAAAGAACATTGATATCTGAACAAGCTTGGTAGACTGTATCAAACGTGTATAAAAGACAACAGTCTGTATTCTAATAAAGCACTGCTCCATTATAGAACAAAGATAAACAGGAAAGTCATACTTGAACAAGCTTGGTAGACTGTATCAAACGTGTATAAAAGACAACAGTCTGTATTCTAATAAAGCACTGCTCCATTATAGAACAAAGATAAACAGGAAAGTCATACTTGAACAACGCTTTAGCAAAGCCTTAACAAAGTAAAACTAACTCTATGAACTCGATAATGATTAACGTACAAAGGTTGGAATTGGCAACGTCCCAATTCGTAACTAACTTATACTTCATAAACAATAGTTACACCATGACTCAATTAAAACTTATATCTAATAAAAGAATATAAATCATTCAACTTATTATAGTTTGAAGTCAGACGAGCAAAATATTGAGGATTTAAGATGACATTTTTTAAGTTCCACCCTACAGACTTATCTCTGTCAAAAGTGAAGTGTTCTGGCATTAAAGAGCATTTACCAAAAATGAAATGAAAAACATCTCCTTTCTTGCCACAGTCACAGAGGTCATTTCTACGTTTTCCTATTTTATAGAGGAAACTTGGAAAACTGCCATGACCAGAAAGATAATAAACTAAAATTTGTTTATTATCTTTGTTTATTATTATCTTTTTCTTGTATTAAGTAAACAATTCGAAATACGCATCACAGATTTGAAGACCCGATTTTAGCAATTACCATCAATTGTCGGAAAAATATTCGAATTTTTTTGTGCAGCCCTGTATATGATCTACATATATTTGTAGGTTGAATAAATTCTCACTGTTTTCCAACAGATTGACCCAGCAAACACGAGATTTTTGGCCACCTGTTGTAAACGTTGTGGCCAAAAAAGTTTGCGGCAATTTGTATCCAGCCATTAATGTATTTTAACTGAAGCGCCCGCACACCGGATGTCTATCGCCAAATCGTTAACGGGCAAATGGCGGGGAAACTTAATGCAATTTCAGTGCCCAATAGCGAATGAAAGTACGTTTGCGGCCAAGATATACAAATCTATCATTGTTTAAAAGTCAGTGGCCCAGTATAATCTTCTCGACATTTTTATTATAAGAAATAAAAAGTATCTTTACTTCACATTTTATAAGATGATTTTCGTTATTTTAAACCTGGATTTATGTGAAACGATAAAATATGCTGCATTTAAATATTTTATGCAATAAAAAATACACAAAAAGTACCCTTCTTTAATTTAAAGAGTTTTTATGGAAAAAAAAAATCATAAAAACTGTTAATGTTTTTGCTTTTAAAGTATGCATTAATATCTTTAAATGAATATTTTTTGTGAGCACCTAGAATGAAAATGAATATTGCAATCTTTAGACATACATATTATATAAACATATTAAAAAAATTAATGATAAATGGGAATTTAAATTTCAATTTCAATGAAAAAATATTTGTCAAAAGAAATAAATGCCACTTTACCAAAAAGCAGTTACTGTTAAACGAAAAAAAAAAAAAAAAAAAAAAAAAAAATCTTTTTTTTCTTGGAGGGGGGGGGGGGGGTGATTTTATATTATCTGTATATTATCTATAAATCAGTTCCAAAAAATAAGTTATTTTCATTTTTTGAAACACTCCAAAATTTAGATTTAAAAGAAAAAAAAAATCTTAACTAGCTTAAATAAGCAATAATACCAAATACCGATCCCCCCCTCCCACTCCTTTCACACGGCAAGCCGGGAGTAATGCAGGGAAAGATGAAACAAGATTTCCCTTTTCCAACACATTTTTTTTCCCAGTGGGGATTTTTGTAAATATATTTTTAAATGTTTTCCGCTTTGTAATAATCAGCATTGAAAAATTTCCACTTTTAAAATTATTTAATGTTGTATGAGAAATTTTGAAGATAAAAAAAAAAACTTGAAAAAATAAATCTATTGAAATATAGCTTTTTTTCTGCGGTCTCGTAGGGATTTTTATGTCTTTTTGGCAGCGTCATCGCACATCGCAGCGTTGTTTACATTTCCCTTTCCTGCATCGTGGCGTCGTCTATGTCTAAGTCTCGTCATTCACTGGTTTTTGGATATTTAGATTTACTAATTAGGTAAGATTATTTTTCTATATTATTCCAAGAGTTAGTTAAAAATTAGTTTTCATCATTCTCAGGGACAGATTTAAGTTCAAGATAAAGAAAGCTGAGAAAAAGCATCAGCAATTGTGTAAAATTAACTGCATTGCTTTGCTTATTATGCGACTTAATTCTACAGAAGTGAATAAAAAAAAAAGTTCTTTACTGATCTTACATCTGCCCTGAATATGCTATTAATAAGTTGATTGTAATTATATATATATATCAGAGTAAAATGTGTCCGTAATGAACAATCTCGGAAGTTTTTGGTTTATAAAAAAATTAACCAATAAAAATTCAGCTTTTATTTTTTTCATAATTCTCCGTTGCCTGTTTTATAATTTGCTTTATTGCTGACAATCTTAAACCAGTCAGGAAGCGGAAAGTAATATTTTACAGCTCCAGTGTCTTTCAGTGAAATTATACTTCATATGTTAAGATCTGGTTTTAATTAACTAATATATATATATTCTGTATTTTCTGATGATACTGGCATATTTTTATTTTGATAGTAATAGAAAACTTCGAATTTTATGTACTAATTAATGACCATTTGCAAAATTTCACTTTATTTTTAAGATTTTAATAAAGTAGGTAATTTCTTTTTAATTCATTAATGTGATTTTTAATTAGTCATGGCAATAGTGCCCAAAATGTTTTGGTTTAGCCGAAAAGCTAAGTAATCTGATTTAATTTTTAAATTCCACTTATCAGAGTCGTGTAATAGGAACACAACTTGGTACTTTTCTGTTATACCAACACATGCCAAAATATACGCTAATCTGCCATTTATTTCTACCCTAACCGTGTAAAGAATTTTTTATTGCAAACTGTACCAAACATTCTGATTGGACTATTTATTGAACGTGAATCTTTTATTATTATTATTTAATCGTAACCTCATAAAACATCTTAACTTGCTACTTTTCAAATAGAAAATATTTATTAAATTATAACTTGCATTTATTATTGACACTGAAATGAATTTTACCATTAAGCTGTTACTTGATGATGTAGAAGCGGCAATAAAATTGTTTTAGGACTTTAGATACATAAAAAAAAAAGTTTTTATCAAAAAAACTCATAAACATCTTCATTCAAAAAATGAAATGTTTACAGCAATCCTAAGAGACATTTAAAATTTCAAGCCTGTAGTTTAAATAGAGTTTTATTTTATTACCTTATGTAATATTTATTTGTTCTTTTATTTTAAGTGCATATTTTGTATTGCAATTTTCAAACGTTTTATTTTTAAGTGCTTAAATTCGTGCCAACAATGTTATTTTTGTTTTCAAATGATTCGTTTCATGTGAATTTCCTTTTGTGCCGATTATTATGCTTAGCGACAATGGTGTTGGTATAGCAGAAAAGGACCCAAACTTTTTATAAACAGTTGCTTTTAATATATTTTCATGTTGTAAATATTTTTTTAATAACAAACCAGATTAATTTTTAATGGGTTTTTTTTTTCCTAATGAAAGCACATAATTTGTTTGGGTACATTTCGGTTAGCCGGGCGCCAGTGATATATATACATGTATTATATATACACATATCTATGTATATACACATATGTCTGCATATACATATATATACATACATATATTTATATACATATATGTATGTATATACATATATAGGTATATACATTATGTATTTATATATGTTGATATATATCACTGGCGCCCGGCTAACCGAAATGTACCTTTTTTTGTTTCAAAGTATTGCATCGTCCCTTACCCCTCATGCAAAAACAAATTTGTCTTTAAGGACGTCTTCCTTTTTAAAACTTGTTTTAAGCCTTTTTTTAACCTCATCTCCCCCGAGTCTGAAATTTTCTTTCTGTGTTTGTGACAACATACTCTCAAAGCATGCAATTTCTTTCTTGGAATCCAAAATAGTTGCACACTGTTATACTATACTGTTACATTTTTTTTTTTTTTTTTTTTTTTTTTTTTTTTTACACCCATCCAAAATATTAAGAGGAGAGAGCCTGTCTGATATTACACTTTTAATTTTATGTTAAATAAAACATTGGGTACTTTTCGGTTAGCCAGGTGCCAATGATGTGTACAAGTACATACATGTATATATATTACTGGTGTCCAGCTAACCGAAAAGTACCAAACATTGTATCAATTATCTTCCTTAATTACTTTCCTGGAACTATAATTTATCTCCATCTTTTATATTATGTTCTGCAGTGTTTTTCTTTTTCAGTACCATAATTTCAGTAAAAAGCGCTATAGTGCATATGCGTGTAAAAATTTAAAACAGTCTAAGTGCACAGCACTTCTGCTGGTGTGGCTGATTCAGTAATTTTTTTTTTTAGATAAGATGCCATTTTATTTAATGCAAATTATGTGTGTGTGCATGTTGAAATAAGTTTTGATTTAAAAGAAGAAGAAAATGATTCACTGACATCAGTTATATACATTAATCAGTTGTACTTTTTCTTTTTAATTTTCTAGTTGAATATGATAAATGCTTAATATTGCAACCTATTACAATTTATTTTCATATTTTTCAGGAAACTGGTGGCGCAGTTCAGAGATGGCAGCAGAGATGACTGTGCAGCATAAACTCGTTTGGCATTCAAGCAAAGGTAAGTTGTCAATTTACTCAGTTTGTAACGCAGGGCTTTTATCTTAGGGCCCATTTTGAAAAAAGTAAAAGTTATTTGTGTGAAATTTATTCTTTTTTTTTTTGTGAAAGATAACATTTTGTAATGAATATGAAATTTAGTTACTCAAATTTGAACCAAACGTTTATTGATAACTTCTTTAAGTCCTTCTGTTAAAGTTTTCCTTTCAATTTGTTTGCAAATTACACATTTTGAAACATAAAATAAAAATTAACAATGAAGAGTATGTTTTTATGGATTGTTTATAAAATAGTCAATTCAGAAAATTCCAGATTTTAAAAGTATTGCTACCCCACATGCAAAAACAAATTTGTCTTTAAAGACTTCTTCCTTTTTAAAACTCAATTTTTTTTAAGTTGCCTGTGTTATTTAAAAAAAAAAAAATGGGAAGAGATCCTGTTTATTAAAAGGTATATTGTGAAGGGACCTGCTTTACTAGGAAGAATTTTGGGATGGTCCCCTAAATAGGCTCCAAATTTTGTCTGTATTGATCAATTTACATTAGTAAATTTAATTTCACACATTCATAAAATAGAAGTGCACTCTTGTATTTTAGCTGCATACAGTTGGTAAACGTTAAAGCTCTTTACAAAGCTTTCCAACCTTTGCACTTTAAGTGTAAAATTTACACTTTTTAACCTTTTTTTACAGCTAGAATGTACTTATTTTTTACTCTTAAAAGTTATAGAAAAAAAAAAGCTATTAAAATATTTTTCGGCAGAATCCTCGAATAAGCGAGGGTCCCCGATTTGGCGATTTTTTTGACGCACGCCAAGGAACGACGCGCGCCAACCGAGAAATCGGCAACCTCCGAATTCTACCCAATCAGAACACGAGCTTTTCGGCAGACGACTTATTACTTACACACATCGTCAAGCAAATTCTTTCACAAAGTACACCGTGAACGTAGCATTGATTTTATTTCGTTTTAAGAATATTTACAAAGTTTTAGTAAATTTTACCGCCACATTTTTCGATTTTTACATACTTTTACCAATATTTTCCTTCAGATATTTCAATTTTTACAAACTTTTACCGATATTTTCCTTCAGATATTTCAATTTTTATAAACTTTTATCGATTTTTTCGTTCCGATTTTTTCCATTTTTACAAATTTTTAGCTATTTTTCCTGCTGGATGTTTCCGTTTAAAAAACTATTTAGCTATTTTTCACTCCGTATTGTTTCATTTTTAGCAATTTTTCTATCCAAATTTTGAACTATTTATTCCTCCGGATATTTTTATTCTTACAAATTTTTTCCTCCGGATTTTTCCATAAAAAAAAGTTCTACCCTATTTTTTCCTCCGGATTTTTCAATTTTAACCTACTTTTTTCATTTGGATTTTTCGTTTTTACAAGTTTTTAGCTATTTTTCATCTATTTTTCATTTTTACAAATTTTTAGCTATTTTTTCCTCTACATTTTTACAAATTTTAGCTAGGTTTTTATTTTATTTCTTTTGTTTTCATTTTTATAAATATTTAGCTATGTTTTTACTTTTTTTTTTCATTTTTATAAATATTTAGCTATGTTTTTACTTTTTTTTTTCATTTTTATAAATTTTTAGCTATGTTTTTCCTTTGTTTTTTTTGCATTTTTTGAAATTTTTAGCTATTTTTTCCTCCGGATTTTTCCGTTTTTAAAAATTTTTAGCTATTTTTTCCTCCGGATTTTTCCGTTTTTAAAAATTTTTAGCTATTTTTTCCTCCGGATTTTTCCGTTTTTAAAAATTTTTAGCTACTTTTTCCTCTGGATTTTTCCGTTTTTAAAAATTTTTAGCTACTTTTTCCTCTGGATTTTTCCGCTTTAAAAAATTTTTTAGCTACTTTTTCTACCGAATTTTTCAATTTTTAAAAATTTTTAGCTACTTTTTCCTCCGGATTTTTCAATTAAAAAAAAAATTAGCTACTTTTTCCTCCGGATTTTTCAATTAAAAAAAATTTTTAGCAATTTTTTCTCCAAATTTCTCAATTTTTTTTTTTAAAATATCTATTTTTTTCATTTGGATTTTTTATTTTTACAAATTTTTAGCTATTTTTTCTTCCGGATTTTACCATTTTTACAAATTTTTAGCCATTTTTTTCCTCCAGATTTTTCCATATTTTTAATTTTCTTTCTTTTGTATTTTTCATTTGTATAAATTTTTAACTATTCTTTCCTCATCATATTTCCATTTTTATAAATTGTTAGCTACTTTTCCTCCAGATTTTACAATTTTCACACATTTTTAGCTATTTTTGCCACCATATTTTCCCACATTTTTAGCTATTTTTGCCACCATATTTTCCGAATTTCCAATTTTTTTGCTATGTTTTCCTCCAATTTTTCCATTTTAAACTATTTTTCCCACCGGATTTTTCCTTTTTTTTTAATGAATTTTTAACTATTTTTCCTCCAGATTTCTTCATTTAAAAAAATTTTTAGTTATCTATTCCCTCTAGCTTTTTCAATTTACAAATTTTTAGCTATTTTTTCCTCCAGATACTTCATTTTTACAAATTTTCGGCTATTTTTTTCCTCCGGATATTTCCATTTTTACATACTTTTATCAAATTTTTTCTATTTTTACATATTTATAGCTTTTTTCTTCCATCTGTATCCATTTTTACAAATTATCTTTTTTTTTCTATGAATTTTTTTGAAATATTTATCAAGTTTAATAATTTATTACCTTTAACAATTAAAAAATTTCTAGTAAAATAAGGCTTAAAATTGAAAATTGTCACAAAACGGAATAAAATCAACGTTTACTTCATGAAAGAAATTCTCATAAAAACTCTATAAATAGTCAATTCTCTGCATCACACCACACACGTTATAATTGAGGAAAATTTCGATATTCTTCATTTTTCTAATACATGCAAGACGCGGTTGACTATGCTTCGCGTACATTAACTGAAAAAAAACATCACTGGACGCATGAAACTCGCTGTACAGCATTCTCTAGAATGCACGAAATTCATTTAAGCCGAGGTCAGTAACTTGTGTATGTACGCTTCGCGTACATTAACCAAAAAAAAAATCACTGAACGCATGAAACTCGCCGTACAGCAATCTCTAGAATGCACGAAATTCATTCAAGCCGCGGTCAGTAACTTGTGTATGTACGCTTGGCATACATTAACCGAAAAAAAACATCACTGGACGCATGAAACTCACTGTACAGCATTCTCTAGAATGCACGAAATTCATTCAAGCCGCGGTCAGTAACTTGTGTATGTACGCTTGCCGTACATTAACCGAAAAAAAAAACATCACTGGACGCATGAAACTCGCTGTACAGCAATCTGTAGAATGCACGAAATTCATTCCTGCCGCGGTCAGTAACTTGTGTATGTACGCTTCGCGTACATTAACTGAAAAAAAAACATCACTGGACGCATGAAACTCGCTGTACAGCAATCTGTAGAATGCACGAAATTCATTCAAGCCGCGGTCAGTAACTTGTATATGTACGTTTCGCGTACATTAACCAAAAAAAAACATCACTGGACGCATGAAACTCGCTGTACAGCAATCTGTAGAATGCACGAAATTCATTCCAGCCGCGGTCAGTAACTTGTGTATGTACGCTTCGCGTACATTAACCGAAATTTTTTTTTTTTTCCCCAACAATCCATTGACTAATTTTAAGATTTTTTACCACGATTGGCTGATAAATTTGGCGATATCTTTTAAATGGCCAAAAAATCATTTTGTAAACTTTTTCATATTAAAATTTAGTTAAATTGTAATATTTTACCAAAACTGTATTCAAAAAGTTATCATAAAAAAATCTTCGACTATTACATATTGCATAGGAATTGTTCATTTTTATTAAAATTATTTTATTCAAAATTGTTATTTTACAGTTTGTTAAAACAGTTTAGTAGAGTTTCATGAAATGTAAACATCTTGTACAATGGGTCCTTCAAATTACTCAAAATTTTGATGCTTCAGCTCATGTGCTTAGAAAATGTTTGCTTTAAATGTTTTAATATTTGTTTCAAGAGTGATGATTCAGTTTTGTGATTATTGTGACACCTCTGGAAATATAGTGCATCTAATCTGGACTTACATTTAATAAAAATTAAATTAATTTAAATTTTTGAAATGTAAAATTTAATAGAAAAAGATTGAGTATTTTTTAAAGTTTTGCAGAAATGTGTCAAATAATTTTTGTTAACAGGGTTTTTGACTTTCATGAACTTTGACAATACTTAAGATTACACAGATTTATGCTAAATAATTTTTTTTAATTTATGCTATGTATGTAGAAGAGGAAGGGAGGTGGTGATAAAATTATTTAATCTTCTGACCTCTAAATTAAGGATTTTTTTTTAATATGTTGTCATATAAATTAATTTGGATTTTGATTATATGTAATGTATAATTTTTAACAAATTAAAAATAAAGCAGATTCTTTGGAGAAAGGGACCTTCTTTAATACTTTCTTTGACCCTTTTTTCTTAAGAAACTTTAAAAAATGATATTTAAATTCATGGTATTTTTAAAACATTCTTATGTTTTGCCCAAAATATTTTGCAAATGTAAGATTCTGGAGAGGAGCTGAAGGTTCAAATCCATGTTTTTAAATTTTCCTTTAAATCAAATATCAAGTAATAAAAATGGTGATTTTTTTTTCATTGCTAACTAAGCGTAAAACTGACAGTGTGAAATACGTTCGAGCCTGGAAGCTTGGTTACGCTTAGTTAGCAATGTAAAAATTCACATGTTTGTTATTCAATAATTTCGAGTTAATTTCACTGCTGAAAATAAATTAAAATTACTCAAATATCAAGTTTTTAGAATAAAATAACTGTGGCAATATTTGTATTGGAGTAATTAGTGTTTCCCCTAGACGTTTTCGAGAGGGCGCAGCACCCTGCCCATTTTTTTATAGTTGTAAATGCGCCCTGCCCGTTTTTATATAGCTGGAAATGTGCCCTGATTATTGTGGATTCGCAAGAATTTGCTTTCGCGAATTTCACCAAAATTTAGCGGGAAAATATCACAAAAATCATCTATCGGTCATGAGAAAATATCGCAAGATTTGTCTATTGGTCACAGTAAAATATCACAAAATTTGTCACTTGGTCGCAAGAAAAATTACAAAATTCAAAAATCTCAAAATTCGGCAGTTTGTTGTAGGAAAAAAAATGGGAAATTTGCTTATTTGTCGCAAAACCTCCCTCCCTGCACAATTCGGCAATTGGTAGCAGGAAAATATTCTGAAATTCATCAGTCAGCTGCGGGAAAAATCACGAAACTATTCAGTCAGTCATGGGAAAAAATAGCGAAATTCTTCCAAGATCGCATGAGAAAAATTGCTAAATTTGTCAATCGATTGCGGCTAAAAATAGAGAAATTTATATATCTGTCATGGGCAGGGCATTCGGGGCACGGGCCCAGGGTCCCCGATTTTCAGGAGTCCCCAAATGCTACTAAAAATTTTTGAATTATTGGCCAAAACAGTTTTAACTGTTAAAAAAACAAAATTAAAATGGAAAAATCTGTTTGTCAGAGATTGTCTATGATGTGTCAAAGCAGGGTTGGCAAGTTTCTTCCAAAGTGGAAAAAACCGGCCTGAAGAAATAGGTTTCTTCCAAGTGGAAAAAATGGAAGAAACTGTTTTTCTTTAAGAATTTACCATATAAGTTACAACTTTGTAAAATACAATAAAAATAAATGTATTTTCTAATAGATAACCTTACATCAATTTAATTAGACTTATAAAAATTTAATTATGTATGATAAATTGATAATTACACCAGTTTTTTAGCCAAGATCACACACCTGTCTAAAGCTTTCCAATCATTGTGTACCTGAATAAAATAAATGGGACTTTTCTAACACCATGCCAAAATGTATGCTAATGTGCTATTTATTTAAACCCTGAACGTGTAAATATTTTTATTGCAAACCGTGCCAAACATTGTGATTTGCTATTTATTGAACATGACACTTTTTAATTATTATTATTACTTAATTTACTCTGTAACCTCGCAAAACATCTTAATTTGCTATTTTTCAAATAGAATATATTTAATATTAAGTAGTAACTTATATTTATTGTTGACACTAATGTGGATTTTACCATTAGGCATTTACCAGATGATGAGGACGCTGCAATAAAATTGTTTCAGGACTTTGGATACAAAAAAAAAGTATGAACGTCTTCATTCAAAAAGTGAAATGCTTACTGCAATGCTAAGAGACATTTACAATGCTATGCCTGTAGTTTAAATTGAGTTAATTTTATTAATTTATCATATAATATTTATTTGTTCTTTTATTTTAAGTCTATATTCGTGTCGATTTAATAAAATAGTTCGTGAAAGTCTGTAATTTTCAAATGTTATATTTTTAAATGCTCAATTTTGTGCCAACATTTTTTTTTTTTTTTTCCAATTGAATCCTTTCACATGAATTTCATTTTGTGCCAATTATTGCACTTGGTGACGACAATGGTGTTGGTATAATGGAAATGTACCAAATAAATTTATCCAAAATACACAAAATCAATTAAAGGTAATTCAATTCAAAAGAGGCACATTTTTTTTAATATATATAATTTAAACTTCTGTAACCAGTAGTAAATAGTATGTGGATCATTTACCTATTGTAGAATGAAACTCTTTTAAATAAAAGACAGTGCTTTGAATTTACGCCCATTTTATTAAGGAAACTAATATACAGTAATTACTGTATTGAAGGATTTCATTAAAATCTCCATTTTCCTTACTACAGTGCAACATTGTATAACAAAACAGAAGTAATTTAGCTTTAAGATGCTGCAATCAATTTCTCAACTTAGAATGGATGAATGCAAAAGATGAAAAAATTTCTTATCCCTGTAGAGTTTATTTTCAGAACATTTATCTTTTAAATCAGCATGCTAGTATACATAATTACAAATTTGTTTGTTTTAAGTTTTGCACAATAGTTTTTAAAATATTGCATTTTTATATGATAAATAAGGAATCGGTAGGTTTTTTTTTTTTTTTTACAGAAATTATATAAACAATAAAAAAATATCCCCTACCTCTAAAGTTGTAAAAAACATAACCTGTAAATACCTTCTGAACCTGAAGTTTGTTATTAAAAAATAACTTATTTTTCCATAAATAATATTTTTAATATTAATTAGTTTCCAATTTAAATTTCATATAATTAGGTTTTGAATTTAATTCTTTTATATAGTTAATATATTTTAATTTTGAGCATCTGTTTTGTTTTCTGTTGGTTTCTTCCAGTTTTTTCCATTTTTTCCAGTTTCTTCCGGAAGAAACCCAACCCTGTGTCAAAGTAACTTCATTTTTTCTTTATTGTCTTTTAACCCTTTGAGGCGTGGTGGGATATATTATATCCCACCTAATTTAAATTTTACTTTTTTAACTTTGACGGGGAAAAGTTGAAAAATTGCTTTTCCTTATTTTGAACTAAATTACGGTGAGAATTGAAATGCTATCGTTTTATGAGTGATAATATCAGATTTATAGCTTGGAGGTACACAATGTATTGTCCTACTTTACAAAGCCATTTTGAAGGAAATGTTATGTGAAAAAATAAGGTACACAATGTATTTTCCTACTTTACAAAGCCATTTTGAAGGAAATGTTATGTGAAAAAATAAAGTGAAGAAAATAAAGAACTGCTGGTTTCTAGCAATACAAATTCTAGAAACATTTACAAAGTGAGCAATTCGACTTTTATGAAATGAACAGAAAGAGCACCCATACATCATATGTAAAGAATATGAATTTATATATTTGAAGTTATTCAAAAGAATTTATAGAAAGCCTGTTTTTATTTTGTTTTAGTGATTAACACAGAGATAAAGTATTTAATATATACAGCCCCCCCTCCCCCCCTGCTCTTAACACATAAAAATAGAAACAATATTATTGTTAACATGGTTGCAAAAAAAAATGAGAGAATATGATATAACATAAAATTGCCACCATGAAATGCAGTTTCGCACCTAGAAAAAAAAAAGGAATTAGGTGTCATTTGACAACGCTGCCCTTTCATGAGTTTTTGTTAAAAGCAAATATAGGTATACTGCAATAAAATAGTTTCATTTTGTACAAATAACTTGAACTACAAAGCTTTTTGTAAATAGTTTTTTTAAATTACAGTAGATTCCCGTTACAATGAAATTTGAAAAGGGGATTTGTCAAATTTCGTAGTATCCGAAATTTGACAAATCCCCTTTTCAAATTTCATTAACCCCAATGTATTAAGAATTCCGATTTAACGAAGTGCATTTTACTAGCAATTCCGTTACAACAAAAAATCATCGAGCTTTTTTTTCTTTTTTCTCAATTGCTTAACAGAAATGAAATATACTTCGAATAGCACGTCGAAGTTAAAAAATAACGTTGTTTTGGGGACAGGTGCTATTTCATATTTTTCTCTCCTTTGCTATTTTTTCGTTTGTTTACTTCTGTTTCCGAATTCCTTTTTTTTTTCATTAGCCCATACGCTTCAAAATGATCACGTGACAAACAGCAGGTGCACTTCACTGTGAAAGAAGTGTTTGTGCTTGTTCTGGGATATCTTTGACGCCAATACCTGTTGCAGTGTGTTTCTTGCTTCGTTCATTGATAAAATATGGCTTGTGTGAAACGAAAACAATTTTCGTTGGAAGAAAAGAAAGCTATAATTTCTGAGATTGATAAAGGATTGCGGAAAGCTGATGTGGCCAAAAAATATGGAATAACACCATCGAGTTTATCGACATTTCTAAAAGATAAGGAAAATATTGACAGACAATTCCAAATTGCAAGCATTTGTTCCCATAGAAAACGAATGCGACAGTCCCAATTTCAAGATGTCGATAAAGCCGTGTTCAAGTGATTGTGCCGATGTTCGTTCACGCAATGTGATCCTCTGATAAGGCAAAAAGCTCAAGAGTTCGGAATAATGCTTGATATCGAAAATTTCCAAGTCAGTGTTGGATGGCCCAATCGCTTTCGTACTCACCATGGAATTGTAATAAAATCAATTTGAGGCGACGCAAGTGATGTACCTACAAAGGCTGTAAATGAATGGAGAGCTGGGAAAGCAACTGCCCTTATAAAGACATACAGCTCCGATGATATTTTTAATGCTGACGACGCTGGAATATTTTATCAACTTGAACCGAGAAAAACATTAACATTTAATGACGACAAATGCATTGGAGGGAAAACTTCAAAGAAACGAATTACAGCACTTTTTTTTGTAACAAATCTGGAACCGAGAACAGAAAAATATTAATTGTTGGTCACTCTGGCAAGCCCCGTTGCTTTAAGAACTGTCATTCGCCTTGTGATTATAAATTCAATAAGAAGGCATGTATGACACAAGATATCTTTAGTGATTGGCTAGTGCGATTTGACAGAGAAATGAAAGCTAAAAAACGGAAAATTCTTCTCCTGATTGATAACTGCATGCCTCATGATAATTCCTCCAAATTAGACTGCATCCAATTTGAGTACTTCCCGCCAAATTGCACTTCTATTCTTCAGCCTCTAGACGTCTAGACCATGGCATCATCCGTGCTGTAAAATCTCGCAACTGAGCTCTTTTGCTAAAAGAAATTCTTTGCGGCTTAGAGAATGGCAAAAGACCAAAAATAAATCTCAAAGAAGCTATTGAATTGATCTCTGGTTCGTGGCAAGAAATTAGCCAGAAAACAATTTCTAACTGTTGGAAACATGCCCGATTAACTGACACCGAAGAAAATTAATCAGAAGTTTTAGATTTGGATATGAGTTAAACACAGAGTTAAACTTCTGAGTTAAACACAATTTGGAAGGCTACCAGAAAATTAACATCAATCTCTGATCAGGTGGATTGGGAGGATTTCTTATCTGTGGATGACAATATTCAAACATGCTCTGAAGTGACTGATGAAAATATCATTTTAATCATTAAAACTACATTAGACCAACAAAATGACGAAAATAGTGATGACGATATTGGTGTCACCGACGATTCAAAAGTTACCTCTTCGGAAGCTTTCTCATGCTTGGAGAAAATACGTGCTTTTGTTTCTCATCAAAAGAATGTTCTAGAGGAGGTATTTTCTCACATTCATTCGTTGCACACGTTTTTGTTATAATAAACTAACACATTCCTTTGTACAAATTAAAATTACAGATTTTCTGCAATAATGTATTACTAAATAAAGGTTAGTCCGTAATTTTGTAATTTTAATATTGAATTTTAATTTACTAACTTTTTCTATGTTAATTTAACTAGTCTTCCATTAAAATCCTCTATAATGAAAGGTACATTTTCTTACATAATTACTTTCTAACATACATCTTACATAATTTATTTACGTGTGCATGTAATTCATTAGATAAATAGGAGTAATTCCGTTACAACGAAAAAATCGTTACAACGAAATATTTTAGTGGTCCCGTGGCGTTCGTTGTAACGGAAATCTACTGTATAATTTCTGTTCCGATTATATTTATAAATGGCTAATTAATAAGTGGTGTTTTTAAAGTAAGGCATTTTAATTTTGTTTTGTAAAATTTATTTTTTGTTTTTCAGAAGAAGAATAAAAATCTGGAAAGAAAAAAGTTCTCTGTGAAGATGACTGTAGATTTTCAGCTCTTGTTTATAAACTTAAATTAAGAAACATCAGAAATTTAATTGTAACAGGATTAAATTTTCTTGTAAAATATTTCTGATAAATTTTGAGCATCTTGTAAATACATAAATAAATGTTTTTTGGTTGGTTTGTTTTACATTTGTTGTGAAAAATAAAATTTATATGAAAAAAAAAGCATTCAGTTCTAGTGTTTTTAAATATATATATTTATTTATGCAAGTGATGTTGTTAAAAAAGATGTACTATATATTTTCCCCTTCTTTCTCATTCTGAGAACATTCCCCCTTCTTTTTACAGGTTAAGATATAATTGAATAAAAGTGTTTTATGTAGGCTATATTTTAAAAACTGATAAACTGTTTTTGTTGGTTGATTATAAATTAGCATTGCTTGGAGATCAGGTATTAAAAATAATTTGCTGTATAAAAACTTTTGAAAATTTTAATAAAAATTTCATCATAATCTCATTAGAAGTTGAGATTAAAATTTTAATGTACATAATATTGTATGAATCAGTTTGAAATTTTGTTAGTCAAAAAGTCACATACCTCCTGCTGGAAGGAAAAATATTTTAAAGATTTCTTTATTGGTAATATATTAAAAAAAATATATATATATATTCAGTACTCATTACTTGCTAATTTTTAAAAAGTAAAAACAATGATATATTATTATTTATGAGTAATGTTTAGTCCATTTAAAAAAAAAAAAAAAAAAAAGATTTAGTGTATGAATGGTGAACTTGCTGTGTTCTAGAAGATCAACTGCCACTACTATTTTGAAAAAATATTAAACTTATTTAATAAGAGAAATTTTAAGATTACATAAGAAGGAAAATAGTGACAATTGGCTTTCTGTCAATTAGTAATATTTTGTAAATATATATACATTGAAATTTTGTTCTATGATGTGTATAAAGGGGGGAAGAGTCCTTAACAGACTAAAACATTACTTTATAGGAATACTGCTACATTTTTCTGATATTATATGCCAAAGAGATGAAGATAGTGAAATGACATTTTTTGAACGGACCTAATTTACATATATATATAGTTACATCATTAAAAAAAATTCTTAAATTTCAATGATCAGTAATGTCAACATTTTACCAATTTTATAAAATAGAGTTCCTGCGTTTTTGTTTTATTTTCAAGCTGGATAATTGGAAGAAACATCCAGGTAAGAAATTGTATTATAAAAGCACCAGTGGACCCGTGCGAAGATTTCACACTGCAGTCTAATACTTTTTAGCAATATCTAATACTCTTTAGATGCAGGTTTAAACTTGTAAAGGAAAATTAAGGACTGAAACTATCTTCAAACAACATTAGTCGAGCCAGAATATCATCTCGTTTATTCCATCACAGTTACAGTAAAAACTGATCGAGCATAGCAAAGACAAAAAAATATATATATCTATAGTTAATTAACTGCTTTAGAGATGACATCATCTGTTTCGGAAAAAAACATGGGACAAAGAAAAATAAATTGAGCATTTCAATTTTGCTTTTTAGTCATAAATATAAAATAAACCCGTGCAGCAACTATGTCCCACTTTATCTTTTTTGTAGTATTTATTTTTTATAATCATTTTAAGCATTATATAATGTGGTATTTTATTTTTGTGGCTACACTAATTTGAGGAAAGCCTTTCATTTCTTTTATGAAGACAATGCAGATTTAATTTTTAATTTACAGCAATTTTTAATCAAAAAATATGTTTTATCGAGATGTGAGTGCACTATGTCAGAAGCTGGTTCAAAATCCTTTCTTATGGCATCTCGTTCATTGTTGTGCATTTCATATTTTCTGAGAAAAGGGGATGTTGATAACAGAAATAATATATACTAGTGGGCCTGTGTGAAGATTTCACACTGCAGCCTAATATTTTTTAGCAATATCTAATATTTTTTAGATGCATGTTTAAACTTCTAAAAAAAAATAAAGCCAGAATATAATCCAATTTATTCTTTCATACTTTACAGTAAAAACTGACTGAAAATATCAAGAGCTATATATATATATATAAATTGTATTTTAACTACATTAGAGAGTGACATAATGTTTTGAAAAAAAAAAAAATTGAGCGTTTGAATTTAAATTTTGCTTTTTTATCATAAATATAAAATAAACCCATGCAGCAACCATGTCCACTTTATCTTTATTGAACATTTTTTTTATAATCATTGTTGTGTTATTTAATTTTTGTGGCAACAGTAATTTGAGGAAAAACTTTCATTTTATTTCTGAAAACAATGCCTATTTAATTTATTACTTGCAATTTTAACCAAAATACATGTTTTAAAGAAATGTGAGTGTACTATGTCAGAAGTCGCTTGAAAATCCTTTCATATGGTATCTCATTTAACATTATACATTTTTTATTTGCTTCGAAAAAGGGATGTTGAATATAATCATTAGATAACAATTTTCAATGGAAATTCTGGCTGGACAATCCACCTGGTGAATTAGCTTGAAGAAACATAAATTGAAACTACTTAAAAATTTACTCCTTTGAATAGAATGTTTAAACCTATAATTTAATTAAAAATTGAAGAAAATTAGTTTTTTTTTCGTATTCTCACCATCATTGGTAATTTAACGCTCAATATATATTTTACAACTTTTTTTTTATTAATTACAATTATGGCTTTTGCAACTTTTTCAGAATAACATTAAAAAATAAATCATAACCATATGGCCTTTTATTCCAATCTAATGACATGAGTGGATACGGCCAATTTTTGCCTCCATTGGGACACTTTTTTTAAAAAAAATTATTATTATTGCTTCCAGATTGAAAGTATTCTATACAAGATATGAAGCACTTTCGATTTTATTGTATTTTGACCTTTTTAATATGGGGTGCTTATAACACCATTGCAGTTTTTAACTG
The DNA here is from genome assembly GCA_963931845.1 of Maratus michaelseni. Classification (NCBI taxonomy): domain Eukaryota; kingdom Metazoa; phylum Arthropoda; class Arachnida; order Araneae; family Salticidae; genus Maratus; species Maratus michaelseni. The sequence goes on from OZ007594.1 coordinate 58,205,806, forward strand.
AAAAATATTATAATAAAGTGAAACATGTTTGCATAAAAGTCAGGTTGGTGTTATGAGCTCTTGTTAAGAAAAATATTCCAATAGATTATTATTATTTTTTTTTTTTTTCAAATTTTGAATAAAATATTTAGAGTTTTCAGACAAAAATTATGGACTAGTAAATTTAGATTCTAAAGTTTAAAATAACTTAAAAAAAGAAAAAAAATTGTCCCTGCCAAAGGAGTAAAAATGGAGATTTGCTCAACTTTACTTTTTTGAGGACCATAAAAAGTATAATTCTGGCCAGCTTCCATTCATGATATCTAATAGTGGCATGAATATGGCTAGCTTTGGGCTATCATTCATTAATGATGCCCATTGATGGCGACAAAGTGGCTAGCTTTCGGCATGCATTCATTAATGATTACCATTGATGGCAACGAAGTGGCTAGCTTTCGGCTTGCATACATTAATGATGCCCATTCATGGCAACAAAGTGGCTAGCTTTCGGCATGCATTCATTAATGATTACCATTGATGGCAACAAAGTGGCTAGCTTTCGGCTTGCATTCATTAATGATGGCAACGAAATGGCTAGCTTTCGGCTTGCATACATTAATGATGCCCATTCATGGCAACAAAGTGGCTAGCTTTCGGCATGCATTCATTAATGATTACCATTGATGGCAACAAAGTGGCTAGCTTTCGGCTTGCATTCATTAAGGATGGCAACGAAGTGGCTAGCTTTCGGCTTGCATACATTAATGATGCCCATTCATGGCAACAAAGTGGCTAGCTTTCGGCATGCATTCATTAATGAATAGCATTGATGGTATGTGGATGGCTGGCTTAAGGCTAGTTTACATTTATGATGACCAATAAATTAACATTTATGGCCAGCTTTGGGGTAGCTTTTATTCTTAACAAACGCAGGTGGCATGGCTGTGGCGATCTTCTGGCTAGATTTTATTCACGATGATCGTTAATGGCCAAACTGTGGCTAGTTTTCATTAATAATTGCCACTTAAAGTATAACTGTGGCCAGTTTTAGGCTATCCGTCAATTATGATTAACCACTTGTGGCACAATTATGGGCATCTTAATGTAGTTATGGCCAATTCTGTTGCGGCCACATTGTGGCCGGCGTGACAGTTTTTTTAAGTTGCCGTTACGGCAAACGATTGCGGCCCCTCATCTACTAGTTTGGGCCAAGGCTAACGTAGCCATCAGTGGCCCGCAAGTTCTGTGTTAGTTGGGGAGTTACCAGAACTGCGTGCGTGTAGTTTAATATGGCAACGCATCTATAAAGAAGTACTATAAGCAAGCTTGAAATTCAGTGTATGTCATTTTGCTGAAGTGTAAACAACATATTTTTTCACAGCGTTAAACATGTCGAATTTCGTGCCAGAAAAAGAGAATTTGCGGGGATATTTACTGCATTGCTTTATTAAAAAACAATCTTCAGCTGAAGCACACAGAATTGTTATTGAGACTTACGACGATCATGCTCTGTCGGAAACAACATGCAGAGATTGGTTTACAGTTTAGACCAGCCACACTCAACCTTTTTTTTTCTCGCTGGCCGCAAACATGTGTTTGGAACGTTAGGCGGGCCGCAACACAATTATATTATAATGTAAAAAAGGGTAATTTAAATAGTAAGATTAAAAAAAAGGAAGTATAACAAACATATATAATAAAGTTAATATAATCAGTAGGATTGAACGTTTGTCGCAAAAGGAATATTACCAAAAAATTTTAACACCACTATTTCCAAACAATAAACTTTGATGTAGATTTCAATTTCAAATATAACACTTAACCCTTCCTGCAGTATCACCATCCCAGGTTACAAACTCCATCATACATCACGTGCCAACTCTCACTGGGGCGGCACAGCCATCTACATCAAAAATTATATCCCACATCACACAACTCAATATATTCCACTCCCAGGCATTGACTACACCAGTATTGTCGTCAACTTGCCCCATGCCAAAATCAAGTTCACATCTTTTTACGCACGACACGGGCGACGATACCCCATAAACGACCTGACACACATCATTACACAACACCAACACGCATTTATCGCTGGTGACTTCAATGCACATAGCAGGCAGTGCAACTGTCATTCCACCACTACCAGAGGTAGATCTCTTCACATCTTGGTTAGCCATTTCAATCTTAGTCTCCACGCACCTACTACACCCACACACATTCCTGTTGCTCGCAACCAGCACCGCTCTATTATTGACTTCGCCATCACCAAAAATCTTACCTTCCCTATCACCACTTCTGTTATTAATGACCTAAGCTCTGACCACCTTCCTGTCTTCTTCAAAATTGATCTTATCAAACCTATCTCTCCTCCTCCTTCAGTAGCAATTGACTGGAATAAATTTCAAAATTACCTCAATAACACCGATCTTACATACCCCACAATCAACAACACTACTGACATTGACAACGCAGTTAATAAACTCAACAATATCATTTACAAAGCTCAAAAAGATGCCACTTACACCAAATTCAAAAATAATAACTCTTACATCTTACCCACTTACATACATAATATCTGTAAACAACGCAACACACTCCGTCGACTCTACCAGAGATCCCACCCTTAAAACAGCTGTCAACAGGCTCAACAATAAAATTAAAACCCTTATTCAAAAAGATAAGCAAAAAAACTGGTCTAAATTTCTCGAAAGTCCTACTTGCGAGGATAACTCTCTTTGGCAAATCAAAAAGAAACTCAACAATAATTACACCCCTATCCCTCCCCTTACTGCCAATAGTCAAACTGCGTATACTGACGAGGACAAGGCAGAATGCCTCGCTGGCTCATATGAAAAGTAATTCTCACCGAATCCCTTCCTCGCAAATCAAGCACACTTTAACAATGTCAATGATACTGTTAATGACTTCCTCTCTACTCCTCCTACCCCCCCCTCCCCGAAATTCAACCCATCATGATCAACAATATCATTCAAAAACTTAATAATAAAAAATCTTCTGGGTACGATAAAATTTCCAACTATACTCTTAAACAACTTCCTATCAACTGTATTCTCTACATTACGAAGCTCACTAATTCTATCCTCAAACACTGTTATTTTCCTAAACCTTGGAAAACCTCTATCATTTCTCCTATTCCTAAACCATCCTGCAATCTTAATGATCCAACTAATTTCCGTCCCATCAGTCTTCTCTCCTCTCTAAGCAAAGTCATCGAACGCGTCATTAAATCACAGCTCAATGACTTCCTTCACAACAACAACATTCTTATGCCTGAACAATTCGGCTTCAGAGCCAAGCACTCCACCCAACACTAACTTCTTCGATTTGTGGAATTCTTAACTGAAAACTTCAATGAGAAGAAGCCTACTGCTGCTATATTTCTTGATGTCGCCAAGGCCTTTGACAAAGTCTGGCACGCGGGCCTCATTTACAAATTAATTCGGCTTAAGTTCCCGTCTGGACTTATCCATTTAATACACTCTTACCTTGGTGATCGTAACTTCTACGTCCGCGTAAACAACTCACTTTCTCTACTACACATTATACTCTGTGGTATTATTCAGGGTTCAGTCATTGGCCCTATTTTGTTCATAATATACTTTAATGACATTCCACGCACACTCTTGACATCACTCGCACTCTATGCGGACGACACTGTTCTCTATGGCACTGTACATCACCCATACAATCTTTACAAAAATCTACAACATCACCTCAACATCTTCATGGATTGGTGTGATCAATGGCGCATTAAAATAAACGAATCTAAAACTACTGCTGTTTACTTCTCTAGAACCTTTTCCACTCCTAATAGATTAATCATCAATAATACTACCATTCCCTGGTCTGACGATGCCAAGTACCTGGGGGTTACCATTGACAAACGCATTACCTTTAAAAAGCATATTCTTAATATCCGCGGTAAAGTCGCCGGGATTTCCAAAATCCTCACCCCCCTTCTTCGTAGCCACTCACTCTCCATACACAACAAACTCTTAATATATAATGCTTGCATTCTCTCTGTTATCACATATGCATGTCCAATCTGGGGCTTCATTTGCAAAACCAGTATGAACAGCCTCTCTAGTACCCATTACAAACAGCTCCGTTACATCAGGAACGGGTCTAGATATCTCAAAAACTCCACAATCCTCAAGGATCTGAAAACGACTTCACTCAAACATCGCATTAAACACCTTGCGAAAAAATTCTACAATGACATTAATCACATCCCAAATGAACTCATCTATGAGCTACCTGACTACGATGCTTGCAGTCCATCCAACCGGAAAAAACCAAGGTACTCCACTATTCTTGATGAATAGTCCTTCCGAGCTATAATTCTTTTTAGCACTTTCCAACCTAGTTGAAAAGTGCTTATGACTTCGGTTTGTCTGGCCGTCTGGCCGTCTGCCGTCTGGCCGTCTGGCCGTCTGGCCGTCTGCCGTCTGCCGTCTGCCGTCTGTCCGTGCTCTAACTCCCGTAAATATGCTCGGATTGCTCTGCAATTTTTATATGTTATTATCGTTATCTATAGCATGTTCCCTATTTCAACGGAAGTGTGTAGCACTTATAGTTTTTTTACAGGGACACTCAAAAGAATTCCGTTACATTGCGGTCTATGGGGAAAAATCATTTGCTGTTTATTTAAATAATGTTTCACTATTTTAAACGCATTGAAATTTATATATATCACTAAGGTGCATTAGAAGAAGCTTAATATGGAACAGGGTGTGCATAGCACTTATAGTTACTTTACAGGGACAGTAAAAATAATTCCGTTACATTACGTCTATGGAGAAAAATCGTCTGCGGTTTATTTAAATAATGTTTCACTATTTTAAACGCATTGAAATTTATATAGATCACTAAGGTGCATTACAAGAGACTTACTACGGAATATTGTGTGTATAGCAGTCATCGTTCATTTACAGGGACACGCAACAGAATTATCTACTGTCTGTTAACAATAATTCCTGGAAGTGCGTTTTAAGTTACTGAACGCGATTTTAATGTTAACTTGCTTTTTGTCTATTACGTGGTGTGTATAAATTCTGTAGATCCTATACAGGGCAGCACAAAAGTTCGCGAACACATTTCTGTTTATTGACAAACTCCAGACGGAGAATTTTAAAATGTGCTACACGTTTCCTAACTGAACTAAAATTTAGCATCCTATGTAGTATATATACAATTCTATATATCCTATACAGGGCTGAATAAAAGTATTCGGATATTTTTCCGAATATTGTATATGTTGGAAATTCCTGAAATTATGTTTTTAAATATGTTATGCGTTTTCCAAATTGTTTACTTAGAAGTTATCTTTTAGCTTATTAAACGGTATGATTTGTAAAATTATTTTGGAAGCGTTGGAAAGTGCTACATAATCTATGCTTGACGCATGATTTTTCGTTCTTGTTTTTTCTTTAATTAAAAAAATATATATATTATTATATGTTTATTTTATTAAATAATATAAAATTGACTTTTCTCCTAAACTTCTCCTAACATCTTTACTTTACCTCGTCTGGCATTATTTTTGTTTTTTTGAACTATGAACTATTTTTACTTTTATACTTTAACTAGTAAATTTTCATTATTTTATAGATATACTTACTCTATCCTTTTTTTATGTAGTCAATTTGATTACGGCTAGACATTTCATATGGCTCTCTCAGGATTTGATATACACCTACTCAAAGCCAGGGTGGGCAGTTGCTTCGCAACTTGGAAGCCCATTGAACCTATCACAAGTTCAAGTTCAAGTAGTGGTCTAAAACATTTTGCTGCCAATTTTTTTTTTTCCGTGGTAAACGTTCAACCCTTATAAGCATTATTAGTTAAACGTAATAATATAACAATGTAGCATTTCCAAGTTCTAAAGAAAAAAACTCATGTGATTTGTTTTAATAAATCAATCGTTTTCGCAATACAAAAACTTTTTTTTTAAGTGTAGACATGTATAGTTCAAATATAATAAATTTGGAATAATATTGGTTTAGTGTTGAAGATTAAGAAATGTATACACCACTATAGCACAAATAGAACTACCTGTAAAAAGAATTTTGGATTAAGGAAATGGTATTTAAGATAATTTTAAATAAGTAATTTTAAATAACAGGACAAATTTTGTCTTCCCATGAAAATATATAAAAGAATAGTGAAGGTCTCAAAAACTTTTATACGCATCTCAATTAATGTAATAAATAGAGGTTATTGATTATGTATCTCGAGTCGCACATAAAAGGGCCGCAGGTTGAGTATGGCTGGTTTAGGCGCTTCAAAAATAATGCTTTTGATATTCAAGATAAAGAACGCTTTTTCGCATCGAAAAAGTTTGAAGGTGAAGAATTCAAGGGATTACTTCATGAAGACTCATGTCAGACACTAGCTAAACTAGCAGAAACATTAGGAGTTGATCACACAACAGTTTCGATACGTTTGAGCAAGTTGAAGCCTTTTCACGTGTGAACAGCTGCTTCAACGGCAGAAAAGGGAAAGTTTTTTTTGCATCGTATCGTGACTGGCACTGAAAAATGGATACATTATGATACCCTAAGTGTTGAAACTTGTAGGGTAAGTCCGGCCATATATCAACATCGTCGGCAAAGCCGAATATTCATGGTTGCAAGCTTCTGCTCTGCTTTGGTGGGATCAGCTGAGTGTTAGTTTATTATGAGCCACTCAAACCAAACTAAACCATCACGGGAGATAGCTATCAACTACAATTGATGCGTTTAAGCCGAGCATTGAAGGAAAAACGGCTGCTACATAAGCAGAGGCACGATAAAATGATTTTGCAAAATGACACTGCTTGGCTACATGTTACAAATCCAGTGAAAACCTACTTGGAAACGCTTAAATGGGAACTGCTACTCCACCCGCCGTATTCACCAGACATTTCGCTTTCCGATTATCACTTGTTCCGATCGATGCACATGGCCTGGCTGAGCATCGCTTCCATTCTTATGGAGATGAAAAAAATGGGGGGATTCTTGGATAGCCTCAAAAGATGTGTCGTTTTTTCGACGTGGAATTAAAATGCTGCCAGTAAGATAGGGAAAAGCAGTGGCTAGCGATGTACAGTAGCTTCAGTGGCATTGTGTTTTACTAATAATTTTAAATGAAGCTTTAATTTTCGCGAAGAAACAGCGAGAACTTATTCAATCTCCCAATATATACTACACAGTATGCTAAAATTTAATTCAGTTAGGAAACGCATAGCACAGCTAAATTCCTATTCAGCAATTTCCATCAATAAACCGAAATGTATTTGATATCTTTTGTGCTGTTGATTCTTAATGAAATATATTACATTTGGGTGGTGTAAACAATTGTAGAGATATGCCTCTAAAATTCAGTGATTTTAAATTTTTCTGGGAACTAGTCATCAGACAAGATATATTAATGAAAATAATTTGCACGATAAATATGTTATATTCAGAGGATACATTGCAAAAAAAAAGACAAATGTTTCTTAATCAACGGAAATATGATATAACAAAGAACAAATACAGGGTGTTCCGAAATTTGTCCGAGAAAATAAGAGGGGGGGGGGGGGTTGAAGGCATTAAGAGGATGAAAACTTACCATAGGACATGGGGTCGCAAACCACGTTTAATGGGAGAAAATCGCAAAAATATTTAGGAAGGATGGTGACGTCGAGTGGAACAAAAAGGGCCGATAATAAATATAAAAAACATTTATTTGACGTAAAGCATGATTACAATGCATTACAGTTCAACGTCAGAAAGAAGACGTGAAGACATTTTTATAGGAATATGTTTTAACGCGTCCGGCAATTCTTCGTCCGGCGGAATCGGCTGTGCAATGACCTTCGTGGCCGCAACTTGGAACAATTTCTATAAAAATGTGTCGTCGTCTCCTTTCTGACGTTGAACTGCAATGCATTGAGCTGGCTTGATCTTAATCCCATGCTTGACTTCATATAAATGTTTTTCTGCTTCTTACACACAATGCGTATGCACAGTTTTTGTCCAGACTATGGCAACCCACATCCCAGAAGTTAACAATACTCGTCAATCCATCCTCGCTCGTTTAATCGTAACTCTGGAGGGCGAGTATTGTTAAGTTCTTACATGTGGGTTTCCGCATAGTTTGGACAAAAACTGTGCATACACGCATTGTGCGTCTTTCGCCATTGTTATATATAAAAGCATTCTACTTATTCGATAGCATTCAAGAAGCAGCGCCATCTATGAGAAAATTTTGGAACTAGTTTTTTATTTGATTAAACAAAATTTCAGATCATAAGAAGCATTTTCGTCCAAACCGCTCTGTTGTACGACGATTACTTGATCTTTAATTGAATTTTAAAATGTGTCAAGGACTTTTGGGATACCCTGTATAAGCAACAAAGCTCTGCTTTCTCATTTCTTTCATATTTTATTGAATATCAAAGTTGTAAACAATTATCATTCAACCAGCCTATACCAGGGATGGCGAACCTATGAAACGCATGCCATAAGGGCACCTGACAGAATATTTTCGGCACGGTGTTGATTGAGGTTCTAGAAGAAAACAAAATAAAATTCAACAAAATACACGGATTTCGAAAAGCTGAACTTTCCTAATTTTATTATTAGGTAACTTTCATCTACTTTATTGCAGCTATTCGGTGGAAAGCAATTCCAAAAACTTTTGGTATATTTTCACCGATCATGATCCTCCGACCCCGAAGCCACCCTCCGTTCAAATATTGATTTATATATATATATATATATATATATATATATATATATACACTAATATTATAAAGTAGTAAAGATTGTTTTTTTGTTTGTTTGTTTGTTTGTCGGGGGTAATCTCTGGAACTACTGAAGCGATTTCAAAAGTGATGGTGGCAAATTGATGGTGACAATCACTGCTCCAACATAGGCTATATTTTATGTCGGTGCCACTATCCCCAGGGGGGGGGGGCAAAAGCGAAAACGTTCTAAAATTTCGATTTTTTATACTGGAGAAGCTAGGAAAATGAAATTTGGCATGGTAGTTACTTATAAGATGTAAATGCTCTCTAAGAACAAATTCTAATAAAATTCGAAATTTAAAAGGGTGAGATGAGCGAAAAGCGTTCTAAATACATTCTAAATTACAATTTCTATGGAATATCTGGAACTACAGAACCGTTTTCAAAAGTGATGGTGGCAAATTGATGGTGACAGTCCCTGCTCCAACATAGGCTATGTTTTATGTCGGTGCCACTAACCCAGGGGGGTGCAGGAGCAAAAAACGTTCTAAAATTTCGATTTTTTTTTTATACTGAAGGAGCTAGAAACATGAAATTTGGCCATGGTAGTTACTTATAAGATGTAAATGCTCTCTAAGAACAAATTCTAATAAAATTCGAAATTTAAAAGGGTAAGATGAGTGAAAAGCGTTCTAAAAACATTCTAAATTACAATTTCTGTGGAATATCTGGAACTACAGAACCGTTTTCAAAAGTGATGGTGGCAAATTGATGGTGACTGTCCCTGCTCCAACATAGGCTATGTTTTATATCGGTGCCACTACTACAGGAAAAAGGGGTAAAAGAGCGAAAAACGTTCTAAAATTTCGATTTTTTTTTTTTTATACTGAAGGAGCTAGAAACATGAAATTTGGCATGGTAGTTACTTATAAGTTGTAAATGCTCTCTAACAAAAAAAAAATAGAAATTTAAAAGGGTTGAGATGAGCGAATCGCGTTCTAAAAGCATTCTAAATTACAACTTCTATGCAATTTCTGGAACTACAGAACTGTTTTCAAAAGTGATGGTGGCAAATTGATGGTCACAGTTCCTGCTGTAACATAGGCTATATATTTCATGCCGGTGCCACCGCCCCCAGGGAAGTGCATGAGCGAAAAACGTTCTAAAATTTTGATTTTTTTTATACTGAAGGAGCTAGAAACATGAAATTTGGCATGGTAGTTATTTATAAAATGTAAATGCTCTCTAAGAACAAATTCTAAAAAAGTTTGAAATTTAAAAGCGTGAGATGAGCGAAACGCGTTCTAAACACATTCTAAATTACAATTTCTATGGAATCTCTGGAACTATAGAAACATTTTCAAAAGTGATGGTGGCAAATTGATGCTAACAGTCCCTGCTGTAACATTGGCTATGTTTTATATCGGTGCCACTACTACAGGAAAAAGGGGTAAAAGAGCGAAAAACGTTCTAAAATTTCGATTTTTTTTTTTTTTTTTTTTTTAATACTGAAGGAGCTAGAAACATGAAATTTGGCATGGTAGTTACTTATAAGTTGTAAATGCTCTCTAACAAAAAATTAAAAAAAAATTCGAAATTTAAAAGGGTGAGATGAGCTAATCGCGTTCTCAAAACATTCTAAATTACAACTTCTATGGAATTTCTGGAACTACAGAACTGTTTTCAAAAGTGATGGTGGCAAATTGATGGTCACAGTTCCTGCTGTAACATAGGCTATATTTCATGCCGGTGCCACTGCCCCCAGGGAAGTGCATGAGCGAAAAACATTCTAAAATTTCGATTTTTTTATACTGAAGATGTTAGAAACATGAAATTTGGCATGGTAGTTACTTATAAGATGTAAATGCTCTCTAAGAACAAATTCTAAAAAAAATACGAAATTTAAAACTGTGAGATGAGCGAAAAGCGTTCTTAAAACATTCTAAATTACAATTTCTATGGAATCTCTGGAACTACAGAACTGATTTCAAAAGTGATGGTGACAATCCCTTCTCCAACATCCTGTTTAATATAAAGCTATGTGTTGCTGACGACTGGGTTTTTCGCTAATCTTTGCCACAGATTAATCTCGGAAAATGAAACATTTGTAGTTACTGAAAAAAATAATAGCTCGAAAAGTATTTGTCAGAAAATTGTTAAAGAAACTGCATTTGAAAGGTAAAAAAATGTATATTTCTTAATATAAATTTCAAATCTAATGATTATGCCATTTTTCAAATATTGAATTTCAAAAATTACCAAATTTCACAATGGAGTACCATAGCGAAAAGATAATGATAAGGGCGACGTGTCCTGACGTTTATATTGGCTATAGCACGAGTCACAAATTATAGTAGCCTTATTATTCTGTTAAAATATAAAAGTGAACTACGAACTGTCAATATTTTGTTTGATTACAGGTTCATTAAGAGAAATTGATCAGCGTAGCGGGCGTAGCTTGCTAGTATATATATATATATATATATATATATAATATCTGACATATGTCTTGCTGTAACTCTCTTATTTATGAACCGATTCGGATGGGACTGAGTATGTGTATAGGACATACCAAGGTCTCGACCGAGTTCGTTGCCCAGCTTCATCCGCCACATCTTGTTTCAAAATGGCGGCCAGTTAAAATTTTTAAAAATTCAAAAAAATGTGCAACCGATATTATAAATTGAACAAAATTGTTTCCGTTAAGTGTTAGAACGGGATACTAGGATTCTGGAACATTTTTTGTTTTGGCTATATCTTAAAAAATGGTTGAGATATGGCAGTTTGAATTTCTAGGGTGGCTGAGATTTTGAAAAAATCTTATATTTGTTATGTTGTAACTCTCGTATTTATGAACCGATATGAGTGTGACTGATCACGTGTACAGAACATACCAAGATCTCGACCGAATTCGTTGGCTAGCTTTATACGCCATCTTGTTTCAAAATAGCGGCCAGTTAAATTTTTTATTTTTTTTTAAAAATTCAAAAATATGTATAAAAAAATTATAAATTGAAAAAGTTGTTTCTGTTAAGTATTAGATCGTGATACAAGGATTCCGGAACATTTTTTTGTTTCGACTTCATCTTAAAAAATGGCTGAGATATGGCAGTTTGAAATTCTAGAGTGGCTGACATTATGAAACAATCTGATTTTTGTTATGCTCTAACTCTCATGCTGAAATTCGCTGTAAAACGCTGAAGTTCAGTACAAACGGAAACCGGGATTTAATCTTCTATAATGGGGTTCCAAGCAATTTAGCTTCGAGTGTTTCAGTAAAATGAGTTGAATTTTTAAAAATATGGACTATGAAAACTTCCTTTTCCTCCCGGTACAAGCTCGAAGGACTTTTTTAATTATTTTTTCGGAAATTAAAGAAATTGAAACGAAACTTATTCAATTCCAATGCGTTAGAAAAATGTATACATACTCTGTTTAACGGCTCATAACTTTCTAATTTTTCTTTCTTTTCAAAGTGTAATTAATTGCAAACAGTGGCGCAGCCAGAATTCGGTTCTAGGGGGGGGGGGGGGGGTTGAGTTTCTCATAATGGTGATCGTCGGTTATATGAATCACCGGTTAATGGAATCGGTCTTTTAAATGAATGAAATCCGAATGCTTTTCTCCGCAATTACGTTGGTTATGATTCATTTAAACAGAGTTTACAATATTAGAGTTGCAAACTATAAAATGTACCAATGAAATAACACAAAACTAGGTTATATTTATAAAGTGTTTAAAAATGATGAGGGGCAAACTTTAAGACGAAGAGCGCAATACAGCAAATAATTTTTACATAGAAAAAAACAGAGTTGCAATCCATTTGTTCAATCAAAAATACAGAAGGTTTCATTACAAGAGAATCATCACGAATTCTTATTCCTAACTTTAATAATAATGAAGCAGTTTCAACAAAATTTTCAATAGACTTACTTACTTTGCTTTTTGCCAAATGTAACAACTCAATTAGGTAATCGATGTTTTGGAATGTAGTTGATAATTCAAGTGATTTGTTAACGAAAACTTTTTTTATTATAAATGAATTATATATTAAATTATAAGCGATTGTTGCTCAAAATTACTGACTTTTAATGTCTTGGAATTATTCTATGAATTATTTTTCAATATTTGCCTTCAATAATTGAATTCAGTTGGAATGAAAATTGTTGCCTATCACTATGATTCATCTTACCTAAAGCAAAGATCTTGTACACAGTTTAATCATAGCATTGTGCCAAGGGCGCTTCAAAAGGAGGTCGCAAAGTGGCAGCACTGTTTTGATACATGCCGCTGTTTTCTAGATGGGTTTTTAATAATTATCTCAGCTAATTTCAGACACATTTTTTCGAAAATCATTATCAACAACCCTCAACTCCCCCGCCGAGCGCCAGAAAAATAAGACACATGAGTGATGCTATAATAGTTCCGTTTTTACTTTTTAAGTATGGAACCTTAATAATGGTGTCAAAATTCTGGTAACCATCTTTTCTGTAACATAGGCTATATTTTATACAACAATTTCCAAACAATTTCTTCGGTACAAAAATTTCCAAAGGGGTGCAAGAAAAAAAAACATTCTAAAATTGCGGTTTCTACGATATTGTTGGTTCTAGAAATTTGAAATTTGGTCTAGTGGTTATTTTAAAAATATGTAAATGATCACTAAAAATGGTTTCTAAAAAGTTTGAAATTTAAAAAGGGGAATAGAGCAGGAAACGTTCTAAATCTATATATTTAAAACGCTAAGCTTTTTCTTTCGACAATTCGTGAGAACAAACTACTGCATCAAATTACATCATTCTTTTTTTAAATGAAAGATATTTGGACACACATTTGTTATCGTGCATTCGTTTGTTCGAAAATTTAATTAATTAGTCGTAATTTTCAATTAAACTTTTACTTCTGCTAATGACGTCATAATCGGATAACGCCCACTGTTGCGTTGCATAGAGATTATTCTCTGAGCTCTGTGGTTACGAGGATGAAAGAGAAATAATAAATATTAAAAGCACGTGGCTTTTAGGCCGAATTTTTTAATTTGCAAGTTAAATTTCGGTAAGAATATTTATCCGCGTGTTTTATAAGCGAATAAAAATTCATATTTATTGTGACGTCAAGGGAATATTTTCCATTGGGTTTATTGTATCATTATGCATTATAACGTTGTTGATGCCATTTTTCATTATAATTAAATACAAAATTTTTTTTTTTGTATACATGGTGTTTAAGCATTAAAGTAACGTATATGAAGTACGTGTGATAAGTTTGCGCCGGTGAAAATGACGTTATGCTTAGCTTGAAATGCATTTTAACATTGATAAAACTAAAGAGAAAAATGTATATGATTGTGTCAAACATGACATAATTTTAACTGATTTTTCCATTCTTAATAATAAAGATTAGAATTGGAGCCTTCATTGATTGCTTCATCTTGATTGCATACCTTGATTACATGTTACCAATTACTTTTTTTTAAAACTATAGGTTAGAAAATTTCCTTTTTTAATAAAAAAAATCACAAAAGTAAAGGATTTCAGGAAATTAAAAATTATTAAAAATAGTGTTATGATAGAAAATACTTGAAATAATTATTGTATTTTTAGCTAGAATAAACAATGTAGGACTAATATTTCATAGGAATTATTTTGGTAGGTTTATTATGAGTTCATTTAACAGTACCTTATTAGCGCAAAGTCCAATCTCTTTCACTGTGAATTTCTCTTTCGATGTGAAAAAAGGTAGTCTACTTTTGGACGGCAGCAAAAACACAGTGGTAGTTTTTAGAAATGTATAACGGTTGTGACAACAAACGGCGCTATCGCTTTAGCTTCCATCGCGCTTACATTACTTCTAAATACTACAAATTTAAAATTTTTACTACATATTACAATCGTAATTCTTACATCATCAATTAGAAAATAAAATTAGCTTTCGATTCAAATTTATTTGAAAACTGCCGCTTAATTTAATAATTTTTTAAATAATTTTCAAGCATGAAATTTTTTTTAATTCTATCTCATCAATAACCACCAGTTTGCTTCAATAGTAAAAATAGCCCCTGGGAAAGTTGCCACAATTGAAAATAGATTTCCCTAACCATCATAAAATGTGAATAATAATAATAATAATAATATAAACAGTGATAAATCATGAGATCAGATTATCCATAAGATTTGGCGCTAAACAAAAATCTGTCAAAAAAAAAAAAAAAAAAAAAAAAAGAAAACTATTTTCAATTTATGTTGAACATAAAATTGATATGTTGAATTCGTTGATGTATATGTTTCAGCAGATATCAGAATTTGCTAGGAATTGCATTTTTTATATTGTTTTAACGATCCATTTGTCAACTGTATAAGACGGAAAATATCCGTGATTGTGATGGAAAAGGGATAATCATCCTGATTATGTAAAGGAACCGAAGAAACCATACAAATAAATTACACTTGAAAACATTAAAAATCTCTCTCATCTGCAGATTGATTTATTACTGTAAAAAGTTCTTCATTTTTACATAAAAATTGATTAGCTTAAAATAATGGATGCGTAGAAGAAATGCATTTGTAACGAACAATGATTAAAGAGGACATTTTAAAACTTTTAATTTAAACATTTTAAAACTTTTTTAACATCGAATTTTGTCGGTGCTTTTGAAGGCAGCTGCAATGCACATGCGCATAGGAGCTCATTCAGTTGCATTATAACAGGGGGGGAGATGTGTGCTTTATTTACTATGTTCTTTTATTTACTGAATATGAGATGAGCATAGGAATATATTATTTGTATGATACTTCATAGGTACATGAAATTTTTTTCTTGCCGTGGGGAATATGGCAATAATGTCAAACTGACTTACATTACACAGTTTACTACGGATTGTTTGTTTCGAGTTTGCATCGGAAATATCGACTGGTATTTGACTGGGGAAAAAACTTTTAAAATATAATATTTGAAAGACTTTTTCATACGCACCCCTTCTTAAATAATAAAGAAGCTTATTTTACTGATATTGTTATAGTATTTTTTTTCCGTCAAGTTTTGACGGGTTCCATCTAGTTACAATTTATTTGTACAGTTAGGGCTAGAAACATGAACTTTGGTATGGTTGTTACTTTAGAGACTTAAATGCTAGCTAGATCTTTGCAATAAGTAAGACGAAACATTATGATAGTCAACATTTTTTATTCCAGAATTTAAGCCCTGCCTGTGAGTAATGCCATATGGTTACCCTGCCTATGGTAATAACAATTGAGTCTACATCTGCGATCGCTAGATAGATACATGATGCTTCAACGTGTGAGACACGCTACGTCACATATGTAAGCGCTTTGGTAGGAAAGGACGCAAAGTATTGGTGATGGGAGAGAAAGGAAAACATAATTTAATCTTCGATTTTTCAGAAACGCTCTTCCGCTGAGCACCGGAGCGCAATGTTTAAGCTCCGGTGAAGTCTGACCAATATTTAAACATTGCCTAAAAACAAAGAAGTATCGGAGCCGAGCTCCGGTAAGCTCCACCGCAAATTAAGCGCTCCTCACAGGCATGTATGTTTAAGTCAATGAAATTACAATCAGTGCTTCTTTCCTCCGAGGGACAGGATGCAGTACCTCCCCAAGAGCAAGACGTCGTTGCTACATTACCATCAAATGAAATACAGTCTTTAAATTTGTGTATAGACCCCCTACGAAGCAAATGATTCGAAAGAAACACTGATTGCGAAAATCTGTTCAATCACAATAAAAAAATAGCTTTCTATAACTTTAAAGTACTTTTTTTTAATTCTTACTTTTGCAAAGATTTTTTCCTATGTATACGCACATAGCTTGGTCTTAGATATAACTAAGAGATTAAAAAAAAAAAAAAAAAAAGTTGTTTGAAACTGAGAGAGACATAGTGTATGTTTTATTTTCCCCCGGGAATTAGATGGTCTGTTATTGTTTCGAACATGAACAAAGACAGAAATGCAATCAAGAAACGGTCCACTGTATACTATATAACTCCAAGCGTCTGTGTGGCAGTATATGCCTCTTCTTTTACTATAAGACGTCTCGACAAAGTGACGCAGTCTAAATAACCAGTTTTGACTTTACCGATGCATGTAGTATGCGCTTGCACAGTTTTAAGTAGAATTTTCGCCGTTTAATTGAATCACATTGTTAAATAGAATTTGATTTAACAAAGCGGCGAATTCCGCCAACAAGGAACGGCCAAAAAATTTAATTTTAACTTTAGTTTTGATTCATATAAGCGGCAATTATAGTATTTTTTTTAGCTCTGGGGGGTGTTTTAACCCCTAAACCCCTCCCTTGGCTGCGCCACTGATTGCAAATAATGAGTGGACCAAGAAAATTTATTTTAAAATACTATTGTAAGTATGAAAATATATCAGAAGTACAAAAACAAATATCGCAGGAAGTTTCAGACAGATCCATACCTATGCGACGTACAATTGATCGGATAAAAGATAACGAATGGATGTTCATAGACAATGTTCCGGAACCGCAATCGAGCAAGAATGCGCCACCACACCCAATGAAATGTTTGTTGAAGTTTGTGAATCAATAGCCCACCGTTATAAGCAGTGTATTGATCAGAACGGTCATCATTTTGAACATTAGCGGTAGGAGGAAAAGTTATACATTTTATGTAAATTATTTTGCAATTTGAATATTAATTATATGTGAAAAAAAAAACTGGAGTTATAATCATTCAAATTGTGTATACATTTTTCTGACGTACCCTGTATTTCAATATGAGCTCAGTAATTTATCAAATTTATACCAACAAATCTTCCGCTTTTTTTTTTCTTTAATCAAATGAAACCAGAAAATATATGGAAGAACCATATACAAATAAAAAACATTTCTATAAAAAAAAATACTGGTTTAAATTATATTTTTATGACGTGAAAAAAAAAACGGAAAATTGACAGGTGTACAAATTAAGAGAAGATTTGGAGAATATCGAGAAATAGAATCGTCAGGCTTTCTAAGCAAAAATGCCAATGGATGATAGCGACTTGGTATGAAATGGGCCATTTTGACAATTCCCCCCCCCCCCCTCTACCTATGCCTGCGAGTCATTATTTTCAGAAATGAATGATATGAAAAATTTAAATAGAAATCACTTGTCAACTTGTACTCCGATTCAGCTTACATCTCATTAAAAGTAATTAGATATAAGCCCGATATTATTCGGCATCCAAGATGCAAAAATAGAAACCGTATTTACATTTGTATTACTTTATGAAATATTATTGCTCCGCCCGCCCGCCCTCGATATTAAGAAATAAACTTAAAAATATTTTTGCTTGAATATAGTTTCTAACCTTTATTTTTAATTTGGAAAAAATAAGTTCATCAATTTCAAATTTTAAAATAATAAAATCTGAATTATTTGACTGACTTCAGTTGGAAAATAGGCAAAAGAATGTATCCCTGCTTTACTATTTTATCAATGTCCTCGTCATCAGACAGAAATTTTGTAGACCTCAGCTATCCAAGGACTTTGAAGCATTTTCCGAACATCCCGATTCATTCAGCCTTTTCAGTATTAATTTCTTTTCTTTTCTTTTCTTTTCTTTTTTCTTTTCCAGAGATATATAATTTTGATAAGTTTCATTAGAAAACTTATTTTATGTTATCTTTCTAAATTATGTACTATTTTAAACTATGTAACAAATAATTCCAAACTATGTTTGCTATTATTTTTTTACAAATAATACATTTTTGTTTTTTGAAAATCAATCACACGGGGGGGGGGGGGGGGGGAGAGATTTTTTGATGGCTACCAGAGTTTATTTGTAAATCCCTGCATTGCTATAAAAGCATAAAAAATAAAAAATAAAAACATTTCTTTAATACCTGATTGCTACAAAAGCATAACAAAAGCATTTCTTTAGTCCCTGATTGCTATAAAAGCATAACAAAAGCATTTCTTTAGTCCCTGATTGCTATAAAAGCATAAAAAAAAC
Organism: Maratus michaelseni; assembly: GCA_963931845.1. Classification (NCBI taxonomy): domain Eukaryota; kingdom Metazoa; phylum Arthropoda; class Arachnida; order Araneae; family Salticidae; genus Maratus; species Maratus michaelseni. The sequence goes on from OZ007594.1 coordinate 58,224,495, forward strand.
ATTTCTTTAGTCTCTGATTTCTACTATAACTTTTGCACACTAAAAAAAATCCGTGAAAATACAAGAGATTTTCCGTTAAATTTTACGGAGAAGTTTCATTTTTCCAAAACAACAGTACAATTTCCGTAAATGACATTAGTTGCGTAAAGAAGATTCCAAATCCCTAAATATACAGAAAGTTTTCCGTAAATTTAATGGATTTTTCCGTATTTCTTACAAAACTGTACAATGTCCGTATTTCTTTCAAAACAATGCCATTTCCGTAAATGACGTTCAGGGGTTTGCGTACAGAAATCGCCTTGTTTGAAATGCGAATTAAGATTGTTGTATTTACTTGAGTTTTTCTAAGATCCAGGTCTGAACCAGTCCTACCCGTGGGCCTATTTTTTTGTCATTAGACTCGGGCCAATCCTGGAACTCATTCTAACCGGGGTTGTGTCTGGGCGGTAATTTTTTGTGAAAATAATAGTGATATTTTTATTTTTTAGTGAAATCTTTAGAAATTTATTTTATTTTCATAAATTACAGAAAAATATATTTTTTAAATCTACTTTTTTTTCTTTATAGTGCTTTAAATTGTGAATTTTTTCACAGACGTTTTAAAATTTTATTTTAACTTTATTAACGTGAGGCAATATTAGGTTATTAAAGGTTTGAACAAAACTGATTTGTCTTATAAATTTGTGAATTAAACTAAAATTTATTATTTTATAAATTATAATTTTTTACAAAGTTTATATTTTTTTCTTTAAATTTATAAAAGTAATTAATAATTTTTTCTTTACTTTCATAAAAATGAAGTTTATGATTTTATAAAGTTTATAATTTATTTCGTTAGTTTATAATTTTATAAATTAAACTAAATTAATAGGTCCAAATTTAAACTAACCTATCCCAAGGTCATTAATTTCAAAATTGTATCTAAAAATCTATTTTTTTATTTTAATATTTTTAAGGTTTCATAAAATAATATCTTTGCAAATTATCGGTATGTGGGTATTAAACTAAACTGATTTGTGCTATATTCTTGTGAATTAAACTCAAATTTATTATTTTATAAATTATAATTTTACAAAATTCATAATTTTCTCTTTAAGTTTATAAAAAATAATTAATAACTTTTTGTTTACTTTATAAAATTATAAACTTCATTTTTATAAAAGTTTATAATTTATTTTATTAGTTTATAATTTTTATAAATTAAACTAAATTAATTTAAACTAAATTATTAAGTCCAAATTTAAACTTACCTATCCTAAAGTTATTAATTTCAAAATTTTCTCTAAAAATCGATTTTTTTCGTTTCGATATTTTAAAAATTATTCATTTTAATAGAACCATACACAAAAGCTCGCAGCAAAGCTTAAATATAATAATTTAATTTATTATAAATTTGTTTATTCACATAAGTTTTTAAACTAAGAGATAAAGAAAATTTACTTTAATAGCATGTAATAAATACGTCTGCTTAAGAAAATTATTGTTTTTACTGGAATTGATAAATAAATCAACACACAAATTAATTTTAAAAAAATCATTACTGTTAATACAATATTTTACGCATATAATACATAAAAAATTTAAATTTATCTGTTATAAAACATCAAATAATAAAGAAAAATGTAGAACAATTTTGAAAAGAAAATATTAAAAACATTGGATCTCTGAAAATATCCATCTAACTATGAGAACTTCAAGTTATTGCATCATTAAAAGCATCTCAAATAAGCAACAACATTTGAGTAAGTGACGTGTCCAAGCATAGTGTAGTGGTCTGGCGCGCTCGTTTAGTAAACGGAGGGTCTTGGGTTCTATACTCATCGTGGGAAGTGGTGGTTGTTTATTAAAAACTCGCTCAGAAATGAATGGAAAAAAAAAAAAGAGAAGCGTATCCATTCCTTATAAGATGTTCCTTGAGGGATAAGTTTTTTTTTTTTTTTTTTTTTTTTGGGGGGGGGGGGGGGGGGATGGTCCTATAAAATTTATTTTAACGACATAAAAATTTCTAAAAAATACGGAAGATATCTGTTATAAAACGGAAATTTAAAAACGGATATTTCAGAAATCACGGAAAATTTCCTGGAATTTACGGAATATTTTTTCCGTTAAAATACGGAAATAGTACTGGCGTCTCGATTGCCAGTACAATTTCCGTTATTTTCAGGAATTTTTTTTACAGTGCAGTGTTAATACCTACATGTATGTTACCCGGATATATTGGCAAGTCATGATCACATAAAAAAAATTTTTGGAAATAAAATGGCACGTCAATGTAACAAGGTTCGTCGCCCCTGGTCTATACAATAAAATATTATTGTGATTTTTTTAAAATTAATTAATTTATTTATTACTTACTCATCATATGTAGTATAGAGTAAGTCTTGTAATCGTTTTAAAAATCGATATATATAATTTTTTTTGGCAGATTTACACGTTTCAGACACTGGAAATTCCGAAAAACATATTTTTAGAAAAAAAAAATTGCCGTCCGTCATGTGTGTGTGTATGTCTGTAAACGCTCTATCTCCCGAACAAATTGAGATAGAGACTTGAAATTTGGTATATACTTAGTATGTAATAATGGGAAGAAGTTTATTGAATTTCAGTAACCTGGATTATCCGGAACTATTTTTTTCGGACTCTCGAAATATTCGTTCTGATAAAAGGTATATAAAATTTTTCGAAATTGTTTATTTTAAGAAAAGAATATAAAATACATTAAAAAAAACATTAATTTTGCATATAGAATGAAGTCGGTCGGATAATGAGTTGGCGAGATATTTGTAATCCTATTTTCCATACTCTTTTATTTTTCATGACCCTGTATTTCAACCAAATTTCAATTAAAAGATATATTTTAATTGGAAGTGAGACGTTCAATCCGACGCAATAAACCGTTAGTTAATATGATTATTATTTTGGAGTTATAAGGATGTTTCTCTTACGAAATTCAGTAATTAGAGCATTTAAAGTTTATGACGTCATCAAGCCCGATTTTATTCGAATTTCAATGCATTTTATAAGTAGTTTACACATGTTTTATTTTCATATTTTATATTATGATGAGTAAGTATTACGGTGGCCCCCAACGACTAGTTTATCTATTTATTTGTGTGCCGCATGATTATCCTAAAAACATTGTACATGTAATAAACATACATTATATAAGAAAAATAAAACCCGAAAAAAAAAAAAAAATCATTGATTTAACGAACACAAAAATTATGCAAAATAACTTTAGTTACACATAACAAGATTTTATTCATCCGTTGTATTCCTCGCTGTCGTGTTTCTTCCTAGACGACAAACTGTTCTTATGTGTTTATTTTAGGTACACTTGTGCAAGTGTACTTATTTATTCCATTCTGTAGACAGAGGCAGAGACAGTAACTGAATCATAAGCGTCTAAGCTTCTCATTCGAATTTCCCTTTTAAATTGAACTTTGTTTTAAAAGGGAAAATTCGAAAATTAAATTAAAAGGGAAATTTTTCAAGGGTGGTGAGATATATTATATCCCACTTAATTTTAATCAAGATTTGTATCAATTTTTGAATAAAATTTTATTTTTATAGTTTTGGTGAAATAAAGCTGTAAAGTTGCAATTCCTTATTTTGAAATAATTTTTTTTAGAAAATTCTTGTGTAATGATACAGAAATGCAATTACTTGCCCTTGAAAGGGTTAAACTTGCAAAAAGATCCAACTTAACTTATACAAGTATAATACATATTATTATTACTATTATTAGTTCACAGGCTATCAAAGCTTGAGAGCTAATGTACCCGCAGGTTCTGTATGTACGTACATAAATATGTATGTATGTAACGCGATAACTCATGATAGAAATATCTGATTTGCTTCAAATTTTCTATATAAGTTCATTCTGATAAGGCGCTTTTTGCTTCAAATTTTCTATATAAGTTCATTGTGATAAGGCGCTTCCCTGATTAGTTTTGGGGTTCATTGGTTAAGTATAAGGGGGAACGGGAGGCTAAAGTCCCCCCTTTAATTTAGATAAATGGGTTTTTCATGCAGAATTATCCGATTTGCTTCAAATTTTGTATGTAGGTTCATTGTGATAAGGCGCTTCGCTGATTAGTTTTGGGGGTTCATTGGTTAAGTACAAAGGGCAGGACGGGGGGCTAATTCCCCCTTAATTTATGTATGCAGAAGTATCCGATTTGCTTCAAATTTTGTATATAGGTTCATTGTGATAAGGCGCTTCTCTGATTAGTTTTGGGGGTTCATTGGTTAAGTATAAAGGGGGGGGGGCTAATCCCCTTAATTTATTGTTGGTTTCTTTATTTTTTGAGGGGCATTATTTTTTTAAATAAGAGTATAATGTACAATTAGTGTGAATAACCCGTGAGCTCAACGCCAACAGTTTAACTGGGCACTTTTCTTTCTTTCTTTTTTTTTTCGGACCAATTGTCTTAAATCGAAATAAGTATGTGTGAAAGTTTTCTTTTTCTTTTTTCGCTCTTTATTCTGTTATTTTTTAACACTTTCTAGCATAGTTGAAAAGTGCTTTTAAATTCCGTTTGACTATCTGCCGTCTCTCTGTCCGCACTCTCTCGTAAATGTGCCCGAAGTGCCATGAAATTTTTATATGTTATTAAGTTTTACTATAGAATGTTTGGTATTAAAAATGAAGTGTGTAGTATTAATATTTCGTTTACAGGGACACACAAAATAATAACGTTACATTATGGTCTATGAAGAAAAATTGTTTGCGGTGCATTTTATTCATGTTACACAATGCTTCAAACATATTGAAATTGATTTGAGATGTACTACAACATGCTTTCTCAGGAGAATAGAATAAGTAGCATTTATAAATCGTATACAAACACGCACAAAATAATTCCATTCTATTATGATCTATGGGGAAAATTTCTTTGCGGTCAGCATAGGGTTACATATATCAATGGATATATAATATCAATATATGATATATATCAATGGATATAATTAGAATCCCCCCCTTTGTTTCAAAAAGATCATTAATAAAACAATTGCTTGTCTTTAAAATTGAATGAGTTGCGCTTAATTGAAAATTCGCACTATAACAAATTAGAAAATCTGTGTGATAATACAAGAGGTAAAACGAATTATAATACATATACAGTTGGCCTTAAACAAAAGATAAACGATGCTTGCAAACAATGTTAGTGGTGAAGAAATTTAAAACATTTAAAAAGCATTGTTAGATTAGAAGAGCTCAGCTATGTAATGCAGCTGACGGAAAACACTTAGAGAAAGCTTAGCGAATTATTATTTTGTTTTAAATTATGTTTTCTATGTATTGCAGCTGACGGAAAACACTTACAGAAAGCTTAGCTAATTATTATTTTGTTTTTAAATTATGTTTGTAAGTTTTAACAAGAACGAAAAATCATGCGTCAAGCACAGATTATGTAACACTTTCCAACATTTCCAAATTAATTTTACCAATCATTATCGTTTAATAAGGTGAAAGATGACATGTAAGTAAACAATTTGCAAAACGTATAACATATTTAAAAACACAATTTTAGGAAATACCATCAATACTTCGAAAAATATCCGAATTATTTTGTGCAGCCTGGTATGTGATCTATAAATATGTATATGTACTACATAGAATGCTAAATTTTAGTTCAGTTAGGAAACGCGTACCACAGTTTAAAATTCTCCTTCTGGAATTTCCCTCAATAAACGGAAATGTACTCGAGAACTTTTGTGCTTCCCTCTATAGGATCTATAGAATTTATACACATCAAGTAATAGAGAAAAATGAGTTAAATTTAAAAACGCGTTCAGCCACTGATAACGCAGTTCCAACAATTATTGTTAACAGACAGTAGTGAATTCTTTTGTATGTCCCTGTAAATGAACGATGAAAGCTATTCACACCAATATTCTGTAGGAAGCCTCTTGTAATGCACCTTAGTGATATATATCAATTTCAATATGTTTGAAATAGTGAAACATTATTAAAATAAACTGCAAGCTATTTTTCTCCATAGACGGCAATGTAAGAGAATTCTTTTGAGTGACCCTGTAATGAAACTATAAGTGCTATGCACACCCTATTCCATAATAAGCCTCTTGTAGTGCACACCACAGTGATATATATTAAATTCAATGTGTTTTAAATTGTGTAACATCATTAAAATAAACCTCAAATAATATTTCCTCATAGAACGTAATGTAGCGGAATTCTTTTGAGTATCCCTGTAAAAAATCTATAAGTGTTACAAGCTCCATTTTCAATACCGAACATGCCATAGGAAACCTCAATAACATATATCAATTGCATGCCAATCCAGATATATTTACGTGAATTAGAGCACGGTCAGACAGACAGACACACGGCAGACAGACAGACAAATGAATTCATAAACACGTTTCAACTTTGTTGGAAAGTGTTAAAAATGCATTTGTCTCCTTACACGATGTTTACTTATGTAACTCTTTTATTCAGATGTATTTCTAAAGAACGCAATCGTCAAATTGTATTAGACACTATTTTCGCTGATAAAATAGTATTTAAATGGTTCGAAAAAGGAATATATGTAAGTCAGCTTTGTTTCTTTATTGTTCAGTAAGTTCTAAATATACCGACTTGCAGATTGTTTAATGATTTTGTTGCAGCTCTAGGACAATTTTCTAACTGGCAAATTTTGTATAGAAGTGTCATATAAAAATTTAAGAAGTATAAATTTCGAAAATTAACGAGAGTGCAAATTTCATTAACAGTATTACGTACTATCTTATTTTAAGCACTTTTGTAATTTACATTACCTACTTATTTTGAACAAGTAAGAAATTAAAGCACATTATCGAACATCCTGTATATCGCCCAATACATTATACTCAACATTCACAAATGTCTGTAAAATTAATTTTATAGCAGGAATAATTTATGGGAAAATATTTCTAGATGATATTCTACTCTAGATGGTAGTGTATTCGAATTATTTTGAATCGGTTGTATATATGGGATAGACTTATTAGGGGTTGTACATATATAACGTTATCACTTTAGGGGGAGGAGGGGTGTTGTTGTATTTGATATCGTTATCATTTTTTATCCAACCAAAATTTTCTCTTTTTTTTATAACTTTTTTTTTCTATCAAAATGTTCTGCTATTTTTTTTTTATGAAACTACAAAGTTATTATTAAAATTATTAAATTATTATAACATTTTTTCCCTTAAAAAATATGGAATATCCCAATAATTCTGCAAGAAAAATCCATTTATCTAAATTAAGGGGGGATTAGCCCCCCGTCACCTCCTTTATATTTAACCAATGAACCCCCAAAATTAATCAGGGAAGCGTCTTATCAGAATGGACCTACATACAAAATTCGAAGCAAATGGGATATTTCTATCAAGAGTTATCGCGTTGCGTACATACATACGTACATACACACGTGCATACAGAACCTGAGAGCACATTAGCTCTCAGGCTTTGATAGCCTGTTGCTAAAAAAGCAAATAAGCTTACATTTATGTTACAATTTTTCAATTAAAAAAAATATATATTTGGTATTTAAAATTTTGTTGCATAAAACATAAAATTCTCTTAATTCTTGACACTCAATCCTGTAGTTTTTTTTTTTTTTTTTGTAAGTGTAAAAAGCAAATTGTGTCTGTTTTTTATTAATTGATATTCAATTTTGTTACGTAAGTAAAAAAGAGAAAAAGAAAAGAGAAAAAAGAAAAAAAAGAAAAAGACATTTAGAATATTATTTTACTAAGTGTTTAGGCTAAGTACAATATGTTTCAGTTCCTAGTTTATATTATGTCTGAAAATATTTATAATCATCAATAAGTTGATTATTTTGAAAGTATCGGATATGTATATAAAATATCGGATATGTATATAAATTATCGGATATATATATAAAATATCGGATATGTATTAAAATATCGGATATTTTTGATAATTTCGAAAACATTATGATATTTACGAACCCAGCATACGGCTGAGTTAAGTGAGTGTTCTCCATATGACATTTCTCCTGCATGCAGTGCATAAGTTCTTCGTAAAATATGCATCAACTTATGAATTAAAATTTATAAAATCAAATACATTTAATTTCTTTAAAAAAAAATTCAAAATTCAAAAGTGGGGCTGTTTAAACATTTCTTTAAAGCAATAATTTTTAGATAGACAACAAGCTTAAAATTACAGCCAACTTTTGACATTTGAAAAGTATTTGACCCTTTAAGGTTGTCGTCAGTTCACTACTAATTACGACAGTGAAATTATCACTAATTTTAACGATATTTAAATTATTTTTATTCTAAAATGTACTTACCATTTGTAAAGTGAATGCAGTGTTTTCCTTTTTATTTCACGGTCAAAATTTGTAACGTTGGCATTATCCGTTGCCATGGAGACACAGCGAATTCAAAGTCAGATATCCTCAACACATCGCTTCTGTACATACTATGGACTGTAATGACTATTTTCAAAGAATGGACGTTTTCAAATGACCAAATTTACAAAACATATTTCGTTGGTGTAGAGATATAGAGGTATACAATTAATAAGAATTCGGAAACATCTGTTAGTTGTAAAAATCCACCGAAGCGCCAAGTTAAAAATGGCACGTTTCCAGCCACGCACGATATACGGGCCCGGGAAAACACCTGTCAGCTCCGATGAAAATAGTGTTTGAGATACGGAAATATTTACCGGCGTTTTAAAGATATCAAAAAGACGAACGTCAGAGATATATAGAAGAAAATATTAAGAAAACGTGTGCGTGATGGCGTGCTTCAAAACTGGGAACAAAAAGTGTTTGAACAAGGGTAATCAGTGTACAATTCAGTCAATAAAATGGATTTAATAAAGAGCCCTTTTTTTCTCTTTTAATTTCTAATTTAAAAATAATATTAGATTTAGAAACTGAACAAAAACAATACAATTTAAATCTATATTTTAAAGCAAAAAAAAATGTCCTTGAGTATCGCTGATATCATACATAGGCGTATGGGACTATGATATATTTAAGACCTCCATATCAAAAATTTAGCATCCATAATTTTACGTATATATCCATTATTCAAATATGCGATTTTTGTTTCAGTTACAAATGAAATTTGAAAATCGTCTGCATTCCCATAGGAAAGCATTATGACCCTAAAAAGAAATGTTCTATATTTTTCGAACAAATGAACTAAATTTAACCAAAAACTATACGGCTTAATTTCCGGGTATCTCGCCAACATACCTACCAAAAATCAACCTAATCAGACGTTTTTTATACGGCAGTTATCGCACAACAGCCAAACAGACAGAAACCAAAAACTTTTCGCGTCACCACAGTGAGCCTTCACTGACGTTTCGGAAATTAAACTACTTTCCTTTTTTTAAATTTGAGAAAAAAAAAGCAAAATATACTAGAGTAGAGCATTTTCTTAACTGAAATTTTAATTTTAAATTAAAACAAGAACGAAAAATCATGCGCCAAGCATAGATTATGTAGCACTTTCCAACGCTTCCAAAATAATTTTACAAAACATACCGTTTAATAAGCTAAAAGATAACATCTAAGTAAACAATTTGGAAAACGCATAACATATTTAAAAACATAATTTCAGGAATTTCGAACAGATACAATATTCGGAAAAGTATACGAGTACTTTTATTCAACCCTGTATATGATCTATAGATTTGTATATATACTATATAGGTTGATAAATTTTAGTTTAGTTAGGAAACACGTAGCACAGTTTAAAATTCTCCTTCTGGAGTTTCTGTCAATAAACGGGAATGTGTTCTCGAACTTTTGTGCTACTCTGTATATGAAATACAGAATTTATACACATCCAGTAATAGACAAAAAGTGAGTTCAATTGAAAATCGCGTTCAGCAACTTAAAACGCCAGGAATTATTGTTAACAGACAGTAGAGAATTCTTTTGTATGTCCCTGTAAATGAACGATGACTGCTATACACACACTATTCTGTAGTAAGCCTCTTGTAATGCACCTTAATAATATATATAAATTTCAATGCGTTTAAAATAGTGAAACATTATTTAAATAAACCGCAGACGATTTTTCTCCATAGACGTAATGTAACGGAATTCTTTTGACTGTCCCTGTATAGTAACTATAAGTGGTATGCACACCCTATTCCATATTAAGCTTCTTCTAATGCACCTTAGTGATATATATAAATTTCAATGCGTTTAAAATAGTGAAACATTATTTACATAAACCGCAAATAATTTTTCCCCATAGACCGCAATGTAACGGAATTCTTTTGAGTGTCCCTGTAAAAAAACTATAAGTGCTACACACTTCCGTTGAAATAGGGAACATGCTATAGATAACGACAATAACATATAAAAATTGCAGAGCAATCCGAGCATATTTACGGGAGTTAGAGCACGGACAGACGGCCAGACGGCCAGACGGCCATACGGCCAGACAAACCGAAGTCATAAGCACTTTTCAACTAGGTTGGAAAGTGCTAAAAAGTGTAAAAGTATAAATAGTTGAAAAAAAAAAAACACCACACTTTTATAAGCGTTTAATGCTTATCTTGAAAATCACGCCTAATTTCATAACTGCAATCCATGTTTTTCTCCAAAAATTTCTGTTATAATACATTCATTTGGCGTGCACTGCAAAAAATAATAATACTGGCAGCTGGGGTGCCAGTTTTATACTGTAAAATCAACAATTATTTTTTGCAGTGTGGGCACCGAACTTTATTATGGAAAATTCAACTCTTTTTTTTTTTTACATGCTTGATAGAAAACTTAACGCAGTACTTATTTAAAAAATATATAATTTTTGCTCTTTCTTTTTTTTTAGGAAATAACAAAAGGAAAAATAAATGAAGCATTATTTAAACTATCATTTTAGGATTTCTAAATTGATTTCTCAACGTATAATCATAATTTAACCCTTTAAATACGGAAGTCTAATAACGCAATAGCATTAAAAATATGACAAACGCCCGAACTCTGAAATATACTGCAAGATTTTTTATCCCCCTTTTCTTTTGCCTGCCTTTTGTCAGAAATACAGTAAGAATGCTGCTATCTTCGAAAGTGGAACCTCCCTAAAATCATTAGAAGGCTCCCCACACGTTGATTGCAATAATCCCTTACTCTGTGGAAATAGTTGGATTTTTCCAAGGGAGAGAAAATGCAACACTTGTTTCACAGGTGATCGGGTGGTCTGGCCGTAGTTTGCATAGTCGCCAGCCGGATGTCTCGGGCGGTTCAGTAGCGAAAGGGTTAATTAAAATGAAACTATTAATTAATTAAAGCTAATTAAAAAGCAATACACTCTTTATTTTTTATTTGTCATATATATTATTTCTCCTGTCAACATCCCTTTCTCTAAGAAAATACGAAACGCAGAACGACGAATGAGATAGTATATGAAAGGATTTTGAACAGGCTTCTCACATAGCACACTTAACATTTCGTTAAAACATAATTTTTTTTATTAAAAACTGCATTTAATTAAAAATTAAATCGGCATTGTTTTCATAAATGAAATGCAAGTTTTTCCTCAAATCAGTGCTGCCACAAAAATAAAATACTGCATTATCAGATGACGTTATCCTATGATGCAATTAAAATACGATTGCTAATTTATTTCTTGCGCGTACTTTTTGCAAAAATATCGAGCTTTTAATCGGGTTTTTATTTAATTTTTATGCATGCGTCACCTATTGTTTATTTCTTTACTTTGTTTAATCCACAGATAATATATTCTACCAGATAGGACACTTCCATAAGCTCAATGGTAACCGAATCGCAACTTCAGAGCCCCTAGTGACAACAGTCGCAAACGGTTCGGGCTGTCGCCACAGGTAGGTATAACTTATCTTATTTGTTTAGTATCTATCTTTTTCCCCCCGCAGTTTCGGCGATGTTTGTTATTATTTAAAACATCAAACGCATTTTATTTTATCATACAAATACTAGAAACTAAGCAAATAAGTTCTGAATTATATATTTACACGAGTTTCTTACAGATTTACATTTCCCCCCGCAGTTTCGGCGATGTTTGTTATTATTTAAAACATCAAACGCATTTTATTTTATCATACAAATACTAGAAACTAAGCAAATAAGTTCTGAATTATATATTTACACGAGTTTCTTACAGATTTACATTTCCCCCCGCAGTTTCGGCGATGTTTGTTATTATTTAAAACATCAAACGCATTTTATTTTATCATACAAATACTAGAAACTAAGCAAATAAGTTCTGAATTATATATTTACACGAGTTTCTTACAGATTTACATTTCCCCCCGCAGTTTCGGCGATGTTTGTTATTATTTAAAACATCAAACGCATTTTATTTTATCATACAAATACTAGAAACTAAGCAAATAAGTTCTGAATTATATATTTACACGAGTTTCTTACAGATTTACACACTTTTTTATAATAATTTAAACTGAGAAACTTTCAAATATTTAAACGATTCGATACTTGTAAAATTTGTTTGTTTATGTTATCGTAATACTTATGAAAATTATTTAAAACCACTTTTATATTTCTTAACGATGTATATGTGGTTATTTAAAAAATAAATAAATATAGCATATTTAAAAATACTATTTAGTGCTAAATTTTAAATGTTATTTTAATACGATTTTAAATATTTTTTATTTAAATATTCCATTTAGTGAAGCGTTTTAAACAACGTTATTTAATACGATTCTAAATATATATATTTTTTAAGTAATAAATATAACATATTTAAAAATACCATTTAGTGCCACATTTTAAACAATGTCACTTAATACGATTTTCACAATTTTAATGTCTGCAGTAAAACACACTGCTATTTATTATTATTTTTTTTTTTTTTCATATAAAAAGCTTTACTGAAGCATGATAAAACATTAAAGAGACAAATTTTAAAAATAAAAATTTATTGCACATTTTGTAAAAAATACAACTGTATAGTAGGATAAATTTTGTGAATGTTTTCAACATAAATACAAAATTCCATGCATTAAAAAGTAATATTACATGGAAAGCATATTTTCTAACTACTTACTAAAAAATTCAGTTGGAACATATTTTATATACAAAATTTTAATATCATAAATATTTGATAACATTAATTTTATACTTTTAAATAATGTGTTGTAACTCAATTTACTGTTTTTAGGTAGATTTCTTAAGAAATACTAACTATTTATTACATTCTCCCATAAGTTGGAATTTTTGAAAAATTTTTGCAGACCTACGCCGATTATGACTCCTAGAACCCAAAACCACTCCCAGTTCAAAACTTTATATATATATCTATGTCACTTTTTTATGGACACAATAACTCTAATAATTCTGCATAAATCTCTTCCAAACTGATACATAAAATCAAGGGGCATAAAATCTCGGTCAAGTTTGTTAATGGGCAAAATCTAACGATGGAGGGGCTTTTTGTGAAAATAGAAAATCCCCCATAATTTCTTAACTATGCTACGTATCGAATCTATTTAAAGTTATTACTTGTAGGAAAAGGAGAAAATTTATGTATGACAGATTTTTGATATCATTAAAAATGGTCCCAAAGGGAGCGGGAAAGGGGGGAGGGAGGTTAGAAGAAAAAAATTCATAACTTCATCAATTCACAAGATATGAAATCCGTTTAAATTTATCATAAATCCTCTTAATATTATCTAAAACTTTTGTATTGACAAATTTTTTATAAGACCAACCTTTATAGCAAGAAAAATAAATAAAAACACTCACTACCTATTACATTCTTCCCTAAATTGGAATTTTTGAAAAAAATTTGCAGATCTACGCCGATTATGACTCCTAGAACCCAAAACAACTCCCAGTTCAAAACTTTATATATATATATCTATCTATGTCACTTTTTATGGACACAATAACTCTAATAATTCTGCACAAATCTCTTCCAAACTGATATGTAAAATCAAGGGGCATAAAATCTCGGTCAAGTTTGTTAATGGGCAAAATCGAACCATGGGGGGGGGGCTTTTTGTGAAAACTGAACCCCCCCCCATAATTTCTTAATTATGATACGTATCGAATCTATTTAAAGTTATTATTACTTCTAGGAAAAGGAGAAAATTTATGTATGACAGATTTTTGATATTATTAAAAATAGCCCCAAAGGGAGCGGGAAAAGGGGGGGGGGGTTAGAAGAAAAAAATTCATAACTTCATCAAGTCGCAAGATATGAAATCCGTTTAAATTTATCATAAATCCTTTTAATATTATCTAAAACTTTTGTATTGACAAATTTTTTATAGGACCAACCCTTATAGCAAGAAAAAAAATAAAAACAAAAAAAATCCCTGCTGGCTCCACCTGCAAACAAGTTAGGTTTCGAAGTGGGTGGTTCCAACTATCGCATCATGGCAAAAAGGTAATTTTTTCCGCAATTTCCAACAAATAGGCACCCCATGGTCTGCGTTTTCGAAATCTACCTGTGCTTGTAGGCCGAGCTGTCAGGGATTTTTTTTCTTTAAATAATTTACAAACATTTATTTTACAATAACAAAGTTTTCGCCAGATTAAAAAAAAAGCAGGGTGCTGCTGATAGGAAAATGGCACTTTTTATATTCACAGTGATGCATTTTTATCAGTGTTCCTAAATATCATTCAGATATTTTAGATATGTGTAGAGTTAGTTTACTCTGAACTTTTATGTTAGCCAAGCACAAATCTCGCTAAAATCTTTTTTTTTTATCCCCCTTGTCACTAACAGATTCTATTTTCCATGTGTGTAAATTAGAAATAATATTTTGATGTTGAAATAAAATTTTTCGGTTTATGGAATTCTTTTTTTTTCTGATGAAATGAGTGTAAGGCATGACTTTTAAGGTTCTGCATTTTAAATGGATGAAAGGTTTATATTTTAATGAAATAAATGCATTACAAATCATGATGATGGTAACAATATTTGTTGATTTATCATTTGCACCCAGCTATAATCCATATCCCCTTCCAAAAAAGTATCTTCAGTAAAATTTGATTACTCGAGACAATGCACGACTCTACTTATAACTATTTTTATTCGATGGATTTGGTTTAATCTTGCTTTTCAAAGGAAAGATCAGAATATTATTTCAGCTGAAAAAAAAAATGTACTTGAATAAGAAAAACTTTGGTACTTCTCCATTATCCCGTCAACCACTTTTCATAAAAAAAAAAAAAAAAAAAAAAAAAATTAATGCCAAATAAACAAATGGAAGAATGTTGCCATTGCAATATCAAAATAAATAAATTCGAAAAAGCCCCACTCACCAAAGTATCAACTATCAGTAAGTTTAAACACAAAAAAATTACAATATATTAATGAAAACAGAAAAAAAATCTTCCGATACTTATTTATTTACATTATTTTTTCTTAATTATTCTTCTCGTCTGGTGAATAAATGTTTGTGACATCAGTTGAAATTGATCTATTGCACTTAATTATGCAAAGCAACATTTTTTTCAATGCATTTTCTCTTTTAATGTCATGGCACAGCTGTTTAAGGACGCAATTGTTATTTTAATTAATGAAATAACTAATAAATTAGTAAAACATAATGAAAAATACAGGTAAATATTGAATTAAAAACCGCTTCATGACATAACAAACACATTTAATGTATAGGTGCAGATTCACAGTCGCCACGTGGCGACTAAATTTTTTGCTGTGGCCACTAACTTTCGGTGTTTAAGTCGCCATGTGATTTAGAAGTAATCAATTTCTGGTATTCCCAGTCCCTATCGTGAAATGTTGATATTTTTTTTAAAGATTAAGACCAAAACACATAACAAACATTATTGTTATATTTTAATAACATTTCAGAATGATCTGTTTAACACAGCAAACTATTAAATATATTCGAATAGCAATGTTATTCGTAACAGTTTGAATCTGATAATTTTATTTTACATAGACTGTGATTTAAATTATATATATATAAACAAATGTTTGAAGTGTGTTTTGATTTTTACAGTGCAAAATATTCTCACAAATTCAGATTTTCTTTCATATGTGCTTTTGTCTGGCAAAATCAAAATAAGAAATATTGTTTTTCTGATATTCCCCGCTAGCATGATTGCTTAGCTTATACATATTTTTTTTAAACCGTATCTTGCCCAATCTTCTGACTGTATATGATTTAAGATTTAATTAATATTCAAATTTTGTTGTACACGTGTTTATATTAAATAAATTACTTTACACTTTGAATTCATTTCTATTATTTTTTAAGTTTTTTACCCTATATAAACACTATTGTTTTTATGTGTTTGTTTTACAATTGTGGCCACTGGATTTTTTGGGTTTAGGAGCCAGTGACTCCTTCCAAATGTTGGGAATCTGCACCTATAATTTAATGCTTCTGATGTCAAGTGAATAGGACTGCATTTTTGCCGTTAAATCCTATAGTTTGGCGATAATTTTTTTTTTTTTTTTTTTTTTTTTTTTTTTTTTTTTTTTTTTTGAAAAGTGGTCGACGGGATAATGGAGAAGTACCAAAACTTTTTACACATTAATTTTGAACATAAAATTGATATTAGATATTTGATTATAGGGTACTTTCGGTTAGCTGGCCACCAGTGAAATATATATATATATATGTAATGTATGCATAAATATACATGTATATTGATGCAAGAACTTGTTTAATGTATTTTGAAATTCATAGGATACATATATATATATATTTCACTGGCACTGGCTAACTGAAAAGCACGGATTATAGACTAGTTTTCCATTACATTAATATATAATTCTCTGATAGTAGATTTTTGATCATAGAACATTTTTTTGTCGGTTTCCAGGTAGATTCCTGCATTGAATCAGGTCGCTGTGCTGAATATGCCTAAAATAAGCTCTATCTGATATTATCAAAATAGTAAAGTTATTGATGATTATAAATATTTTTAGACTTACTAAAACATGTGAAGATTTAACAGATTAAAATTTTTCAATATTTAGTATTAGATAATTTCATTCTTAAAAAAAATGCAGATGTTTTACAGCAAATAATAGCATAACAAGATTATCTTTAACATTTTGGTGAAGCTGTAAAAGAAAATTTTCTCGATTGGAGAGATTTAAAAAAAAGAGAAACTTCAGATATGAAGTGGAATGAACATTAAAAAAAAAATGGGTGTTAGCTGTAGCATTTCAATAATAACAAATGGGTGTTAGCTGTAGCATTTCAATAATAACAATCTATTTTTTTCTGTTACTTTCTGCATCTAATGGCCAAAATATGTTGACTTGGATTTATCACTTAAAAAACAAAATCACAAGGAGTATTTGAATATAAAAAAAATTTCAACTACCTTAGATACTGATATTTATATTAAAAAGTTAACCATTTGCAGGTAATATTTTGAAGTTGGATTTGTTTATAAATGTGAAGAAATAATTAGGTAAGATAAAAATATTAAATAGTTAAATAGTTTTCACTGCAAAAAAATACTATAGTCAGTCAAAATAGAGAAAATCATTTATTGGTGTGGGGTGGGGGGCTCCTGTAATTAAACTTGCACAAGAGATTGGATAATAAAAAAATTAGAAAAAAGTTCATTTTACCTTTCAAAGTTTTAAATCAAAATTCTGTTGAATAGGCAAGCACCTTATTAAAAATGTAATAATCTAATTGATAAAAATAAATAAAATTAAATACATTATATTTGGGTAGCTGTTGCTTAAAAAATATATAATTTTGCTATAAAGCTTCTAAGTTGAAATAATTTGTACATTACTCCTGTTTGATTCTGTTTACCTTCTATCCACATTTATCAAATAACTGTAAATATCAGAGTTGTGTTGTAAGAGGTACAGCTTTTTATTTTATCACTGATTTAGAAATATAAGGAATTAACATAAGATATACATGTTAAGTTGTAAAGTCCATACAGACAACATTGTATAAACTTTGAAGACAGTAACATAATTGAATGGGGGAGTGGGAAAAGGATAACATTTCAGTTGATGTAAATGTTGAGGAAGAACAATAAACATTTATGTAAAAAAAAAAAATTTTTTTTAGAGAAATGTTCACTGTTATTAGATTGCAGGACTAGTCGATGAGGGTTCATCTTATAAATTTCAAAGAAAAATACTGATTAATATTTGTTACTTAAACTATCTCAGTTTATTTTTTTTATTTTTAGAATGTTATCCTTTTCTACTCACCCACTGAATAATAGAAAATAAAAACCTACTTCTTTTTTGTACACTTTGAATAAAACTGTTTTTAAATCTTCATTTATTTTTTTAATGTGTTTGTAGAATTTCAATTTTTGAAATCATTATACTAACAATCTTTATGAATTTCAAGAACATTTACACTGTTGAAATCTATTATTATCTCAGAGAGAAATTTAACCATATTTTGTAGAACATTTGCAGACGAAAACATATGAGCTGTATCAACACTACACATTTTTTGCACAATATGAAATAATACATCACTAGCATTTTTTAGACTATTACCCGAACAGTTTTTTACTGAGTTAGCAAAGAATTGTGATTTACTGTATTTGTAGTGTTAAACAAAGTATTTTGACAATAATTCACAGTTTAATTTTAAACTTTTTCTTGCAACATATCCAGCCATATAATAAATGAAATTTTGTCTTTACTGTAAGATGGCAAGCATGGAATTTCATGAAGAGGAACATCTACATTTAATTTGACATGATCACTGAATATGGAAGTTAAATTTAAATATTTGGAAGCACTTCTATGTTTTAATGATATCAGAATTTCATCAAAATCTATTTCACCGTTCGTAGCCTTAGACATGCTGAAAATTTTGTTTACCGTCACTGCTTGTTCGCAACTTTTTAATTGTGAGCAATTCAGATTTTCCTCATTACCTCTTTTTGTTCTTACAATATGTTTGGAGCATTTTGAAATACAATCGTTTTTTAAACCAGTAAATTAAAGATTTATAGCTGTTCCTTTTTCATCTTTTGGTGTTAGTTTGAAAGAAAAACTGGATGTCTATTCTTGAGTGTTTTAAACTGTACTACAGATTTTGGTGTAGGTATCTGTACTGCAGATTTCAGTGTTTAAGTAGCTGGACCGAAGATTTTGGTGCATGCAACTGAACTGGTGCTAACAAAAGCAGAGCAACTAACCAAAGAAGCATTTTTATCCATGGGTGAATCTTCAACATCATTTAAAGAACATCTAAAAGATAAAGAATACATTGTTATAAAAAGCAAGTTTTTACAATTCTTTTTAAGAATATAGAAATTTTTAACATACTCTACTTTACTATTCCATTAAGTTCTAAAGATTAAAGTTATAATTAAGTAAAATAATTGTTTTATATTTATCGAAATACATACAACAAAATGCATTATACTGCAGCAAATTTAAATCAAAGCATAAAGTGTTATACTCTGAAAGCTAAAGTGTATAATGAAACCATATGTAAAAATATCTCTATCCCTTCTACACAGACATTAGTCAAAATAATCAAACATATATTTCAAGGGGCTGAACTGAAAACCATGAGTTATCATTATTTCTGAATAGTATTCTGCACATATTTAACTGCAGAATTCTGCGATTAAAAAAGGCTACAGAAATAGTGGAAATCTACAGGCTATGTCTTTACACCCCTGATATACATGATCTATTTATCGAGAAATTTAGTAGATAAGTATATGGATGTATAACACAAAATATATAAAAATATTAGGGTACTTTTCGGTTAGTCGGGCACCAGTGTAATATATATATATGAATATGTATATTAATAAGTATATATATATATATATATATTTCACTGGCGCCCGTCTAACCGAAAAGTACCAATATTAATTCATAATTATTGTTTGTAATGAAAGGGTATTAAATAACTTACATTTTATTACCAATTACAGCACAACTTGCTTTCCTGTGGACATCAACATCAGTTACTTGAATAGTAGGCATAGATTCTGAAAGAATACTTTTCAAAGTATTTGTGAATGCTTCCATTTAAAATTGATTCGAGCATAAATATTGATGAGGTCTAGTAATCAGTTTCATCTGGATATTAGACATCCATTTCTCCAATCTAGAAACAAATATGTATGTAAATATACAAATCTATAGCAATAACAATGTCTAGTTTTACATAATTCTAATAAACTTTGGGTTTTTCAGATTTTATCGAAAGTTGCAAAGCAGTGAATTTAGAAAATTAATTATTTTTTATTAGTTACAATAAAGAATGGGGTTAATAAAGTTATAAATAGTTTTTTATTATTATTCAATAGGCTTAAGGATTTTGTGCATTGAGGGTGCAAATGCAAAGTGAAAATTATAAAGAAAGGGTGTGTATTAGGGGGGGGGGTTTAAAAAAGGGTAAATTTTTCATGGAAAGTGCTGAAATCTGATTGTTCATTTTATTATTTATTTTCTGTTACTGCAAAATAACAAAGGAGATTTTTTTAGCTTAAATGTAGCATTCGCCTGCAGTCTGCCATCTTTTTTTTTTAATTATTATTTAACTTTTATTATTAAATATAAATAAATGAGTCAATTAAATTAAATAACATGTTTATAATAAGTAAATATGGATGAAAATTATTTTGGAAATGAGAAACAAAGCAAATGTGTTTTGATTTAAAATATAAGATGGCGGACTGTGGGTGAATGGTACATCTGTTCCATTTTTTTTAACGTTTAATGATTTTAGACTTTATACAATTGGGATATGAGGAAGACAAAAAGCAGAAATTTCAGGAGCAAGAATAATTTAGATGCTTGATTATTTTAATATTACAATGAAGAAATAAGAAGCTGGTTGTTTATATATTGTTACAAATAAATAAGATAGAAAAAGAAAATTTAAGTTTTAAATATTTTAATCTTTGGCAGAAATATGCAGAAAAAATTTCAGAGTGGAAAAAACCCCCCTTAAGATTGGGGGGGGGGGGGGGAAGCAGAGAAAATCTTTGCAAATGTGGTAGATTTTCACCCTTGTAACAGGGTTCGTACTCATTTCTTTAAATAAAATTCGAGGACCAAAACAATAAAAATTTAAGGACATACAAATTGATAAACTATTGAATTAGGAAATTTTAACTAAATTAACTATGCTCTATTATTTATTTTTACAATAAAATAAAGAATACAGCAGAGAAGTTTTTTGCCCCTAATTTTGAAAAGATGGAGAAAAAGAAGGGACTTTTTGCAGATTTTTCTTAAAAATAAGGACCCTTAAGGATAAAAAATTACTTTTCAAAATTTTTAAGGACTTTTATGACCGTACGAACTCTGTGTAATTAAATTTTCGGAAAGAAAATGAAAATGGAAACGCGAATTAAAATAAGTATAAAAAATGGAAATGAATAAAAAGTTAAGGAAAAGGAAAAATTGTTTAAAAAGAAATCTACATTAAAGTAAAATAAAATTAGATTTTTAACATTCGTGCATTTATAATTTATAAATACAGAAATCACTTACCTTCTTTAATTTCCTGTAGGAAAACAGAAGAATGACATGATTGTGTTATTATAAAACACCTTATTTTTTGACGTTTTGCAATAATTAATTGCAAGAAAAACAGCCCTGAAACAAGCACAATGGCAATATAAATTAATTATATTTAAGAAAAATAGCTCTGAAAAGAACTTTTATGAAAATGAAATACTAAAATAGCTGTCGTGTCGATATTAAATAAACACAACTGCCAACAGAACAGGTACATGTGACCGCGACAACCTGACAGTTTATAGATCGCGCGCCTGTGCGTTAGTTCTTTGTGCTCAGTAGTGGCGCTTGTATCGCGCCGGTTCGGGTTTTCGCTCCACTGTCCTATCTGGTAGAATATATTATCTGTGGTTTAATCATGGCTGTGTATATGTGTACTGTATCGGAGCACCAGTAGATTACGTAATTTAAGGATTATCTTCCATTTAGATATACAGTTCATTAGGATTTACAAAAATTGTAAGTATTTATTTTTTAACATTTCATTAAACTGTTAATATTTCTGACGTCACTTAAATGGCTGACAAACCACAAAGTTTGAACATCTCATGTTTAAGTTCCCATAAGCTGGCAAAAAAGTGGTATACCAAATATTGATTTATGTATTTAAGACATTTCTGGAACAGTTTTGCAAAATCCGAGGAAAAGCTTTCATATGAATTCCCTAAACGTCTGATTCAGTGTTTCAATTTTCTTATAATTCGTTTTTTTTTTTTTTTTTTTTTTTTAGTATAGGGGTCTTGGCAACCTAGAGAAATAACCTTGGAGAGAGAAGAAAATTTTGCAAAAAATTTTCTGGCAACCTATTTCCATTTTCTTATACACAAGCATAATAATCATATATATTATTTCTGTTGTCAACATCCTTTTAGGTAGATTTCGTAAGAAATACTACCTATTACATTCTCACCTAAGTTGGAATTTTTGAAAAATTTTTGCAGATCTACGCCGATCATGACTCCCAGAACCCAAAACCAACCCCAGTTCAAAACTTTATATATCTATCTATCTATCTATCTATCTATGTCACTTTTTTATGGACACGATAACTGCAATAATTCTGCACAGATCTCTTGAAAACTGATACATAAAATCAAGGGGCATAAAATCTCGGTCAAGTTCGTTAACGGGCAAAATCGAACCAAGGGGGGGGGGGAGGATTGGGTGGGGGGCTTTTTGTGAAAACAGAAAAAACTCCATAATTTCCTAATTATGATACGTATCGAATCCGTTTAAAGTTATTATTACTTCTAGAAGAAGGGCCGAAAATGTATGTATGACAGATTTTCGATATCATTAAAAATGGCCCCAAGGGGGGGGGGGAAAGGGGGTGTTTTAGAAGAAAAAAAATTATAACGTCGTCAATTCACAAGATATCAAATCCGCTTAAATTTATTATAAATCCTCTTAATATTATCTAAAACTTTTATATTGACAAGTTTTTTATAAGACCAACCCTTATAGCAAAAAAAAAAAAAAAAAAAAATTAAAAAAAAAATCCATTGCTGTTGTACCTCGTTTACAGTTGTAACCATAAAGAATATTTGGCGAGTTATTACTTGCGCCCAGCTAACGAAAAAATGGGGATTTTTTTTTTTTTTTTTTAGTGTCCCTGTAAATAAACTACAAATGCTACACACTGCATCTTAAATAGGGGCTATGACATGGTAAACCTCAATAATATATAACAGTCACGTGGAAATCAAAACATATTTACGAGCATTGTTGCCAGTTGGGCTACTTTCTTTTATTCAGTTTTCTTGATTGCTACTACTTTTTTGAAATTGTAATATTAGGTTTTCTTAATCTGTCATTAATCCGTTAATATATAAGGTGAATATTTCTATTTTTAAAAAGTGGTACCAATCAAGCAATTGGAATTTTAAAAAAATAGCCGAACTGAAAACACTGTTTACGAGGGTTAGAGCGGACACAGACAGACAAAGTGAATTCATGTACTGTGGTCATTAACCCCTTCGCGACGAGCGTCCTTTACAGAATTTTTAATCTTTTGCCACCGGTTTTTCAAAACAGAAATTTTCGCCAAATTGAATCTCAGAAAGGCTGTCATTAAATAAGGCAAAGTTTACAATAAA
Source organism: Maratus michaelseni (assembly GCA_963931845.1). Taxonomy (NCBI): domain Eukaryota; kingdom Metazoa; phylum Arthropoda; class Arachnida; order Araneae; family Salticidae; genus Maratus; species Maratus michaelseni. The sequence continues at coordinate 58,248,058 of OZ007594.1, forward strand.
AAGTTACTGGTGGGAATAATCGAGGATTCTGAGCACCTTATGCGTCACGTATACGTGTCGTTCGTCCCCAAGGGGTTAAATGATAAGACGTTGTATTTTACAACAAACCATTTTTATTGATCAGCACGCCACAGCCCCACGAATACAAAAGCAACATAAATTTTATTTAGAAGTTTTTTAAGGAGTTTAGTCAGGCCAGCTCGGGTGTGCTCGCACCCAGCTAACACGCGGCATCATCTTGCCGTAAACATATTTCTTTTTTCACGAGAGAGACACTAACACGTCTGTTCTCTAGCAGCCCAGAATCATATCTCTTCGAAAAGGCTTCTTGTGTTCACATATATGGAGTCAAGGAATTTCAAGTGCTTTCAAGATGGAAACTCTGGTCTTAAGTTTTCAAAATTTATAGCGTAATATCTGTTCATATTATTGTCTGATCAAAGAAGCGACAGAGAGTTATAGATCCTTGAATCTATTTTATGAAGCGAGCATCTGGTAACTTGCTCCCATTATTACTTTGAAAGGAGTCATTATATACCTCTTATTATCATCCAATTAGCGCTAATTAATGAGCAATTACAAAGTTTCACAGTCATAAATGCTCTTCAATTATATTGGAAAATGTTAAAGAAGAGTTAAAGATCTGCCGTGTTTGTCCGAGGTAGACCGTTTTGTTCACTTTGCCACTGTTCGACACAGAAAAACGCAACTAAAAACCTCATAAAAAACCGTAAGCGAAAGGCAGTTTATTTTGGGATTAGTATTTTAATCAACTTTTTGAAAAAGACTTTTGATTGCTCGCACACTCCATTAACAGGCAATAAAGATCTTGAACAATGTATTTCTTATTGCGAAATACGTTCTTAAATATTTTGAAGGTTAATTAAGTGTGGCGTATTTAAATTGAAAAAAGGTGACATTTATTAAATTATACGTTACAGAGAGGTTCAAACTTTGATGCCTCACGTACCATGGATGCCATCAAGGAGGGGGCAGGCAAGGCTAATATCATCTTATGAAATTTAATTAACTAACTTTTCTTTATCTCTAACGAGTTTTTAAAAAATAATAAAATTCATTCTTTGTAAGGACTTGAAATAGAACTTTTTGTTAGGAGGCTCTGTTCTCCTGAACTCGTTCAGAACATTTTTAAATTATATTTTAAACACTTTCCATTAACATAGTTGAAAAGTGTTTATGAATTCGTTTTACCTGTCTATCTGTCTGGCCGTGCTCTGACTCTCGTAAATATACTCGGATTGCCATAGAAGTTTTATATGTTATAGAGTTATAGAGGTTCACAATAGAATGTTCGCTATTGAAATTGAAGTGTGTAGCATGTATAGAACGCACAAAAGAATTCCGTTACATTATGATCTATGGGCAAAAATCATTTGCGATGCATTTTAATCATGTTACGATAGTTCAAAATTGATGAGATTGATATGTATCACTCAGGAGGACTACAACATGCTTTTTGTTGAGTATAGAAAAAGTAGCATTTATAGTTCGTTTACAGATATGCGCAAGAAAATCCCGTTACATAACGATGTTTGGGGAATGCGTTTTCGATGCATTTTAATGATGTTACGTACTTCAAACATGATGCAATTGATATAGATCACAGAGATATTCACATACCTGCAACATTCAACTAAACTTCCGTACAATGCGAATTAATTTGATCCAGATAAAAGACGTTTCTAACCAGAAAATACATATGAAAAAATAATATATATTTAGTTTTATGTTCTTACGTGGAACCTATCTGATTGCATTTCTTTAAAAAATTCTTGTTTGAAACGTGTTTAATCTCGTTTAAATTAACCAACATTATACGGAAGATTAGTGTGATGTTGGCAGGTATTATTCATGTCCGTAGGACCTGAATAAGAATATTTATAAGTTTTGTCCATTTAACAATAAAAAATTATAATGTGTTAGGAAGTAGGGGAGTTCGGATTTTGAAACAACTTTTAAAAAGAAAATACTATCAAAAATCATTTATAATGTTTGAAAAAATCCTAATTTTTCATGAATTTTTTCATTTTTTATTTTGTAATGATTGTTTCTTTAAAAAATAAATGCATGATTCATCTCAAGTTTTAAAATAAATAAATTCAAAGAAAATGCTCAAAATCAATTAAATAATGTGCGAATTAACAGAAGCGGTTTTAAACCTAAAGAATACAAGTATAACGTGTTAAAAAATAAACAAGAAGATGTAAGTCGATGGGTAAGGGAAGCCCTTAAAGACAATCTGGATTAGAGATCACGTACTTCTTAGAGCAGCTTAGGAATTCAAATGAAGAGGAATGTACCCCAGCAAGTGAAAATCTCTCATTATCCTATAACTGATTCAAACCACAAACAGTGAAATTACATTCGTTAAATGGATTAAGTCACAGTCACTTCAAAAACCGATTTCATAATCCTAACGCCTCATTAAACGCCGAAATAACTTGTTGCCACAAAGGCTACAAACAATCCGAAATTTCTTTCGGAAATATAATACAGGATGTCATAAACTCCACGCACAAATTTGGAGACGACCCGCGGAACGTGTCGGGTCGGGTCGACGCAAATTTTTTTCGGTGAGGGTCGGGTTGCTTTTAAGCATTTGTTGTTCGGGTTGAGTTTTGATTTTTTCGGGTTGGGTTCGGGTTGAGTTTTGATTCTTTTGGATTAGGTTCGGGTTGAGTTTTGATTTTTTTGGATTAGGTTCGGATTGAGTTTTGATTCTTTCGGATTGAGTTTTGATTCTTTCGGATTGGGTTCGGGTTGACCCGACTTTTCAAAAGAAAGTCCTCAATATTTTTTTAATGGAAAAAACTATATATTTGAATATTAATGAGTTTATATGAGTTAATATTTACACAAAAAAGATAAAACCGATATTAGAGATAAATTGTAGACTCTTTTCCATAATCGTATTAAAATGATGATTTCTTTTCTTTCACTTCGGGTTGAGTTTTGATTCTTTCGAATTGGGTTCGGGTTCACCCGACTTTTCAAAAAGAAAGTCCTGAATATTTTTTTAATGAAAAAAACTATATATTTGAATATTAATGAGTGTATATGAGTTAATTTTTATACAAAAAAGATAAAACCGATATTAGAGATATAATTGTAGACTCTTTTTTCCATAATTGTATTAAAATGAGGATTTCTTTTCTTTATCTTCGGGTTAGGGTTTTAATACTTCGGTTTCGGGTTAGTTTCGAGTTGAGTTTTGTTTCTTTCTTGTTTTTTATGATTTCTTGTATTTTTTAAAATCTTGTATTTTTGATTCTTTCCGATTGGGTTTGGGTTGACCCGACTTTTCAAAAGAAAGTCCTGATTATTTTTTTTAATGAAAAAAAAACTATATATTTGAATATTAATGAGTGTATATGATTTCATTTTTATGCAAAAAAAGATAAAACCGATATTAGAGATATAATTGTAGACTTTTTTCCATATTTGTATTAAAAGAAGGATTCCTTTTCTTTCACTTCGTATTAGGGTTTTAATATTTCGGTTTCGGGTTATGTGTCTGGTTCGGTTCGGCTTTCGGGTTGACTTTAAGCAGAATTTTCGTGTTCATATTGGGTACAACACGACCACTGCAGTACTCTAGAACATACTACAGGGTGGAGGAAAGTTTTGATGTATCGAAAAATGTAATTTGTTTATATTTAGATACACTAAATTACCAAAAATCACCGGACACTTTCAATTTTACACATTTTGGCGAATATATGGAGAAACACTTAACGAATTCTCCGGGAATATAAAGAAAATGTTTGACTTCATATTTTTTTTAGAGAAGGTGTGATCACGAGGACTACTCACAAATTGAAGAAAAAATCCTATTTGAGATCACCCAGTAAAATAAAATGCTGGAAATTATCTGTAGCTGAAGCACATGTCTACGTGGATATTGTACAATATTTGTGTTTATTTGTGTAAGAATAGCACGGATATTCATGGAGATATAAAGGTTTCTTTAAAAAATTTAAGTAATTTTCGTATGGTTTTTGTTTTTAGCATGCAGGGTTCTTAACCAAATTTGACGCCACATTCAGAAAACTTGACAAAGTACACAATTGTAAACAGTTGTAACAGTATGTTACAGTTTAGAAACGATATAATACGTTTAAATACTCAGTTTTACAAATTACCTTCCATACTTAAAAAGTAGTCTAATTATTACGTACAGCCTTGTATACGATATATAGATTTGGATATATCTAACATAGAATGCTAAAATTTAGTTCAGACAGAAAATTTACTTTTAGCAGTTTTCACCACCAGGCGGAAATGCATCCGAATTCTTTTCTACAGCCCTGTATCATATCTAAAGACTTTTGTACACACCACATATTAAGCTGAAATTTAATTCAGGTGAAAAACGCATAACACAACTTAAACAGCAATTACCAACCATAAAAATGTATTTTGTTATTTGCGTATCCCTGTATATGAATTTATTTATATTCTACAAACTCCTATTAGTATATTAAACATGGTTAAGCAGAAAAATGCATAACACATTTAAAAACTACCCGTAAGCAATTCATTTCATACTCAGTAATATTTATGAACCCCTTTGTGACAGCCCTGTATGTGGTCTATAGAATTTATTAACACCAAGTATTATGCAAAAAAGGTAGCTAAACTTAAAAACGCATACCACAACTGAAAACGCACTTTCAGCAATTATTGCTCATAGACATTAATGTAACCAAATTCTTTTGTGTGTCCCTGTAAATGAACGATATATGCAATACACACCATACTTTTCAGTAAGAAACTTATAGTGCATCTCAGTAATGTATATAAATTCCATTATGTTTGAAATAGTGTAACAATGTTAAAATATACTGCAAACGAATTTTCTCCGTACACCGTTAGGTAACAGAATTAATTCTTTTGTGTGATCCTGTAAATGAACAATGAAAATTTTCCACCCCATATTCTACAGAAAGCAAGTTTTAGTGCACTTCACAAATGCATACCAATTTTATTAAGTCTGAAATGATGTAACATCATCAAAATGCATACTTGAAACGATATTTTCCCCATTGATCGTAATGTAACGGATTACTTTTGACTGTCCCTGTAAACGAACTATAAATGCTACACAACTCATTTTCAATAGCGATCGTGCTATAGTAAATGTCAATAACATATAACATTTTCAGGGCAATCTGAGTATATTTACGAGAGTTAAAACACGGACAGGCGGCCAGACAAACCGAAGTCATAAAAAGTTTCCAACTATATGTTGGAAAGTGCTAAAAAGGAGATTTTTAATGAGTTAAAGCTTCTTGATCTCCTAAAGAAGTGTTGTTAATTTCCTTTTCGGGAATACAGAAAACAAGTAATATAAAAAAACTTTTTTAAGTCAATTCCTACTTTTTAATCATAAATATATAATATAAACCCATGCAGCATTAATGTCCTACGTTATCTTTATTGAACATTTTTTTATAATCATCGTTGCGGTATTTTATTTTTGTGGCATCACTAATTTGAGGAAAATCTTTCATTTCATTTATGAAAACAATGGGATTTTTTTTTCTCTAAACTAAAATTAATTAATTATATTTAATTAATGAATTAATATTTGAAAAAAACTGTATTAACATCCAGTGTCATCCACTACAAGTTTAAAAAAATGTATTTGAACTTGAGTGGATGAATAGAAAATATTTTATTAATGATTGAAAATTTGAACAAGATATATAAATATATAGAGAGTGTGAGCTAATAGTAGGAATTGAAAAAAGAGCGACATATCCGAATGTGCGTTTTAACGAGGTGTGATATAACTGGAAATTTTTGTATATAAAATGCCTCTAAAATTCCTGGAATTTTATAGATTTTATATTCAGCTGTATTTTCATATAATTTTAAGAAAACTACCTACCAGAAGTTATGAAACATAATCCGAGAAACTGAGGAAAATTCTTGCGCGCAACTGGTTTGTAAAAAAGAAAAAAAAAATGTTTATCACAAAATATGCATGAATTTACGACAATAGTTGAAATAATTGAAAAATAAAAATACTACGTCTTATAGCTATCGGAGAAAATGAAATTAATAAGGCAGCAAGGCGACACGACGGTATCTAGTTCTAGGTGAAAAACGTAAAAGGTTCATTAATAATCAATAAACATATTTTTGTTGTTATGTATAACTTGTTAATGTCAAATAGAGCAAGTATCTAAGGATGGCAATATCAGTTCGATTTATTTGCATTTTTCATCATGTAATATTACCCTAATTAATACAAAGTTGATCAAAACATCGCTCTTATTTTTTTAAGCACATGTCTTAAAACAAAACGTAGTTTGAAAATGAGAAAAAAGTACCATTTGCATGAAATCATTGTAATATTTTCTTACAAAGTCTTGCGTTAATAAACAAAAAACAACAAAGTCGCGTGATGACGCATTGTGACGGTTTTCTAATTGTTAATTTTCTGACAAATTTCTGTTTTAAGGCTGTTTTTAAAATTTTCACAATTTTACGAATTTAGCAATGAAAATTAGAACGTATACGTCAATAGACAAACAGACCGAAACATAAGACTACAATGTAAAAATACCCAAATGTTTCTTAATCCACGAAAATATAATAATAATCACGAACGAAAATATACAGTAAGTTCTTCCGAGCTACCCACGATTCCGAAAAGCGTTCTTTGTCTTTAGAAACCTCTGAAACCAAAATATTTTCGAGATTTAAAGAAGCGTTCATAAAAAACAGAGTTTCTTTTGCTGCCACTGATTTTCGGAAACGTTTTCGAGTAGTTTTTACAGTATTTTAATGAGTTTCCTCAACCCGGAATATAGGTTTTTCGGATGCTATCCATTCTCAAGTAAATATTTTCATGTTCAGCAAACATGTTTTACAAACAAACATGATAAATTAGCAGCGTTAACATTAACATTAATATTACTTTGTTACTCTTGGATCTATAAATTCAATTACGCAGCTGTAAATGTTTAATGGAGAATGGATACCATCCTAAGTACCGATATTCCAATTTGAGATAACTCATTAATACACTCTAAATACTACTCAGAAACGTTTCCAAAAATAATTGGCAGCAAAAGAAACTTTGTCTTTATACATGATTCTTTAAATATCGAAAATATACTGGTTTTTTATGGTGTCTAAAAATAAAAAACGCTTTTCGGAATCATGGGCACCTCGGAAGTGGTTATTCTACATTTTCGTTCGTGGTTATATCTATTTTTTTTTTAGATTAAGAATCACTTGTCTTTTTTTTTTATATAGTGTACATATATTTGAAAGTTTGTTCATGACTCTAGAGCAGTGGTTCCCAACCTTTTTTTGGCCACGTCCCACCAAAGCAACTCAAAAGTCCTAATGCCCCCCCCCCCTCCCCCCCCCCCCCACACACACTCCATCCCCGTTCTTATATAACATATAATTTTTATTTAAGAAAATGAAATTTTATTATTCATATGGACGAAGATTGAAAGAACATTAACAATGACAAGTCATTTCACAATTTGTTATCTTACCAAACAGATTAAATATTTTGTCGAATATGTTTTGAACATATTTCTATAAATGCAATGAAGTCATACATCTTCACACATGTCCAAAAGAGTTTTGTTTTTTGCCAATTTACCTCACTGCGAAAAAAGAGTGTTTTATGGCCTCTTTTTATTACTTTCACAATATTTTTTCAGAAACTCTCACAATTTTGCATTAAACTTGAAAGTATTCGTACATTTTATAATTGACTTAAACATTTCATTAGAAACAGATGGCGAATTTTTGGACAATAACATCTCTTTATGAATAATACAATATACAAGACGCATTTCTCGATTTTCATATTTATCAATTTTAAGTAGACATGTGTAAACATTTCTTCATATGACACTGACATATTGCAGAACGAATAAAAATACATGTCTTATCCAATAAATGCAAGTCGAAATATTTTTGGAAAAAAAATTCTGAAATACAATAATAACCGGAAAATGCTTTAAATATTTAAAAAAGTAATAAATGCATTAAGAGACTTTTACAAGTACTCAAGGTTAATGTTCTTTCAAAAGTTTTCCATGGAAAACTTTGAAAATTGAATAAAAATCTTTTATTTTTTACTTTATTTACAAAATTTGCTGATATTACATTCGTTTTTATCCTACAACATTCGTTATCAAAAAAAAAAAAATAATAATAATAATAATAAATAAAGTGACAAGAAATGGTTTAGTGATAAATCTGGAATTGCCCCCCAAAAATTCCAAATTGCCTCCTTGTGGGGCGCACTGCCCCCGTTGGGAACCACTGCTCTAGAGTCTTATAAGAAAAAAGACTGTATTTTCAAATCATATCACAATAGTCGTGACTCGTGAGTATAATTAGAACATGCCAATGTCCTTCCTCTTTTCAATGTATTCCGTAATAATCGCTATTACTTAATAATTAACCTGTTAATTAACCTGTAACGTCTGGGGAATAAACTTGTTCTACTCGTTTCACAATGGATACTTTTTTCTTTGTGATAAGTAAATATCACCAGGGCCTGATTACTAACGGCAAACACTTCCACCAGTAAAGAGAAAAAAAAAATAAATAAGAAAGAAAGAAAGAATTTTTTTCCTTATTTATGGCAGTAATTTTGCATGAATAGGATGAAAAATTCTATTAAATTTTATTGGTGGGAGTGTTCAAACTATTACGGCAAATTTCCATGACGAAAAATTAGTCATGCCCATTGCAGTAGATTTCGTCATACCCAGTTATCAAGTTAACATTATTTATTTTTATATGACCATCAGCCACTTTACAATAATCATAAGCATAACAGAAATAAATGTCAATGTCTTTCCTTTAATTTATTCGCAAGGAAATTATATTTTCAATAATAAATCATAGATATTTGAAAAAATAACAATAAATCAGCTTTTTCTCAAAATGTTAAAACATTAGCCTTTTTTCTGCCAAGGTACGCATTTAAACGATGATTATTATTTATTAAAATTAAACTGTATTAGGATTATTCTTCTTGTACTGTACATAACTGTACACAGTATCTAATATTTCAACCAAATCTAAAATAACATTAGGAAATTATTCCTTAGTATTATATAGATGAAGGAACAAATTTATGTAAATATGGAATTTCATTGAGTTCTTTAAATATAAATCTTTTGTAAAAACATTATAAAACAACTGTAACATTTGTAAACATTTGTAAAAACACAATATTACATAATTATAAATATAATTATGTAATATTCCATTCAAAATTTATTTATAAAATTTTATAAATACTTATCTAGTAGCAGTTAATCTAAAGACCAGTTATTTAGGCAAGGATAAAAACAGTTAGCAGAATAAATTTCATCCTTGCCCAGATAACTTATTCATTACAAATCTCACCTGATGGTGAGAGCAGATAATTTCTCTCGAAACTATAGCCGTGGTCTGTTAACATTATATACAGAGAGAGAGAGAGAGAAAAGGAAGATTTATTTCATAATTTGTTTTATCTCCAGTTAACCATAGTTTTATCTCCATGAAGATCAAGTATGGCCAGGGTTAAACCACAGATATATCCTTCCTGTTCTGGATGTATTAACTATAGACAAACCAGATGTAAAGTTGTATGTGTCTCCATGCTGCCAAAAGCACTAAATGAAACTGTTCATAGCGGCAACGAAATGACCTAAGTTAAAACTATAGATGAGTGACATATTATTGGTATTGGATTTTTTGCTGGCTTATGCCACTGTGCTTTGAAGACTGATGAATGCCCTGATGAATGACTGATGAATGACTGATGAATGCCCTGACATATTATTGGTATTGGATTTTTTGCTGGCTTATGCCACTGTGCTTTGAAGACTGATGAATGCCCTGATAGATGACGACATTCATCTGCAGTGCTTTGTGATTTTTCCGGTCTAAACCACAGAAGAAGGCTCTGAAAAATATCTGTTCTCCATTGATTTTTTGGCCTGCTTTAGTTCTGTAGCATCTCAAAATGTACACGTGGGTACGAATAGAAGTACGAGTGCCATATGATGTATACGCTTTTGGATTGTTGGTTTAGGATATGTTAACAAGTCATTGGTTACAGATGGAACTATTGAAGAATGTTGATGGAAATTCCACTTGATCATCGCACGTCTGGACAATTCTGAAGAAAGCTTTGCAAAAGCCAAATTTCGAGTATTTGATGAGAAAATCGTTGCTATATTCTGACGTACCGAAAAGAGACATTAAACAAGCATTAGATTTTATACTATCAGTGTTGAAGATAAAACCTTCAGAATAAGAGATCATGAAGCATCTACTAATGAAAATGGCCGAAAATTCTTTTAGGTTAGAAAAAGAAAATGATTTGTTGTCAAGGGAAGATAATCTAAACACAAATACTTTACTAAAAATTGATGACATACACCTCAGTGGCAATAAGAAGGATAATGGTCAACAAATAAATAATGCATAACCAAGATTTTGTAAAGTCAAGTTTAAGTATGACATGAGTCCTTAAACAGCTACAAAAAATAGCTACTTGCAATCAGCAGAAGAAACAAACTTCAGTAGAATCAAGACTTTGTAAAGTCAAGTTTAAGTACGACATGAGTCCTTAAACAGCTACAAACAGCTACTTGTAATCAGAAGAAGAAACAAACTTCAGTAGAATCAAGACTTTGCAAAGTCAAGTTTAAGTACGGCATGAGTCCTTAAACAGCTACAAACAGCTACTTGTAATCAGAAGAAGAAACAAACTTCAGTAGAATCAAGACTTTTCAAAGTCAAGTTTAAGTATGACATGAGTCCTTAAATAGCTACAAACAGCTCTTGCAGTCAGTAAAAGAAACAAACTTCAGTAGAATCAAGATTTTGTAAAGTCAAGGTTAAGTATGACATGAGCCCTTAAACAGCTACAAACAGCTACTTGCAATCAGCAGAAGAAACAGCTGTAAAATCAAGACTTCATGAAGTCATATCAGAAGCAAAATCTCCGAAAGCTCTTTAGTCACTATTCGTCACCACCGGCACAAGAGTTTTTTAATTCAGACAGCACAGACAAATATCATCCTTGGCTATGTTGTTTAGAAAGTATGTCAATTGAAGACATGAAAAAAAAGTCATTATGCAAAGAAAAACATCAAGCAGAAGGTGACCATTGGTTCAGAAAGAAATTCAAGAAATAAGAAAACAACATTCTCCTTTAATTTTATAATGCAAAACTTGGGAAAATTACCTGTGATTACTCATGGGCTTTAAATTATCTTTACGGCTGCAATATTCCTTAATTATACTGATGATTATGAAGATTATGAGGAAATATAATTTGTATACGAAAGCATTATTTTTTTTAATTATACTTCTCATTAGGAAGATTAAATATACAGGGTGTCCACTCTCAACGTTGGCCAATGGCTAATTCCCAAACCGTTAGTCATAGACACACAGTTCCAGTTACAAAAATGTTTTAAATGAGGTAAAGAAGTGCTTTAAAAGTGATTTTGGTCAATAAAAACATTTTTTTTAAATTATGAAATTTAAATATTTATACGATCCCCCGGTAACATGGGACAGTTATATTTAGTAACAGTTATATTTAGTAAAATTTACCTATTACACTAACAAGTAAGACAAAAAAAAAGTCCCATTATTCTACGATTAAAACTAACCGAGTACTAGCTGTTTAAAGTTGAAACATATTTTTTGCTTCGAAATAGGGGTCATTCACAAATTTACTAGAAATATAAATAATCGTGAGATATAAACAAATAATAGTTGAAAGTAAAATTAACATTATGATATAAATTTGAAATCTATTTATATTCTGATATATTAAAGAAAAAGTTACAACTTGTACTAAAAATGTAAGTGAAAAACTAAGATAATTTTTTTTTCAATGAAATGATGAAAAACAACAGTCTCATTTCTTTTTTTAAAATTATACATATTTTAAAATGCTATTAGATTATCTAATCTAAAACTTAATTAATAAAAATTAAAGTTATATTAAAACTTGCTCGAAGTGACTTCCTTCGGCTGCAATGAGGAAATGTACACGTGAAATAAATCATTCTTGTACTTTAAGCAGTTTGCATACCATCCCTTATGTTTAGATCTGCATCTGAACACAGATGCAGAAAATTGGTATAAATCATGCAATTCAAAGTTTCATAACTCGGTCAATTTTAGAGTTAGATGAATGGGATTTTTTTTTTTTTTTTTTTTTTTTTAATCTTAGTTGTTAGAGTAATTGGACATTTTTACTAATCACTTGTAGGACCGGGGGGAAAGTATAAAAAATAAATTTTGTAACTTTTTAAGGCATGTTTTTATTGATCCAAACGACTTTTAAAATAATTGTTTTCCTCATTAAAAGAAGTTTTGTGATTAGAACTATATGTCTATGACTAACGGTTAAGGAATTAGCTATTTGGACACCGTTGAGAGTGGACACCCTGTATATATATATATATATATATATTAACATGACTGCAACATTCTTTAATTATACTGATGATTATAAAGATTTTTTAGAAAAAATAATTTTCACTACGACTGCAACATTCTTAAATTATATTGATGAACATAAACATTATAAAAAACATTTATTTGTATATAGAAGCATTATTTTTTAATTACACTTTTGATTATGAAGATTTAAAAAAAAAATTTTTTTTAACATGGCTGCAACATTCTTGAATTATATACTGATGATTATAATGATTTAAAAAAAAATTCTTACGACTGCAACATTCTTCAATTATAATGATGATTATGAAGATTCTAAGAAACATTTATTTTGTATTATAATTACAACACTTCTTAATTATACTGATGATAAAGAAGATTTAAAAAATAAAACGTAATTTTTATTACGGCTGAAACATTCTTCAGTTATACTGATGATTAAGGAGATTAAAAAAAAAAGTTCTGCGAGTGATTTTTCCATAAAGAAAAGAGAAAAGACATAATATCTACACATCATTTCTCTAAATAGGTCTGTTCAGGACATTTACAACATATTTTTACAGGTGATTTGACATTTTTTCAGATCATTCAATATCTTTCAGTTGTCATTTAATTACAACAATTGGACTTGCTTAATATTTTTGCTTTAATGTATAAATGATTTTGTAGAAGATTTAGAAAAAATGTTAATTTAATGTCATTTAGTCCTTCACTATCGGGATAAAGAAATTTTAACAAATGTTTCTTCTGTTTTATTGACTACTTGCGTGCACATATATCATTAAATATCTTGTAAGATCATATATATTATTTCTGTTGTCAACATCCCTTTTTCTATGTATTTACAAAACGCACAATAATGAATGAGGTATCATTGGAAAGGTTTTTGAACCGGCTTCTGAGTACACTCACGTTTCGTTAAAACAAGTTTTTGATTAAAAATTGCAGTTAATTAAAAAATTAACGCAGCATTGTTTTCATAAATGAAATGAAAGGTTTTTCTCAAATCAGTGTTGCCACAAAAATAAATTACGGCATTATATCATGCTCAACAATGATTATAAAAAAAATTACAACAAAGATAAAGTGTGATGCTTCACACGGGTTTATTTAAATCTATGATTAAAAGGGAAAATTGAAATTGAAATTGAACTATTTAGAATAGAAAGACATCAGCAGTGGTATTTCACGTGTATCCTAAAAGGTATACATTGTTATATTAGATCAGACTGTGTTTCATATATATATTTAATTTATTTTTCTTTGTCCTATGTTTTTTAAGCGAATGACGTCATCCTCTAATGCAGTTAAAATACGATTGTTATTTTTTTTTCTCACACGTGCTTTTTGCCATCTTCGATCAGTTTTTACTGTAACTTTGATGGAATAAATGAGATCATATTCTGGCTTGACTAATGCTGTTAGCAGATATTGTTATCTTTAATCTTTCTTTAGAAGTTTAAACCTGCATCAAAAAAAAAAATTAGATATTGCATACAAAAATATTATACTGCAGTGCGAAATCCCCTCATGAGCCCACTGGTCAGCTTATACTACGTTTAGAACAGTGCGAGAAGTTAAGGAAAGAAGCATGAAAAGGATCGCAGATATGATGGATTTTTTTAATAGATCGCAATCCCAAGAAAAAATAGATGCAGCAGAGCTGCTGAAACAAACAAAAAATGCTTTAAGCCTTATATGACATGCAACGCCCTACAATTCAACAAACAGCAGACAAAACTTAAGGTGGCTCTCAAATGATCTGCTGAACAACGCAAAACTTTCTGACACAATTTCTTGATTGATTTTTATGGTGTTTTATTTTTAATAATAAACTGTAGATGGCAGCACCACAGGAATAAGTCTATCCAGTCAGTACTGCCACCTATCGTTCAGATGTTATTGTTTCACTGCAGTACAAACAGAATGTAGATGTAGTTCTGTGATGTTATGTGTAAGTACTTGTGTTATGGTGTGAATTAAATTGTATAAGTAATTTATGCGTCCACCTTATTGAATATGTATATTTATTTAATTAAGTAATCTTCAAAATACAGTATAATTTTAAAATGAAAAGGCATAAAATTGGCAAACCCGAGTATTAAGGCGATTTGGAATCGAAATGAGTTTTTCTGATAATAGTTCGAGTTATAAGTGGTTCGGGTCAAGTGACAACACGGTTTTCTCTTTTCTGACGCTGAAGAATCGGGAATATGGTTCAAAATGCCGACTTTGACAGTGTTTTCTGAAAGATATTCTGCCTTTATCAAAAAATAGAAAACGCGTTTCGATGACAAAGTTTCTGAATAACAACATCTTCCCATTTCATGAGTTTCTGAACAAAAATAAATTAAAAAAATGTGTCTGAAAGTAGCCCCTTTGGATTTGAGAACAGCCTTAAGGGATCAACATTTAATAGAACAAAGATCGTAACACCGGATGCCTAACCAGTTTTATAACAAATCTGAATGCAAAAGTGGAATGGATTGTCTAACAAACATGCAGCGTACCAAAGCTTGGTATCCTTTAACGATGAATATATTTATTGAAAAGCGATTCCTTTTCATTAAGGGTCATGTCTCCTCTCGCGAAAACACCCGCTCGCTAATGTTAATCCTATGGAACAGTTAATTTCTAATATCTCGTTTGCATTTCAATATTTTTTTTAAATGATTTTTTTTTTTTTTTTTTTTTTTTTTACTTACGTATCATAACGTAGTATAGGGTAGTCTTGTAATCATTTTGAAAATCGAAAAAAAAATTTTTTGATGGATTTACACGTTTCAGACACTGGAGATTCCGAAAAACATATTTTTAGAAAAAAAAAATTGCCGTCCGTCTGTCTGTGTATCAACGCTCTATCTTCCGAACAAATTGAAATAGAGACTTGAAATTTGGTATGTAATTAGTATGTAATAATGGGAAGAAGCTTATTGAATTTCAGTAACCTCTATTATCCGGAACTTTTTTTTGGATTCTCGAAATATTCGTTCTGATAAAAGGTACATAAAAGTTTTCGAAATTGTTTATTTTAAGGGGTGAACATGAGAGTCAATAAAAAAAAACAAATTTTACATAAAGAATGAAGTCTATCGGATAATGAGTTGTCGAGATATTTGTAATCCTATTTTCCACACTCTTCGATTTTTCGTGACCCTGTATTTCATCCAAATTTCAATTCAAAAATATAATGTAATTGGAAATGACACGCTTAATCCGACGCAATAAACCGTTAGTTAATAGGATTAACAGTTTTGGTGTTATAAGGATGTTTCTTTTACGCATTTTAGTAATAGAGCATTTAAAGTTTATGACGTCATCAAGCCACGATTTTATTCGAATTGCAATGCATTTTATAAATAGTTTACACATGTTTTATTTTCATATTTTATATTATGCATACCCATGATGGGTAAGTATTACGGTGGCCACCTTCTTTTTACTTTTTCGAATTTCTTTGCGGATTTTTTTAAATATTTTCTTACTTTTACTTTCGGAACCGGTTTTGAAAGTAATCGTATTATCCTCGTAAAAAAAATCCGAAAAAAAATCGAAAAAGTAAAATGGAGGCGCTGTAAAGATCATTCTCAGCTATCCAATGGAAAAAAAAAATCGTTTAAAAATATTGAAATGCAAACGATATATTAGAAATTAACTGTCCCATAGGATTAACATTACCGAGCGGGTGTTTTCACGTGAAGGGACAGGGCTCTTAAGAAGGTGTGTCTAACAAAATTAACTGCAACTCATTTAGTGATTGTTATTAATTTTATGACACAAACTGTTAAAATATAATAAATAGTAAGTGTAATAGAAAATGCATAAAAGTACTGGAAGAGAAAATTTAATATTACATACGTCAAGTTATTGATACCGATAGCGAAGATAAAACTCAAATTTTGTGTACCACAAAATTCTGTATAGCACAAAATTTCCAATGCTCTACCGATTTAGCTACCTGGGCCGACATCAGTTTCGCTCAGTTGGAAATATTTAATTCGTATGATATCTTTAACAATAAGTAGGACTGAGAAAAAATTAAAGAGTATATTTACCAATCGTTTAATAGAGTTCCATTACTTGCGGTATATTCTGTTGAACTGTTTACATGACAGACCAGATGCCTATTGCCAATGAGGTTATCTGAGCGAAACATGCTCGCTGGCTGTCAGCCTAAGTAGTTTAATCGGTAGAGCATTGGCAATTTAAGTCAAAGGTTCTGGGTTTGAATCCCGGCTTGGGCATTTTTTCACTCAATTGGAAATATTCAGTTCACATGATATCTTATGTACCTATCAGTATGATAGGGAAAAAATTATAGTGCATCTACTTACTCATCGTTTAATGGAGTTCCATTACCTGTGATATATTTTGTTGAACTGTTTACATGACAGACCAGATGCCTATTGCCAATGAGGTTATCTGAGCGAAATATGCCCGCCGGCTGTCGGTCCAGGTAGCTCAATCGATAGAGCATTGACAATTTAAGTCAAAGGTTCTGAGCTCGAAACCCGGCTTGGGTATTTTTGCACTCAATTGGAAATATTCAATTCGTATGATATCTTTACCAATTAGTATGATTGAGGAAAAACATTAGTGTAACTCTTAAAAGTTCACAATAAGCAGTCACAAAAGTTCTACCTTAGCACAAAGGGTTAATAATCATGGTTTAAATAAAGGTTTGGTTCTTATATCAGCAATTTCATCCTGTGTAAATATTTATTGTATCAATAATTCCTTTTCTAAGTCTTTTTCGCTGATGAAAAAATGCTTGATTCTGATATATATCTACACTGGGCTCCAAAAGTTAAGGTACAACATCTTTTTCGAAGCTCACCAGACAAAAAACGGCAGTCAGATTAAGCTTCATAGTTTATATGAATGATAATAATAAACTTTAAAAAAACTTACGCAAAAATTACAGCTACCACTTTTATTTTATAGAAAAGAATAGGTTTTGTGAATGAGAGAAAAACATGCAATTACGAAGCTTCCGTAATTTCGCGTGTAAATTTTGTTGTATTCGAATTATTGTTGTCAGTTTTGTTCACAACAGCCCGTAGAGTCTAGAAGAAGTCGTTTGCCCGAATCATTAAGGTGGCGGGCAGTAGGATGGATGAAAATGGGGTTGTCACAGGCCGATACTGCTAGACGGCTCAATGTGTCTCGCAGTGTAGTCCAACGACTCTGGGATCAGTATGAATCCGAAGATTCTGTGTCCAGAAGACATATTCCAGGCTGCCCACGTGTTACAGCATCTGCAGAAGACCGGTTTCTATCTCTTTCGGCCCGACGGAGAAGACGCACTACTGTGCCGAAACTCATTGCAGACCACTTTGCAGCATCAGGGAGAAGAATCTCCGTTACTACGGTGCGAAGACGTCTTCACAATGCAGGTCTCTATGCAAGTCGACCAGTTGTGTGTGTCCCCCTCAACAGAAGACAGAGAAGGGCCCGTTTATGTTGGGCAAGAGAACATGTTTCCTGGACCAGACAACAGTGGGCTTCTGTACTCTTCACAGACGAGTCCAGATTCACACTAGAGAGCGATTCAGAACGTCTTCTGATCTGGAGAGAACAATGCACTCGATACCATCAATCAAACACTGTCGAAACACACAGGTACAGAAACGGTGGAATCAGGGTTTGGGCAGAGATCTCACTCGGAGGCCACACTGACCTGCATGTGTTCCATGGAGGAACTGTGACTGGTGCGAGATATTAGGATGAGATCCTTGATTGATATGTGCGCCCATATGCCGGTGCTATTGGCAATGGTTTCATTCTAATGGATGATAATGCGAGACCACACCGAGCTGTGGTTGTTGAGAATTATCTTGAGGATCACGGTTTGGAGAGAATGGAATGGCCAGCTCACTCTCCAGACTTGAATCCGATAGAACATCTTTGAGACTATCTTGGAAGACGGGTTGCGGCTTTAAGTCCTCCTCCAAGGTCATTAAATGAGCTGGAACAAGGCTTACTCCAAGTCTGGTCAGCGTTACCTATTTCGGTGTCCGACAATTTAATTGAGAGCATGGAAAGTCGATGCCGCCAATGCATTCAAGTCCGCGTTGGACATATTCCGTATTCGAACCAGTTTTATAATGTTTCTGTCACATTTTACTGCATAATACTGCGATGTACTGATTTCTCCAAGAATGGAATTTTCCACCATGAGTGCTTTTTTGTTGTAATTTCATTTATACGTTTAACTTAAGTAAATTTCTATGTCACATTTAATAATTAACAGTTTAGTGCACATTTCCTCCAAATTTGTTGTTTCTATATTCATTCATTTGCAAATTAGCCGCAAAATACCGGTTGTACCTTAACTTTTGGAGGCCAGTGTACTTGGTATGACGATGAAATTCTGGATTCTGTGCTAATCTGATTGCTGTTGTGTTATCAACTCTAAGCACATGTATTCCATCTAACTGTATAACGCAACAAAAAAGACGTTTTAGACAAATTATTTCTTCATTAGCAGGTATTATTTCAGCTTCAGTCGTAGAAGTTGCAACTACTGACTGCCTTTGGCTTAACCATGATATAACCACTGTATAATATCACAATACCATTCGTTGATTTTCCTGATTATTTGCATCCGCCAAAATCTGCATCCCTCTAGCATTCTAATAACTCTTGTTTGCAATTATGTTTGTGACAGGATCCTGCAATGTAGGGCTACTATAATACGGGCTGAATCACCAAGCATTTTGATGCCCACTCAGACCAATCAGCGATTGTTGCCCACGCGCGTGACCAATCGTACTTCTCCTGCGGGCAATTAAATCGCGGCGTGAGTCTGTCTGTCCCCAGATGCTCGTGACCTCGCGTGGCGAAGATGTTTTGCAGGCACCTTTTGTGATATGAAATATCACAATTTCATAATTTTTATTCGCCGTTCTGTAATTTTTATGTTACTAAGTATGCTGTTGTCATTCTTCTCCCTCGCTAGCACGCTGTCTCTCTTGGTAGCGTTTCCCCCTCTCACCCACGCTTTGCTGAGCGCCCGACAATCTCTTTTGCGCATTCGCGCAGCCTACTGCATCGTATGTTTTGGTTCTGTTTTCCGCCGATACAATGTACGGCGCGGCGTTCAAGTGCCGTTTCTACGGAATCTAAAGTTTTCTTATTTTTATTTGGCAATAATTAATTATCAAATCAATTTAATTCTTTCTTTATTTTACCTGTGTGATCCCCGTGGTGGTCATATTTATATCGGTGCAACGGCATTTTGTGTCAGAAGTATTCGAGAATTCGATCATGTAAGATCGCGGAAATTTTATTTTATCGGCGCGTTCTCCGGTAACGGAGATTCGCATTTTCATGCCGAGTTTGTTCTTTAAGTTCAGTAAAGTTTTTAATAGTTACATTTTAAGCCTTTTTAAATTTGATGCAGTGATTTTTTAAATTAAATGATTTAAATTGTTAATAATTTATTTAAAACGAGCTTGCCAAGAAATCTCTTCTTCATATTCTCAAGAATTCAAGAATCAATTAGAACATTCTTATCTTGATAAATGCCGTCAGAAAAATTAATATTTCGTCCTTCTAAAGTTAAAGACTTTCGGTTCTCATGGTACAGTGGCCAACTGGATTTATTTGGATAAAGCCTTCCTTCTATATGCTACAAAGATCTTTAATAAAGAATTTGGATTTAAAAAAGCAAGAATGACTTCGTTTTCTTTACAACGGCTGTGTGTCTCCTTTTTAAAGTAAGATGAATTATTTTATTAAATTTTGTTATTAATCTTTAACGTTGACCAAAAAGAACTATCTCTTGAAGATTGGGGTTATTGCTTCCTTCAACAGCAATGTATCCTTTTTCCACTATTCCACTATACGAAAAATAAAATTAATAACAGCACCAATCATCTTTAGTTACATCACACCTTTCATAATAGAAGTCTCCAGAACATTCAGTGTCCTTACGCTTTATTATGTTAAATCGGCCCTTCGGCCGATTGACCAGATTATAAATAATGATGAATAATAACACCACCTGAGTAAAAACAAAACTTTCCGTTTTAAATCATTTTACATTTATCTTCTAAATTACACAATGTGAGTTTTAAATTTATAAGATTGTAATTGTAAATTGGTCAATGTACAGTCAGTATAAAGAGAAAAATACAGCTGACTTTATTCGCAGAACGTTTACGATAAAATCCCACTAAAAGTGTTATTAGACTCGGAATATTATCTTCTTTCTGAATAAGAATGCTGTTTTAGAAACAGGGGACATGTACATATTAAAAAATGCACCAACTTCAGTTTTTTAAATATTAACACCACTTTTGAGACTTTCTTTGAGTTCTATGGATCAATTCAGCCCGAAAAGGTAGATCTCATCAAAATCAACTTGTTGTGAACGTACATGCCAAACCACAAGTTTAAATCGTCAGTCAAATAAAAAAAAATATATATATCACATAAAAAGAAAAAATAAAGTGCATACTTCGAATGCCGTGCAAAAATCTATTGATACACATGTTTCCAAAGGACTCCGAGTGAGGTGCAGTATGCAGTATGTCAAAAGTGTTTGGCTTGTGAAATTGTGTTCAGAGAATTATACTTTTCGGTAGGACTATAACTCTTATTCACAGATGCCAACTTGCATTAGATATACCTTTCTCTGAACGGATTTTTATCGAGTTCATTATTGAAAGAAGTGTGGACAGAACACATAATACTGTAAGAGTGAACGGATTGACTTTGTGATAATTGCAGCATCGGACTTCAGCGAGGTAATTTCAATTTTCCAGCTCGATTTTTAATGTACCGGGTGATTATAATTAAAATTACGATTTCAAAAATCGATAATTTTAAAACTACTGGTCAGAATGACTTGATATTTTAGCAGAACAATCGTGAGGCAATGGAGTTTTGTTTGGCGAAGGAAAAAAATTGTTGTAAAATGTGGCGATAGATGGCGCTGTTATGGTAAAGACCAAAAATGTATTCGTTAAACACAGGAATGTTGTAAGCCAAAAGGAAAAATCGAGTTCAGGGATGTACTAAAAATCCATTAGCGAAAAGACAAACATACGTGTTTACAGCGACAACAGCGATAATGACAAAAAATGAAAAAAAAAGAGCTTCATGGAACAAACACCTTACTGATGATTAAGGCATAACTTGTCCGATATGCCTTTCGCCTTGTTCCGCTACTAAATGGCAGCGCAAGACGGCATTCTCCACAACAGATCATATCTGTACTGATGCAATGGGTGTGGTTTGTGATGCTTGCCTTCAAGTCGGCTAGATTCTGAATCCGCCCGCTGTAAACAACATTGAATTTTTAGTAACTAATGAATTTTTAGTAAATCCCTAAACTCTATTTTTTCCTTTTGGCTAACAACATTCCTGTGTTTAACGAATACATTTTTGGTCTTTCCACTGTCACTTCCTTGACAGCGCCATCTATCGGCACATTTTGGAACTATATGTTTCCTTCGCCAAACAAAATTCCATTGCCTCACGATTGTTCTGCTAAAATATCAAGTCATTCTGACCAGTAGTTTTAAAATTATCGATTTTTGAAATCGTAACTTTAATTATAATCACCCGGTATATTCTTATGAATTTTCCACAAGCCACAAACCACGGAGGACTACCTCCGTGCCACAAACTAACAGTGTAAATGTTTCTCCAGAATAATCTGAAGTTATTTGCATGAAAGAGAAAATGTATTGCTCTCCCTCTTAGAAATCTCTTTGTCCTTGAATTTGAGGATTATTTCTTCTTTCCTTACTTACTTTGTGCTCTAGGAAGATCGCAGAGAGGCGGAGTCAAAGACGAGAAGGAAAAATTTAGGTGAATAATTGTCCATTTACTTTTACAACAAATTAATAAAAAAAGATGTATTTAAATTAAGAAAGATTATAAAAGACTTTTCCTTGAGAGATGCAAAGGGAGAGGAAAGAAAATCTTCGAGTTGGATTTAGATTTTTTTTTTAAGCGCAAGTACCACGAAAGTGCGAAATATTACCATCCTTTAAACAAGCAAAAAATGCTTCATTTTGTCATTCAAAAGATGAAAAAATAATTAT
Organism: Maratus michaelseni; assembly: GCA_963931845.1. Taxonomy (NCBI): domain Eukaryota; kingdom Metazoa; phylum Arthropoda; class Arachnida; order Araneae; family Salticidae; genus Maratus; species Maratus michaelseni. The sequence goes on from OZ007594.1 coordinate 58,270,602, forward strand.
TAATTAAAATACTGATACATTTACATCAAATTTAAACCATAAATATTCATTTCATTTAAAACCTATAAGACCAGTTTTCAATTATTATCTGACCTCACAAAAAATATGGTGTTACCAATTAAAATAGTTAAACGGAGAACATATTCTTTTAACTGAGAAATATAAACTACCAGTAGGTATTTGAAAAAGGTTAATCTAAAAAGTTTTCTTAAAAAAGTAGCCGATTATAAAAAAAGTCCTTCCGGCCTGTACCGGGAGGAAAAGGTAGCTTTCCTATATCTTCGTTTTAAAATTTTAGCTAATGTTACACGAAAACAGCAAGTTAAAATGCAAAGAAAACGTTTACAAAAGATTCGTTAATACTGAATTTGAATAAGAAATTCGCCAAATTATTGAGCAATAGCCAAATTGGCTTCATTTATGAAGACTTATTTTGGTCGCCAAATTTGACGATTTTTCGCCAAATGTCGCCATGTTTGGCGAGAATTTGGTGCTATCGGATATGAATATATAGTTTTATGCGTATGATTGGGAAAATTATTACAACAATGAAAATTTTTGTAATGTGCTGTCTTGTTTCAAAATGTCAGCCACCCTAGAATTTCAAACTGCTCTATCTCAGCCATTTTTTAAGATAGAGGTAAACCAAAAAATGCTCTGGAATCCTCGTATCAAGGCCTAACACTTAATTAAATTTGAATTTTTAACTTTTTTGTGTATTTATTTTAGTTTTAAATTTTTAAGTGGCCGCCATCTTGAAACAAAATGGCGGACCCAGCTGGCCAACGAACTCGGTCGAGACATTGGTGAGCTTAATACACACAATTAGTTTCATCAAAATTGATTTATAAATACGAGCGTTATCGTATGACATAGGTCATATATATATATATATATATATATATATATATATATATATCAACATTTGAACGGAGGGTGGTTTTGGAGTCTGGGGGTCATGATCGGTGAAAATATATCGAAATTTTCCGGAACTGCTTTCCTCCGAACGGCTGCAATAGGTAGCTTTATACTTTTTTGCATTGAAAGCCACCTAAAACCAGGCATTCCTACCGTTTATTATGATAAAATAACTTATGAAACACATTCATAACATGCGGCAAAATAATTATAATAACAAAGATAAAGCGTTGGTTCATTATTAAATTATCTGAAATCTGATTAATTATAGATGATTTTAGGGAAAAAAAAATATATATATAGGAAATACCAAGGAGTCTGCACCTTGCTGATCATAACACGCAAAATTTAGGAATTGCATATCTGTACCGTTTAATAGAATTGCATATTTATACCGTATAAACAGAATTGCATATTTATACCGAACTTTTTCAGCAAGTAAATAAGTATTTTATTTATTTTATTTTATTTATTTGTTTTTAGATTGACATTTTAATTTAAAACTCACACCGTAAATTTTGCATGGTTAATGTGTATGGACAAAATGACGTATTTCAATCGTAACAGCCTTATTTTTCCATTCAACAAACGGTATCTGCGGTCTGATCTCGCAAACTGCGATGCCGATGAAGTACTCAAGATTATTCATGATCAGAAGCCACCAGTTCGTGGTTTAGAATCTCTGGTTTCTCGTAGATGCTTGCTTGCTAACAAGTAACAAAATTATTTAACCCCTTGAGGGGCGGTGGTATATAATATATACCACCTAATTTTAATCCGATTCAAACCAGAAACTTTTAATAAAATTTTACTTTTTTATCTTTGATGGGAAAAAGTTGAAAAGTTGCTTTTCCATATTCTGAACTAAATTCTTTAGTAAATTCCGGTGGGAATTCACCGTTACAAGAACACGATTGCTTGCCCCTGAAAGGGTTAAAAATGGTCACTAAAACAAAAAGAACTTCAATTCAATTGTACCTTTTTTGGCTGAAAGGCCCCATGTTCGCTCATGAATTAAGCTATTTTATATTTTATCACTTCCAGTTTATACATTTGAAAATACTGAAACACTGCTCCTCCTTAAAGTTAAAAAAATGTGCTTTACCAGTGAGGGCTCTGAGGATTTCCTCCTACCTAATCCACCCCCCCCCCTTTTCTGCACCACTTATAGGAGACATATTTCATCAGTGGCGATTGTTTGTTTCATCGTATTAACACATTGGTGACGATTGTTTGTTTAATCGCATTAACACATTGGTGACCGGCAATTTTGTATGAAATCTGGGTTTTAAAACAGTATTAGCGCCTCCCTTTTCTGAAAGTCTTTCGTAAATTGGTTTTTCAAGTTTATGCATCAATAATAATTTTCAATGTACGGGTTTAATATGTCTTACAATCTGAAAAATAAGGACAACATGATATAAATGCATTTTTTGAAAGGTAGAAGCCACGCCCTTAGTCAATCATGTTTGGTTACAAAAAAAAACGAAAATTCTCGTTCCCGGTCGCCAATGTGTTGAATAAGTGTGTGTGCCTCAGCAGCATCGTCAACGGTACGACAATTGTCGAGCATATTAAAAAAATGTTTGCTTCTATGCCACAAAAATTAGTTGGAGCAGGTACGTGCAGCAATTTCGTAAAGCGGATGGGCGATTTTTATTTCGTACGATACAATTTCGAGATAACATACAAATCGTGCGCCAAATATAACGAAAGAGTTATTTTTTAATGTACTAGGGGCTTTGTCCCCTACGAGCTACGCTTGCGAACCCCCCAGACCTCGCAGGTTCTAAAAGCCCTCTAATTTTCCTTGTTTAAAAAAAATTTCCACATTACGATATTATGATTATTTAAATATTAAAACAGAAAAAAATCTTGGATTAAAACAATTGTCTTTGTCAAAATATAATCTAATAATTTAAAGCTTTCTTCGTATTTTCTTAAAATCCATAAAAGATAATCGTTCAGTTATATTAAAGTTTATTAATAGAAGAATTTTTTGAAATATAGACATGCATTCCGAAGCTTGGAAGTGACTCCTCCCCCTTCATTTAAGTAGGCGTTGATTAGGAAATGTTTTCCAGTAAAAGCTAATTTGGAGAAACCAATTCAAAATTTTAAGTTCATTTTAACGCTAATAAAATAAGCAGAAAAAAAAACTTACAAAATATAATAATTTCCAACGAATGAGGGCAAAAAAGTAAGTCTCTTATATGAAATGGGGTGTTCTGTCTGATTATTTCTGGATAACTAAACTGCTTTATTCTATAATTATGTCGTTGATATTTTTCTTAAAAGCCATTTTATTATAAAAACATTCTACTATAATTGCATAAAAATCAGGTAACTTGGAAAGCGTAATTTTAGTAATTTTTAGTCAATTCACATTGTAAATTTGATTTTAATATGAATTAAATAAAATAAGCAAATAAAGAAATCCGAACAATGGGTTTAACTCCTCTTCTAATTAATGCAAAGAAGAAAAAAAAAAAGAAAAGAAATATATTTTTGTTATTTGTAGAATGTTGTATTTAGTTAATTTTGTGATAATGGGTCACATACATATTGCAGTTTAACCTAACTTTTAATAATTTCATTTGTATTGCATTGTAATTAGTTTATCTTTATTGTATATTTAGGTTCCGTATGTCAAAAAAAATGTAGAAATACAAATTTCAGCAAGGAATTTGAAATTTCAGAAAATTTATCAATTATCACAGGTTAGACTAAAAAAAAAAAAAAAAAAAAAAAAATCAAAATATGATCAAAAGCTAAAATAACGTCAGATGTCACAGATTTTATTACAAAAAAAAAAAAAAAAAAAATTGTCAGATGTGCCAATCCCAAAACTTTCTTCTATCTCATACATTTTTCACATACACCAAAAACAAATCAGCACCAATTTATGAACCTAATCTAAATCTAAAGTTTTATTAAACTATGTGCGTTTGTTCTAGAAATATAGCTATCGTGTAAATCATGCAAAATGTAGCATATCAGCGCCACCTGTTGGGCTATTTAAACCAAATCGTAATCAACGTCTATTTTTGTCAAGGTCTAACTGAATATGAAGTTTGGTGAAATTCTGTGCATTAGTTCTTGAGATATAGCTATCGTAAAAATCATGAAAATTGTAGCACAGCGGCGCCATCTGTTGGGATATTTACACCAAAAACTAATTACCACCCCTTTATATCAATGTCTAACTGAATATAAAGTTTCATCAAATTCCGCGCATTAGTTCTTCAGATACAGCGCCCACAAATTTTTTGTCACATATAGACACTGAGACACACAGATAGACTCAAGAGCCCAGACAGACATTTTCTAAAAATAGTCCAATTGTGTTCAGGACCTTCTAAAACGCATAAATCCGTCGAAAACCGAAAGTGGTAAATTTTCATAAATCCAATACCTTTTTCTTGCAAAGATACAAGAAAGTAATAAACACTTTAAACATTGAAATGTTTTCTTAAGCCTTGCTATTGCAACATTCTATAAGTGAGACATTTATCATTAATGAGTATTTTGGCTAGTTTTAGAAATATATGTGAGAAAAAACTCTATGAATTGCTTCTGAGCTGTGTACAGCATGATTAAAAGAAAACTCGTCACCGTCAAGGCTAGAATTTTAGTGATAAATTCTCTCTTTAGCCAAAAATTTAAGGGGAATTCTTTTATTCTTCGGGGGGAAGGGATATGGGATGGGGGAGGTGTATTCAACTTCCTAATTATATGATTTGTTAATTTTGTTTTATTGGTATCTCATTATATTTACTCCAATCGTTATAATGCTATTAAATCATTTGCTTTATTAAATGATATTATATATACAGTATGCTCTTAAAAATCTCCACGGCCTGACACTAGAGTCCTGTCCAGATTTGGTTGCAACTGACCCGAATCCTGACTTTAACCCGAACAGACTTCAAGCCGAATCCTAAATATTCATACCTGAACTTTGAAGGGAAAGAAAATTAATGTATATTTTAATGCATTTATGGAAAATTAATCTACAAGTTTACCGCTTATGTACAAAAAATAACATATATATACACCCATTAATATTCAAATATACTATAGTTTTTTCCTTTGAAAATTATTGATAACCTCCTTTTGGATAATCGATTTATCTCGAACCCGATTCGAAAGAGTCAAATCATAACCCGAAGCGTATAAACTTTACTCAACCCGCAAGAAAAAAAAAAAAAAATTGAATCAACCAAACCCAAAACGAAATGCATTTCGGGTAGCCGATGCAAGACTGTAATTTCCAGTAAACCCGGAAACGCCCAACGAATTTTCATTGACCGCAACCCCACCCGAAATGGGTGAAAATTAATCCATATTTCAATATGATTTGTAAAAGTAGACTACAATTAAATCTCTAATAACAATTTTATCTTTTATGTAGAAAAAATATTTCTTTTCATCTGAAAATATTTAGGATTTCTTTGAAAATTCGAGTAACACGAACCCGACTCAAAATAGTGAAAATCCAACTTGAACCCGAAACAATTAATCCTTTGATAACGGGTCAGTACAGGTAGAACTTCTAAAATCCGGAATCGCTCAAGTGCACAGTATTAGAAACTCTACAGTATGTGTTTCTTATTTTAAAGTCTGGCTTTAATTTAGAATTTAAATTGTTATTTCTCAGTCTCTAAAATCTGGAAATTTCGAAAATATGGAATTGCAGTGTCCCGAGCGATTCCGGATTTTAGAGGTTCTACCTGTACTAATTTTTCATTCAATCGTTCTAAAATTTCCAAAAAAAAATTCTTTGTGACAGATTTCTCTTGAAAATATCCTAATATAAGTGTATGACAGATTTCTAAAAGTCGTACTAATAGAATAAAAAATAGTCCACTGGGACATATATGTCACAACCGTAGTCAAATGTTCCAAGTCAACCTGACCCGCAACGAATTCTCAGCTCTTATTTAGTAAAAAATAAACGTTTTTTTTTTTTTTTTTTTTTTTTTTTTAAATAATGAATTTAAGCTGTGCTGTACAATATTATAGGTGCAACACGTTTTAAACTAATTATGTTTCCAAGATCCTTTTTTCATAGTATTTAAATGATTTATATGCCCATTGGTAGCGCCAACTAAATGCATTTATAGTTGTGTTTTCAACGGATAATTACTTTTTTACATAAAAAAAAATTGTCGTGCAATAAGTTTTAAACTAATTATGTTTCTAAGATCCTTTTTTCATAGTATTTAAATGATTTATATGCGATGCCCATTGGTAGCGCCAACTAAATGCATTTTTAGTTCTGTTTTCAACGGAGAATTACTTTTTTACATTTAAAAAAAATTATCAATTTCATATGTTCAAATGTTTTATGGTAGAACTTATTCCGGCTAGAATTGCTGAAAGATAAAAAGAGGCGAGCGAGCGAAGCGAGCTGGGACCGCGTAGCGGTCTCAATGCGAATTGCTACGCAATTCAAGGGGAGTTTGCGAGCGTTAGCGAGTAGGTGGCTAAACCCCCTAGTAGATTTAAAAAAAAAAAAAAAAAAAAGGCCTCACGGCTTTGTTACGCTTTGGGAGGGGAGGGTATGCACTTTGCTTGCTTTTAATAATGTCAATATTGTTTGCGCAAGGGTTTGTAAGTTAGTATTTTTTAAATTATTCAGAATCATCATTAGATTGTCAAGTTACTGTCAAAAATACGGTTTTTTCATTCGACTCTAAGCTTACAGAATCCTAATCCTAATCCTAATAATATTATAAATGCGATTGCGTGTGTGAATGTTTGGCTGAAGTAATCGTCCAAATGGAGGATTTAATGGCCCTGTATCTTTACATATATATAGATTATAACCCAGAAATGAACATAGGGTAGATGGCATTTATTATTTTAAAATATTTTTCTTAATAATTCAAACTTTCATTATTTTCATAGAGAATCAATGAATATTTTTCCTGTAACATTTAATTAACCATTTTATGTTGCTAAGCATTATCGTTGCCAATTAATGCAAAGCCTGAAATATTATTTTCCCCAACAATTAATTTTCAATTTAACGATTTCCACGTTAAAAATGAAAATAAAAAAGAATTGGAAAGAAGATGAATTGCCATAATATTTGAAACGAAAATATTAAGTGTTTGTTATTATATATGAAGTATAAATGTCGGAAGTCGGTTACGTTGAGAAGAGGTTTTCTAGCAAAAGTTAAGTTGTAATTAGAAGAAAAAATGAACAATAATTATATTATTAAGAAAAGATTTCTGAACCATGGAACTATGAAAAGGATCCTTCTTGGCTTGGACAAATATGACGTCACATTGGAAATAAAACATACATTTTCAAATATTCGTAATGATATAAGGAGCATGAAAATCAATATATAATGAAATTAAATGGAAAATGACGTCATATTTAAAATGAAAAACTGAAATATTTTTTATAGCTACTAATTAATAAGATTAAATGTCAGTTAGATACAGATGTGAGTTTTTTGCCAAAATCCACGTTATGATTGCCAGGAAAAGAAAATTAACAAGAATTATATAATTAAAAAGATATTTCTCTGGGAACAAAGTGACGTCATATTTGAAATGAAACGGGAATTTTCAAATATGTTTTTAAAGACGCGTGAATCAATTTTATACATTAATTATACAAGTATAGAAAGTAGATATAGAAAGTAAGTATAGACAGTATATATAGAAAGTAAGTATAGAAAGTAGATATAGAAAGTAAGTATAGAAAGTAGATATAGAAAGTAAGTATAGAAAGTAGATATAGAAAGTAAGTATAGAAAGTAGATATAGAAAGTAAGTATAGAAAGTAGACGAGTGTCACATCATATTTAAAACGAAAAATTGAAATATTTGCTTAACTGTACTGATTATTAAGCATGAAAATAACAGTTACATACAGTTGAAAGTTTTCGACCAAAATTCACATCATGATTATGAGGAAAAGAAAAATTAACACGAATCTACTATATTAAAATCTGATCGCCTGTTTGTATTTCTCATCTATTCCTTTTAGATTATCGAACGCAACGCGATTTAGTTAACAACCGGTTATCATTGATACGAGGATGTTATATAAACTCTCAGTATATAAAATTTTGAATTAAATTCCAATATATTATTATTATTGTTATTATTATTTTATTTATTTATTTATTTTTGTAAATGTTAACGGAATTTCTCTAAAAATGGAAACTAAATTACTCCATTTTTGTGGATAAAAAGGAGAAATATAACGGATTAATATATTATTTAAGCTATTTTCTCGTTAAAACTGAAAAAAGAATTTATTTTCAATTTGAATAGATGGTGAAACAAAATCTTGATTACAGTAAAATTTTCGAAAAATAAAAACATGCTTCCACATATTCAAACTTTATGAATCAAGTTATTCTGCAGAACAAAAACCGTCTGTCAACTTATTATCATTTAGAAATCAAGATTTGTTTCAGCTATCGATTAAACGAAGGAGGCAAATTTAAGTTCCTTAGGTTTAGGTCTCCTTATTCACAAGAACTAAATTTAAAGAAAAAGCATATACTATATTTCCAATTAATTATTTTTGAAGGATGGCTATTTAAACGTTTCACAAAGTCGATAAAAGTAAAATGGTTTATCAGGTAAAATTGACATTTGATTTTACCCAATTTGTCAATTTCCACGATTTTATTTGGCCCTCCTTTTTTCATTGGTTGCAGTTTCATTTTCGAGATTATTTGGCACAAAATTTAACTTTATTAAAACTGAGTTATTTCAAGGCCCTTATAACAAATAAATACCGTGCTGTCTTCTATGAAATGTGATAAAGGGTTAGTGAATTATTTACGTTTTTAATTATCTTGAGTGAAATATTTTGCTTAATTAATGCATTTATTCTTCTTTCAATATTACGAAGTCACGGGAAACAGCTAGTTATTTAATACATAAATTAAAAAAATATTAAGTATACTTAGTTAAAAACAATATAAGTTTTAAAAATTTACTAAAAATTAAAGGAAGACAAAAATTACTAAATTAGTATTTAGTAAATATACAAAATATATTAAACAACTTTCTTTTATAAACAAATAAACCCAATATTAGATAAAAACACTTAATGTGTAATAAAAAGCAATTAAATAAACAATTTTATTTTGAACAATAAAAACTAAAAAAAAAAAAAAAAATCGTTGCATTGGAATCCCTAAAAATAGAAAATTCGTTAAAACCATTAATATTGTTTAAAATTATTTTTCTTAATTCCATTAAATAATGAAAAATAGAAAATTCTCATTTTGTGGTTTATTCATACTGTGGTTTATTTAATCTTCAATATGAACTACGTTAACGTTACATCCGATTATCTGATTTTCGTTAACAGTAGATTGTATTTATCATTAACAGAAAAGTGATATTTGATTGTGTTTTTATTCAGTCCTTTACATGCTTTTAAAAACAGATGGGGAGTATATTTGTGATCGACTCAAAGTTTCAAAGTTCTCAAAAATTCCTTCTTTTTGGGCTGTGTCACTTTACGAATAAGTGAACTAATTCAATTTAAAATAACACGTATTTTAAATAAACTCACACCATAAATTTTATAAAGTACAATAATTAATAATATATACTTTAGCTCACAACTTTACAATTCTTTCTATCCATTTTTCTAAATAACTGGCTGCTGATATGATCAAGCGGCCGATTGTAATATAATAATAAAATCAGATTAAATGTACTTTTATTACATGCCTATTTATTAACTTTTGTTAATATATTGCAGAAAAGACTGGCATCAGGTTATTGCTTTTGCTTTGAAGTGATTCGAATGACATCGGTGAAATTTTTTTTACAAATCGGAAATCGACAAATAAACACGAAACGGGATAAATTGCTGTGGCTGAAAATTTTATATCTACTCTTACAGAAAGGAGAATTCATTTGTGGAAAGTATGGACACACAGAAGTACATATTTGTCAAAAACTAAATCTAAGGAAATGACAATACGATTAAAATTAATATGCATAACACGTCTAATGCATCTTCTGTACCCACAAAGACATTCGGACTGAACCCAGAAGTGACACCATCCACGCCTCTTCGGGTAAAACTCAGCAAAAAAGACTGTATTAGAGGGTGTGGAAACAGTATTAAAATATTCTTCGAGCTTATTGGTGTTTGCTTCTAAATACCAGCAGCTGACGTGACATGGGTCCTGTCCTTACTGTAAAGAAGAAGAAGAGCCTTCTATTAGAGATGAGACGGGCTGAGCTCAAGCCTGGGCCCGACACGGGCTCGCGCTCGATTTTTACACCAGGCTTCGGGCTCATTCCTTCTGAAACTGACAAGTTTATTTATTCTCAGAAAGAAAATGAAAAATAACTTTTCCCCTAAAAAAATTACATATTCCATTTCAAGTAATTTTAAAGTTATTTTGAGCAGAATGAATAGAAGGGGAAACAGAAATCTTATTTTCTAGTATTAGAATGTTACTTTAAAAGAAAATTTACAATATTTGCGATGTGACTGACGACTGGGTGATATGGGGCCAAAGCGAAGAGGTGCGAATAGTATTTGTTGCTAGATTTTCGTTTGTGACAGTTAGAATATTTTTTAATTGGAACGTTTATTTATTTATTTTTTTAGTGATCTAATGTGAGATGAATATATTTTTATTTCGTTTTTAGTCAATCAGCATTAGTTTAGGTTTGCAAATTTTCAGTCTTCTTTGTGTGTGAGTCGTACTCGCACCTCATATGAAAACAACGTTAGTGATTCTATTTTTAATTATGAAATCTGCTTATGCTAAAACTCTGCTCTGCACATTTACGAAGTCACTTTCATTCGTAAGTAGATATAATTGTCATGTATTGTTATTCCGATAGAAAGCAATCGAAGAGTGTTTCAACTTTTTCTATAAAAGTACAGGATCTTTCAGATAACGGTGTCAAATTTTTAATTTACGTTGATTTTCAGGAACTCGAAATATTGTTTTAATTCAAGAATCAATTATAAGTTACGAAATACACCTTTTATAGGAAATAGAAAACGTTGTTCGTTTTTTCGGGATAGAAATACTAATTTCTACGAATTTCATTCATTTATAAAGCGCATCAGATTTGCTTATTGGGTGAGAAACAAATTTACATCCTTTTTAAGGAAGTATATTTTATTTGATACCAAACTTCTCTTTTGATAAGATAAAATGCAAATTTCCATAAAATTAAGTATGTGCACGGGATAAACAGTTATTTTCGCGTACGATGTTTAAAAAAAAATGATATATTACTTTTAAAACAATTTTTAAATATTATGCAATTTTTTTCGGTATCGGGCTCGGGTTCTAATTGCGCAAAACATTTCGGGCTCGGGCGGGCCCGGGCTCCGAAAAGAAAGTCTGAACTCATCGCTACCTCCTATCTCTTATGGATTATATCCTCCCTACGCACCACGATTTCTATAAAAAATTAAAAACGTCGTCGTAAGAAGAAGACATGATATGCTTAACGGAAGAAGAAAACTAAGAACTCGAATAATATTTTACCTCTATTATTATTATTATTACCAGTGGACCCATGCGAGGATTTCGCACAGCAGTCTAATATTTTTTAGATGCAATTTTAAACTTCTAAAGAAAAATATCTGCAAACATCATTAGTCAAGCCAGAATATCATCTCATTTATTACATCAAAGTTACAATAACAAAAGCAGAAGGCAGGCTCGAGAAAAAAAAATTAATAACAAATCTATTTTAACTGCAGAAGAAAATGACGTCATCCGCTTTGGGAAAAACACGGAACAAAGAAAGATAAATTGAATACAGATAAAATACCATTTAATTTATTTATGAGAAAGTATACCTTTTATTCTACACGTGAAAACGCGTCTGCGATCGAACGATGGTATATTTTTCTTCTAAACATTTCATTTTCTATTTTCCTTTTAACCATAAATATAAAATAGACTCGTGCGGAGAAATCATACTTAATCTTTTTTGTACCATTTATTTTTTATAATAATTTTGAGTATACTGCACTATAATGCAATATTTTATTTTTGTAGCAACACTAATTTGAGGAAAACCTTTTATTTCATTTATGAAAACAACGCCGATTTAATGTTTAATGAACTGCAATTTTTAATCAAAAAAACATGTTTTAGGAAAATGTAAGTGCACTATGTCAGAAGTAGATTCAAAAACCTTTCGAATGATACCTGATTCGTTGTTATGCGTTTGGTAAAAGCATATAAATAAAAATAGAAAATTCGTTAAAACCATTAATATTGTTTAAAATTATTTTTCGTAATTCAATTAAATACTGAAAAATAGAAAATTTCCATTTTCCCAAGCTTTCTGCTGCTTGGAATCGGAGACGGTTGTTGCAGAACAGTAGACAAACATCATATCATGAAGATACTGTGACTTATTTATTCTTCAATATGAACTACGTTAACGTTACATTCGATTATCTGATGTTCGTTAACAGTAGGATTGTATTTATCATTAACAGAAAACTGATAGCTGATTGTGCTCTTATTTAGTCATTTACATGCTTTTAAAGTCAAATGGGGGAATGTTTGTGCTCGACTCAAAGGGATATCACAAAAATTCCTTCTTTTTGGGCTGTGTCAGATTACGAATAAGTGCACTAATTCAGTTTAAAATATTATGTATTTTAAATAAACTGACACCATAAATTTTATAAAATAAATAATGAATAATATATGCTTTAGCTCAACAGTAACAATTTTTTCTATCCATTTATGTCTGTAAATAACCGGCTGATGATACGATCAAGCGACCGATTGTACTATAATAATAAAATCAGATTAAATGTATCTTAATTACATGCCTTACTTACCTTGTACATACCTGTACTTACATCCTACAAGGTACATGTTAACCTTTGTTAACACTATAGTGCAGAAAAGACTGGCACCAGGTTATTGCTTCTGCTTTGAAGTGATTCAGATGACATCGGCGAAATTTTTTTACAAATCGACAAATAAACAGGAAACGAGATAAATTTCTGTGGCTGAAAATTTTATATCTACTCTTACAGAAAGGAGAATTCATTTGTGGAAAGTATGGACACACAGAAGTACATATTTGTCAAAAACTAAATCTAAGGAAATGACAATACGATTAAAATTAATATGCATAACACGTCTAATGCATCTTCTGTACCCACAAAGACATTCGGACTGAACCCAGAAGTGACACCATCCACGCCTCTTCGGGTATATACTCTGCGAAAAAGACTGTATTAGAGGGTGGGCAAACAGTATTAAAATACTCTTCGAGCTTATTGGTGTTTACTTCTAAATACCAGCAGCTGACGTGACATGGGTCCTTACCGTAACGAAGAGCCTTCTATTAGAGATGAGACGGGCTGAGCTCAAGTTTGGGCCCGACACGGGCTCGGGCTCGATTTTTACACCAGGCTTCGGGCTCATTCCTTCTGAAACTGACAATTTTATTTATTCTCATAAAGAAAAAGAAAAATAACTTTTCTCCTAAAAAATTACATATTCCATTTCAAGTAATTTTAATGTTATTTTGAGCAGAATGAATAGAAGGGGAAACAGAAATCTTATTTTTCTAGCATTAGAATATTACTTTAAAAGAAAATTTACAATATTTGCGACGTCACTGACGACTGGGTGATATGGCACCAAAGCGAAGTGGTGCCAATAAGATTTGTTGCTAGATTTTCGTTTGTAACAGTTAGTTTTCGTTTTTAGACAATCAGCATTAATGTAAGTTTGCAAATTTTCAGTCTTCTTTGTGTGTGAGTCATACTCGCACTTCATATGAAAACAACGTTAGTGATTCTATTTTTAATTATGAACTCTGCTCATGATAAAGCTCTGCTCTGCACATTTACGAAGTCACTTTCATTCGTAAGTAGATATAATTGTCATGTATTGTTATTCCGATAGAAAGCAATCGAAGAGTGTTTCAACTTTTTCTATAAAAGCACAGGATCTTTCAGATAACGCTGTCAAATTTTTAATTCAAGTTGATTTTCAGGAACTCGAAATATTGTTTTAATTCAAGAATAAATTATAAGTTATGAAATACACTTTTTATAGGATATAGAAAGCGTTGTTCGATTTTTCGGCATAGAAATAGTAATTTCTACAAATTTCATTCATTTATTTATAAAGCGCACTTCGTTAAAGTGTCCATCAGATTTGCTTATTGGGAGAGAAACATATTTACATCCTTTTAAGGAAGTATATTTTATTTGATACCAAACTTCTCTTTTGATAAGATAGAATGTACATTTCCATAAAATTAATTTTTTCGCGGGATAAACAGTTATTTTCGCGTACGATGTTTAAAAAAAAAAATTGAGATATTACTTTTAAAACAATTTTTAAATATAATGCAATTATAATGCATTTTTTTTTCGGTATCGGGCTTGGGTTCTAATTACACAGAATGTTTCGGGCTCGGGCGGGCCCGGGCTCCGAAAAGAAAGCCCGAACTCATCTCTACCTTCTATCTCTTATGGATTATTTCCTCCCTACGCACCACGATTTCTATAAAAAATTAAAAACGTCGTCGTCAGAAGAAGACATGATATGCTTAACGGAAGAAGAAAACTAAGAAGAACTGAGATAATATTTTACCTCTATTATTATTATTATTATTACCAGTGTACCCATGCGAGGATTTCGCACAGCAGTCTAATATTTTTTAGATGCAATTTTAAACTTCTAAAGAAAAATATCTGCAAACATCATTAGTCAAGCCAGAGTATCATCTCATTTATTACATCAAAGTTACAGTAAAAAAAGCAAGAAGACACGCTCGAGAAAAAAAAATAATAACAAATCTATTTTAACTGCAGAAGAAAATGACGTCATCTGCTTTGGGAAAAACACGGAACAAAGAAAAATAAATTGAATACAGATAAAATGCCATTTAATTTATTTATGAGAAAGCATACCTTTTATTCTACACGTGAAAACAAGTCCGCGATCGAACGATGGTATATTTTTCTTTTAAATATTTCAATTTCAATTTTCCTTTTTAACCATAAATATAAAATAGACTCGTGCGGAGAAATCATACTTAATCTTTTTTGTACCATTTATTTTTTATAATAATTTTGAGTATACTGCACTATAATGCAATATTTTATTTTTGTAGCAACACTAATTTGAGGAAAACCTTTTATTTCATTTATGAAAACAACGCCGATTTAATGTTTAATTAACTGCAATTTTTAATCAAAAAACATGGTTTAGGAAAATGTAAGTGCACTATGTCAGAAGTATATTCAAAAACCTTTCGAATGATACCTGATTCGTTGTTGTGCGTTTGGTAAAAGCATATAAATAAAAATAGAAAATTCGTTAAAACCATTAATATTGTTTAAAATTATTTTTCGTAATTCAATTAAATACTGAAAAATAGAAAATTTCCATTTTCCCAAGCTTTCTGCTGCTTGGAATTGGAGACGGGTGTTGCAGAACAGTAGACAAACATCATATCATGAAGATACTGTGACTTATTTATTCTTCAACTAGCGGCCCTCCCTCGCTTTGCTTCGGGTTAACCTTGAAAACCTTCATCTCTTTGTGTTTTCTGTAGACCTTTTTAATGTGTACAATAATTAGTACATTATTTTGATAAATCTTGTAGGGTTCAGCCTGCGTTTGCAATCTATAAGCGGAAAAAATGAAATTATTTACGACATCACATTAAAAACCTCAAAAATAACAGTATTTCTCCACTATTTAATGGATATACATATAAACCTTCCTCTTGAATCACTCTATCTATTAAAAAAAACCGCATCAAAATCCGTTGCGTAGTTTTAAAGATTTAAGCGTACATAGGGATATAGGGACAGAAAAAGCGACTTTGTTTTATACTATGTAGTGATATGAACTACGTTAACGTTACTTTCGATTGTCTGATGTTGGTTAACAGTAGGATTGTATTTATCATTAACAGAAAACTGATAATTGATTGTGCTCTTATTCAGTCATTTACATCCTTTTAAAGTCAAATGGGGAATGTTTGTGATCGACTGAAAGTGACATCACAAAAATTCCTTCTTTTTGGGCTGTGTCACATTACGAATAAGTGCAGCAATTCAATTTAAAATATTATGTATTTTAAATAAACTCACACATAAATTTTATATTATACAATAATTAATAATATATTTATGCTTTAGCTATCAAGTCCGCACGGCGTGTGGTCGAAGAGGATCTAAAAAGAATTGATACGGACTATGCTCGGCAAGATCTGCTCTCTGACGCTCTGAGTGTCAAGTTTCTGCATATTTCGACTGCTGCGTGTTCGGGCGAAGTTTGGAAAGGGGGCGTGTTATTCCCGCCCTCTTGCTATCCAGTATCTTCAGTCGTGTCTTTGTCGGGCGGAGCTTGGATAGGAGGCATGTTATTCCCGCCTTCTCCACTGCTGGTGTTCGTCGCGTGGAAAAGAGGCGTGTTACTCCCGCCCACCTGATCTCTGCTAATCTTCCGTTACTGCTCTTTTGAATGCCATGGCCATGAAAGAGTACCAACAGCTTGACGACCTTATGAATGGGATCATAAACGGATATGTTCCTGCGGACTGGTTACGAGAATTCAACGCCTTCCCTACTCTAGATGAGCAAGTGAACGATGTTTTTCGAGAATTTTTATCCGGTATAGATGAAGAAATACAGTCTCTCCAACAACGAAAGGACTACAACGACACCCACAAGGCTCAGGTAAAAGACCTCTGTCTTTTTGCTATATCTATTTTGGGGGAGCCATCTAGATTAGATTTAATTGATTTAGCCTGTAGAACTGGTTATATTAGATTTCTAGGGAATAACCAATGGGAAAAACTCCAAATTCTAAAGAATTTTAGCTCACATTCTAATCCCCCCCGTACAGGAAAAAGAAAAAATTCTGATTCTGAAAATCCAATTCCCCTCAAAAATAAATTCGGAAATCTAAATTCCGAAGCTAATCTTGATAACCATGATCTTATGGATCAGGAATCTGCTCAAGATGGTGCTGCAAGCACCGATGTTGAATGTTCAAAAAACGACAAGCACCACTTCTTTATTGAAAAATATGGATTGGCGCAAAGTTGCCCAAGAGATAAAAGCCCTTGATTCTGATAATCCTCCTCAAGTCGGCCTCTCCGGGGAACTTCTAAAAGTTCTACCCAAATCTGTCAGCCAATTTAGAGATATCCAAAGATACCTAACTGACAAACATATGAATTTCAACACCCTTAACTCAAAAGAACTTCGACCAAAAAAAATCTGTATTAGGGGAATCCCCCCCAACACAGACCCCCAACTTATTATCGAAGACCTTGGTAACCATAGATTTAAGGCCACCCGAGCCGCCATGCTTAAGAGTCGCAAAACTGGCAGAGGTATGCCAATTTACATGGTCAACGTCCTCCCTTGCACTAACTTTGAGAAGATCTATAAAATTGAGGAACTTTGTGATATAAGTGTTTGTATTGAATACTTCAGAAACAACAATAACCCAAAACAATGTTACCGCTGCCAACGGTTTGGACACGCCTCCGAGACGTGCAGCCTAACACCAAAATGTCTTAAATGCTCAGAAGAGCACCTCACTGATAACTGCCCCAAGACAGGTAAAATAATTCCAAAATGTTCCAATTGTAACGGTGCCCATCCGGCCTCATACAGAGGTTGCCCAAAAAATCCAAACAACATTAAGAAAAAAAATACCCCAACACTGAACACCAAAACAAAACCGCAACACCAAAAACCAAATATAATTGCTGACATCGCAGACATTTTCAAACCCTACAATTACACCATTCATGATAAACCAAACGATATCAACAACAGTGAGACCACTACTGACGAGAATAACGATATCCAGGAAGCCCCAGTTGAGGACACTTCCAGTCACACCAAACAAAATAAAACACCACCTGTTATACAAAATAATTATACAAACACATTCAAAGATATGTTTGACACCTTCAAAGACATGAAGGAACTTCTCCAAATTACCAAACTCCTAAAACATTTAAAAAACATCGCCATCAAATCAAAAAACTGCAACAACCCATTCGACAAAATGTATATCATAATAGAAGAATTAGACGCCTTTTCTACGGAGCTCAACATTACCAATTATGAATAATTACAATAACAAAAATTTCTCTTCTCTTCTTATTTTCTCCTGGAATTGCCAATCATTGCAACCCAGGATTAATGAACTCCGCTCCTTTATTTCCATTAATCCACAAATCGATATACTCTTAATCCAAGAAACACTTAACCCTTCCTGCAGTATCACCATCCCAGGTTACAAACTCCATCATACACCACGTGCCAACTCTCACTGGGGTGGCACAGCCATCTGCATCAAAAATTATATCCCACATCACACAACTCAAAATATTCCACTCCCAGGCATTGACTAACCAGTATTGTCGTCAACTTGCCCCATGCCAAAATCAACTTCACATCTTTTTACGCACGACACGGGCGACGATACCCCATAAATGACCTGACACACATCATTACACAACACCAACACGCATTTATCGCTGGTGACTTCAATGCACATAGCAGGCAGTGGAACTGTCATTCCACCACTACCAGAGGTAGATCTCTTCACAACTTGGTTAGCCATTTCAATCTCAGTCTCCACGCACCTACCACACCAACACACATTCCTGTTGCTCGCAACCAGCACCCCTCTATTATTGACTTCGCCATCACCAAAAATCTTACCTTCCCTATCAACACTTCTGTTATTAATGACCTAAGCTCTGACCACCTTCCTGTCTTCTTCAAAATTGATCTTATCAACCCTATCTCTCATCCTCCTTCAGTAGCTATTGACTGGAATAAATTCCAAAATTACATCAACAACACCGACCTTACCTACCCCACAATCAACAACACTACTGACATTGATAACGCAGTTAATAAACTCAACAACATCATTTACAAAGCTCAAAAAGATGCCACTTACACCAAATTCAAAAATAATAACTCTTACATCTTACCCACTTACATACATAATATATGTAAACAACGCAACACACTCTGTCGACTCTACCAAAATACCAGAGATCCCACCCTTAAAACAGCTGTCAACAGGCTCAACAATAAAATTAAAACCCTTATTCAGAAAGATAAGCAAAAAAACTGGTCTAAATTTCTCGAAAGTCTTACTTGCGAGGATAACTCTCTTTGGCAAATCAAAAAGAAACTCAATAATAATTATACCCCTATTCCTCCCCTTACTGCCAATAATCAAACTGCGTATACTGACGAGGACAAGGCAGAATGCCTCGCTAGCTCATATGAAAGGCAATTCTCTCCGAATCCCTTCCTCGCAAGTCAAGCACACTTTAACAATGTCAATGATACTGTTAATGACTTCCTCTCAACCCCTCCTATCCCTCTCCCCGAAATTCAACCCATCATGATCAACAATATTATTCAAAAACTTAATAATAAAAAATCTCCTGGGTACGATAAAATTTCCAACTATACTCTTAAACAACTTCCTATCAACTGTATTCTCTACATTACGAAGCTCACTAATTCTATCCTCAAACACTGTTATTTTCCTAAACCCTGGAAAACCTCTATCATTTCTCCTATTCCTAAACCATCCTGCAATCTTAATGACCCAACTAATTCCCGTCCCATCAGTCTTCTCTCCTGTCTAAGTAAAGTCATCGAACGCGTCATTAGATCACAGCTCAATGACTTCCTTCACAACAACAACATTCTTATGCCTGAACAATTCGGCTTCAGAGCCAAGCACTCCACCCAACACCAACTTCTTCGATTTGTGGAATTGTTAACTGAAAACTTCAACGAGAAGAAGCCTACTGCTGCCATATTTCTTGATGTCGCCAAGGCCTTTGACAAAGTCTGGCACGCGGGCCTCATTTACAAATTAATTCGGCTTAAATTCCCGTCTGGACTTATCCATTTAATACACTCTTACCTTGGTGATCGTGACTTCTATGTCCGTGTAAACAACTCACTTTCTCTACTACACATAATACTCTGTGGTATTATTCAGGGTTCAGTCATTGGCCCTATTTTATTCATAATATACTTTAATGACATTCCACGCACACTCTTCACATCACTCGCACTCTATGCGGACGACACTGTTCTCTATGGCACTGCACATCACCCATACAATCTTTACAAAAATCTACAACACCACCTCAACATCTTCATGGAATGGTGTGATCAATGGCGCATTAAGATAAACGAATCTAAAACTACTGCTGTTTACTTCTCTAGAACCTTCTCCACTCCTAATAGATTAACCATAAATAATACTACCATTCCCTGGTCTGACGATGCCAAGTATCTGGGGCTTACCATTGACAAACGCATTACCTTTAAAAAGCATATTCTTAATATCCGCGGTAAAGTCGCCGGGATTTCCAAAACCCTCGCCCCCCTTCTTCGTAGCCACTCACTCTCCATACACAACAAACTCTTAATATATAATGCTTGCATTCTCTCTTTTATCACATATGCATGTCCAATCTGGGGCTTCATTTGAAAAACCAGTATGAACAGCCTCTCTAGTACCCATTACAAACAGCTCCGTTACATCAGGAACGGGTCTAGATATCTCAAAAACTCCACAATCCTCAAGGATCTGGAAACGACTTCACTCAAGCATCGCATTAAACACCTTGCGAAAAATTTCTACAATGACATTAATCACATCCCAAATGAACTCTTCTATGAGCTACCTGACTACGATGCTTGCAGTCCATCCAACCGGAAAAAACCAAGGTACTCTTGATGAATAATCCACTATTCTTGATGAATAATCCTTCCGAGCTATAATTCTTTTTTTTCTTTAATTAAAAAAAATATATATTATTATATGTTTATTTTATTAAATAATATAAAATTGACTTTTCTCCTAAACTTCTCCTAACATCTTTACTTTACCTCGTCTGGCATTATTTTTGTTTTCTTCAACTATGAACTATTTTTACTTTTATACTTTAACTAGTAAATTTTCATTATTTTATAGATATACTTACTCTATCCTTTTTTTTATGTAGTCAATTTGACTACGGCTAGACATTTCATATGGCTCTCTCAGGATTTGATATACACCTACTCAAAGCCAGGGTGTGCAGTTGCTTCGCAACTTGGAAGCCCATTGAACCTATCACAAGTTCAAGTTCAAGTTCTATCAAGTCCGTTTACCGCAAAGCCATTAAATAATAAGCCCAGTCAGATAGTGTTAAATTTGTTAGCGACACACTAGCGCCAAACCTCTGCTGCGGAAGGAGGACAAAACAGAAGTGGGTCGCTGAGAAACGGTACGATTTATTTATATCGATATTTTATACGATTTTTATCGATGTTTGTTTTTTGCACTTCCTTTAAAAGCTTGCTAATTATTGGGATCTTTTACATTAAAGCTAAAACTATAATGAAAAAAAAAATGGTGGAAATTTACTGGATTATTATTTCTATATAAATATAGTGGTGGCGAAGAAGTTGATTTATTTATTAAAAGTTAAATAAAAAGTGATGGAAATTTACATCACTATGCAATTAACCCTTTCCGGCACAGACAAATTATGTTCGTAAAATGTGAAATTACTGACTGACACCGGAATTTACAAACGACTTTTTTTAGAAAATATGAACTCCTAATTTTAGAAGCAAAATTTTATTAAAATATTCTTGGTGCCGAATGCAGCACTCCCAACCGCTAGATGGCGCTATTTTCAACTTGCGAAAAGTTTCCCATTTATCTGACTGGGCTTATTATTTAATGGCTTTGGTTTACCGTCTTTTACAGTTGTTTCGAGTTCTCATCCATGTTAGATCAGATCCCAATTGTTAGGTCATTTAGACAAGCGTCTAGTCCCTGCACTTTGGCTACACTTTCAAAAAATGGATCGTGCTGCGTGCATGCGCATTGCTTTTCTAGACAGTTTCAACGAGAACCATATTAATTTTATTCCATTCCGCGGCAGTTTTTTTAAATTCGTAAAAGGATTTTTATTTAAAACATTTAGCGTAATATATAACTAAATATTTTCTTTCACAATTTTCATTATTTTTTTTTTTTTTTTAACATTCTTAAAAAAATTCAATTTCAGACTTTTACTAAAATAAAAAAATTTTCCTCCGGATTATTCAATTTTTAAGGATTTTTAACGATTTTATAGCGTTTTAAAGCGAATTTTTAACATCCAAAAAACAATTTTTAACATTAAAAAAAAACATCACTGGACACACGAAACTTGCTTTGCAGCAATCTCTAGCATGCACGAAATTCATTCAAGCCGCGGTCAATAACTTGTGTATGTACGCTTCGCGTACATTAAGAGCCTACGCTAGTCACGCGAAGAAACGCTTCAGCTAATGTTAAGTCTATGGGAAGGTTATCGCGCGATTTCTCGCTCGCATTTTAATATTTTTAAATGATTTTTTTTTTTAATAGGATAGCTGAGGTCGATCTCTAACGTTGTTAGTTTTTACTTTTTCGATTTTGGTTACTGTTTTTTTTATAAGCGGATATTTTCAATTTTGGAACCGGTTGGAACCGGTTCTGAAAGTGAAATTACCCTTATATAAAACAATTGGAACCAAAATCGAAAAAGTAAAAACTAACAACGTTAGAGATCGACCTCAGCTATCCTATGCAAATAAAATCATTTAAAAATATAAAAATGCAAGCGAGAAATCGCGCGATAACCTTCCCATAGACTTAACATTAGCTGGACCGTTTTTTCGCGTGACTGATGTAGGCTCTTAACCGAAAAAAAACATCACTGGACGCATGAAACTCGCTGTACAGCATTCTCTAGAATGTACGAAATTCATTTATAACCAAATTTCATATTTATTTCAATTTTGTTTCAAACTTTCCATCGCTTATATGTTAAAAAATAGAAACTTTACATTTTTTTTTATTCAAATTACTTTTTATAACTCAAATAAATATTGAAAAATAAAACTTTCCGCCGCTGGGATTCGAACTCAAGTCCACAGAACGGAAGAGAAATGACATACCACAGAACTATACGCATTCCTTTTGAAATGGCTTAGAACAAAATTTTAAAGTATCAGACAAGCACGCATGCGCGCTGAGTGATCCGTTTTTTGAAATCGTAGCGAAAGTGCAGGGACTAGACGTTATAGTATTTAGCCACAGGCGCCTCGGCAAAAGTTGTTCGAAACCGCTCATAACTCTAATCAGTGGCGTAGCCAGGATTTTTTTTCGGGAGGTGTCCAGATTTTTTCTTCATGTTATATATGTGTTAAAACTCGCCAAGATAAAATCACAAAAAGTGGTAAAAAATTCCGTTTTAGACAGGTTTTTGTCTAAGCAGGAGTAATTGTATGCATTCTATTCCATGCGACAAAGTAATATTTCCGTTTAAGTGAGCATTCCATTATAATCAGGTTTCGTTTCCACAAGTTTTGTTGTAATTATATAAATATACTTATTTATGTTATATGTATAGTAAAACCTGTCAAAACAGAACCCGTCCATAACATAATCCTCTCTTCAGTGAAAGCATTACATAGTCTTGATATGGATTATCATGCAATTAAAGCTGTTGAAAACCTGTCTGAAACGGGATTTTTCTCCGCTCATTTGTGATTCCGATTCCGTCTTAACAGATTTTACTGTACTTACATACAGTAAAAAATACAGTAAAACCTGTGTAGTATAAATACAGTAAAACATGTGAAAGCGGTACCTTTCTGCAACGGAATCTTGTCTTACTGCCGGATCACGCCTAAACGAACAATACATTTTACTGATGTAGTGTATCTTACAGTTTTCATTAATTACACTTCTTTAAACATAAACCTGTCTAAAATGGAACTTTTTTTCCAGTCCCTTGCGATCCCGTTTTGACAGGATTGACTGTGTGTGTGTATGTGCAATAGAAGTATTTCGGGTATTCTTAAGAATTTAGGTATATTCTTATAATTTTTTTTATTTAAAAAATAGTATGCGTAAAATAAAGTGTTGCAGAAAGAGAGAAAATTATCCCTCTCCTGTCAAGGTCATTTTTCCAGCACGCGCTGTAACCCTTTCGTTGCGTGCGCATCTTTTGTATGCAATAGTCGACGCACCACACAGTCGCCTAAGAACTCTTCTCAGATCAACATGTAAATAAAAGTTTTGTTCTGTTTTTAACTATCGGCTGCTTTTCTTTCCCGGCCTTTGGAATTATTTCTTTTTGGTTTAAGTACGTACGTCACATTCTGGCATCCCACTACCGAGATGAATGTTAATTATGACATTCTTATTTTGCCGATAGTTAAATGGTAAGCTTAAGTAAGTTTAAATTAAGTATTTAAGTATTTTTTACGAAAAAAAAAATATGACGGATCTAGAAAGTACAAAGCAGCAGAGAAAAGCCACTAGTTCATCTTTTACGAAGACGTCTAACAAGCTACAAGAACTAATAAGTGCCGCTGCTCCGGATTTAGATGATGTGGAAATACTGCTAGATCAACTACAAGAAAAATATAAAATGCTCCGAACTATAGATGAAAAATTTTTAGAATTTTTTCAAAAACAAAGCTGCTCTCAAGAAGATTACGAAAAGGAATATGAGGCAGCTCAGGGAATATTACGAGAAGATGTCTACGTTAAAGGTGAAATGTAACAGGTTAAAAACGAAGCTTAGTTACAATACAGTAAATGCTGTTTCCTCTTCTTCAATTATGGCGTCACCGGTTGCTAAACAGAAACTCCCTGAAATAGAACTCTTTAAATTTGACGGCAACCCAAGAAATTGGCTCACCTTTTGGACGCAGTTTAGCAAAATCGATGAAGACCCAAGAATAGAGATGTCCGCGACAAGTTTCAGTACCTACTACAGTCTACTAAGCCTGAATCAGTAGCTCGACAAATCGTGGAGAGTTTTCCTGCTACAGAAGCTAATTATGAAAAGGCATTGAACTATTTAAAAGAACGTTTTGGAAAAGAAAGTGTCCTTATACAGATTTACGTTAGAGAACTTTTAAAGCTGGTTATTACGGACAAAACTCAAGTGAATTTGTTGACTCTCTATGACAAGCTTCAAACACAACTGCGTGCCTTAGAATCTCTGGGAGTTACTCAAGATAAGTTTTCGCATATGTTACTCCCATTAATAGAATCTGCACTCCCCACCGATTTAATTAAAATTTGGGAGCGACAGAAAAGTACATTAGCTGAAACAGGTAAGACCGATTTAGATCTCTTAATGGATTTTGTTAAAAATGAAGTAGAAACTGAATTTAGACTTAAAATCACTCGTGATTGCTTAAATTCTGAAAAATTAACTGTTAAGAAAAATAAGCCCTCTGAACCTAAAAGCAGTGTGTCAACTGCTTATGAATTACTTAATGCCAATAACGGCAACAATAGTAGTAATTTTCAAGAAAATTCTAAGTTTAAAAAATTTGATTGTATTTTTTGTAGTAAATTTCATAATTCAGAGAACTGTAACGATGCTTTTGCTATGAGTTTAGATTGTAAAAAAGACATAGTTAAGAAAAAGAATGCTTGTTTTGTATGCTTAAAACGAAATCATAAGGCTAATCAATGTAAGTCAAAACATCGATGCCCAATTTGCAAAAATCGGCACTTTGTAATTTTGTGTCCGGATTTAGTTTCTAACAAAGTTGATAATATCTCGGTTGGAGATAAAAGTGAAAACAAAACAAGCACTCTGAATAATTACATTAAAATTTCAGATGTACTCTTGCAAACTTTAATTGTAAAAATTCATAATGGTTCTAAAACAATGTTTATTCGTGCTATTTATGATAGTGGTTCAATGAAGTCTTATATTTGTGAAGATGTTGCACAAAGTATGAAATTTAAGTGTATTGGTGAAACGAAAATTAAGCAATCTCTATTTGGTGGTGTTGAAACACCAGAAAATGTATATAGAAATTATTTAATTGAATTAAGTGATGTAAATGATAAATATAAGTGTAAATTAGAAGTACTTAGTCAGAAACGTATTTGTTCTGAAATTAAGCAAATTCCTTCTGGTCTTTGGTTAAATGAACTTAAGTTACATGGAATTAAAATAAATGATTCAGAAAACAAACATTTTAAAGTTGATAAGGAAATAAAATTGTTAATTGGTGCAGACGTTGCAGGTAAGCTTTTAACAGGAAACATTGCAAGTCTTAAAT
This sequence comes from Maratus michaelseni, assembly GCA_963931845.1. Lineage (NCBI taxonomy): Eukaryota > Metazoa > Arthropoda > Arachnida > Araneae > Salticidae > Maratus > Maratus michaelseni. The sequence goes on from OZ007594.1 coordinate 58,296,681, forward strand.
GTGGCATAACAGCGATAAATACGAAATTAGGATGGACATTAATGGGTAAATTTAATCCTGGCACTGAGCCAAATTCTCAGAGTACAGCTTCTCTTATTATTTCTTCTCTTTTAGTTAAAAATCGGTGTATAAGTGATCTTTGGAAGTTAGATGTTTTGGGAATTAAGGAACCCCCAATAAGTAAAACGAAAGCTGAATTGCAGGAGGATACACAGAAATATTTTGAAGAGACTCTAAGTATAAATAGTGAGGGGCGATATGAAGTTGCGTTGCCTTGGGTTCTGGACAACACTATTTTACCGGATAATAAAATAAATGCGGAAAAATCTATTTTAAATACTAAAAGAAAATTGATGAATTCCGGAAAGTTTAATGATTATTGTGATATTTTTGAAAACTGGTTAGCTCTCGGCATAATCGAAAAGACATCGACTGAGAAACTAAAGGGTGTTCATTATTTACCTCATAGGGCGGTAATAAAGGAGAACAGCACCACGAATATAAGGCCAGTGTTCAACGCTAGTTTTCATTTACCTGGTTTTCCATCTTTAAATGATTGTCTGGCTACGGGTCCAAATTTAATAGAAATGATCCCCTCAATTTTGAATCGTTTTCGTATGAATTATGTAGGCGTCACCGCTGATATTGAAAAGGCGTTTTTGCAGATTGCGATAAAAGAAAGAGACCGAGATTTTTTGCGGTTTCTGTGGTTTGATAAAGAAAATCAAGAACAGGTGAATGTTTATCGGCATCAAAGGGTAGTTTTCGGCGTTACATGCAGCCCTTATTTATTGGCCGCAACTTTACTGTATCATTTAAATACGGTTCCAGAAAATTTAAAGCACTCTGCAGATATTTTGAAAACAGCCTTCTACGTAGATAACTGCGTAACAAGTTTAAATTCCGAGACAGAAATGAGAAAGTTTTTCTTAGAATCAAAATTAATCATGTCTTTAGGTCATTTTAATCTAAGATGTTGGAAATCCAATTTAATTAATGAAATATTTGAGGAGGATTCCTCCACGAAAGAGGATGTTTCCCTATTAGGTCTCGTATGGAATACACATACGGATACACTATCGTGTAAAATAGAACAGGCTATAAATCCATTAGAATCAGTCACAAAAAGAATAGTTTTGGCAGTAGCACACCAAGTTTTTGATATTGTTGGTTATACAACTCCAGTGATGCTAATTCCGAAACTAATCTTACAGGAAACATGGAATTCAAAACTAAAATGGGATGACAACCTACCCGATGATTTGGCAAAGAAATTTAAATCGTGGAGAAAAAACTTAAATTTACTCTCATTGATAAATATACCTAGATGGTTTGGGCTTAAACAAAGTGATCAAGAAATAAGCTTGCATTTATTTTGCGACGGCAGTAAAAAAGCATACGGTACCTGCGTTTTCTTAAGAGCGGAAGACGACGATGGGGTAAAAATTAATCTAGTACAAGCAAGATCTAGGGTAGCTCCTTTAAAACCCATTACAATTCCTCGCTTAGAGCTTTTGTCTTGCAATATTGGCTCTAGGTTGTTATCTAACATAATTAAAGATCTAAATTTATCAGGGGTTGATATTTATTGCTGGACCGATTCTACAACAGCCTTATGTTGGATTCAGCGAAAGCAAAATTGGGGAATATTCATTCAAAATCGGGTTACAGAAATTAACTCATTGACTTCGCCTCATTGGTGGCATCACATCTCAGGTTCTCTTAACCCTGCCGATTTGCTTTCAAGGGGGTGTTCTGCTGAACAATTAGTTGAGAGGAAATGGTGGGAGGGACCTGATTGGTTGCACGAAAAAAAAGAAAATTGGCCTAAATCGAATGATGAGCCAAATGAGGATTTAGTCAATTCTGAGATTCGTAAAACAGTTATAACAATGTTAGTAAAAAATGATGAAGATGCTAAGTGGTATTATAAATATTTTTCTTCATTTAAGAAAATTGTAAGGATGTTAGCTTGGATTTTTAGGTTTTACGACAAGGTAAGTAAAGTTGACAAAAATCTTTCAGGGGACTTATCTGTACAAGAAATTGAAAAAGGGGAAAAGGCTTTAATGGTACTAATTCAGAAAGAATCCTTTAAGGGAGAAAATGATGAGAAATTAAGACAACTTAGACCAATAGTTGATTGTGACGGCCTTATAAGAGCTAAATCAAATGTTGTTTATCGGGATGATAAATACGATTTTAAATATCCTATTATATTACCATCTGATCATTCTGTTGTAAAATTGTTGATAATGAGTGTACATAATGATTTATTACATGCTGGTACTTCATTGTTAACGTCAAATTTAAGAGAAAAGTATTGGATTTTAAAATCTCGTAAGACCATAAGAAATTGTATTAGTAAGTGTCTAAAATGTCAAAAGTTTAAAGCGAAAAAATGTGAGGTCATCCCAGGAATTTTACCAAATGATAGGGTCCGCGATGCTTGTGTATTTGAAATTATAGGATGTGATCTGGCTGGACCACTTTATTTGAAAGATGGTAGAAAAGCATATATTGTACTGTTTACTTGTGCAGTCTATCGTGCCGTCCACTTGGAATTAATCACTTCCTTATCGACCGAATCCTTCTTTCAATCTTTAAGACGTTTTATCGCACGCCGTGGACGACCTTCTACCATATATTCAGATAATGGAAAAAATTTCATAGGCGCGGAGAAATTTTTGCAAACTGTAGACTGGGATGGTCTCCGTTTTAAAGCTGCTGAACAAAAAATTCAGTGGAAGTTTAATCCTCCATCCGCAGCCTGGTGGGGCGGATGGTGGGAGCGTTTGATTCAGATTGTAAAACAAAGCTTAAGAAAAATATTGGGTCGTGCTTCTCTTGATTATGAAGAACTACTAACTGTATTGTGTGACTGTGAGAGAGTTGTTAATTCCAGACCACTTACTTACGTATCAGAGGACATTGATGAGGACTTTGCTATAACACCAGAGAAATTTTTACATGAAACTCCACAGTCAGGTGTACCTGATATTGATAATGTAGATAAAGTGAAATTGAGTAAAAGAACTAAGTATCTGCAGCGGATAAGAGAAACTTTAAGGCTTAGGTTTCGTACAGAGTATTTAGGGCAGTTACGACAGCAGTCTATAAAATGCTATAAAAACAAATCACTTAAAGTAGGAGAAATTGTCCTACTTGAAGATACTAATAAAAAACGTTCTTATTGGAACCTAGCTCGCGTATTAAAAGTTATACCAGGTCGAGATGGCCAAATAAGACTTGCGCTTATAAAAACAAACAATTCTGAGTTATTACGGCCAGTTCAGCGATTGTTCAGATTAGAATTGGAAAATCCAATACAAGAAACAAATGATGAGGCTATGCCTTTAACCACCAGTAGTGGCAGAATTGTCAAAACACCTGTAAGGTAAATTTTATATTCAGAATATTTAATTTCAGTAATTATTTTACTTAATTTCACTTCTCTTCTTTATATGTATTCCAGTGTTTATTGTTATTTTGCATATACTGTATACTGTATTTATGTTGTAATTTGTAAGGTTGTATTTTGATTGTATAAGTGATTTCTTATCTAAGTACTATGTAATGTGTATTTTGTGCATAATATAAGTAAAGATTTTGAGTGTTTAGCTGCCCACTCAAAAGGTGGGAGAATGTTGCAGAAAGAGAGAAAATTATCCCTCTCCTGTCAAGGTCATTTTTCCAGCACGCGCTGTAACCCTTTCGTTGCGTGCGCATCTTTTGTATGCAATAGTCGACGCACCACACAGTCGCCTAAGAACTCTTCTCAGATCAACATGTAAATAAAAGTTTTGTTCTGTTTTTAACTATCGGCTGCTTTTCTTTCCCGGCCTTTGGAATTATTTCTTTTTGGTTTAAGTACGTACGTCACATAAAGTAAGACCAATCTCTATAATTGCAACTGAAAATACTACAATGGAGTTGCATTAATCTTTGCCAGTGAAAAAATTTTTACAAATACTATGATATAAAAAACTGAGCACATATTGATGAATTAAATGCACTTAAATCAAGTTTCATATAACAAATATTTGCTTGCATTAAAGTTAGGATCAAATGGTTAAATTTATAACTGCACTTTTCATGTTTTATTTCTTGTCATTGAATTGAGAACTTGCACTGTAATAGGTACAGGATAATGAGCTGTCATAATTGCCACAGCCACTCATTCCTCATGGGAGTTTCTGAGATAAGGTTTTAATCTATAAGAAAAATATCTTGCAATTTTAGCTACTGAAACTAGTAATGTAACAAACATAGGCAACAAATATATTTGAAAAATAGTTTTGTTACAATTGTCTAAAACAGCCATAATTATTCTGTGTTTTTTTGTTTCAAGTTTCGCCGTTTTTCATAACAAAGTAAATAATTCGACCTCAATAATTGTTTCCGATATCTGGTCGGCTTAAAATATGCCAAATCTTTGTAAATATTTTATTTATGATGGATTAGCACTTTTTTGGAAGTATGAGATTGTGTAAAAAATAAGGGTGGTTTCTATTTTAACTTTTCAACCAATAAAATTTAAGCGGTTGGAAACACTTTCAGAAAATACTCTTAAGTTAAGCAGCAAGCCCTCCGTTTAGCTTCAATTTATGCTTTCAATTTCTTATTTTTAATAACATAATTCTCACCCACGACCTTTTCCATATTCGAAACTCTCATTGCCACCATGAAATTTCTAAAAGCAATGCTAAACAGTGCGTTCACAAGTCGTACTTTGGTCAAATGTAATGTTGAATTCAGACATTTTTTTTCGATGCTCCGGAGTGGATCCTCTCTCTGCTTTCCCTGAATTCAACTATGCAGCGTAGTTGATATAAAAGACGTTTCCGCTGTTTTTCGTACCATTTTGAATTTACAAAAAGTCGTACAAACTTTCCCATAGTTCTGTAACTCCCTTAAATATCCCTGTACAATGGCGAAAAACAAAATTATAATACTAAATAAGTAAATAAAAACATGTCCTTCAAAATCATATACAACAACGTAATATTTAATTAACAATTTATTAAAAATAGTTTGGGTTGAAAAGTTTAATAACAGGAATCTATTATTTTGTACAAACCCAGAAGAACAACAAAACATTTTAATATCCCTCTGTTCTTTCTTTAATGAATAACGATATCAGAAATAAAAGTATCAAAAGAAGGAAGAAAATTAATCTCCCGAAATATTCTCCAGGTTTCACATGAAATGTATCTGTTGGCCAACTTGACAAGGAATATGTGTGGCTGAAGAAAATTGTGTCAAAATTTTCTTTAGCAAAGGATTGTGCTCTCTTGAGCAGGTCAGGAAACTTTTAAACACCAATCTCCTTTTCCTTGCTTACTGATTGATGTAAAGTTTCATAAAGCTGAAAAATGACATAATCAGAATATTTTACAGCAAAAGACAAATCACATTCAGATATTTGCAGGTATTTTGAAAGTGGCAGTGTAATGTTGAATAAAAATTCACGAATATCTTGTCCAAGAATAAAGTTACTTTTTTAAATTCCAGCCAGCAGATTTAAAGTAAATGATAATATTGCTCGATATAAAATTATAAAATTAACCAAAATAAGCGTCGCCAAATTCTGATCAATGTGATCAAACTCTGATCAACCGGAAAAAGTTTCATTTTAGATAGGTTTCAAATCTTAGTAGGTATAAATATGTAGTGTTGTTTTAGTTGAACCTTGAACTTTTGCCGTTGAAGATAGCTCTCATCTGCACAGATTTCATTGTAATGCATCTATGCTTTTCAGAAGTATACTATAGAGTGAATACGTTTAAACAGTTTTAAAGGATACCTGACAAAATCGAACTTGTCTATGACAAAAACCTGTCTTAAACGGAAAACTTTCAAAGCCCCAGTGAAAGACACAGCTTTAAATAATACTTGCTAAGACAAACACCTGTCTAAAGCGGAATTTTTTATTGGTTCTTTGCGATTCCGTCTTATCAGTTTTTAATGTTGTTGTATCTATGATTCAGTAAACCGGTTCTTCGTTCGAGGTTCGGGGGGGGTCCGGACCCCCTGGACCCCCCCCTTGGCTACGCCACTGACTCTAATATTAAACTACGAGCAAAAGGCGGGTATGATGTAAAAGTCACGTGGTGCCACAGAGGTCTAGAAACTACAGGACGAAGTAATTTGATCTCGAATTACCATATCTGGCTAGTTAGCGCCTTTTGATGTAGAATGAAAATAAGATTACATGTATAGGTGTTATACAAGAATACAAATTCGAAATTCTTTATCATCGTGATATGCCAAAAAATGTTTGGAAAATAGGAAGTAGTGAATTTTTATTGAGTGAATTCTTTGTTGAGAAAAATTTTAATAAGCTAATCCATAAGCAATAAATAAAAATTTTCAGTAAAATGTACTTTTTATATATATACTTTTTTCAAATAAAAGTTTGAAAACTTTTTCGCACACCGAAACTTTAAAGGTATTTGAATATTATGTATTATTAAATATTAAGTTGCGATGGAGATATTTGTATAATGTTTCGATGTTATATGAAATATTCATGATCAGTAAGATCTCTCGGTTAAATCATATTCTAAAAAAAAATTGTTTTTTTTAAATTGTTTTCTCAGAATATTTTAACTAGATTTTATATACATTTATATTAAAATACAAAAATGCGATACCTGGAAACATTGCCCCAGCAGTGACATAGAGGTTCTGCTCTCAAAGCTGGTAGACGGGAGGTGCTCGGTTCAAACCCCTGTCGCGCTCGTCGGCCTATCCGTTTGGAATTTTCCGTGGTTTTCTTGGAACCTTGTGTAAATACGGGTTAGGATCTCTTAGAAAGACCTCCACGGAGGGCAATCTCCTTACTGGCCTACATCCCTAGCACAGATAATCGGCCGTAAGAAATAACCAACCAATCAACCTAGAAACATTCTCAAAACGAGTATTTCAATATAATTTAAATTCATTTTACACAAATCATATAAGTTCAAGGGTCAATGCAAGTTTTTTTTTTTTTTTGGGGGGGGGGGAGGGGGGGTCTTATTTTGTGAAAAGTAAAAGTTATTTTTGTGATATATTATGTGAAATTTGTTATATTTTTGTGAAAAATAACATTTTGTTACGAAAGATGCAATCCAGCTACTCAAATTCAAACCAAGCATTTAATAATAATAACTTCTTTAAGTCCTTCGGCCAGTGTTGAATTCAGACACTTTTTTCCGGGAGCGATTTCTGTGGCTCCGGGGGGGGGGGGGGGAATTGCGCTTTTTAACCATTAAAAGCATAAAATCTCAAATCTTCCGGGGGGAACATTTCAACGTTCTGGGGAGGGGGTGCCACCCCCTGAATTCAATACTGTCATCTGCTAAAGTTTTCAATTCTGGTGAATTTCATTTCTTTGCAAATTACACATTTTAAAACCTAACAAAATTAAAATAATTAATGGAGAGTTTGTTTTTAGGAAATAAAATTTTGTGAAAGGACCTATTTTTCCAAGAGGAATTTTGTGAAGGAACCTGTTTCATTAAATGGAATTTTGTTAATTAAATGTTGTGCATTGTTAATTAAAACTATTAATTAAAAATATTAGTGAAGGGTGTTTGAAATTTTACGATATTTTTCTTTTTAGCGAATTGAATTCATCGAAAAAATTTAAGCACATTATTAACAATGTCATGTTCTTCAGGACGCAAAGTTTTCCTTTACGAAACATTTTGTGTTGTTCTGAAAATAACAGTTTAAATAGAGAATAAGGTTAGTAATAATCAACAGCGCTGAGAATATAACAACCGTCTAGGACAAAAGAAATCATCTCGGTGATAGAAGGGGACAGACGAGAAAGAGAGAGGGAAATGTATATCGCCAAAGGCAGGAACGCTCAAATATGTTAATTAAACCCTAAATACTTGCTCTTCCACTGTCCGAACCGAACCTTTGAGAAAATGAACTCTTCTTCCAAGCAAAAATCTGAACCGCCATCTCGTTGTGGTCGAATATTATTAATCTCTATTTCCATTTCTCTAAATAACCGGCTGCTGATACGTTCAAGCGGCCGATTGTAATATATAATAATAAAATCAGATTAAATATATTTTCATTACATGCCAATTTATTAACTTTTGTTAATATGTTGCAGAAAAGATTGGCATCAGGTTATTGCTCTTCTGCTTTGAAGTGATTCAGATGACATCGGTGAAATTCATTTCTTCATGGGAATTACTAAAATCATTTTCTACAAATCAACAAATAACAACGGAATGGGATAAATTGCTGTGGGTGAAAATTTTATATCTACTCTTACAGAAAGAAGAATTCATTTGAGGTAAGTATGGATACACAGAAGTACATATTTGTCAAAAACTAAATATTAAGGAAATGACAATTACGAATAAAATTAATATGCATAGCACATCTAATGCATCGTCTGTACCCACAAAGACATCCGGACTGTACTCAGAAGCGACACCATCCCCAACTCTCTGCGGGTATATACTCTGCGAAAAAGACTGTATTAGAGGATGGGGAAACAGCACTAAAATATTCTTCTTTATTGTGAGAATCAAGCGCATTTTGCAAGAAATTTGGGAAAAGGGTATTAGCTAAGATCAAGAGTTGCCTACTGATCTCAAGGAAAAAAGGTTCGCATGGTGTTCAGAAATTGAGAGGCTAGAGGATAGGAAAATAGGAAGGAATTGTTTATTAGTATATATTAACGGTAGAGTTGCGAAAGTTGAATTACATGTATTTTGTGATGCATCACCGATTGCTTATGGAGCTGTCGTTTATTTTATTTATCAAGATGATCATTGTAAAATAAAAGTGTCATTTATCATGTCGAAAAATAAAATAGCTCCTCTAAAGAAGCTCACATTGGCACGATTGGAGTTAATGGGAGTTTGGATAGGTGGTCGAATTGGGAAAATATATTTGTGGTAATTTTAATGATTTGATAATAAAACAGTATACTGGACTGATTCGGAAATAGCTTTGTATTGGGTGAAGGGATGTGCAAAACGCTGGAAACAGTTTGTTGGGAATAGAGTTATGGAAGTTCAGGAGAAAACTGATCCGAAATGTTGCTTCCACTGCAAGTCTGGGATAACCCAGCGGATTTGATTACGAGAGGGATATCTGTTGAAAGTATAAGTGGTAGTGAAAAGTGGTTTTACGGACCGCATTGGCTACGCGAAAGTGATGAAAGTTGCCCTAAACAGTTGAAGGAGAAACAGGTGGATAAGAATGGTGTAGAAAAGGAGGAAAAGGGAATTTTAGTCAAAAATATGGTAGTTAAATGAAATGTAGTTGAGGAACTTTGGAGTAGATTTTCCAGTTGGAATAAGCTGCAGCGAGTGGTTGCATGGTGTTTAAGATTTCTTGGTAATTGTAGAAAAACAAAGCATTCGACATCGTATCTGGAAGTTGTAGAATTAAACAAGGCACATGATACCATTATAAAAGCAGTTCAAAACGCTGAATTCTGTAATGAGCAAATTCGATTGGAAAAGTATAAGTGTCTTCAACCATCTAATAAATTAAGCCAATTGAACTTATTTTTGGACAGTAGAGGAATCATTAGAATCGGTGGTCAAATAAAACATTCCAGTTTGAACGAAAATACAAAACATCCCATTCTCCTTCCAAAATCACATTATGTTACTAAATTGATAATTATAAATTATCATTTGAAATACCTTCACTCAGGACAGAAACTGACCCATTCATCTCTGCATCAGAAATATTGGATTATCGGAGCCCGTGTCACCATTCGTCGGATAATCAGTAATTGCGTTATTTGCACCCGTCATCGTGCAGAGCTTTCAAAGCAAATAACGCCCGATTTACCTTACTCAAGGGTAAATTGTGGAAAACCCTTTTCTAGGACTGAGACTAATTATACAGACCCTTTCCAAGTTTGTGCCAGACGAGGAAGAGCTATACGTCCTACAAAAGTGTATGTTTGCGTTTTTGTGTGCTTCATCACCAAAGCTGTCCATCTGGAGCAAGTTTATGATTTGAGTACAAACTCATTCATTACTACGTTAAAACGCTTTGTCGCGCGTAGAGAAAAGCCCCAAGAGTTATATGATGACTGTGGATCTAATTACGAGGGCAGTCGGAAAATAAGTTTCCCCTGGCGACTGTGGACAGAGGTGTGTATGAAAAACAAAAAATGTAATGAGACATTAAAGATAAAACATAACTTTATTTTTCCACATAAGTACCAAGTACATTGAGACATTTGTCATACCGCTTTATAAGCTTCAGAAAGCCCTCCAGGAAAAATCAGGGCTTTGAATACGGACGAAGCGTTGAACGGCTATAGGCGAAAGACAACACAGCAGGTGAACGCGAACGTCCAAGACACCGATACTGTTTGGTAGAGGTCGACCACGATCAAGCAGATGACGCTGTTGCAGTGCCTGCGTAGATGGCGCTGTTGACTTCAACAACGCCATCTGCGCAGGCACTGCAACAGCGCCATCTGCTTGATCGCGGTCGACTAAGATGACGCTGTTGCAGTGCCTGCGTAGATGGCGCTGTTGACTTCAACAACGCCATCTGCGCAGGCACTGCAATAGCGCAATCTGCTTGATCGCGGTCGACTACCCAATGGTGTATCGGTGTCTTGCACGTTCGCGTTCATCTGCTGTGTTGTCTTTCGCCAATAGCCATTCAACGCTTCGTCCGTATTCAAAGCCCTGATTTTTCCTGGAGGGCTTTTTGAAACTTATAAAGTGGTATGACAAATGTCTCAATGTACTTGGTACTTATGTGAAAAAATAAAGTTATATTTTATCTTTAATGTCTCATTACATTTTTTGTCTTTCATACACACCTCTGTCCACAGTCGCCAGGGGAAACTTATTTTCCGACTGCCCCTCGTATATTGGAGCGCGACATATATTAAGAGCATGGACATCTAAAAGTGTTAGACGACATCTTGCAGAGGTGAGTATTCGGTGGAAGACTAACGCACCTTCTGCACCTCATTTCGGCGGTCTCTGGGAGGCTGCAGTGAAAACGATGAAATATCACATGGGAAGAGTGGTCAGTCTACAAGTTTTGAGTTACGAGGAATTTACCACATATATAACCGAAATAGAAGCAGTAATGAACTCCCGGCCTCTAATCCCAACTACTGATGATCCTGATGATTTTTTGGTCCTCACACCCGGACATATCTTAGTAGGAACTGAGTTAAAACGTTTACCAGAACATAATGTTGTAGATGAAAAAAATTACTCTTAGAGAACGATGGAAAATAGTGACTCAGCTGTCACAATCCTACTGGAATAAATGGTCAAAGGATTATTTGACGCAACTACAAACCCGTAATAAATGGAGAAAGAACTTTCCGAATATGAAAGTGAATGATCTAGTTCTTTTGAAAGATGATAACCAACCCCCACTATGATGGAAAATAGGTAGAATCATGAAACTTTATCCTGGTAGTAACGAAAAGGTCTGAGTGGTGAAGTTAAAGACTGCCCACGGTGAAATAATTAGACCAATTCACAAATTAGTGTTATTATTGACTGAGAACTGAAAAGACTAATTATTTTATTTCATTGCTTGTGTAAATCACAAATTTAATCAAGTTTTCTTTTGTTCCATATGTAGGTAGTATTATAACTACTGTTTTATTGTCAAGTGATATGTACCAGAGGTATGTATTTTATTTCCTATTATGTAATTGATGCCATAAAGGCTATCGGGCCCCAGTATGTTAGATTCATAGATGGCGCCATCCTGGGCAATCTTCCTTTTTATTCTGTTACTCATTTTCTTTTATATAGAGTCTGTCTTGTGCCGTCTAGTAATAAACGCATGTTTTAATGTGCTGCCGTGTATTCTATTTCAACTTCCAATAATTCACGCTAATCACATTTATTATCTTAATTTTATTCAAAAATTTTATCACATAGTTATTTTTTTTTATTATTATTAAATTATCTAAAGAAATAAGAATTGTTTAAAAAAATATTTTTCAGAACGAAAATTATTATTGTTATTATTTGTATGCTGAAATATTACGGAAACTACTTCTATTTATCCCAATAGTAAAAATTATTACATTAAGTTTTTTCTCGGGTTATAAACCAGAACTATTCTCTCCCTTAAATATAGTAAATAATAATAATAATAATAATAGTAATAATAATTGAACAATAGATACAAATGGCGAATACACATTTTCAAACAATATAATTTAAAAATTAATATGCTCCAAGCAGATAAAAAAAGCTGAAAAGGCAATCTAGGATGCACAATACAAGGCCGAATCAGAATATTGGTAAAAACTCTTTGGGTCTCCACTTGGTTATCTCACTGACTATAAATACTAAAATCTAGTAAATGTACAGAGTGAGTTTTTTTAATTATTATTATTGATTGATGCAATTTTGAATTCCTTCAACATACTTCTCTGCTATATATTTAACAGTGGATTAAAAGTACACTTATTCCCAAAATTTTGGGAAATTATTGCCACTTTTTTCGAAAATTGCCGCGCTATAAAGAAATTTTTCTCAAACCCCTACAAATTTTTTAATTACTCTAGGTCTAATGGATTTCCCCTATATCTGAAAACACTGCATCAGCAGTTTTTAACTGGCACTAAACATGTTTTTCGTTGTTTTGTGTTTTGGCATAAACGAACAATTACGTATAACAGCTAATACTTAAAAGCTTAAGGTGGCAGATCAGTCAGATTCTGTATTCCGCTTTCCCATGTTAAACCAATGGCATTAAAGTTCCTTGGTTTCTCTCAAATATCTCATCAAATAATTAAGTTTTTCCAATTTTTTTTTTTGTGATCGATACTTTATACGAATCATCGCGTAGTCACAAATTTCATTTTTCTCTCAGATAAATTTAAATGTTTGTTTTAGCGTTTAAAAGATAGCCTATGATGAAAGAATCCGCTCAGACGTCTGTAAATCACCTTATACATATTGCTATTTCTTACTTCCGAAATTTAAAAAATAATAAAGCCTACACATTGTTTCTTAGCTATTCATAGATATAAAAATATTTTAATTCGGTTCGTAATTAAAGCAGATATTTTAATAAGAAAAATCTGTGATTCTTATTTTACAAGTCTCATTCCTTTCCTCCACAACCATAATAAATCTCACCCCGGCAATCTACCCCCGACTGTGAACGGTTCCGCACCTCCAAGATAGGGTTTCTTTCGACGGGGATGGCCTGTTTACCGAATTGGCCCGTGAAGCCCCGAGCTTACCCACTGAAATACAAAGGGGCTCCCAAATGTACTTTTCAAAACTGATTTTTAGGGTGGGGTGAGATATTCAGTCAGGGTAAAAAATGTATGTTTTTCTTAATTATAGCTACTAAATTTTCCCTCAGACTGTTACTGACACATTTATATACTTTTTTTTTCTGTTGCTATAGAGCGCGTCCAGTAATGTCACCGGCACGTAACCGATCAGGTCGGTTTGTTACCAAAGCGTTCAGTGCTGCTAACCGGTACGCAACCAACGTCGTTCAGCGGAAGTAACCGAAGTGACCCGGAAGTGACCGGTAAGGGACCGAACTAACCGAAGAAAAATCTCGGTTACTTGGGTCACGTGATCGGTTACATGAAAATTTACGATTATGTGATACAGATGTAATTACTAACAGATGGCGCTACAAGTAAATAATACCATTTTCGTTCAGTAGATCTGTCGACCGGTTAGAAACCGGTCACTTACCGTCCCGGTAAGTAACCGGTCACACTGGTCACTTTGGTTAGGTCTACTGGACGCGCTCATAATAAATGGTATAAAAACCGTGATTAAATGCAACTTATTTTCATTTTTCTTATGCTTTACATTTTAATTTCAAACGTGTTAAAAATAACGGAAAGTTTAATCTGCATAATTATATTTTGTTTACATTCATAAAGAGTGGAGAAATGATATAAAACATGGAGAATAGGTTATTTAAATAAAGGGGAAAGTAATTAGCATTCAGATGATACCAAATTTCTGTTTATAAAATACAAGCAAAATTGTGTTGCGTCCAAACATAAATTTACGTCAAATATTTGTTGTCCCTGCACTGTTCTTAGCACTGGCAAATCCTTCAATTTGTAAAGCATAAAATACATTTTGAAGTTCAAATATTCGCATCTGTTCCATATTTGTAAATTCATTTACAAAAATAATTTGTTGTGTATAATTATGTATATAATAAAATATTTTTAATATGTATATAGGTAGTTAGTTTTACTTTAATATTAAAAGTGTTGTTTAGTCCTAATTTTAATGGCAAAATTTCAAATTGTTGAAGCATAATTGATAGAGTAAAAGGGGGGGCCCCCTGTGTGACGTCGGGCTTCCCCTACTTCTAAGTCTTCAGCGGGCCCTGCGGGGATCTCTGTTTTTGATCATTGCATTAACAGCATTTCCATTTTCAGTTCTTGAGAAAACTCGGAGAAGCTAGATCAGGAAAAAGCTGGTTGAGAGTATGTTTTTATAAATTCTTCGTGCTTTATTCTCTGATTATAATATGTTTTATTTTTACAATATATACCGGCAATGAGATCCGATTCATGTGTAAGTAAAAAATGGGAAGTTAAAGCTGTTTGCTCCTTGCAGGGAAAAAGCAGCGGTTTATTTATACACGGTTGCTCTCTCGAATCCTACAACACTCTTTTTTCTTTTTCTTTTTTTTTTAATTTCCAAAGGAAAGTAAAACATACAATTCATAAAATTGTAAAGTATAAGTAGTATTATAAATATTTTGGGGATTTTTCATTTACGTGAAATATGTAAATTGTATCATGTCTTATTTATTTTATTTATTTGTACACGACTGCTTTCTTTGAATACGTCAATCTTCTTCTTTTCTTTTCTTTCTTTCTTTCTTTCATTTTTTTTTTTTTTTTCAATTCTCAAAGGAAATTGTGAAAAATTTAATTTGAAATGAAGCAGCAAAGTACAAGCTGTAATTATAAATCCTTTATGGATTTTTCAATTGTGTGAAATGTGTAAATTATATGATGTCGTATTTATATATAAACGGCTGCTGTCTTGAATCCCTGAACACTTTCTTTTTTAGCTTTTCTGAAGGTAACTGTAAAGTAAATCTGTACCCAAATGAAGCTATATTGCAAAGAAAATTTACATTTTGGAAAACAGATAAAAGTAAGTAAACTGTATTAGACATCAATAAGAAACATGCATACTATTTCCAAACTCAAGGGCAATTGCATATCACGAAAAAACAATGGTGCTTTTTTGCACTTTGGACTCCTAAAGACATAAATATTGAAAGGATTGAAAAGGATGATGAATTTTAGGCAAGAGAAATGGATTTTTTTTTTTTTTCATTATTTCGATTGCCTTTTGCCAGAAATTTTAGACCCAAGATTTTCAAGAACAATGCCAATAAGAGATCCAAAATGTATATTGGAAGCAATTGAAAATCATACACTGAGGAAAAGAAAGGAATAATAATATTAAAATTACAATATTGCATTGCCCGACCCGACCCGCGGGCCCATGTCTGGACGGTAAATTTTTGGGAAAATAATAATAATATTTATAATTTTAAATGACATCTTTAGAAATTTATCTTATTTTTATAAATTACAGGAAAATATTTTTTAAATCTACTTTTTTTCTTTATAGTACTTCAAAAAACTGTGATTTTTTTTTCACTAACTTTTTAAAATTTTATTTTAGCTTTTTTAACGTGAGGCAATATTAGGTTATTTACGGTTTCATAAAATGATATCTCTGCAAATTATCAGTACGTAAATTGGTATTATACTAAACTGATTTGGCTTATAAAATGAATTAAACTAAAATTTATTATTTTATAAATTATAATTTTACAAAGTTTATAATTTTTTCTTTAAATTTATAAAAATAACTAATAATTATTTCTTTACTTTTATAAAAATGAAGTTTATAATTTAAAAAAAAAAATATGTATTTCGTTGCATCACTCCGTCTCAATTTTCCATGTCCTTACTTATTATTATTATCTTTATAATCATGCGAAGTATGCCAGTTCAAGGAAAAAGCTGTATATGTTGCATCACTCCAAGCTCAGTTTTCCATGTTTACTTATTATTATTATTATTTTAATCATTTGAATTATGCCTGTTTAAGGAAAAAGCTGTATACGTTAGATCACTCCAGCTCAATTTTCCATGTCTTACTTTATTATTATTATTTGAATCATGCGAATTATGCCAGTTTAAGGAAAAAGCTGTATACATTGTATCCCCCCCCCCCCCCAGCTCAATTTTCCATGTCTTATTTATTATTATATTTTTAATCATGCGAATTATGTCAGTTTCAAATTACAGTGAATTTATTAAATGTTAATTACAATGTACTTAATGCAAATTCGTGTAGGTCATTTTAGTGATTTAGCACTCATTTTAAAAGTATCTGCCGAGTAATTTTATATTTTATTTTTAATATATATATATATAAACAGGGTGGGGCAAGTAAAAGTGGCCCGGACGAGTGGATACGATTGGACGTGATCCATTTGTGGCAGCATACTCTTTCCGGCTCAGTGGTCCCACTCCAGGCACACCTAATTTTAATTCCAAACTTGCATACGGCACCAAGACTATTTTGATAAAATTTTGTTTTTATAATGAAAGCTTAAAATCCGGTGCTTCCAGTTTTATTGAAATCACTACCATTTTAATTCTCCTTTTGTTATGCTCTGGGGATGTGTGGCATTTGGCCACGGGATCCTCGGCTCAAATTTGTTCGAAAAGGAGTTCGTATTTTTTAAGAAAATCGTTTGTAAATTCCGGTGTCAGTCAGCAATTTCTTATTTTACGAACAGACTTTGTCTGTGCCGGAATGGGTTAACTGAGGAGGAAAAAAATCTTCAGTTAGTTCCAACAGGATGGAGCAACTGCCCATACAGCCTGCCGAACCATGCATAAAATTTACACAACCTTCACTCCTGACAGAGTTCTCAGCAGAGGTCAGTCCGGTCTCGGCCCTAGCTGGCCACCCAGGTCACCTGATCTGTCAGTGTGCGATTACTTTTTGCTACCCTCAAGTCTAAGGGGTATCGCAAGAACCCTCATAGTCTTCAAGAACTGCAGCAGAACATTTCTGATGAGATTGCAGCAATTCCACAAGTCCAGTTTCAATCTGCCTTCCGCAAATTCCTGACCAGGGCCCAAAAGTGCCAAGAGATAAATGGTGCTCATTTTCAACATCTGCTATAGGCAGGTTAGCGAACTAGTATTTCCTTTCCTTTGCTGTGTTTCTTTGTAACCTGGAACTCTGTTCTCCGGACCACTTTTATTTGCACCACCCTGTATATACAGGCATCTAAAGAGAGAGAGCAAAAAAAAAAAAAAAAAAAAAAGCAGAGACTAATTTTGATTCCAAAGGTAGTTTCACATTATAAAAGAATGAATGAAAATCTTTCGGAGTGGAGTACTGTAACGGTACAACCAGTTTTGAATTAACACTTTGTGTTTTAATAAATAATAGATTATAATAAAAATAACATAAAGTAACCTGAAATATCTAAATCATTTTAACTAGCAAAACTACACTCAATCCTTTTTCCTCAAGTTTTAAAATTTTGTTAAGGTGGTTCTCAAATGATCTGCTCATCAAAGCGAAACTTTCTGACACAATTTCAGATTTATTTATAAACGCAAAGGCATAAAATTGGCAGGTCTAATAATGGAAGCGATTTGGAATCGATATCAGTTTTCTATTTGTTGATAAATGGATTACTTATGGAGTTATAAACGATTCTGGTCACGTGACGACACGTTTTTCGGACTCCTCTGGCTGCCGTGTCGGGAATTCAGTTTAAAACGTCAACTTTAACAATCCTTTTTTCTGAAAGATATTCTACCCTTACCAAAAAACGGAAAAAATGTTTCGATAACATAGTTTCTGATAAGAACACGTGCCAATTTAATCCATGTGCGAACAAAAATGTATTAAAAATGGGTCAGAAGGTAGCCTTTTTGGATTTAAGAACAGACTTGAAGAGCTTTTCCATGTTCGGCTTAGTTTTAAGAATTTTACTTTATCCCTTACAGAATCTCACACAATTCTTAAAAAATATATAACTAAGGACTAAAGATGACTTATTTCAGTCAGTTTCATTTTAATGTAATGCAGTTTTTAAAAGTAAAATATGCCCTATAAAAATAATGGTCAGTATTAGAAACAATGATCGAAAGTTCTCATATATCACTTTCATGTATAAAGTAGTGTAATTTCTAAGAGTAAAATGCGCCCTATAAAAATAATGGTCACTATTAGAAACAATGATCGAAAGTTCTCATATATCACTTTCATGTATAAAATAGTGTAATTTATGACGGAGAAACCTTTTTATGCCGTTAATAATCTCCACATGTTGTGAACGATCGGAAGAACACTTAGAACATGTTAAAAACCAGACCCCAATTAACTCTAGTACCTCAAGTGATAACCGCAGCTGCAAACCATAGTGAATAAAACCAGATGCACTTTATGTCAAAACTAATCAACTAAGAAATACTGCAGACTCTCTCTCCTCAACCTTCAATCTGATGCCGCGCACTTGAACTCAATAACAATCTCTCAGTATCTAAAATGTAACCGAACAGTAAAGACCTCCATATAAATATGATGTAAATATCTCAAATTTAAAGTAAAATTGGAGCACTTTTATGCAGACTCCAAACGCGATATAAATGTATATATAAAGCCAAGAATTTCAATAATAATATTATATTCAAAGGATAAATGGATATCTACTTACTTCACGCCAATTTGTCACTTCGACTAATATTATTTTTTATTCCAATATAGCGACACGATGATTATTCAAAAGAATAAATATCAGGATAACACTGTGGATAATTCTCAGCGCAAAAGCAATTTTCAGGTAAGCTGAACTAATCTTTTTTACCATTATCAAAAGATGAAAATGTAAATTAAAATATGAAGACTGATATAACAATTTATAAAGATAAAAAATTTATTATGCTACCGAAGGCTCTCTAACAATTTCTAAAAATAAAATGTGCCTTAAATAAAATAATGATTATGATAGAAAAGATTCTTGTCCATTGCTTCGACAAGTATAAATAATATAAGTTTACTTATAAAGTTAGAGAGGATTCAAAAATTTATACGTAGTGCATAACTTTTCTCTTGTTTAGTTGCGTTCGTAATTGTATATAAATACGTAGCACATATAGTCGTCGTCTGGTCCGTCCGTCTGTCCGCATATAACAGCGCAAAAACTACACAACTGAATGGTTTGAAATTTAATATATATAATCGTTGCAGAATTTTGTCGAATCTTTTCAAATTTTATGAAAATTGGATCAAAACTTAAAAAGATATTAATAAAAGTTTTATTCATTCTATTAAATCCTATCATACGTAATTAATTCAATGATATCCCATGATAGGTAATGATTCTAGATTGCCATGGTGATTACGTTCCATTTAAGATGGAGTCATATTATTTCCGTATTACTGAATTTAAAAACCGAATTTGTATGCTAAAATTGTTTAATTATAGCAATCCTATAACCAACCGACAGTTTTTGGGATAGATGTTTCCGGAGAAATAGCTGTTAAATGTAAAAATTGTCTAAATATGGATTTCAAGTTCTAAAATTTTCAAAGCTAGGTTGAAGTTTTCAATTAGAATTTTCAGTAAATGTCAACAAAAGATAAAATGTTGCCAACTTAAAATGTACTTATTTTATTATGAAAATTAATGATAGAAAAACAGACGATATAATTCATTTCATTGAAAGTAGTTATAGTACGAACGCACCTCACTTGTCACGTATGACATACAATTTCCAACTTGTTTAAAATGCTATCGCAGCTAGTACTAGCTTTTGATATTTTCTTACACTAATATATATTTTAAGATATAAATGTATTCAATCATAAAGGAAAGTAATTATAAAAAATAATAAATAAATAAAAGCTAAGCAAAATAATAATAACATAAAATAAAATCATTCATACATGACTTATAATCGTTTGTAGCAAATAAGTATTAAATTATATTAAACTTGAAATTATATGTTACTTTAACTCACTCGTATGTGCAGAAAACTGTGTGAATGCTTTGTAAATTTTTCTCACGTTTGAACGTTTTTGCGTATGCACAAAAGCTTGCACAAACTTTTTAAATTGTTTAAGGTAGGTGGTGGTTCTCAAATGATCTATTGAACCGCAAAATTTTCTGATACCATTTCGGACTCAGTTTTAAACGCAAAAGCATCAAATTTGCAGACCTGACTGCGGAATTGAAATGAGTTTTCCATTTATTGATAAATAAATTACTTATCGAGTTATAATTTATTCGTGTCACGTGACAACCAGTTTTTCTCCTTTCTCGCGATGAACTATTAGGAATTCAAAACGCCGACTTTGAGAAAGTTTTCTAAACGATCTGACTTTACCAAAAAATGGAAAACGTGTTTCGATGACAAAGTTTCTGAATAACAACACCTGCCCATTTCATGCGTTGCTGAACAAAAATGAATTAAAAAATGTGTCTGACAGTAGGCCTTACAGCTTTAACTTCACAAACTTACCAATATTGGTGTACCGAAGCTCGTATTTGGGGATTGAAACCTCTCCCAGGTAAATTTAACACGAGCAAGATAAACACAAACTCTTGTTACGGTAAATAAATAAAGTGCAAAATATAAATTAAAGAAAAGCAAACTAGTAAAAAAAAGCATAAAATTGTTTCCAGGCCCCTCAAAAAAGTTTTGTTTTACCAATGTTTCACACCAAGTTACTTCGAGATCCCGGGTTGGCTAGAAGCACCTCCTGCTCGCCACATCCGATGAACTAGTCGCTTCCTCCCTCCCTAGGATTTGATAATCGGAAGATGTGGTACAGTAATGGGTCGTGGGAGTGTTCAGCGTTGGCCTAGGACCTGGCTTCCCTTATGGGATCCCGGCTACAAAGCTGTTGTTCACTTCTGCGTTCCACCCAAGTGTGATGTGGTGGTGTCGTCTGAGTTTGGGCTCCACCGTATTTTCGTGGCGACCTCTGTCGTCAATTCATTTGAGAAAGGGTGACGAAGTGCAGGTAGGCTCACGCCCCCGCTTCTACCCCCGGCCAAAGAGCACCACCTTGGAGGTGTCCGGGTAAACCGGCTCCTTCTTGGTCGTGACCTCGTATGGATTCACTAGAATCTGGAATCGGCGGTGAAGTACGTCTGCCTTTGGCAGCGTAGCTTGTCTTACCAATGTTTCACTTTGCAGAGCAATTTATTCTCTAACCTTATCTTAGATGTTGATAATAATGTTTAAAAATTTGAATTTTTTATATAACTGACTAATTATTTAATATAAATTATTTTCAAGTAAAATTATATTACTTATAAGGTATCAACAAATATGGAAGTATATGTAATAGGAAATAATATTTAAAAAAAATAATTAAAACATTTGGTTCAAAGCGTAAAAAACCCTGGTTTAAACAAAATAAAAATAATAACAAAAAAGTTTTTTTCCAACCCTGTTATCTGGCCACAAGCTAAATTTGTTTTGACTGGGTTTTTTTATTCATATTAGTTATTACACATCACATAGTTAGCAATATGTTTAAGGGGAAAAATAACAGAAAAACAGTAAAAGAAAAAATGCGGCAGCCATAAAACAACGAAATTATTCTTTAATCATCATTTAAAACACCACCGAAATGAAAATTTCCGGCTGCGCCACTATTATCAAATAAACTAAAAGACTATAAAAGTCAAAGAGAAATAGTCCTTCGATATTGTGTTTACTACAAGCTGAAAAAAAATCTTGACTGAGACACTGAGAACCCCAGCTTTTTCCCTACCCAGTCATAAATTTTATCAACTGACGCGATAAGGAGTGTTGAACTTCACGGAAATTACAGTAACATGCCCATTCGGCAGGACCGAGAGGGTAAGCATTGCGCTTCCTCTGAGAGGAACACTGTATTTTCTCTGACTGACCAAGACTCTTAAGTACTAGCCAATTCCCGCACCATATTACACACTGCAATTTAACTCAACTCGAAATCTCACATTATTAAAGAAAACACATTTTACACAAACTCTCAAAGACAAAAATGTATGTCTTAATACTACTTCTACTTGGCACTGTATAGGGTTTACACCAGGGGTGAAAAAATCTAGACACCAATGGGTCGATTCACACCACTAAATTTTTAGTATCCTCCGCCTAATAAGAATACTGATAAAATTTAGGCGAAGTATACTAACAAAATTTGACGAAGAATACTGATAAAATTTAGTGATGGGAATCAGCGCATTGGCGCCTAGATTTTTGCATCCCTGGTCTACACACCTTGTACAGTGTAATATAAATAACGATGATTTGAAACTCTGTAGCTCTCGCGCCTCGCCATAAAAATCCACTCTAAAAAATTCCGATCGTAGACCATAACCATTGGCAAAGAAAAAGCAATGATTAGGGCGGAGTTATCTCCAAGTTTTGAATTCGGAATTGTATAACTCCACATTAAACTTTTTGTTTTGAAACTTTACCATTAAACTTTTGCCGCGTCTTTTCTTTTTATGAATTTTTACTTATGTACTTGTATGTATTTATGTAGTCACCATTTGCCCAATATTGTGATATGTAGGTGCACACGTTAAAAGTTTGTCAAAAAAACGGTAACAGTTCACTAAACATGATATATATATATATATGTATTATTATAATCGTTTTTCGACATATTTACCGCTGAAAGAAAACTATGAAATAAAATTTTTATTAGCTCTATACCACATTTTGATTTCACGGAATTCGGTGCAGCGTCTTTGACAAAAGTAATTTTTTTTTTCAAAATTCAAATATTATTATATTTTTTAAAAATATATTAATATTTACCAGCGATTGTTGTTCAGAGGAAATTTATTGTGTGTTTAAGAAACAATACATACAATAAAACTAACAGTAAATTCAATGGAAGCAACAACACTTAGCTTTCTCACTAAAACTACCGGAAATTTTACTCAAGTTTTTTTAAACTATTTCACACCAGAAATTTTATTTAAAACTACTTAACTTATTCATTTAACGTATTTCTGCGCTTTACATTTAATTTATTTTAAAAAGAAATTTCTGGTTCGAATCGAAATACAGTGGACTCTCTCTATTCCGAACACTCATGGGACCGACCAAAAGTGTTCAGATTATGGGGGTGTTCATTATAGAGGGAGATTGAGAAATCCAGTACTACTACTACTATGTATGAGTTTACAGATTGTATAGAATACTTACACTGGTTAGCAATGCCATTTACCGAGATGAAGGTGTTGTATTTAGGAAATACTAAAAAATTTAATTAAATAAGTTATATTAAAAAATTTTACAAAACATGCAATTACATATGTACAATACTTTACATGAAAACATAATCGGTACATTACTTGAAAAAGTGAGTAATTTTAGTCTGTTTTTGCATTGTGTATGGTCGTGCAGTATACATGTTATCTAGTTGTTTAAGAAATGGAAAGGCTTCCGGGTGCTGTTCAGCCGCATAGATCAATAAGTCTTGAATCCATTGGCTATATTGCTGGAAAGTAATTGTAATTCTTGTTCCATTGGTATATTCTGGTCCCGCTTCTTCTTCACTATTTTCTTCCTCTTCAATGAAGTTGTTGTCGCAAACCGAAAAGCTTCCGTTGGCTTCGAGATAAGCTCCAGGTTGAATTTCAGTATGCGGCTCCTGAAGAATTGACCCCAAGTCACTCACAGCTGTTTCTTCTTGGTCATCTCTTCTTGATTGCTCATTTTCACACGGAAATCCAGCATTTTTGAAGTATCTTTGGATGGTATTGAAGTTACTTCATTCAAAGCCGTTGATATCTAATGAACAGCATCCATGTCGTTGACCTTCTTCGTTACTTCGGTTGCCGTATTTTCCTCCTTCCTCACCAGGGACATTTTCTTCAGAAAATGGATTCAGTAGTGAGCTTAAAAGGTCTTGATAACTCCTTGATCCAGAGGTTGGATTATAGAAGTACAGTTCGGTGGCAGGAACTTCAGGCTCATGGTGCTCAGTTGCATGTTTGTGTGTGATCTGGAATTATCCACAAAAATAATTTTTCTTCCTTCTCTTTTCATCATCTCATTAATGCCCTCCAACTATTGTGAGAAATTGTGAATGTCGTCCAGGCTTTTCGATTTGTTTTATAGTGCACAGGCAATGATGCAATCTTCAGATTTTTGAAGCATCATGGTTTTTCATTTTTTCCGATCACAAGTGGCTTGAGTTTCTCTCCCGTAGAACTGGCACAGAGCATGACGGCAAGTCTTTCTTTCGAAATTTTCCAGCTAGGGTTCTTTCTTCTAGGGTTTTATTTGGAAAAGCTCTAAAAAACAAGCCGGTTTTGTCAGCATTGAAAATGTCAACGGCGACAAAATCCTTCGTTATGTCCAAAAGTTTTCTTTTCCATTCCTATACAGTGTCGATATTTACGTCTTCAGCTTTACCACTGCTTATTTTGAATTTAATGTTATGCCAATTTTTGAAGCGAGGCAATCATCCTTACGATGCCTTGAATTCCGTGATCTTCTCCCTTTCTGCAAATTTAGAGGAATCTGCTTTAGCAGTGGTCCAGTGACAGGAAGATTCTTTGTTCATATTTGGCAAAAAAACTTCCAGATGTGATTGTTTATATTCTCGTTCCCCATTTCCTTTTCAAAAATTCTACACTTTGAGGAAGGTTCATTTGCTTCAAAAGCGACTATAATTTCTTTTTCTTTCTTGTTGATGGCGTTGACTTGGCCTACTGAAATTCTAAACTCAGATGCAATTTTCTTTTGACTTATTTTGATTGTAATTTTTGAACAACATGGTATTTTTTCCTGAAGACTCAGTTCTTTCCGTTTTCCTACATCTGCGTAAGTGCTGTGCTTCTTTCCTTGCAAAGATAGCGAAATGGCGAAGAAAATTTACCTTTGCCGAGCAAAAAGGAAGAAAGTAATTGAACCAATAATGCTGTCCAACCAGGTGTGCAGAAAAGAAACTATAATCTTTTTTTGACCACTCCCTCTAACACCTCTCGTATATGTCTATTAGCTGTCTTACACCTGGACTTTTTTGTGTATTAAAAATATAAGAATTTATAATTAGTTGAGATGTAAAACACGTACGGTAAAGACGTACCTGTTTGAAAATTATTATTTCGATTTATTTTTTGTTATACTAAATGTTTTGTTTGTTTTGTTAACTGAAGATTTTATCTGAATATTTCAAACAAATTGCAGTATTGGGTAGATGCTTAAAATCTAGCAGAAATTTTGACTGTTTATTTTTAAACAGAGTTCGCTGAACTTTTTTATTTTTCTGAAACAATTTCTCCAAATTTCTATGATGCGGAAATTCCCCGCATTCCGACTGCAAACACACGTTTAGTTTACAGAAAGGCGGGTTAGAATAGGGATCAAAAGTAGCGTTCATAATAGTGGGGTGTTCAGATTAGAGGGTGTTCAGAATACAGAGAGTTCATCTTTTGTTAAGTCAATGGAGTTCCGCCGGGACCGTCAGAAAGTGTTCATAATACCGGGGTGTTCACATTAGAGAGTGTTCAGAGGGAGAGAGTCCACTGTATATTCATTTGGTAACCGTCAAAATGACGGCTCGTGATAATTCTAGTGTTAAAGATTAAATTATTCTCGGGAATTGCACTACTTCCGAAGATACAAAATCCAATGCGTACGAAAAGGAGACAACACTGACAGTTTTATGATTGATGATGATTTGATTAGTAAAGACTAAATGAATCTACAATATTAGTTCCACAGACAATGGAACCCTTACATGGGAAAAAGAAAAAGAAAATCTTAGAAATCAAAAATTCTTTTAATAAAAAAGTAACGAAATTGTTAAAAAAAAAAGAAAAAAAAAAGATTGATTCAGTTTAATATAGCCATAATTAAAAATTGACAGATTTTATTATATAGGGGAGATAGGGGTTGAATGGGACATTTTCACAAACATATTTATTTTAAATATTTTATTTAAGTTATTATTAATATTATATATCGCATTTCATACATTAGGTGTTTGTCTACATGTTATGCACAATATTTATTCGAGATCATTATCATACAGAAATATATTATGAAGTTTAAAAAAAGTTCCTCTCAGACCCAATCATCCCCACAGCAGGGATGGATGGGACATAAATATTTTCTTCTCTGTATTCAATGATACAAAATTAAAATTGATAATCATAAACTTATATGTAATTATATTTGTAATATATGATTTTATATGGTTGTTATATATCAGTGTTAGTAATCTAAGAAGTGAAAACACAGTTGATTATGCAATAAAAAACTGTAATTTATATTATATATTTTAACTAAAATTTTAATGAATTACACAGTTAAAGTTGCACGGATGTTCAAATATCAGTAACACAATAAATGTGTTCAGTCGAAAATGTTCTAAATGTTGTCTGTCAGTTGCAAAAGCTGGTATAAAATCAGTTTCAGTGAATATATTGCTGTTAAAAGCGGAAATGGCAGTTTTCCTAAAACCGCTGGATATGTTTATGTTGCTAGTACTAAAAGCTGACAAAAATGCCTCCTTGGCAAAAGCTGAGAGTTTATAAATTGTAATATGCTCTCCAAGATTATTTGTCAGCCAATCATCTTGGACTAATCTCAGCTTTGCCTTTAGAGGCCCATAAACAGAAACATCCAATGGCTGAAGACGACGGTGACTACAATGAGAAGGTAATGTTAAAATAATAATTAACATAAATTATTAATTTATCAATCTATATAATATTATTTAGTTAATAAAAAAAAATTCAGTATCCTCTAGGGATGAATGAAGCAGTCCCATTCATTCCCATTTGAAATGTCCCAACCATCCCCATGATGCATATATTCAATTGTCAGCCATTTTGTCTCAGAAATTATTTTGTCACAATGGTTAATATTCATTCATTTTAATTACCAATATTGAGCATTGAAATAAATAACTATAACATATCTTAATTGCTTATTACTGCATAAAATATGTAAATAACTCCAAAAAATAAAAAAATACTTTTAAGTAAAGTTTTCAGGAAATGCAACTTTGAAGGAAATTGAAAACAGCCATGTGGTCTTGCTTTTGGTTCTGAAGCACACTATGATAGTGTCATCTACAAATATAGGAAGCAACTAAAAAAAATGTTTATTGCCTGAAATATTGAGAATGTCCCATCCATCCTTTGTCCCATTCATTTCCCCGTTCCCCTATCCATTTTTAATTTTAAAAAAAATGATTAAATCTTTTAACATTATTTGAAAATTGATTAATATCAATAGAAATTGAAGTTTGAACTATTGCTTTTTCACCAAGTCAAAAATGCGCAGTTGTTGAGTAGGCCGTCAGCCGCGGCAAATAAATCCCCATGTTTACAAACAATCTCCTCCCTAAACACCCCCTTTTTTTAACATTCATATTAAAAATGTTGCCAAAACAGTGATAAATTGCCAAATGCTGCAGTCTTATGGCAACCATGCTGTGTGTTCTACTGTCTCACTCCAGACGGCGCCAGCTTCTATGCGAATCTCATGTTAAGGGGATTCTTCACAGAAAGCGGCCATTAAAGAGCATCCCATGTTAACCTATGGAGAAATTTAATTTACTCTTTCTGAGCGTAATATTTTACATAACGGGATGGGAATTTTTGCATTCGATAAAATAGAAGGTTGATAACTAAGTCTATTTGCTATATTATTTTTAAAATGTTTAAAAATATTTTAAAACTTGGCTTAAAGTTGGCGAAATTGGCAAAATCACGAAGTTTTTACTTTAAGGAATGATAAAAAATCTTTGGAGCATCGTAGAAAGAAAAGAGGAAATATACATAGAACCTGAAAGTTTCCTCTTTTCTATCAAAAAAAGTAACAATTAATTTATAAGTTCTTAGCCGAGCTATGAGTAAATTTCTGGAAGCAAGCTAATTTCGAAACGGACGCGCGGAGGGATATATTATTCTAGTATAGCTGGTTGTGTTGTGGGTGGCATAGGAGAAAAGACACCGAGATCAAGTAACAAAATGAAGGGGAAAAAGAGGAGTGAGATTAATTTATGGCTTTTCTGACCCTCCCAGTCAGGTTAGGAAGCGAAATCTTGGAAAACATTACTTTTGCGGAAAATCGAAATTTGTTTTCTGAGTTCACAAACTTTCGTTTCTCATAATCAATATTACAAGTTCGTTATTGATGGTGTGAAAAGCCAATTTCTATTAATTACGTTCAGTAATTTGCTATACGGTTTATTTCTTTCTTTCTTTTCTTTTCTTTTCTTTTCTTTTTTTGCATTATTTCTCTTTTTAAACATCTTCCTGTTTATAGAAAGCTGTCGAAAATGGATGTTGATCATTGACTTTCAAGTTTTCTTTTGTTTTCTTGTGACTACATTTTCTTTTCTTTTTTATTTCATATCTCAAGCTTGTTTTTGGTGCTGTAAAAAACAAATTTTTGTTAATTACAGTCAGTCATTTGTGATATGATTTTTTTTATTCAACTGGTTTGTTTCACCTTTCAGATATCTTCTTATTTAATTATGATTTGCTTATTTAATTATTTTTATTTTACTTTTTTGCATATAAGCATTTTGTAACATATATTCTTTTTGTTTATTATACCTATACATTGCTACATATCTGCAACATAAGAATTTACTGCTATACGGAATAGTTTTCGACTAATTCCTGTTTTCTAAGTTTAATATATTTTTATTCCACTATTTTATATTCATTCATGTTGATATAATTATGTTATTTTCATTAATCTTGTATTAGGTAGCTTTCAATACAAAAAAGTATAAAGCTACCTATTGCAGCCGTTCGGAGGAAAGCAGTTCCGGAAAATTTCGATATATTTTCATCGATCATGACCCCCAGACCCCAAAACCACCCTCCGTTCAAATGTTGATTTATATATATATATATATCCATATATATATATATATATATATATATATATATATATATATATATCTGACCTATGTCATACGATAACGCTCGTATTTATAAATCAATTTTGATGAAACTAATTGTGTGTATTAAGCTCACCAATGTCTCGACCGAGTTCGTTGGCCAACTTGGTCCGCCATTTTGTTTCAAGATGGCGGCCATTTAAATATTTAAAACTAAAATAAATATACAAAAAAGTTAAAAATTCAAATTTATTTTTTAATTACGTGTTAGGCCTTGATACAAGGATTCCAGAGAATTTTTTGGTTTACCTCTATCTTAAAAAATGGCTGAGATAGAGCAGTTTGAAATTCTAGGGTGGCTGACATTTTGAAACAAAACAGCACATTAACGCGATTACTCGCAAATTATTTTCTTTCATTGTTGTAATAATTTTCCCAATCATACGCATAAAACTATATATTCATATCCGTTAGCGCCAAATTCTCGCCAAAATTGGCGACATTTGGCGAAATATCGCCAAATTTGGCGACCAAAATAAGTCTTCATAAATGAAGCCAATTTGGCTATTGCTCAATAATTTGGCGAATTTCTTATTCAAATTCAGTATTAACGAATCTTTTGTAAACGTTTCTTTGCATTTTAACTTGCTGTTTTCGTGTAACATTAGCTAAAATTTTAAAACGAAGATATAGGAAAGCTACCTTTTCCTCCCGGTACAGGCCGGAAGGACTTTTTTATAACTCTTTCTGACTTGGAATTTTCGTTGTATAGCCATTCTGCTATTTATGCCTAATTAAAATAGTTCGTGCATATAATTTTGCAGTCTAGTTCTAAGAGTCATAATCTGCATAGATCTGCAAAAAAAATTCAGAAATTCCAACATAGGGCAGAATGTAATAGGTAGTATTTCTTTCGAAATCTAACTAAAAATGAGAAATGGAACCGGAATTGAGGCTACTCCACTGCTATCCACCCATAAAAAAAAACACTTTTATTAGTTCGCTTAACCCTTTAACGATCATTGGTTTCCCCACGAAACCACAAAACTTTAATTACGAAACTCAACAATGACAGCAGAATTTTAATAGAAATGTTTTCATTTATTATATATGTGAAATATCGCTTTTTTGTTATATAAAAATAAATTTGTTCATAATTTCCGGTGTCAATCATTTAATTCAACATCTTAGTAATTGAAGTGCTTTATCCGTTAAAGGGTTAAAAGTAGAAAATAACTTTACTTTTATAAAAATCTGAAATTATGATTTTACAAAAATTCTAAAAGCATAAGGCGCTGACAGAAATACTTTGAATAAATTGGAATTTTAATCACATTCATAATACATATAATTTCTCAATGAACGTTTTACAATTTCTTTTCTTATTATTTCCATTGTGGCTTTATTTCTTTATCGTACAGTATTCAGCGCCTCAGGCTTTTAAATTTTTTTTGTTTTGATATCCAGATTTTTGATTTAATTAGTAATTATTTTCTACTTTTAATTTCAGTAAAAAATTGTGATTCTAAAAAATGATTTTTAACTTAATTTTTTACTTTTTTACTTTTCATTATATTTCGTCATTCATTAGTATAATTATTGTTGTAATCAGTTTTTCATTGAAAACTTTCATCATTTATTTTTTCCATTATTTGTTTGTTAAAATAAATACATTTATTGTTGCGTCATCGCCATTTCTTTCTCTTATTATTTTGGAATATTGAATGGAAATTGATGGAGATGTATTATGTTGTTGAAATAAACGCATTTGTTAAATCCTTGCCTTTTCTTTGTTTATTCATTTTTCCATTGATAAATTAAAATGCCATCGATTAATTTAAATAAATCGATTAGAATCGATTGAAATACTGAAAATTTAAAAATATTATTTTGTCGTCACAAAACACAACACAACTGTACAATGTCAGAATTCTAGCATGTGAGGAAGTGAGTCAAATATCGATTACAAAATTTCGTCTTAACATTTATAAGCTAAATAGAAGTGTGTAGAAAAGGCAATAAATTAAAGTTTTCATCAGTTAATGTAATTTAAGAAAACAGAATATAATAATCTAACGTTATAAATCAGCTACAAATAGAAGTTTGTTTCAGGACGTTTTTAGGTATTTTCTCGCGTCTAGCGTCAAGAATTGAAAATGCCACCAGGGTACCACCGCATCCAGGCGGGGCCTCCGAGATGTTGCTGTGTGTCCTGCGACATCTCGGAGGCCCCGATCCAGGGGCCACCGCTGGATATTTTACTGCCTGAGGCGAGCATTATTTTGCCGCCCCTATGCCGTGATTGTTTTTCAACCCTTCTATTACTTTTTTTAATATGCTAAGTATAATTTATTTAAAAGAATATAAATATACATAAAATTAATTTACATTTAAGAAATTTAAAATAATCAAATTACTTAAGAAATTTTGCATCTATTTTGCAAAAATAACAACAGTTAACTTGAAATTAAATGAATAAGGATGTTATCATATTCTAGTAATATTTAAAAGAAAGAATCATATCAAGAATTAAACTAACGCTTCAAAATCCCATTCGCCTTGCTTTACCTTTTGAAAATGCATTTATTGTATCGACGTTATGAAAATTAGAAAAAAAAAATAGTTTCATCATGTGAATGTAAGTTTAAAATATACATTATTAAGCCAAAATATGCCAAACATTTAAAAACAATCAAGTTACGTATAAAATTTGTATAGAATTTCAAACAGCTAAATAATGATATCAATAACAAGATATCTTTTTGAAATAATATGCACAAAAATAAAATCCCGTATTAGTAGTGTGTATTTAAAAGGAAATAATTATTAAAAATAAAATAGAACTTCAAGATCTAATTTCCCTTGATTTTTCTTTGACGATGTATTTATTTTAATATGGAAATCAATATTATAAAACAATCACATTATCAAGCCAAAAATCGATAAACATACTAAAGCAAACTACGCATTATATTCTTGAACTTAAATGGAAAAATTATGATCTGAATAAAAAATTACATGATTATTTGAAATTGTAATACATGAAGATTTAATTTTGCTAGAACAATTTAACTAACTGACCCGACCGCCGCCGTTCGTTGCCCGGGCACATAAAAAATAGCACGAAGTGTGAAAAAACTAAAAATCGTAATATAAAATCGCGAAAGATATAAAAATCGCTCCACGAATTCCGAATAAACTTTATTGAAAAGTTAAAATATTGGGTTCATAGGCGTAATGTTTAGTTATTGGGAGGGCTCAACTCAAATAATTACCCTTTTACTCACAAACATTTGCATGTGCATGTGTGTGTAACATAATCGAAGATCAGTACGTGTTTAATATTACTCTTAAAAAATTTTCTTCTATTAAAATAGAACAGAATAGTATATATTTAAACAAAATTACAATTGAATGCATTACATAAGCATACGTAAAACATTAAAACATTGTAAACATTCAAATAATCGAATATGCACTATATGTTAAAAAAAAATCTTTTAAAAAATGCTATATTATTTTTCCCAATGAAGAAGTAGAAAGAAAGTAATTTACAAATTTTGAGAAAAACAATTTTTTCGGCCAATATATATGCTGAAAAACGTGCTTTAATATTTTTATAAAATCATTAGACAAAAAGTCTGAGAACTTTTATGTAAGCTCTTTTTTAATGTATATTTTTTTTATAATTTATATTTAAAAAATATAAATTATAAAAAAGAAAAGAACAAAAGTAGATTCTTCAAAATTATTGGAGGGGCTCAAGCCCCACGAGCCCATATAACTCTAAGCCTATGATTGGGCTAGAAGATTCCTTTTACTAATGTGGGAAAATCGCAGCGAATTGCTGAAAAACGCTAAAAGTTGCATACAAAAATAGAAGAGGACAAAATTTAATATATTAGCCTATGACATTAAAAATATATATTTTTTACGAATGTCGAAAGATCGTCTCGAAACGCGAAAAAACTCTAAAAATGGAACAAAAATATTGCAAAAAATTAAAAAATCGCTGAATGAATTCCGAATAAACTTTATTGTAAAGAGGACAAAAGTTACTATATGGAATAAACTACTAAAAAATAAACACCTGATTCCTTTTACCAATGTGGAAAAATCGCCGGAAAATTCAAAAACAAACTCGCTAAAAATTCAAAAATCGCAGAAGACAAAATTTACTACTGTGTGCTAATGCATTCTAATAATAATTCTTTTCTGAAAGTCAAAATTCGGCTCGAAAAAACGCTAAAAATTTTATTGAAAATCGCTGAATACAAAATGTAAAATATTGGGCTACATGTTTGAAAACTAATTCCTTTTATGAATATAAAAAAATCGCCACGAAGCACAATAAATGCTAAAAATTGCACTAAAAATCGTAATAAAAATCACAAAAACTTCAAAAATTGCGGAGAAATTTTTTTTATTTTGATAGGTTAAAAGTTTAAAAATTGAATTTTTTTTTTTTTTTTTTTTTTTTTTTTTTTTTTTTTTTTACGAATGTCAAAAATTTCAACGAAAAACGTGAAAACTCGAAAAAACTCTAAAATCGCATTAAAAATCCCCAAAAATTCAAAAATCATGGAGAACAAAATTTACTACATAAGACTAAAAGTTTAAAACCGAATTCCGTTTACGAATGTCAAAAACTAGTCACCAAACGCTAAAAATCGCTAAAAATAAAAATAAAATCGCAGAGAACAAAATTTGTTAATTATGGACTGAAACATTGTAACAGGAATTATTTCGCGAATGTTAAAAAATTACAGCGTAACGCGAAAAAACACTAAAAATCGCAGCGATCAAAATTTACTATATTAGGCTAAAATTTGAAGCAGAATTATTTTTACACAAGTCAAAAAATCGCCACGGAACGCAAAAAAAGCGAGTTGAAAATCACTTTAAAAATTCAAAAGTTGCGGAGGACAAAATTTACTGTATTACATTAAAAGTTTGAAGCCAAATGCCTCTTACGAATGGCAAAAAATCGCCGCGGAATGGAACGCGAAAAATCCCTAAAACTCAAAAAATGGTAGAAAAAAAATTTACTACATTAGTTTAAAAGTTTGAAACCGAATTTCTTTTAATAATGTCAAAAAATCGCCGCAAAACGGGGGAAAACTCTAAAAATCGCATAGAAAAATTAAAAAATCGTTGTACGAATTCCGAATAAGCTTTATTGAAAACAGGACAAAATTTACTATATTGGGCAAAAATTTTACAACCGGATTCCTTTTACTAATATGTAGGAATCGCCACAAAACAAACAAACAAAACAAAACAAAACAAAACAAAAAAAAAAAAAAAAGGAAAGAAAGAAAGAAAAAACCTAGAAATCGCTTAAAAACTTAAAAATAACTAAATATTAAAAAATCTGAGAGGAACACATTTACTACAGGTCTTTAAACATTTTAATCGGAATTATTTTCCGAATGTCAAAAAATCGGCGCAAAAAGACGCTAATAATCGCATTGAAAACCGTGGAAGACAAAACGTAATATATTAGGCTAAATATTTGAAACCGAATTCCTTTTATGAATGTGAAGAAATCGCCGCGGAACGCAAGGAAATGCTAAAAATTGTATTGAAAATCGCAGAGGAAAAAATTGACTAAATTAGGTTAAAAGTTTTGAACAGATTTTTTTTTACAAATGTCAAAAAATCGCAGCAGAACGCGAAAAAAACGCTAAGAATCGCATTAAATACAGCTATAAATTCCAAAATCATGGAAAATAAAATTTACTATATTAGGCTAAAAGTTTGAAACAGAATTAATTCCTTTAACGGACATAAAAAAAATCACCGCGAAATGCAAGGGAACTCTAAATATCTCGTCAAAAATCACTAATTATTCAAAAATCGCCGAGAACAAAATTTACTAAAGTGAACCAAAACATTGTAACCGGAATTCTTTCACTGTAATTATATGCAACTTCTTTGACTGCAATTATATGCAATGTACTCGGTATTTTTATTTTTAAAAAAAAATAATAACAATTTCTCTCTCTTTTTTTCCTTAAATTTCGACATATATATTGGCAAAATGCCGCCCTGAGGCGGCTGCCTCATCTGCCTCACCCCTGACGCCGGCCCTGAAATGGAATTTTAAAATACCGTATTCACATCGGAAACAGGCTCGGACTGGCCCGCGGGCCGGTGCGCCCTCGTCCAGATGATGTTAAAAAAAAAACCCAAATGAAGTTTAAAAAAAATTACGGCAAATACTAGAGTAACTAACTTTACAACATTATTAAAAATGCTACTCTGTATATTTTTTAAAAATAACATTCACTTTTTCAATAAAAAACAATATATAGTGAACTATTTTTCCCTTTGCAAGCACTGTTTGTTTTTGAACATTTCTTTGTTTCAGAGCATCCAATCCAAATCTTTTAAAACCTGAAGTATATTCAATCTGTTACCAATGGCGGCAGTCTCCGTGCAATAAATTTCAGACTGTCGGGCACCAACGAGTGTCGCTTCTATTTAATTTTTTATTATCATTATTGAGTTTGCTGAAAAAGCATTTATTATATAATATGCCGTATACTTATCTGAAAAGTGTAGTGTTCCTGTATTTGTAAAAATTTAAATGTATCTTATAATTTCTAGTAAATGTTTATAAAATAGGTTTCAGAGAATTTTATCCCGGCAATTGGAAGGTAATTCAAACTTTGTTTTTTTGCTAACAATTACATTTTAATATGAAAAAAAGAATTGTTTCAGAATTGTCTATAAATGTAATAATAACAAGTTGAAAATTGTACGTCAAACATTGACAAATGAGGTGCGTTCGTACTATAACTAGTTTCAGTGAAATTAATTATATTGTCTGTTATTATGATATGATAATTTGAGGGGGTGGGCACAAGAAAGTGCCAAGCCACATTTTGGTATCATTGAATTAATTACGCATGATAGGATTTAATAGAATGAAGAATGTGATTATAATTTGGTCATAGAGGTTATAAAATGTCATGTATGTCATATATGACTATAACGCCATACATGTAAGATAACTTGGCTGTACATCTCGGTCGTTTGACAATTAATCCTTGGAATCTGCTATAACTAGGAAGTACCGATTTTTAAAAAAATCAGATTAGTTAAACATATAGTAATAAAAATATTTATTAAGTTTTGATTCGATTTTCATAAAATTTGAAATAACTCGACTTTCAAGTCATTCGGTTGGGTAGTTTTTTCGCTGTTATATGCGGACAGATGGCCGGACCAGACGACAACTATAGGTGCGCATACACTAGAAAGAATCAGCACCAATTTATATCAAGGTCTATAACTGAAGCTCAAGTTTTATTAAATTCCGTGCATTATTTCTTGAGATAGGACTATTGCTAAAATCGTGTCAATCCTTCAAAATGCTGCATAGCAGCGCCACCTGCTGGGCGATTTTTACCAAAAACTAATCAGCACCCATTTATATCAGAGACTAACAGAATATAAAGTTTTATTTAATTCCGAGCATTAGTTCTTGAGATAGAGCTATTGCGGAAATCGCGAAAAATGCTGCATAGCAGCGCCACCTGCTAGGCGATTTTTACCAAAAACGAATCAGCACCCATTTATATCAGGGACTAACTGAATATAAAGTTTTATTAAATTCCGCGCATTAGTTCTTGAGATAGAGCGCTCACAAAATTTTTGTCACATACACAGGGTGGCTAGTGGTCAGGGAAAAATACAGTCAAAAAAAGTGATAAACACCAGTATATTCTTATAGAAAAATTTATGTTGATTATTCGATCAAATAATACAAGAA
This sequence comes from Maratus michaelseni, assembly GCA_963931845.1. NCBI lineage: Eukaryota > Metazoa > Arthropoda > Arachnida > Araneae > Salticidae > Maratus > Maratus michaelseni. The sequence goes on from OZ007594.1 coordinate 58,333,380, forward strand.
TATACTGGTAATTATCATTTTTTGTTACTGTATTTTTCCCTGACCACTAGCCACCCTGATACAGACAGACAGACAGAGTCGCAGAGAGACATTTTCTAAAAATAGTCAAATCGTGTTCAGGACCTTCAAAAACGTATCAATCCGTCGAAAACCGGAAGTCGAAAATTTTCACGAATCCAATACTTTCTTCTTGTAAAGATACAAGAAAGTAAAAAGGTCAAAAATTTGCCGAAAAAGCGAAAAAACACTAAGAAAATTCTCGAGCAATTCAAAACTTACAGAGGACAAAATATACTATATTGGTCTAAAAGCTTGAAAGCAAATTCATTTTACAAGTATTAAAAAATTGCCGCTAACCGCAGAAAATCGCGTACAATTTTCTATGCGATGGGCTGAAATATTGAAACCGGATTCCTTTTACGATCCCTCCCGGATTTCTTCAGCCGACGAAGCCCGCTATCGGGCTGATATTCGAAAAAACGAAAAAAATAGACCGGTAAATTTTTACTTTATAAAAAACAAGACTTTTTTTTTGCTAAATGAAATTTATTTGGATTTATTAAAGAAAGGATAAAGTGTTTTGAAAGGAATATTAAACGAAACCCTTTGAGCGATTTTCGATCACACTTACCCACTTGTTTTACATTTATTATTATAGTCGTATTTATTGAAATTTCTATTTAAATGTATATTTGTATTTAAACTTATATTTGTATTTAAATTTATATTTGTATTTAACTTTCTTAAGCATGTTAAAATTGTCTTTTCATAATAATTATACAGAAATAATAATTACATATATATGTATATATTTGACTAATAAAACTAGTCGGATGTGCCAAACCCAAAACTTTCTTCTATCTCACACAGATTTCGCATACACTAAAAAGAATCAGCACCCATTTATATCAAGGTCTAAATGAAACTCAAGTTTTATTAAATTCCGTGCATTAGTTCTTGAGATAGGACTATCGCTAAAATCGTGTAAATCCTGCAAAATGCAGCATAGCAGCACCACCTGTTGAGAGATTTAGACCAAAACCCAATCAACAACAACTTATGTCAACATCCAACTGAATCTGAAGTTTTATGAAAATCTGTGCATTCGTTCTTAAGATATAGTTATCGTGATAATAATGAAAAAAGCAGCATAGCAGCGCCACCTGTTGCGCAATTTACACCAAAACGTAAGCAGCGTCTATTTATGTCAAGGTCTAACAGAATCTGAAGTTTGATGAAATTCCGTGAATTAGTTCTCGAGATATAGCTATCATAAATATCGAGAAAAAAGTTGTATAGCCGCGCTACCTGTTGAGATATCTACACCACAACGTAAGCAGCATCTATTTATGTCAAGGTCGAACCTAATTTGAAGTTTGATGAAATTCCGTGCATTAGTTCTTGAGATATAGCTATTGCGTAAATCGCAAAAAATACAGCATAGCAGCGCCACCTATCGGGCGATTTTCACCCAAAACTAATCAGCCCAATTTATATCATGGACTAACTGAATATAAAATTTTATTAAATTTCTTGCATTAGTTCTTGAGATAGACCGCCCACAAAATTTTTGTCTCACAGAGACAGACATACAGAGTCACAGACAGACATTTTCTAAAAATGGTCAAATCGTGTTCAGGACCTTCTAAAACGTATAAATCCATCGAAAACCGGAAGTCGAAAATTTTCATGAATCCAATACTTTCTTCTTGTAAAGATAGAAGAAAGTAGTAAATAAACGTAAGCAATTTGTTAATTTTTGAAATATACATATTAGTTGTTTTTAGAATTTTATGTGACAAAATTTATTACATAATTTTTGGTGCACTATAAAAATGCAGTTTTTTTTCTGACCTGCCCGGCATAGCTGGGGGCCCATGATAATAAATTTTTACAAACCTTAAGTTTGTATGATTTTATTTATATCTTTAACCTGATTTTGTATGAAATTATATTTTTTAATGAAAAATTCTCGAACAAATATTGATATTTAGTGATAAAAGTACTTGTTAAAAGGCATTTTCTTGTTTTCTTCACGTAGGGCCGTTTCATAGTTTCTAAAAAAAGTTCTTGTTGTCCGAAGTCTTTGAAATTTTAATCGGTTATAAATATAACGGTTTTATTAGACCATATAAAAATATCGTGAAAAAATATTGTTGCCTTAGTTGTAAAAGAAATATGCTTTCTTCTCACCATTTATTTGTCTGTTTGTTTTCGGCTCCTTCAACATAATAATAAAAAAAAAGTTCTCATCTTCCGAACTCGCTGAAAATTTAATCGGTTATAAATATAACTATATCCAAGCTCTCTCTAAAATTTTGTAAAAAAAAATATGCATATTTGGTAATGAAAACATGAGCCGAAGCAAGAGCGAACCACGCCAGATTTTTTTTTTTTTAAATACTTCTGCATGTCCGAACGTTTCGAAAATTTTGTAAGTTATGTAAATCTTGTCTACCGAGATGCTCTAGAAATACTGTGTCGAAATACGGACGTTTAGATACTTTTAGCATAGAAAAAAGATCGTCTCCGTGAGGCGCGAAGTGACATGCGTTCGCCGGTGTTGTTGAAAGGGTTACAATTCGCATTTTAAAATACCGATTTCACATTTATTAAAAGAAGGATTTAGCTTTTAGAGCTTATTTGTGGTCTCCGGTACCTTTAAAATTACACCCTAGAGAAACGTTAACATAAGGGAGAAAATACCCTTCGGAAAAACTACCTTTCTGAAAAATTTTTTTTTTCCAAAGGTTAATAAAGATATTTTATCGAATATATTGTAGCATTTGAGACGTAAGAGTACGATCTTTCTGAATATGACGTCCAATTTCAATAGTACTGATTATTTTTGCCGATTTAAAACTATGAAATAATACACACACACACAAAAAGAAAAAAAGAAAACGCGTGTTTACTTATTCACTCCCTCCCGATGTGTAACTCGGCTTCTGGGCATGCGCAGATGCTTTTGCCGGCTCTCAAAGAAATATATGAGTTTTTGATTAGTTTTTGATTAATATCTTGGCTAATTATCAAAATATTAAAAATCTGAGCCTTTAGGACATGCATTAGGACATGCCTTGCACTGCCTAAATCGAAAATTTCAGACTTGTGCGAGCTGTAGATTTCGCTAGCCATCGTCAACAAACACACAGACAGACCAAAACCTTCTTTTATATTATTACTATAGGTAACAGAGAAGTTTACGAAAATTGACTGTAGCTTTTTAATTCCGCACAGTTCCGTAACTCTTTTCCATGTCCCCAGAAATCATTTAGAAAAGAACCGATCAGAAACTTCCGAAAACAACTGGTTTTAGAAGTTTTCGGCGATGTTTATGGAAAAAAAATCCCTTTGTTTGTCTATAAATTTTGGAAAAGAGGTTTCTGTTGATATCGGAAGCTTGTGGTTGGTTCATGATTGCATGGCCAATTAAGGACTTGCAGACAAAAATTTACAAATAAATTTTCGTGTTTTTTTTTTTTTTTTTTTTTTTTTTTTTTTGGGGGGGGGGGGGGGGCATCAGAAAACATTTCTGAAATTTTGTACACCGTAGAGATCTTTATAAATAATTAGAAATTTCCAAAATTTAACACGGAAATCAAATTTTTAAAATATTAATATTTCGGATTATGTTTTTACAGTCTATTAATTATTAATGGATATTATTGGCTTTCTATAAAGGTGGTAAAATAATGAGTTTCTTTCGAAAAGTTGCGCCCTTCGAAAATCCAAGGTATGCGCCCTTTACAAGGACCCAGTCCGACCCTGCAATGATATCCCATGATAGGTAATGATTCTAGATTGCCATGGTGATTACGTTCCATTTAAGATGGAGTCCTATTATTTCCGTATTACTGAATTTAAAAACCGAATTTGTATGCTAAAATTGTTTAATTATAGCAATCCTATAACCTACCGACAGTTTTTGGGATAGATGTTTCCGGAGAAATAGCTGTTAAATGTAAAAATTGTCTAAATATGGATTTCAAGTTCTAAAATTTTCAAAGGTTGAAGTTTTCAATTAGAATTTTCAGTAAATGTCAACAAAAGATAAAATGTTGCCAACTTAAAATGTACTTATTTTATTATGAAAATTAATGATAGAAACAGACGATATAATTCATTTCATTGAAAGTAGTTATAGTACGAACGCACCTCACTTGTCACGTATGACATACAATTTCCAACTTGTTTAAAATGCTATCGCAGCTAGTACTAGCTTTTGATATTTTCTTACACTAATATATATTTTAAGATATAAATGTATTCAATCATAAAGGAAAGTAATTATAAAAAATAATAAATAAATAAAAGCTAAGCAAAATAATAATAACATAAAATAAAATCATTCATACATGACTTATAATCGTTTGTAGCAAATAAGTATTAAATTATATTAAACTTGAAATTATATGTTACTTTAACTCCTTTTTCAAATTTTCATATACTCGTATGTGCAGAAAACTGTGTGAATGCTTTGTAAATTTTTCTCACGTTTGAACGTTTTTGCGTATGCACAAAAGCTTGCACAAACTTTTTAAATTGTTTAAGGTAGGTGGTGGTTCTCAAATGATCTATTGAACCGCAAAATTTTCTGATACCATTTCGGACTCAGTTTTAAACGCAAAAGCATCAAATTTGCAGACCTGACTGCGGAATTGAAATGAGTTTTCCATTTATTGATAAATAAATTACTTATCGAGTTATAATTTATTCGTGTCACGTGACAACCAGTTTTTCTCCTTTCTCGCGATGAACTATTAGGAATTCAAAACGCCGACTTTGAAAAAGTTTTCTAAACGATCTGACTTTACCAAAAAATGGAAAACGTGTTTCGATGACAAAGTTTCTGAATAACAACACCTGCCCATTTCATGCGTTGCTGAACAAAAATGAATTAAAAAATGTGTCTGACAGTAGGCCTTACAGCTTTAACTTCACAAACTTACCAATATTGGTGTACCGAAGCTCGTATTTGGGGATTGAAACCTCTCCCAGGTAAATTTAACACGAGCAAGATAAACACAAACTCTTGTTACGGTAAATAAATAAAGTGCAAAATATAAATTAAAGAAAAGCAAACTAGTAAAAAAAAGCATAAAATTGTTTCCAGGCCCCTCAAAAAAGTTTTGTTTTACCAATGTTTCACACCAAGTTACTTCGAGATCCCGGGTTGGCTAGAAGCACCTCCTGCTCGCCACATCCGATGAACTAGTCGCTTCCTCCCTCCCTAGGATTTGATAATCGGAAGATGTGGTACAGTAATGGGTCGTGGGAGTGTTCAGCGTTGGCCTAGGACCTGGCTTCCCTTATGGGATCCCGGCTACAAAGCTGTTGTTCACTTCTGCGTTCCACCCAAGTGTGATGTGGTGGTGTCGTCTGAGTTTGGGCTCCACCGTATTTTCGTGGCGACCTCTGTCGTCAATTCATTTGAGAAAGGGTGACGAAGTGCAGGTAGGCTCACGCCCCCGCTTCTACCCCCGGCCAAAGAGCACCACCTTGGAGGTGTCCGGGTAAACCGGCTCCTTCTTGGTCGTGACCTCGTATGGATTCACTAGAATCTGGAATCGTTGGTGAAGTACGTCTGCCTTTGGCAGCGTAGCTTGTCTTACCAATGTTTCACTTTGCAGAGCAATTTATTCTCTAACCTTATCTTAGATGTTGATAATAATGTTTAAAAATTTGAATTTTTTATATAACTGACTAATTATTTAATATAAATTATTTTCAAGTAAAATTATATTACTTATAAGGTATCAACAAATATGGAAGTATATGTAATAGGAAATAATATTTAAAAAAAATAATAAAAACATTTGGTTCAAAGCGTAAAAAACCCTGGTTTAAACAAAATAAAAATAATAACAAAAAAGTTTTTTTCGAACCCTGTTATCTGGCCACAAGCTAAATTTGTTTTGACTGGGTTTTTTTATTCATATTAGTTATTACACATCACATAGTTAGCAATATGTTTAAGGGGAAAAATAACAGAAAAACAGTAAAAGAAAAAATGCGGCAGCCATAAAACAACGAAATTATTCTTTAATCATCATTTAAAACACCACCGAAATGAAAATTTCCGGCTGCGCCACTATTATCAAATAAACTAAAAGACTATAAAAGTCAAAGAGAAATAGTCCTTCGATATTGTGTTTACTACAAGCTGAAAAAAAATCTTGACTGAGACACTGAGAACCCCAGCTTTTTCCCTACCCAGTCATAAATTTTATCAACTGACGCGATAAGGAGTGTTGAACTTCACGGAAATTACAGTAACATGCCCATTCGACAGGACCGAGAGGGTAAGCATTGCGCTTCCTCTGAGGGGAACACTGTATTTTCTCTGACTGACCAAGACTCTTAAGTACTAGCCAATTCCCACACCATATTACACACTGCAATTTAACTCAACTCGAAATCTCACATTATTAAAGAAAACACATTTTACACAAACTCTCAAAGACAAAAATGTATGTCTTAATACTACTTCTACTTGGCACTGTATAGGGTTTACACCAGGGGTGCAAAAATCTAGACAACAATGGGTCGATTCACACCACTAAATTTTTAGTATCCTCCGCCTAATAAGAATACTGATAAAATTTAGGCGAAGTATACTAACAAAATTTGACGAAGAATACTGATAAAATTTAGTGATGGGAATCAGCCCATTGGCGCCTAGATTTTTGCATCCCTGGTCTACACACCTTGTACAGTGTAATATAAATAACGATGATTTGAAACTCTGTAGCTCTCGCGCCTCGCCATAAAAATCCACTCTAAAAAATTCCGATCGTAGACCATAACCATTGGCAAAGAAAAGGCAATGATTAGGGCGGAGTTATCTCCAAGTTTTGAATTCGGAATTGTATAACTCCACATTAAACTTTTTGTTTTGAAACTTTACCATTAAACTTTAGCCGCGTCTTTTCTTTTTATGAATTTTTACTTATGTACTTGTATGTATTTATGTAGTCACCATTTGCCCAATATTGTGATATGTAGGTGCACACGTTGAAAGTTTGTCAAAAAAACGGTAACAGTTCACTAAACATGATATATATATTTATATGTATTATTATAATCGTTTTTCGACATATTTACCGCTGAAAGAAAACTATGAAATAAAATTTTTATTAGCTCTATACCACATTTTGATTTCACGGAATTCGATGCAGCGTTTTTGACAAAAGTAATTTTTTTTTCAAAATTCAAATATTATTATATTTTTTAAAAATATATTAATATTTACCAGCGATTGTTGTTAAGAGGAAATTTATTGTGTGTTTAAGAAACAATACATACAATAAAACTAACAGTAAATTCAATGGAAGCAACAACACTTAGCTTTCTCACTAAAACTACCGGAAATTTTACTCAAGTTTTTTTAAACTATGTCACACCAGAAATTTTATTTAAAACTACTTAACTTATTCATTTAACGTATTTCTGCGCTTTACATTTAATTTATTTTAAAAAGAAATTTCTGGTTCGAATCGAAATACTCATTTGGTAACCGTCAAAATGACGGCTCGTGATAATTCTAGTGTTAAAGATTAAATTATTCTCGGGAACTGCACTACTTCCGAAGATACAAAATCCAATGCGTACGAAAAGAAGACAACACTGACAGTTTTATGATTGATGATGATTTGATTAGTAAAGACTAAATGAATCTACAATATTAGTTCCACAGACAATGGAACCCTTACATGGGAAAAAGAAAAAGAAAATCTTAGTCAGAAATCAAAATTTCTTTTAATAAAAAAGTAACGAAATTGTTTAAAAAAAAAAAAAAAAAAAAAAAAAGATTGATTCAGTTTAATATAGCCATAATTAAAAATTGACAGATTTTATTATATAGGGGAGATAGGGGTTGAATGGGACATTTTCACAAACATATTTATTTTAAATATTTTATTTAAGTTATTATTAATATTATATATCGCATTTCATACATTAGGTGTTTGTCTACCTGTTATGCACAATATTTATTCGAGATTATTATCATACAGAAATATATTATGAAGTTTAAAAAAAGTTCCTCTCAGACCCAATCATCCCTACAGCAGGGATGGATGGGACACAAATATTTTCTTCTCTGTATTCAATGATACCAAATTAAAATTGATAATTATAAACTTATATGTAATTATATTTGTAATATATGATCTTATATGGTTGTTATATATCAGTGTTAGTAATCTAAGAAGTGAAAACACAGTTGATTATGCAATAAAAAACTGTAATTTATATTATATATTTTAACTAAAATTTTAATGAATTACACAGTTAAAGTTGCACGGATGTTCAAATATCAGTAACACAATAAATGTGTTCAGTCGAAAATGTTCTAAATGTTGTCTGTCAGTTGCAAAAGCTGGTATAAAATCAGTTTCAGTGAATATATTGCTGTTAAAAGCGGAAATGGCAGTTTTCCTAAAACCGCTGGATATGTTTATGTTGCTAGTACTAAAAGCTGACAAAAATGCCTCCTTGGCAAAAGCTGAGAGTTTATAAATTGTAATATGCTCTCCAAGATTATTTGTCAGCCAATCATCTTGGACTAATCTCAGCTTTGCCTTTAGAGGCCCATAAACAGAAACATCCAATGGCTGAAGACGACGGTGACTACAATGAGAAGGTAATGTTAAAATAATAATTAACATAAATTATTAATTTATCAACCTATATAATATTATTTAGTTAATAAAAAAAATTCAGTATCCTCTAGGGATGAATGAAGCAGTCCCATTCATTCCCATTTGAAATGTCCCAACCATCCCCATGATGCATATATTCAATTGTCAGCCATTTTGTCTCAGAAATTATTTTGTCACAATGGTTAATATTCATTCATTTTAATTACCAATATTGAGCATTGAAATAAATAACTATAACATATCTTAATTGCTTATTACTGCATAAAATATGTAAATAACTCCAAAAAATAAAAAAATACTTTTAAGTAAAGTTTTCAGGAAATGCAACTTTGAAGGAAATTGAAAACAGCCATGTGGTCTTGCTTTTGGTTCTGAAGCACACTATGATAGTGTCATCTACAAATATAGGAAGCAACTAAAAAAAATGTTTATTGCCTGAAATATTGAGAATGTCCCATCCATCCTTTGTCCCATTCATTTCCCCGTTCCCCTATCCATTTTTAATTTTAAAAAAAATGATTAAATCTTTTAACATTATTTGAAAATTGATTAATATCAATAGAAATTGAAGTTTGAACTATTGCTTTTTCACCAAGTCAAAAATGCGCAGTTGTTGAGTAGGCCGTCAGCCGCGGCAAATAAATCCCCATGTTTACAAACAATCTCCTCCCTAAACACCCCCTTTTTTTAACATTCATATTAAAAATGTTGCCAAAACAGTGATAAATTGCCAAATGCTGCAGTCTTATGGCAACCATGCTGTGTGTTCTACTGTCTCACTCCAGACGGCGCCAGCTTCTATGCGAATCTCATGTTAAGGGGATTCTTCACAGAAAGCGGCCATTAAAGAGCATCCCATGTTAACCTATGGAGAAATTTAATTTACTCTTTCTGAGCGTAATATTTTACATAACGGGATGGGAATTTTTGCATTCGATAAAATAGAAGGTTGATAACTAAGTCTATTTGCTATATTATTTTTAAAATGTTTAAAAATATTTTAAAACTTGGCTTAAAGTTGGCGAAATTGGCAAAATCACGAAGTTTTTACTTTAAGGAATGATAAAAAATCTTTGGAGCATCGTAGAAAGAAAAGAGGAAATATACATAGAACCTGAAAGTTTCCTCTTTTCTATCAAAAAAAGTAACAATTAATTTATAAGTTCTTAGCCGAGCTATGAGTAAATTTCTGGAAGCAAGCTAATTTCGAAACGGACGCGCGGAGGGATATATTATTCTAGTATAGCTGGTTGTGTTGTGGGTGGCATAGGAGAAAAGACACCGAGATCAAGTAACAAAATGAAGGGGAAAAAGAGGAGTGAGATTAATTTATGGCTTTTCTGACCCTCCCAGTCAGGTTAGGAAGCGAAATCTTGGAAAACATTACTTTTGTGGAAAATCGAAATTTGTTTTCTGAGTTCACAAACTTTCGTTTCTCATAATTAATATTACAAGTTCGTTATTGATGGTGTGAAAAGCCAATTTCTATTAATTACGTTCAGTAATTTGCTATACGGTTTATTTCTTTCTTTCTTTTCTTTTCTTTTCTTTTTTTGCATTATTTCTCTTTTTAAACATCTTCCTGTTTATAGAAAAGCTGTCGAAAATGGATGTTGACCATTGACTTTCAAGTTTTCTTTTGTTTTCTTGTGACTACATTTTCTTTTCTTTTTTATTTCATATCTCAAGCTTGTTTTTGGTGCTGTAAAAAACAAATTTTTGTTAATTACAGTCAGTCATTTGTGATATGATTTTTTTTATTCAACTGGTTTGTTTCACCTTTCAGATATCTTCTTATTTAATTATGATTTGCTTATTTAATTATTTTTATTTTACTTTTTTGCATATAAGCATTTTGTAACATATATTCTTTTTGTTTATTATACCTATACATTGCTACATATCTGCAACATAAGAATTTACTGCTATACGGAATAGTTTTCTACTAATTCCTGTTTTCTAAGTTTAATATATTTTTATTCCACTATTTTATATTCATTCATGTTGATATAATTATGTTATTTTCATTAATCTTGTATTAGGTAGCTTTCAATACAAAAAAGTATAAAGCTACCTATTGCAGCCGTTCGGAGGAAAGCAGTTCCGGAAAATTTCGATATATTTTCATCGATCATGACGCCCAGACCCCAAAACCACCCTCCGTTCAAATGTTGATATATATATATATATATATATATATATATATATATATATATATATATATATATATATATATATATATATATATCCATATATATATATATATATATATATATATATATATCTGACCTATGTCATACGATAACGCTCGTATTTATAAATCAATTTTGATGAAACTAATTGTGTGTATTAAGCTCACCAATGTCTCGACCGAGTTCGTTGGCCAACTTGGTCCGCCATTTTGTTTCAAGATGGCGGCCATTTAAAAATTTAAAACTAAAATAAATATACAAAAAAGTTAAAAATTCAAATTTATTTTTTAATTACTTGTTAGGCCCTGATACAAGGATTCCAGAGCATTTTTTGGTTTACCTCTATCTTAAAAAATGGCTGAGATAGAGCAGTTTGAAATTCTAGGGTGGCTGACATTTTGAAACAAAACAGCACATTAACGCGATTACTCGCAAATTATTTTCTTTCATTGTTGTAATAATTTTCCCAATCATACGCATAAAACTATATATTCATATCCGTTAGCGCCAAATTCTCGCCAAAATTGGCGACATTTGGCGAAATATCGCCAAATTTGGCGACCAAAATAAGTCTTCATAAATGAAGCCAATTTGGCTATTGCTCAATAATTTGGCGAATTTCTTATTCAAATTCAGTATTAACGAATCTTTTGTAAACGTTTCTTTGCATTTTAACTTGCTGTTTTCGTGTAACATTAGCTAAAATTTTAAAACGAAGATATAGGAAAGCTACCTTTTCCTCCCGGTACAGGCCGGAAGGACTTTTTTATAACTCTTTCTGACTTGGAATTTTCGTTGTATAGCCATTCTGCTATTTATGCCTAATTAAAATAGTTCGTGCATATAATTTTGCAGTCTAGTTCTAAGAGTCATAATCTGCATAGATCTGCAAAAAAAATTCAGAAATTCCAACATAGGGCAGAATGTAATAGGTAGTATTTCTTTCGAAATCTAACTAAAAATGAGAAATGGAACCGGAATTGAGGCTACTCCACTGCTATCCACCCATAAAAAAAAACACTTTTATTAGTTCGCTTAACCCTTTAACGATCATTGGTTTCCCCACGAAACCACAAAACTTTAATTACGAAACTCAACAATGACAGCAGAATTTTAATAGAAATGTTTTCATTTATTATATATGTGAAATATCGCTTTTTTGTTATATAAAAATAAATTTGTTCATAATTTCCGGTGTCAATCATTTAATTCAACATCTTAGTAATTGAAGTGCTTTATCCGTTAAAGGGTTAAAAGTAGAAAATAACTTTACTTTTATAAAAATCTGAAATTATGATTTTACAAAAATTCTAAAAGCATAAGGCGCTGACAGAAATACTTTGAATAAATTGGAATTTTAATCACATTCATAATACATATAATTTCTCAATGAACGTTTTACAATTTCTTTTCTTATTATTTCCATTGTGGCTTTATTTCTTTATCGTACAGTATTCAGCGCCTCAGGCTTTTAAATTTTTTTTGTTTTGATATCCAGATTTTTGATTTAATTAGTAATTATTTTCTACTTTTAATTTCAGTAAAAAATTGTGATTCTAAAAAATGATTTTTAACTTAATTTTTTACTTTTTTACTTTTCATTATATTTCGTCATTCATTAGTATAATTATTGTTGTAATCAGTTTTTCATTGAAAACTTTCATCATTTATTTTTTCCATTATTTGTTTGTTAAAATAAATACATTTATTGTTGCGTCATCGCCATTTCTTTCTCTTATTATTTTGGAATATTGAATGGAAATTGATGGAGATGTATTATGTTGTTGAAATAAACGCATTTGTTAAATCCTTGCCTTTTCTTTGTTTATTCATTTTTCCATTGATAAATTAAAATGCCATCGATTAATTTAAATAAATCGATTAGAATCGATTGAAATACTGAAAATTTAAAAATATTATTTTGTCGTCACAAAACACAACACAACTGTACAATGTCAGAATTCTAGCATGTGAGGAAGTGAGTCAAATATCGATTACAAAATTTCGTCTTAACATTTATAAGCTAAATAGAAGTGTGTAGAAAAGGCAATAAATTAAAGTTTTCATCAGTTAATGTAATTTAAGAAAACAGAATATAATAATCTAACGTTATAAATCAGCTACAAATAGAAGTTTGTTTCAGGACGTTTTTAGGTATTTTCTCGCGTCTAGCGTCAAGAATTGAAAATGCCACCAGGGTACCACCGCATCCAGGCGGGGCCTCCGAGATGTTGCTGTGTGTCCTGCGACATCTCGGAGGCCCCGATCCAGGGGCCACCGCTGGATATTTTACTGCCTGAGGCGAGCATTATTTTGCCGCCCCTATGCCGTGATTGTTTTTCAACCCTTCTATTACTTTTTAATATGCTAAGTATAATTTATTTAAAAGAATATAAATATACATAAAATTAATTTACATTTAAGAAATTTAAAATAATCAAATTACTTAAGAAATTTTGCATCTATTTTGCAAAAATAACAACAGTTAACTTGAAATTAAATGAATAAGGATGTTATCATATTCTAGTAATATTTAAAAGAAAACATCATATCAAGAATTAAACTAACGCTTCAAAATCCCATTCGCCTTGCTTTACCTTTTGAAAATGCATTTATTGTATCGACGTTATGAAAATTAGAAAAAAAAAATAGTTTCATCATGTGAATGTAAGTTTAAAATATACATTATTAAGCCAAAATATGCCAAACATTTAAAAACAATCAAGTTACGTATAAAATTTGTATAGAATTTCAAACAGCTAAATAATGATATCAATAACAAGATATCTTTTTGAAATAATATGCACAAAAATAAAATCCCGTATTAGTAGTGTGTATTTAAAAGGAAATAATTATTAAAAATAAAATAGAACTTCAAGATCTAATTTCCCTTGATTTTTCTTTGACGATGTATTTATTTTAATATGGAAATCAATATTATAAAACAATCACATTATCAAGCCAAAAATCGATAAACATACTAAAGCAAACTACGCATTATATTCTTGAACTTAAATGGAAAAATTATGATCTGAATAAAAAATTACATGATTATTTGAAATTGTAATACATGAAGATTTAATTTTGCTAGAACAATTTAACTAACTGACCCGACCGCCGCCGTTCGTTGCCCGGGCACATAAAAAATAGCACGAAGTGTGAAAAAACTAAAAATCGTAATATAAAATCGCGAAAGATATAAAAATCGCTCCACGAATTCCGAATAAACTTTATTGAAAAGTTAAAATATTGGGTTCATAGGCGTAATGTTTAGTTATTGGGAGGGCTCAACTCAAATAATTACCCTTTTACTCACAAACATTTGCATGTGCATGTGTGTGTAACATAATCGAAGATCAGTACGTGTTTAATATTACTCTTAAAAAATTTTCTTCTATTAAAATAGAACAGAATAGTATATATTTAAACAAAATTACAATTGAATGCATTACATAAGCATACGTAAAACATTAAAACATTGTAAACATTCAAATAATCGAATATGCACTATATGTTAAAAAAAAATCTTTTAAAAAATGCTATATTATTTTTCCCAATGAAGAAGTAGAAAGAAAGTAATTTACAAATTTTGAGAAAAACAATTTTTTCGGCCAATATATATGCTGAAAAACGTGCTTTAATATTTTTATAAAATCATTAGACAAAAAGTCTGAGAACTTTTATGTAAGCTCTTTTTTAATGTATATTTTTTTTATAATTTATATTTAAAAAATATAAATTATAAAAAAGAAAAGAACAAAAGTAGATTCTTCAAAATTATTGGAGGGGCTCAAGCCCCACGAGCCCATATAACTCTAAGCCTATGATTGGGCTAGAAGATTCCTTTTACTAATGTGGGAAAATCGCAGCGAATTGCTGAAAAACGCTAAAAGTTGCATACAAAAATAGAAGAGGACAAAATTTAATATATTAGCCTATGACATTAAAAATATATATTTTTTACGAATGTCGAAAGATCGTCTCGAAACGCGAAAAAACTCTAAAAATGGAACAAAAATATTGCAAAAAATTAAAAAATCGCTGAATGAATTCCGAATAAACTTTATTGTAAAGAGGACAAAAGTTACTATATGGAATAAACTACTAAAAAATAAACACCTGATTCCTTTTACCAATGTGGAAAAATCGCCGGAAAATTCAAAAACAAACTCGCTAAAAATTCAAAAATCGCAGAAGACAAAATTTACTACTGTGTGCTAATGCATTCTAATAATAATTCTTTTCTGAAAGTCAAAATTCGGCTCGAAAAAACGCTAAAAATTTTATTGAAAATCGCTGAATACAAAATGTAAAATATTGGGCTACATGTTTGAAAACTAATTCCTTTTATGAATATAAAAAAAATCGCCACGAAGCACAATAAATGCTAAAAATTGCACTAAAAATCGTAATAAAAATCACAAAAACTTCAAAAATTGCGGAGAAATTTTTTTTATTTTGATAGGTTAAAAGTTTAAAAATTGAATTTTTTTTTTTTTTTTTTTTTTTTACGAATGTCAAAAATTTCAACGAAAAACGTGAAAACTCGAAAAAACTCTAAAATCGCATTAAAAATCCCCAAAAATTCAAAAATCATGGAGAACAAAATTTACTACATAAGACTAAAAGTTTAAAACCGAATTCCGTTTACGAATGTCAAAAACTAGTCACCAAACGCTAAAAATCGCTAAAAATAAAAATAAAATCGCAGAGAACAAAATTTGTTAATTATGGACTGAAACATTGTAACAGGAATTATTTCGCGAATGTTAAAAAATTACAGCGTAACGCGAAAAAACACTAAAAATCGCAGCGATCAAAATTTACTATATTAGGCTAAAATTTGAAGCAGAATTATTTTTACACAAGTCAAAAAATCGCCACGGAACGCAAAAAAAGCGAGTTGAAAATCACTTTAAAAATTCAAAAGTTGCGGAGGACAAAATTTACTGTATTACATTAAAAGTTTGAAGCCAAATGCCTCTTACGAATGGCAAAAAATCGCCGCGGAATGGAACGCGAAAAATCCCTAAAACTCAAAAAATGGTAGAAAAAAAATTTACTACATTAGTTTAAAAGTTTGAAACCGAATTTCTTTTAATAATGTCAAAAAATCGCCGCAAAACGGGGGAAAACTCTAAAAATCGCATAGAAAAATTAAAAAATCGTTGTACGAATTCCGAATAAGCTTTATTGAAAACAGGACAAAATTTACTATATTGGGCAAAAATTTTACAACCGGATTCCTTTTACTAATATGTAGGAATCGCCACAAAACAAACAAACAAAACAAAACAAAACAAAACAAAAAAAAAAAAAAAAGGAAAGAAAGAAAGAAAAAACCTAGAAATCGCTTAAAAACTTAAAAATAACTAAATATTAAAAAATCTGAGAGGAACACATTTACTACAGTTCTTTAAACATTTTAATCGGAATTATTTTCCGAATGTCAAAAAATCGGCGCAAAAAGACGCTAATAATCGCATTGAAAACCGTGGAAGACAAAACGTAATATATTAGGCTAAATATTTGAAACCGAATTCCTTTTATGAATGTGAAGAAATCGCCGCGGAACGCAAGGAAATGCTAAAAATTGTATTGAAAATCGCAGAGGAAAAAATTGACTAAATTAGGTTAAAAGTTTTGAACAGATTTTTTTTTACAAATGTCAAAAAATCGCAGCAGAACGCGAAAAAAACGCTAAGAATCGCATTAAATACAGCTATAAATTCCAAAATCATGGAAAATAAAATTTACTATATTAGGCTAAAAGTTTGAAACAGAATTAATTCCTTTAACGGACATAAAAAAAATCACCGCGAAATGCAAGGGAACTCTAAATATCTCGTCAAAAATCACTAATTATTCAAAAATCGCCGAGAACAAAATTTACTAAAGTGAACCAAAACATTGTAACCGGAATTCTTTCACTGTAATTATATGCAACTTCTTTGACTGCAATTATATGCAATGTACTCCGTATTTTTATTTTTAAAAAAAATAATAACAATTTCTCTCTCTTTTTTTCCTTAAATTTCGACATATATATTGGCAAAATTCCGCCCTGAGGCGGCTGCCTCATCTGCCTCGCCCCTGACGCCGGCCCTGAAATGGAATTTTAAAATACCGTATTCACATCGGAAACAGGCTCGGACTGGCCCGCGGGCCGGTGCGCCCTCGTCCAGATGATGTTAAAAAAAAAAACCCAAATGAAGTTTAAAAAAAATTACGGCAAATACTAGAGTAGCTAACTTTACAACATTATTAAAAATGCTACTCTGTATATTTTTTAAAAATAACATTCACTTTTTGCAATAAAAAACAATATATAGTGAACTATTTTTCCCTTTGCAAGCACTGTTTGTTTTTGAACATTTCTTTGTTTCAGAGCATCCAATCCAAATCTTTTAAAACCTGAAGTATATTCAATCTGTTACCAATGGCGGCAGTCTCCGTGCAATAAATTTCAGACTGTCGGGCACCAACGAGTGTCGCTTCTATTTAATTTTTTATTATCATTATTGAGTTTGCTGAAAAAGCATTTATTATATAATATGCCGTATACTTATCTGAAAAGTGTAGTGTTCCTGTATTTGTAAAAATTTAAATGTATCTTATAATTTCTAGTAAATGTTTATAAAATAGGTTTCAGAGAATTTTATCCCAGCAATTGGAAGGTAATTCAAACTTTGTTTTTTTGCTAACAATTACATTTTAATATGAAAAAAAGAATTGTTTCAGAATTGTCTATAAATGTAATAATAACAAGTTGAAAATTGTACGTCAAACATTGACAAATGAGGTGCGTTCGTACTATAACTAGTTTCAGTGAAATTAATTATATTGTCTGTTATTATGATATGATAATTTGAGGGGGTGGGCACAAGAAAGTGCCAAGCCACATTTTGGTATCAATGAATTAATTACGCATGATAGGATTTAATAGAATGAAGAATGTGATTATAATTTGGTCATAGAGGTTATAAAATGTCATGTATGTCATATATGACTATAACGCCATACATGTAAGATAACTTGGCTGTACATCTCGGTCGTTTGACAATTAATCCTTGGAATCTGCTATAACTAGGAAGTACCGATTTTTAAAAAAATCAGATTAGTTAAACATATAGTAATAAAAATATTTATTAAGTTTTGATTCGATTTTCATAAAATTTGAAATAACTCGACTTTCAAGTCATTCGGTTGGGTAGTTTTTTCGCTGTTATATGCGGACAGATGGCCGGACCAGACGACAACTATAGGTGCGCATACACTAGAAAGAATCAGCACCAATTTATATCAAGGTCTATAACTGAAGCTCAAGTTTTATTAAATTCCGTGCATTATTTCTTGAGATAGGACTATTGCTAAAATCGTGTCAATCCTTCAAAATGCTGCATAGCAGCGCCACCTGCTGGGCGATTTTTACCAAAAACTAATCAGCACCCATTTATATCAGAGACTAACAGAATATAAAGTTTTATTTAATTCCGAGCATTAGTTCTTGAGATAGAGCTATTGCGGAAATCGCGAAAAATGCTGCATAGCAGCGCCACCTGCTAGGCGATTTTTACCAAAAACTAATCAGCACCCATTTATATCAGAGACTAACTGAATATAAAGTTTTATTAAATTCCGCGCATTAGTTCTTGAGATAGAGCGCTCACAAAATTTTTGTCACATACACAGGGTGGCTAGTGGTCAGGGAAAAATACAGTCAAAAAAAGTGATAAACACCAGTATATTCTTATAGAAAAATTTATGTTGATTATTCGATCAAATAATACAAGAATATACTGGTAATTATCATTTTTTGTTACTGTATTTTTCCCTGACCACTAGCCACCCTGATACAGACAGACAGACAGAGTCGCAGAGAGACATTTTCTAAAAATAGTCAAATCGTGTTCAGGACCTTCAAAAACGTATCAATCCGTCGAAAACCGGAAGTCGAAAATTTTCACGAATCCAATACTTTCTTCTTGTAAAGATACAAGAAAGTAAAAAGGTCAAAAATTTGCCGAAAAAGCGAAAAAACACTAAGAAAATTCTCGAGCAATTCAAAACTTACAGAGGACAAAATATACTATATTGGTCTAAAAGCTTGAAAGCAAATTCATTTTACAAGTATTAAAAAATTGCCGCTAACCGCAGAAAATCGCGTACAATTTTCTATGCGATGGGCTGAAATATTGAAACCGGATTCCTTTTACGATCCCTCCCGGATTTCTTCAGCCGACGAAGCCCGCTATCGGGCTGATATTCGAAAAAACGAAAAAAATAGACCGGTAAATTTTTACTTTATAAAAAACAAGACTTTTTTTTTGCTAAATGAAATTTATTTGGATTTATTAAAGAAAGGATAAAGTGTTTTGAAAGGAATATTAAACGAAACCCTTTGAGCGATTTTCGATCACACTTACCCACTTGTTTTACATTTATTATTATAGTCGTATTTATTGAAATTTCTATTTAAATGTATATTTGTATTTAAACTTATATTTGTATTTAAATTTATATTTGTATTTAACTTTCTTAAGCATGTTAAAATTGTCTTTTCATAATAATTATACAGAAATAATAATTACATATATATGTATATATTTGACTAATAAAAGTAGTCGGATGTGCCAAACCCAAAACTTTCTTCTATCTCACACAAATTTCGCATACACTAAAAAGAATCAGCACCCATTTATATCAAGGTCTAAATGAAACTCAAGTTTTATTAAATTCCGTGCATTAGTTCTTGAGATAGAACTATCGCTAAAATCGCGTAAATCCTGCAAAATGCAGCATAGCAGCACCACCTGTTGAGAGATTTAGACCAAAACCCAATCAACAACAACTTATGTCAACATCTAACTGAATCTGAAGTTTTATGAAAATCTGTGCATTCGTTCTTAAGATATAGTTATCGTGATAATAATGAAAAAAGCAGCATAGCAGCGCCACCTGTTGCGCAATTTACACCAAAACGTAAGCAGCGTCTATTTATGTCAGGGTCTAACAGAATCTGAAGTTTGATGAAATTCCGTGAATTAGTTCTCGAGATATAGCTATCATAAATATCGAGAAAAAAGTTGTATAGCCGCGCTACCTGTTGAGATATCTACACCACAACGTAAGCAGCATCTATTTATGTCAAGGTCGAACCTAATTTGAAGTTTGATGAAATTCCGTGCATTAGTTCTTGAGATATAGCTATTGCGTAAATCGCAAAAAATACAGCATAGCAGCGCCACCTATCGGGCGATTTTCACCCAAAACTAATCAGCCCAATTTATATCATGGACTAACTGAATATAAAATTTTATTAAATTTCGTGCATTAGTTCTTGAGATAGACCGCCCACAAAATTTTTGTCTCACAGAGACAGACATACAGAGTCACAGACAGACATTTTCTAAAAATGGTCAAATCGTGTTCAGGACCTTCTAAAACGTATAAATCCATCGAAAACCGGAAGTCGAAAATTTTCATGAATCCAATACTTTCTTCTTGTAAAGATAGAAGAAAGTAATAAATAAACTAAGCAATTTGTTAATTTTTGAAATATACATATTAGTTGTTTTTAGAATTTTATGTGACAAAATTTATTACATAATTTTTGGTGCACTATAAAAATGCAGTTTTTTTTCTGACCTGCCCGGCATAGCTGGGGGCCCATGATAATAAATTTTTAGAAACCTTAAGTTTGTATGATTTTATTTATATCTTTAACCTGATTTTGTATGAAATTATATTTTTTAATGAAAAATTCTCGAACAAATATTGATATTTAGTGATAAAAGTACTCGTTAAAAGACATTTTCTTGTTTTCTTCACGTAGGGCCGTTTCATAGTTTCTAAAAAAAGTTCTTGTTGTCCGAAGTCTTTGAAATTTTAATCGGTTATAAATATAACGGTTTTATTAGACCATATAAAAATATCGTGAAAAAATATTGTTGCCTTAGTTGTAAAAGAAATATGCTTTCTTCTCACCATTTATTTGTCTGTTTGTTTTCGGCTCCTTCAACATAATAATAAAAAAAAAAGTTCTCATCTTCCGAACTCGCTGAAAATTTAATCGGTTATAAATATAACTATATCCAAGCTCTCTCTAAAATTTTGTAAAAAAAAAATATGCATATTTGGTAATGAAAACATGAGCCGAAGCAAGAGCGAACCACGCCAGATTTTTTTTTTTTTAAATACTTCTGCATGTCCGAACGTTTCGAAAATTTTGTAAGTTATGTAAATCTTGTCTACCGAGATGCTCTAGGAATACTGTGTCGAAATACGGACGTTTAGATACTTTTAGCATAGAAAAAAGATCGTCTCCGTGAGGCGCGAAGTGACATGCGTTCGCCGGTGTTGTTGAAAGGGTTACAATTCGCATTTTAAAATACCGATTTCACATTTATTAAAAGAAGGATTTAGCTTTTAGAGCTTATTTGTGGTCTCCGGTACCTTTAAAATTACACCCTAGAGAAACGTTAACATAAGGGAGAAAATACCCTTCGGAAAAACTACCTTTCTGAAAAAAAAAAAAAAAAAATTCCAAAGGTTAATAAAGATATTTTATCGAATATATTGTAGCATTTGAGACGTAAGAGTACGATCTTTCTGAATATGACGTCCAATTTCAATAGTACTGATTATTTTTGCCGATTTAAAACTATGAAATAATACACACACACACAAAAAGAAAAAAAGAAAACGCGTGTTTACTTATTCACTCCCTCCCGATGTGTAACTCGGCTTCTGGGCATGCACAGATGCTTTTGCCGGCTCTCAAAGAAATATATGAGTTTTTGATTAATATCTTGGCTAATTATCAAAATATTAAAAATCTGAGCCTTTAGGACATGCATTAGGACATGCCTTGCACTGCCTAAATCGAAAATTTCAGACCTGTGCGAGCTGTAGATTTCGCTAGCCATCGTCAACAAACACACAGACAGACCAAAACCTTCTTTTATATTATTACTATAGGTAACAGAGAAGTTTACGAAAATTGACTGTAGCTTTTTAATTACGCACAGTTCCGTAACTCTTTTCCATGTCCCCAGAAATCATTATAAATTTTCGTGTTTTTTTTTTTTTTTTTTTTTTTTTTTTTTTTTTGGGGGGGGGGGGGGGGGGAGGGGCATCAGAAAACATTTCTGAAATTTTGTACACCGTAGAGATCTTTATAAATAATTAGAAATTTCCAAAATTTAACACAGAAATCAAATTTTTAAAATATTAATATTTCGGATTATGTTTTTACAGTCTATTAATTATTAATGGATATTATTGGCTTTCTATAAAGGTGGTAAAATAATGAGTTTCTTTTGAAAAGTTGCGCCCTTCGAAAATCCAAGGTATGCGCCCTTTACAAGGACCCAGTCCGACCCTGATCGGAAATACACAACTGTGTATAATATTATTGTCAGTAAAAAAATAAAGCCATCTATTCGCTAAAAGAAGTTGAGTGTACTTTGAAAACATCAAAATAAATATTTTCCATTCAGCCTTGTAGCATAGAATGTCCTAATTTAGATAATTTTTCCTTCTTCCTTCCTTATCTGAAAAACGGTATATTTCTTTCTTTCTTCTTGCTTGATCCCCTATCACCCTATTCTAATGTCCAATGTGGATACAAGTCCACCATACACCCTTGGTAAAAATACTAGAAAGAAGAATGTATACTTTTGACTTTGGGTTGGGCTTTCGAGATCGCGGAGAAAGGGGAGGAAGAACTATATCCTGGTCGCCCGGCAGCGGAAGAAGTCTGTAGTAAAAAGGCTAGGCAGAGGGAACTTCTGCCTCTTTAACACAAGAGGTCGCGCTACTCGCCTGCGATTTAGAAAAGGAGTGAATATTCCCCTTAAGTATAATTTCCATTGCAGCCAATGACAGTTTCCATTCTGAATATATCCTATTATCTGATACATTTACAGATGTAATTGAGAGTATCATCCCTTATTATTATTAAGAAATCAACGAGGAGAACTTAGTACCACATGGGTGCTCACTCGCTTTTTAAAAAGGATCTACATAATGTGTGACCACAAGGCGGTTACATACATATTTTTTCATAAACAAATATCTGTTAAATTTTGTCGGGCTGAGTTGAATATTTTCTTCGTGTTGTTTTACGTCTTTATTCGGGTATTACCAAAATCAAATTTTCAGATACAATCCCATGTGGTTTGTTTTGATGTATTCAAAGTGCAGTTAATACACTATTGAACTTGAACTTGTGATAGGTTCAACGAGGCTTCCCAGTTGCGAAGCAACTGCACTGCACACTCTGAGTTTGAGTACATGTATGTCAAATCCTGAGAAAGCCATACGAAATGTATAGCCGCAGTCCAATTTGGACTACATAAAAATAGGATAGTGTTAAGCATAGCTATTAAAAAATTGTTAATTTATAGTTAAAAATCAAGAATAATAGTAAAAATAGTTCATAGTTAAAAAAAAAGTACAAACATAATGCCAGACGAGGTAAAGTAAAGATGTTAGGAAACAGTTTAGTTATTATTATTAGTATTTAGTACTTTAACGGGAGATCTAATTAAATTTGAACTGATAACTCTTTTCTGATTGCTTGAACAAATGTTTTGAAAAGAGTTGAGCAATTTGTGTAGGTAGCCGAAAATTGTCTCTCACATCCAAATCACTATAGCCTCAAAAACATTATAACAATAAAAATATTTTTTATTTCGATGTAAATCTGTCATTATCGTTTTACTATTTTATCTACAGTACGTTTGGTAATTTTTACTATCGACAATAACATTTATTATATTAATTTTATTCTTATCGCATAGTTAATTTTCTTTATTAAATTAGCTAAAAAAATGAGAACTATTAAAAAAATATTTTTTAGAAGGAAAGTTATTTTTGTTATTTTTCGTATGCTGAAATAATAATAATAATAATAATGACAAAAATAATTGTACAAAAAATAAAAATGACGATTACACATTTTCAAACAATATAGTTTAAAAATTAATATGCTCCAGGCATATAAAAAAAGCTGAAAGGGCAATTTTGTATGCACGAATGCAAGGCTAATTGATAAAAATTCTTTGGGTCTCCACTTGGTTATCTCACTGACTATAAATAATAAAATCAGGTAAATGTACAGAGTGAGTTTTTTTTTTCTTTATTGATTGATGAGATTCTGAATTCCTTCAACATACTTCTCTATTATATATTTTAACAGTGGATTAAAAGTACACTTATTCCCAAAATTTTGGGAAAGTATTGCCACTTTTTTCGAAAATTCCCTCGCTGTAAGGAAATTTTTCTCAAAGCCCTCAATTTTTTTAAATAACTCTAGGTCTAATGGATTTCCCCAAAATCTGAAAACACTGCATCAGCCGCTTTTAACTGGCACCACACCTGTTTTCCTCTGTTTCGTATTTTGGCATAAACGAACAATTAAGTATAATAGCTAGTACTTAAAAGCTTAAGTACTAGCCATTTCCCGCACCACATTACATACTGCAATTTAACTCAACTCGAAAACTCACATTATAAAGAAAACACATTTTTAACAAATTCTCAAAGACAAAAATGTATATGTCTTAATACTACTTCTACTTGGCACTGTATAAGGTCTATACACTTTAAACAGTAATATAAATATGGATGATTTGAAATTCTGTAGCGTCGTTATAAAAATCTACTCTAAAAATTTCCAATCATAGACCATAACCATTGGCAAAGAAAAGGCAATGATTAGGGCGGAGTTATCTCCAAGCTTTAAATTCGGAATTGTATAACTCCGCCATTAAACTTTTGCCGTGTCTTTTCTTTTTATGCATTTTTACTCATGTACCTGCATATATTTATGTAGTTATCGTTTGCACAATATTGTGATATGTAGGCGCACACGTTGAAAGTTTGTCAAAAAACGGTAACACATCATTGAACAGGATATATGCTATAAATATATATTATATATTATTATCGTTTTTCGACATATTTGCCACTGAAAGAGAACTATGAAATAAAATTTTTATTAGCTCTACACCACATTTTGATTTCATGAAATTCGGTGCAACGTTTTGACAAAAGTAATGTTTTTTCAAAATTCAAATACTAATATATTTTTTAAAAAATTATTAATATTTATCAGCGGTTGTTGTTAAGAGGAAATTTATTGTGCGTTTAAGTAACAATACATACAATAAAATTAACAGTAAATTCAAAAGGAGCAATACCACTTAGCTTTAAAGATTAAATTATTCTCGGGAACTGCCATACTTCCGAAGATACAAAAGACATGCATACGAAAAGAAGACAACATGATAATTTTATGATTAGTATAGTAGACTAACTGAATCTACAATCTACAGTATTAGATTATTTACATATGTAATTAAGACGAGATTGTATCACCACTTATTATGAAATCAATGATGAAGACCGACCACACAGGTGCTCTCTTCACTCGCTTTTTAATAGCCATTGCAATACAGAGTGTGAGTAGTTTTTTTTTTTTTTTTATTTATATAATGATATATCTGTTGATTTTTACCGGGATGAGCTGATTATTTTCTTCGTGTTGTTTTATGTCTTTATTCGAGCATTACCAAAATGAAATTTTCAGATACAATCCCATGTGGTTTGTTTTGATGTATTCAAAGTGCAGTTAATATTACTATTGAACTTGAACTTGTGATAGTTTCAACGAGGCTTCCCATTTGCGAAGCAATTGCACTTCACACCCTGACTTAGAGTACACATATATCAAATCCTGAGAAAACCATACGAAATGTCTAGCCGTAGTCCAATTTGGACTACATAAAAATTGGATAGTGTTAAGTATAGCTAATAAAAAATTGTTAATTTATTGTTAAAAATAAAGAATAATAGTAAAAATAACTCACAGTTGAAACATAAAGTACAAACATAATGCCAGACGAGGTAAAGTAAAGATATAAGGAAAAAGTTTAGTTATTATTATTTAGTACTTTCAACGGGAGATCTAATTAAATTTCAACTGATAACTCTTTTCTGATAGCTTGAATAAATGTTTTGAAAAGAGTTGAAAAATTTCTGCAGGTACCCACAAAAATTGCCTCTCGTATCCAAATCACTATAGCATCAAAAACGTTATAACAATAAAAAAAAAAAAAAAAAATTCAATGTAAAACTGTCCTTATCGTTTTACTACTGTATCTATAGTACTTTTAGTAATATTTGCCGTCGATAATAACATTTATTATATTAATTTTATTCAAAAAATTTATCGCATAGTTAATTTTTTTATTAAATTATCTAAAGAAATGAGAACTATTTAAAAAAAAAAAAAAAAAAAAAAAAAAAAAAACATTTTTCAGAAGGAAAATCATTGCTGTTATTTTTCGTATGCTGAAATATTACGGGATCTTCTTCTATTTATCCCAATAGTAAAAGTCAGTACATTAAATTACTTATCGGGTTATAAACCAGAACTATCGTTTCCCTTAAATATAGTAAATAATAATAATAATAATAATTGCACAAAAGATACAAATAACGATTACACATTTTCAAACAATATAAAATGGGCCAAATCTACCAAAGCTCAAGGATCCCTTAATTCGTTACTGGCTTATCACAACTGTCTGTCACTCACAAATAAATTATATATATAAGTCATAGTCATTTATCATATCAACCCATGGCCTACGGGTCAGTTGTCTGGGGCTCGGTCTGTTAAACTCAGATGCAAAGAATTCAAATTTTTCAAAATCGCTTATTACGTAGGATTTGCAAGGCGAAAAACGTTTGCCCGGAACGACGTCATACATGCTGATCTCAATATTAGGCCTATCGCGTAAATTATTAAAAAACTTGCACAAAATTTCCACAGAGATCGCCTTTTAATACCCAACGAAGCGTTGCGGTCCATTCAAAATTCAACCTGTACTTAGCAGTAGAGGGAAGAAGAGATCGCTCGCCATCTTGAGTAAAGATGACGGTTTTGCTTCGCTTTCTAAAAGAAGGAGGATTGCACCACCTTAAACGCTTCGTTGCGTTTTTCAAAATTCAAAATTTTTGCTAATTTGCCTTATTTTTCTCTTTTTGGCATAAATACAGTAACTCTTTCAATTGACGTCTTCCAGCCTTGCTTTTGGCATCGGTTAACATCAACTTCCTACTTCGCTTTTCATTTATTGATAGAAAAAAAAATGTATTCCTTTTTACTTATTAACTGTAATTGTAATTGTTCTATAAATTGTATTTGCATCGTATTTCAATAGATTTGTATTGCATCATTGATTATCAAACTGTTTTGCATCTGATATTTTCAAATTGTTTGGCATTTATATTAGAAAAAAAAATTAGAAAAATGGTATGGCTCTGATGGGGCCTTTTCCCCCACTCCCCCTATGCTCACCATGTCTGACTGCATCCATCATCAAGGCTCATCTACAGAGGCTCAACGAGCGTTCACCCACCGCAGCTCTCTGCAAGAACAACGTAGTATTTTCCAACATCATGATGAACTCTGCCGAGATAATCTTCAGCTCGATACGTGTAAACGTGGGCATTATGCCCCACGTAGGTATTATAACTTGAAAACTTATGTTTATTTAAGACTTAGAAGAAAATGATAGATACGGCACATGGCGCGTAGATGACTTTACAAAATATAAATTACACAGTTAAAAATAAGCTGGGGCGGTTACAGGTAAAGCTAATAGAAACGATTACGATTATACACAATTATACTTACATACATAACATCTCTCTTTTTTTAATACATAAAATGACTATATAAATAGGGATTAAACTTGATTAAAAATATGCACTTAAGAAAAACATTAGAAAAAAATAAAAAAAAAAGTTATAGGTATGTCCACATGAGTCAGTAAAATGTTTTGGTGGTCTAACCACACGACCAAGACGTGTGACACGGGTATCACTAGTCTGGGATGGATGATGGATGCAATGGCATAGATGTGTCAGTAGAATGAGAAGTCTGAAATACACCTGGTTGAGTCGGTGGCACTGGATCAACTGAACTTGAAAATAAATCTTCAGCTGATGGTCTTGGTATAGATGTTTGTGAAGTTTTAAAGGGCTTTATGTGGAAGCGATTTCTACGGTATTGTCTACCATTCTCTGACACAATAGTATAAGACCTCGGTTGAGGTCCCACTATAGCTATCTTTCCTTTCTGCCATTTGTTTTGATTCCAAAATAGGATCTCTTGTCCCTGATGCAATGGCTTAAGTGGACGAGAATGTAAATCGTATTTATGTTGATGTTGCTGTCTGCGCTCTAAATTTTCTTTAATTGTTCTGCAGTCATAGTGAGGTACAAGACTTTTAGGGAGAGTGGGAACTAAAGTTCGAATACGTCGACCCATCAAGATTTCAGCTGGAGAAGGCAAACCATCCATTGGAGCATTCCTATATTCCATCAGAACAAGGTGTACATCTCTGTGATCTTGTGCTGCTTTGGTCAGGCTAGATTTGATGGTTTGTACACATCTCTCGACCTGCCCATTCGAACGAGGGAAACCAGGACTTGAGGGATTAAAAAAAATATCCCAACTCTTACAGAAATTGGAAAATTCTTTGGAATCAAGAGGTGGACCGTTATCAGCGACAATTTCTTCAGGGATTCCAAAGCGTGCAAAACAAGTTTTTAATGCATTTATGACTACAGGTGCTGTTGTATGATGCAAATGTTGCAATTCGATGTACTTTGAAAAATAATCAATTATTAGAAGGTATGTTACAGAATTCAAATGAAAAAAATCGATAGCAACTTTCTGCCACGGTCGATCAGGTAGTTTCCTATCAAGATCAAGAAGAGGCTCTTTGATGTTCTGCCTTTGATTTTGTAAACAGATAGTGCAATTCGATATCAGTTGTTCAATCTCAGTAGTTAACCCTGGCCAGAAGAGAGACTGTCTGGCAAGATTTTTGCATGTGACTATGCCTCTATGACCTACATGCAGACGCTGTAAAATATCTTTGCGACAGGACTTGGGAATTACTAATCTCTGTCCACGACAAATGAAACCATCTTCAATATGCAATTCCGACTGACAGTTCCAATATGACTTGGCTAAAACATTAACATCATGTTTTCTCTGTGGCCAGCCATTCAAAATGTAATGTTTGACAGATTGTAATTCTAAGTCGTCTAGTGTAGCTGTTTTAATTTC
This sequence comes from Maratus michaelseni, assembly GCA_963931845.1. Classification (NCBI taxonomy): domain Eukaryota; kingdom Metazoa; phylum Arthropoda; class Arachnida; order Araneae; family Salticidae; genus Maratus; species Maratus michaelseni. The sequence continues at coordinate 58,362,392 of OZ007594.1, forward strand.
ATCCAGCTTAGATTGTGAAGCATTGACAATTACCGAGACCATTAGACGTACATTATCAATGTCAGTAGTAACAACAGGATTAATAGGCAGAGGAGCTCTAGATAATGCATCAGCTACACATAGCTGTTTGCCTGGAACATGGGTAAGAGTGAAGCTGTATCTTTGTAAGCGAAGCAGTAATCTCTGGAGTCTGGGTGATATTCCATCAAAGGGCTTTTGCACATAAACCTAACAAGGGTTTATGATCAGTTTCAATAACAATATGTTATCCATAGACATAATAATGGAAATGCTCACAAGCATGGACCACAGCCAGGAGTTCCTTTTCAATTTGGGAATACCTGGACTGAGCATCGGTTAATGTTGCAGATGTATAGGCTACAGGCTTGCTTTCCTGCAGCAGTACACCACCGAGTCCAAAGGAGCTAGCATCGACAGAGAGCACAATTGATTTATGCTTATCAAAAAATTGCAAGATAGGTGCCGACTGAAATAGCTGTTTAATTTTGAAGAATGCTGACTCATGATGAGAGTCCCAAACCCAACATGTATCCTTCTTTAAGAGGTCTCTTAAGCTGGCAGTTTCTTGGGAAAATTGATTCACAAATTTCATTAGGTATGTTGCCATGCCTAGAAATCTCATGAGATCTTGTTTATTAGCAGGTGTGGGAAAATCTACAATTGCTTGGACCTTCTTGGGATCTGGTGAAAGCCCATCTGATGACACAATATGGCCCAAATATTTTAGTTGAGGAACAGCAATTTGGATTTTGTCTCGGTTAAATTTTAACCCATTATTTCTTGCAACATCAAGCACTGTTTTTAATTTTTGGCAATGTTCATCAATAGTTTCACTGTGTACTATAATGTCATCAAAATATGGATGAATATCCAATAACTTTCAAATAAATTATCCATGGCCATTTGGAACACTTCTGGTGCGCAGCTTAAGCCGAATGGCATGACAAGGAAGCGGTACAAATGGAGTTATAAATGTGCATAAGTCTGCACTTTCATCATCTAGTTGTATGTGATAGAATTCATTTTTTGCATCATCAGTGAGAACAATTTTGAGCCATTCAATTTGGCTAATAGCTGCTCTTGCGATGGGATTTGATAATGCTGCCTTTTGATATATTTATTTAGATGCCGGGGATCAAGGCAAATTCGGAAGGAGTCATTCTTCTTAGGGACAATGACTATTGGGTTCACCCAGTCAGTTGGCTTAGTTACCCTCTCTATAATTCCATCTTTCTCCATTCGCAAGAGTTCATTCTTCACTTTGCTCTCTAGAGCCAAAGGAACTTTTCGACAGGAAGCTACTAGTGGTGTAGCTCCTTCATTCAGAAGAATTTTATGTTTGCCAGGAAGGCGACCAACTCCCTCAAACACATCACTATATTCATCAAGAATTTGGATTAATTTAGATGAATTATCATGCACACTGTTGACAGAGAGCTCTATACTTTCATCAGGTTGCTTAACTCTCTGAACTAGGTTTAAATTGATGCAAGATGTAGCACTTAGAACTGGTTGAACATCTAAATTTACTATAATAAATTTTAAAAGCTGCGATTGGTTATTGACAACACAGTTAAGAGAACATTCACCAACAACTGGCAAAACATCACCAGTGTATGTACAAAGAGTTAAGGATGTTGATCCAGGTGTTGGGCGATTAGAAATCTTTTCAAATATTGTAAGAGGCAAAACATTTACCTGGGCACCAGTATCCAGTTTGAAGGTAACAGGATAGTCATTCAGAAAGACTTTTTGCAGCCAATCACTGCTGCTAGCTGTTGAAAGTGCACCTATGTAAACAATTTCGGGATCACCAACGTCAATTGTTGATATTTGACGATGTTGTGATGTGTGCTTCTGCCTAGGTTGTCGACAGACACTTGAGAAATGGTTGAGCATGTGACAGTTATTGCAAGATTTACCATAAGCTGGACAATGTCGAGGTTGGTGGTGTGATCCACAGCGTGAACAAGGTCTTTTATTCTGTTGATTTTTATTGATTTTCTGGCTATGATGCTGCTTAGAGTGATTATTATGAAACTTATTTACCTTGTTTTTATTGACGGCATCAACTTGAGCAGGAACAGATGTTGAAGTCTGTGACATTGCAAGAGAATGCACTCTGGAAAGTTCTGCTGATTTGCACAGTTTTAGAGTTTTCTTTAGCGTGAGCTCAGGTTCACGAAGTAAGCGTTCGCGTAGCACATCGTCACGAAGACCTTGGATAATCCGATCCTTAACATTACGGTCGTATGCAGCGCCGAACTCGCACTGATCAGCCTGTAGTTTTATTTCAGTAATAAATGAATCGAAATTCTGGCCATCTTTTTGTACCAGTTTGTTGAAAACAAATGTTGCTAGCGTCACGTTGCGGTAAGGCTTATAATGTTCGTCGAACTTATCCAACACATCTTTCACTGTTCTTGATGTTCCTCCTGAGACAGGCGGAAATATAAAAGTCAAATAATCTTTGTATGATGATTTACCAATTACACTGAGCAACAAAGCTATTCTTGTTTCGTGATCCTCTTTATAAGGAAAGGGCATGTTTACAAACAAACAGTTCCATCAACCAATCTACCACTACATTTTTGTCTCAGCTATCATTGCAGGAATCGTCATGGTTACGTAGGCCAATCATATCACAGATCAGTTAAACGTAGACCAATCAAATCGCTTCATCTCATGTGCACTGTAGGAGTCGTAAAGAACGAACAGGTTTTTCTCCCAAACCAACAGTAATTTAACCAACAGTGACGTCAGTTGCCTTTTCCTTATTATACTTCACCGCTGTTTCAAAAAGTTCGTAGCTGCGTCGCCAATCCGACCATGCCTCTGCTGGGTTGTCGCAGGGAGTAAACGGTTCGATGCGTAGAAAATTATGCGCCATTGCTGTAATTCGATAGATGATAAGCGATGGTGAAGTGTAAAAAGAGCTGTTTTAGGCGTGCCGATTTATTCTGACACCATATTATAACTTGAAAACTTATGTTTATTTAAGACTTACAAGAAAATGATAGATACGGCACATGGCGCGTAGATGACTTTACAAAATATAAATTACACAGTTAAAAATAAGCTGGGGCGGTTACAGGTAAAGCTAATAGAAACGATTACGATTATACACAATTATACTTACATACATAACAGTAGGCACGCTTAAAAACTTCCCAGATAACAATTTTTGATTTTTAAAACATTTTTCTAACCTTAACATGTAAATGACTAGATGCTTTTTAAAGGCTTTGTCTGAAAAGTGTGCAAACATTGTAAAAAGGATTATAAAAGGTTGCTAGTTGACACAATCTGAGGTACTTTGTAAGTGTTTTAGGACAAGCATACCAAAATGTAGAAATGTAAGGCTAGTTACAGTATTTCTTATTAGCCATTGTAACAAGAATTACAATCAAAGGTAGATAATAATGCTTTTATTATAAGCATCTATAAAGGAAATCAGAAAGGTTTTGATTAATCTGTTAGTTTTAAATCTTAACTGACAGAGGCATTAGATTTTCATCAAAATAACCTGACTTAGAAATGTCCTTTGTTGCTGTGGGAAACTAAATTTTAGCTTAATTTTTATATGCTGAAGAAAAAAAATGGAAAATAAGGATTTTTATTAGCCCACATTATATTTAAGAAATCATAGTAAGTTACATATTTTAATTAATATATTTCTTTTTTTATTTGCTAAAATTCTTTTCCTATGTAATTGCTAAAATTTGAATATATTTTATTTTTTATATTTTAATTAATATATTGCTTCTAAAAAAATATTACTTATTGATAACATTAAAAATTTTTAAATCTAATATGCATTTTGTTAGAATGAACTGTGAGGATTCATTTTACGAAAGTTTTCTAACTTTTGTTTGAATTTGACATAACTAATTAAAATAGATAACTTATTTTTTTTCTTTGTATCTCTTACCATTAATTAGTTTTAAAAATAAAGTCTAAAATATATGGGGGATAATATTTTCTTTTTAAAGTGAATTCGGGCAACAAGAAAATTTGTATAGTATATTTTTTCTTAAGCCCTACTACATTATCCTGAAAGTTTCACAATAGTTTAAATTTCTGAGTTTGGAATTGTTTATGTCTTGGTTTTTATGTTGTCTTTATTTATTGTTTTTATATTTGGAAAGTGATAATGGTCAGCCCACTATCAATTACTGTTATTTATTAGTTTATTGACAAACTGAAGTAAGTTAAACATTCTTGCATAATTTAATTTCATAAAGATTTAAGAACTTCATTTAAGAACTATATAAAACCAAATTTTGGTGTTTATATAATTACTGAGAAAAATTAGAAAAAAATATGCAATTTCCATTTATAACATTTTTATATCATATGCATATTACCTATTTGTTTATTTTTAGTCTACTTTAAGCATGTTTTCATTTTACTTAAAACAGAAGAACAATAATTTTTCAGAATGATTTATCTCTGAATTAAATCTATTGATGCTCCATAATTAAAAATAAATAATAATAATCGGTTAAGATTATTTAGACTTTTCTTTTTCCCTTTTTTCTTTAAAATATAAAAATTCATTTTCAAAATCTTTCATAATTATTAGTATGTATATTGAAACGTTAAAACTTTAAATAGTTTGATTTCATTAAAACTCATTTTTTTAAACTCCAGGAAAATAAAATGTATTGAACAAAGTAATAAAAATAACAATATTTAAAAATTTTGTAGCAGCGCATGCAGTAAAAATTTTATATCTTAAACGTACATAATATAAAAACAATTGTCATTGAATATTTTAAAATGAAATTTTATACAACATAAATTACTAAAATATAAGAAAATAAAACGTATGCGTAAAAATAATTAACTTTGACTAAATTACAGTTTAAATACTAGTACAAAATCTATTATTATTATTATTACGCAATATTTAAAACTTTTGACGGTAATTTTTAAGCACATGAACTATAAGATGAATATTTTAAAATTGGGGAGCATTAATAAATAACATATACGATAATAATATATTGCAAAAGATAAACATAAACAAATGCTATTCTCTATCGTATTTTGCAATGAAAATATGGTTAAAGAACTCGCATTAATTCGTTAAGAATAAAAAACATATTATAAATGGAAATTTCAAGAACTACAACAGAAATATGCGTATGTATGTAGTTCTTACAATAAGGTACATCTTTATGAAATTAAATAAATACAAAATAGTTTGACATACTTTTGATGGAACATGATTGCACCAAATGCAAAGCCTGCACTGGCAGAGAGACGCTATAGTGACCTGCTCGCACGCCAATATCACCTTCAATGAGTCATGAGTGGTGAACGCAAGCACATGGACAATTGGTAGCTCGAAATAAGTTGCGCATGCGCGAAAAATGAATGAGTAAAGATGATTTTAGAGCGTAGGTTTTCTGACGGTTATTTCAAAAATCTAATATTGAAAACATTACTGTGACCATGATATAAGGTAAAGATAATATACCTTTGCAGAAAAATTGAAAGAAAATGAAAAAAGACCGTTTTCGGAACCCTGCTTGCTATCTGGGTTGTCCTTGATCCATTGTGAAGAAATTTCCATGTTCTTATGCAAGTAGCACCAAAACCTGGATAACATTGAAAATATTTTTAGAATTCTTCAAGGAATTTGATATGAAGATGGCTAAAAAGAAAAAAGTTCTGCTATTTATGGATCAGTGGATTTATGGTTAAAATACATCTTAACTTTTCCCAACGGCTCAATTTAATACAAGACACTCTACTCACAAATAGACTGGGCGTTAATTTCTCTGCAACTCGGAAGCCCCTTAACCGACATCAAATGTTCGGCATTGTTATTGAACTAACATTTGAAGATTTAGATAACACTGCTCCTTCGACAGCGGTGAATAACCAAAAGTAGGAGACACAACATACACATACTATAAATCAAAGTTAGATATACAGCAAAGTGAAGACACTCGCGTGTTAGAAGATGGCGCAAAGTAGCGCCATCAGAGGTGTGATGGTGGCGATTAGAACTAAAGTGTTCGGTAGTGGGAGGGGCAGTGGGAGCTCCGTCCTCAGGTTTTGGTTCTGCTTTCATGGCTGGAAATTAACCTTTGAAATTTTCGTTTATTTCGGGACAGTATGAAAGTAACGACAATCAGAAATTTTCAATCCTGTCATTAAACAAACTCATAAAGTGATGAAATATTTTAATTTTTAAACAAACTAATCAGATTATGTATTTATTTTAATTTTTAATCTTTGTTATTTTCTGTTAACTTCTTATAATTTATAACGGCGTGAAGAATATTAATATTTTAAAAGAGATTATTTTTTGAAACAGTGGACATATTTTTTAAAATATAGAATGTAATGTGTTCAGCAATTTGATTTAATTGAATGTTTATTATATGAGGTTAATATTTACAACAAATCTGGAAGCCGTAAGCATACTTTTCTGGAAGCTACTTAGGGCAATTTTGACTCACCCCCCCCCCCCCCCCATATCTCTACGCTGGAGTTTCCCAAAAACCTGGAACTTCGTTTTTCTAGAGTATTTGGCACACAGGACCAAAATTTAAAATTACAAGTTTCTGTCTTTTCTAGTTCAGACGATATATGAACTCAAACATTCGATTTTTTGTCACTCACTCACTCACGCGTCATCAAAAAGATTAAGTAGATCCCGCTGGTCGGGGCGATCGCAGCGCTCGTAGTTATCGCGTTTAGAACTACAATTCCCAAACTTTCAATGTGAAATAAGTTTACGATAGTTCTTCCATACAGGTGGCTTTGCTTGAGAGTATCTCTTATTAACAACAAAGAGGAGTTGCTACCATATCGGTGCTCACTCGCTCTTTTAATAAATCTATCACATACAACAAGTATCGACCATAAACACATCTTTTTTCAATAAAAAAATATCTGTTAAATTTTACCGGGATGAATAGAATATTTTCTTCATTTTGTTTTGTGTTTTTAAGCGGGCATTACCAAAATCAAATTTTCAGAAACAAATCCCATGTGGTTTGTTTTGATGTATTCAAATTACAGTTATTATTATTATTGAACTTGAACTTGTGATAGGTTCAATGGGCTTCCCAGTTACGAAACAACTGCACACCCTGGCTACCTGGCTTTGAATACATGTATATCATATCCTGAGAAAGTCATATAGAATGTCTAGCCGTAGTCAAATTTGGACTACATAAAAATAGGATAGTGTTAAGTATAGCTATTTAAAAAATGATAATTTACAGTTAAAAATTAAGTATAATAGTAAAAATATTTCATAGTTAAAAAAAAAAGTACAAACATAATGCCAGACGAGGTAAAATTAGGAGAAAGTTTAGTTATTATTTTTAGTAAGTATACTTTCAACGGGAGATCTAATGAAATTTCAACTGATAAATCTTTTCTGATTGATTGAACAAATGTGTTGAAAAGATTTTTGAAATTTCTTTAGCACCCGAAAATTGTCTGTCATATCCAGATCACTATAGCCTCAAAAACATTATAACAATTATTATTTTTTTCGGTGTAAAACTGTCCTTATCGTTTTACTATTTTATCTATAGTACCTTCAGTCATTTTTACTACCGATAAAAACATTTATTATCTTAATTCTATTCAAAAATTTTATCGCATAGGTTTTTTTTTTTTTTTTAATTAAATTATCTAAAGAAATAAGAACTATTAAAAAAATATTTTTCAGAACGAAAATTATTGTTGTTGTTTTTCGTATGCTGAAATATTACGAAACTAATTCTATTTATCCCAATAGTACTGTTTGTTGATCACAAGAATAGCTCACGCCAAGAAGTCTGCGCCTGTCTGTTGCCGTTGAAACAAGACTTGCTCCATTTTCGACAGGGGAAGCCAGAAGATAGGCATTCACATTAGTTTACTAAGCGCCTTGAGGGAGTGTTGGCGATGTTTTTATTATTATTAATTATCTAAAGAAATAAGAACTATTAAAAAAATATTTTTCAGACGAAAATTATTGTTGTTGTTTTTCGTATGCTGAAATATTACGAAACTAATTCTATTTATCCCAATTACATTAAATTTTTTATCGGGTTATAAATCAGAACTACCGTCTCGACTCCCTTAAATGTAGTAAATAATAATAATTGTACAAAAGATACAAATAACGATTACACACTTTCAAACAATATATAGTTTAAAAATTAATATGCAGCAGGCAGATTTTTTTTTTTTTTTTTTTTTAAAGGTGAAAGGCAATCTTGTATGCACGAATGCAAGGCCGAATCAGAAGATTGATAAAAACTCTAAGGGTCTCCACTTGGTTGTCTGACTGACGATAAATATTGAAATCTGGTAAATGTACAGAGAGAGTTATTTGTTATTGATTGATGAGATTCTGAATTTCTTCAACATACTTCTCTACAATATATTTATTTAACAGTGGAATAAAAGTGCACTTATTCCGAAAATTTTGGGAAAGTAGCCACTTTTTCGAAAATTCCCACGATATAAGGAAATTTTTAACAAACCCCTAATATTTTTAATTACTCCAGGTCTAATGGATTTTTCCTATATCTGAAAACACTGCAGCAACCGCCTTTAACTGTTACTTCACCGGTTTTCCCTTTGTTTCGTGTTTTAGCATAAACCTACAATTAAGTAAAACAATTAATACTTAACAGCTTAAGTACTAGCCAATTTCCGCACCACATTACATACTGCAATTTAGCTGAACTCGAAAACTCAGATTATCATATAAAACACCATTTAAACAAACGTTTCAAATACAAAAATGTATGTCTGAATAATACTTCTATTTGCCGCTGTATAATGTCTACACACCTTATACAGTAAAATAAATATGGCTATATAAATATCGATGATTTGAAATTGTGTGTAGCGTCGCCATAAATATCTACTCTTAAGAAATTCCGATCGTGGACCGTAACCACTGGCAAAGAAAAGGTAATGTTTAGGGCGGAGTTATCTTCAATCTTTAAATGCGGAATTGTATAGCTCTGTCATTAAAATTTCGCCATGTCTTTTCTTTTTATGCATTTTTACTAATGTACTTGTATATATATTTATGTACAGTGGTGGCCGAAAGTGTGGACATTTTTTGAAAGTTTCATGTTTTTCAACTTTGTGTGCTTGTTGAATATATTAATTTTCACTTAAATACAAACGTTTATATGTCAAATTGAAGGTAATTTAATTTAGAATTTAATAATAAAAACAGTATTACAATATCTGTATTACAAAAAAAGTTCTGCTCATTTTAGTGGAACAAACAAACACAAATCGTTTTGAATAAGGACGTGTTTTGTAATAAAAGCGTACTAGCCAATCACAAATACTGTTCTGAGGACCAATCAAATGTCTGTAACTATAGTTTAGGTTATTTGGATGGTAAAAGAGTTATTGTTGTGGAAATATTTTGCGGAATGATGCATATTAGTACAATTAAATAGAATATTGCTGTTTTTGAATATTTAAAGTCCTTTTTTTTAATAAAACTAATTTTAAACAATGTCATCAACAATAAGAACTAATTGGACATCTACAAAAAGAAGCCGAATTGTCATATTGAGAGAAAATGGCCTCTCTTATGCTGAAATTGCAAGACAAGTTGGTGGTTCAGCGACTTCTTCCGGTGTACGAAAGTTCTGTTTACGTTATGAAAAAACGAAATTAATGGAAAATAAGGCCAAATCAGGCCGAAAAAAATGCACAAGTGCTACTGCCGATAGAAAAATTAAACGGCTATGCCTTCAAGATAGAAAAATTTCATCAGATGCCATTAGATGTGAAATGAATGCAGCGGGTATTGCAGTAAGTTCAAGAACATGAACAATAAGAAGAAGGTTATTAAGACTTGGACTACAAACTAGAATTCCAAGGAAAAAACCATATTTAAATCAAAAGCAACGCGAAAAACGAGTTAAGTGGGCAAAAGAACACATTAAATGGTCAGAAAATCAATGGAAGCAAGTAATCCGGAGCGATGAGAGTAAAATATCGCTCTTTGGTAGTGTTGGTAGAAAATACGTAAGACGTAGAGTAGGAGAAGCACTTCATCCTGATTGTATTGAAGCAACTACAAAAAACCCAACAAATGTCATGATTTGGGCATGTATGTCTGCAGACGGTGTGGGCCGAATTCAAGTGATTGATGGCATCCTGAATGCCAAAAAATACATCGAAAAATGTCCTGGAACCAAAATTGATACCTTCCATCAGGGATCTCTTCCCCAACAACGCACCATTTATTTTCCAGCAGGATTTAGCTCCATGCCACACAGCAAAAGTATGCAAAGCATGGTTTCAAAATAAAGGCATAGATATATTACCATGGCCAGGAAACAGCCCTGATCTCAATTCAATTGAAAATTTGTGGCGACGTTTGAAAATTCTTGTACGAAAAAAACGTCCATCCAATAAAAGACAACTTATTGAAGCTATAATTGATTCCTGGCACCATGTGATTACGAAAGATGAGCTCCAAACACTCGTTCACTCGGTGAAAAGACGCTGTGAAGCTGTCTTAAAAAATAAGGGTTATCCTACTAAGTATTGATTGTGTAAGTATCACTTTAAAAAAATGCAAATCTAAGATAGATCTTACTATTAGTTGCATAACATTTTTGTAATACAGATATTGTAATACTGTTTTTAGTATTAAATTATCTTCAATTTGATATATAAACGTTTCTATTTAAGTGAAAATTAATATATTCTACAAGCACACAAAGTTGAAAAACATGAAACTTTCAAAAAATGTCCACACTTTTGGCCACCACTGTAGTTACCGATTGCACAATATTGTGATATGTAAGCGAACACGTTGAAAGTTTGTTAAAAATGATAACTGTTCACTGAACATGATATATATATATATATATATATATATATATATATATATATATATATATATATTATCATCGTTTTTCGACATATTTGCCACTGAAAGAAAACTATGAAATAAAATTTTTATTATCTCTACACCATATTTGGATTTCATGAAATTCGGTGCAGCGTTTTTAACAAAAGTAAATATTTTCAAAATTCAAATAATAATATATTTTTAAAGAAATATTAATATTTGCCAGCGGTTGTTGTTAAGAGGAAATTTATTGTGTAAAGTAACAATGCATATAATAAAACTAACAGTAAATTCAAAAGAAGCCAGGGCTTAATTTCTAACAAAAAAAGTACCGGAGCCCTAATATTCTACAGTACTAGCACCCGTAGCGTACTCTCCCACTTTCGCCCGCCGTCACTCCAGTCTGCATATTATTTCATACAGTATTTTTAAAATTTAAAGCATTGTTTTTTTATTTAGCAAAATAAAATTTTAAATACATCTGCATAATATCTGCATATACTTAGTTATCAACTGTTTCACTTTTTAATTATTACTACTTTCAAATAGAAACCTTTGCCTAATCTTAATGTTAATTAATCGCATAATTCTGCGATTAAATAAGCTCAGGATTATGATTCGGAAATAATGTTCACACCATGGTTATAGAATAAATATTTGTATCTCCCTGGTTCACACACACACACACACAAAATAGTTCGCAGCTATGCAGAATAGAAAAAGACTATTTCTGTTTACTCTTTATTCTGATCAAAATAGCATTAAAATGATTTGGAACAGAAGTAAATAAAATTTTGAATTTAAGACACATTGAGCTCGAACCTGCCCAAACCCGAAGACTGATATGGGTTGATTATTGACGGCCAATTATCTACACTGGGGATATAGGCCCGGGGGTGAGTGCCCTTCGTGGGGGTCTTTCTAAGGGAACCTAACCCGTATTTACGCATGGATAAATCCACGGCTCGAAGAAAACTCCGAACGATTAGGCCGACGGGCGCGATTGGGATCGAACCCAGCACCTCCCGTCTACCAGCTTCGAGAGCAGAACCTCTAAGCCACTGGTGGGGCCGAAGACTGATATGAAAATCGAGCCCGTTTCATTTCCATCTCTGACGTGAGCGACACATTACGTCACTTAGAAGTGCTTTGATACAAAGGAAGGCAACAGATTGGAGATGGGAGGGTAAGGAAAGGATAATTTAGGATTCGTTTTTCGGAAGTGTTATTGCACTGGGCTGCGGAGCGCAGTGTTTATGAGTTCCGGGGAAATCTGTCAAATATTTAAATTTTTACTAAAAAATAGAGAAGTACAGGAGCTGGGCTCCGGCGCAAATTAAGCACTGAAAAAAGCAATAACACTAGTTAGCTTTAAAGATTACATTATTATTGGGAATTGCAATATTTCCGAAGATGCAAAATCCAAAAGAAGACAACACTGACAGTTCTATGATTGATGATGATTAGTAAAGACTACACGAATCTACAATATTAGAACATTTACAGATGTAACTGTATCTTTTTAAGAAAAAAGAAATTAACGAGGAGCCCTTGGTATACAGGTTCTCACTCTCTCTTTTAATAGCATATTGCATATTTAATCCAGTGAAACATGTCCTACTGTTTACACGTATTTTTTCATAAACAAATATCTGTTGAGTTGAATTTCACCGGACTTAGTTGATTATTTTTTCGTTTTCTTTTATGTCTTTATTCGGGGTAGTTATAAATGCTTTTGCTTTTTTTTCTGTACAACACATCTTCAGAAAGGAGCACAGGTACCATCTGTTGTTTGCTTAAGAACTAAATTGTTCGAAGATTATTTTTGGAAGGCAGCAACAGAGTTGCCAAGTCTCCGGATTTTTGGACACAAGTATTTTAGTACAGAAAATGTTGTTTTATGTAATCGGAACATTCGGCGATTTAAAAGAACAACATTTTCTCAAAGATAATACTGGTGTTCAAAAAGCCGGAGACTTGGCAGGTCTGCAGCAAGCACCTCATCGACTATTTTTATATTCAGTCGTACCACATTTTACAAAAACAAATTCTTTGGGGTAGATTTCTCGTAAAAATATCCTTTTTATAAATGAATGGCAGAGATTATTTTTCAAAAAGTGGTACGAATCGAATAAAAAATAATCGTTGGGACGACATACAGTGTCTCACATAAGTGATGGGACACTTGTGCTTTACAAAAGGAAACTAATCAAATAAAATAAAAAAACATGTACACATTTTTTTGTGGGTGTGTTTCATACTTAAATTTAGTAAAGATTATTACATAACTTACATTTTGTCAAAATATTAAAATATTAATTTAATAAAAATACAAATGTTTAGAACGGAGCAAAAAATAGCTCACATAAGTGATGGGACACCATTATATATGCAACAAAAATCGTCTGAAATAAGCAATAAAAATATTTTTTGGGGTTTTATTTTTACTTAAAAGCAATTGGCAATAATTTATAAAATCGTCTGCAGTATTTCTCTCCAGTTTGTTTTGGAATTTTTGTGTTTTTTAACTCTGTGTAGCCATGAATGCTAAACGAAAAGAAACTTCGCTTGAAATTCGAAAATTAGTTATTAATTTGCATATTGAACGTGGAAAATCTATTAGAAAAACTGCTGAAACAGTTAACTTGAGTCGTTCAACAGTTTTCAATATCATTAAACGATATAAAAAGAATCATATGATTCAGGATAAAAGAAGACCTGGCCGACCATCAAAGCTATCCAATAGAATAAAGCGAATTATCGTTCGAAATATTAAAAAAAATCCAAGAATTAGTGCTTCAAAAGTTGCTGCTGATTTACAAGCATTATATGGAATAATTGTTAATCCTGAGACTATTAGAAGGGTAATTCGATCTGCTGGATATCAGGGTAGAGTAGCCAGGAAAAAATTCTTCGTAAGTGAAAAGAATAGAAAACTCAGACTAGCTTTCGCAAAATCCAACATAAATAAGAATTCTGATTACTGGAATAAAGTTATATTTGCTGATGAGAGTAAATTTAATATATTTGGTTCTGACGGTAGAATCTTGGTGTGGAGAAAACCCAGGGAAGAATTTCGCAAACAGAACTTGGTACCAACAGTAAAACATGGTGGAGGAGGAGTTATGGTATGGGGGTGTATGTCGTCCGCTGGAGTTGGTAATCTTGTTTTTATTGACAGTATAATGGATCAGTACAAGTATATTAATATTTTAAAGCAAAATTTGAAATCTTCAGCACGAAAATTGAACCTTCATAACGATTTTAAATTCTACCAGGACAATGACCCCCAAGCGCACTGCTCTGAACGTTAGACTCTGGCTGCTATATAACTGTCCTGAAATAATAAAAACACCACCACAATCTGCAGACTTAAATCCCATAGAGAATATTTGACAAGAATTGGAATCAAGAATTCGCAAACACACCATTTCTTCAAAACAACAACTAAAATCGGTGCTTCAAGAAGAATGGAGTAAAATCACTCCAGAAATCACAAAAAAATTAGTCGAATCCATCCCAAAAAGATTAAATCATGTTTTAAAAGTAAAAGGAAATCCAACAAAATATTAAAACCTTTTAAAAAGTAAAATTTTTGGATAAATATTTGATGGAAAAGTAAGTGTCCCATCACTTATGTGAGCCATTTTTTGCTCCGTTCTGAACAATTGTATTTTTACTAAATTAATATTTTAATATTTTGACAAAATGTATGTTATGTAATAATTGTTACTAACTTTAAATATGAAACACACCCAAAAAATTTTTGCACATGTTTGTTTATTTATTTTATTGCAGTTTCTTTTTATAAAGCACAAGTGTCCCATCACTTTTGTGAGACACTGTATGTACGACCCTGTAATCGAATGCTTAAAGGCTGCACACTGTGACGAAGTGGTTTTTTTTTTTCTTTTGCATCATTGACAAAGCGATTTTCAGTGTTAATACCAACATTTCCCTCCCACTTCTCAAATGTCTACACAAGAGAGGTGCACCACTATTTTTTCGGCTTATAGCAGATCTTGACTTTATAAGGCGAAAATGTTGAAAATTATAAACATTTCAAAAACCATAAATGCGTATCAAAACACAATTAACTAAAACAAGTTGGAAATTGTACGTTACACGTGACATAGGAGGTGCGTTCGTTTTATAACTAGTTTCACAATGTAAAAATATCATACTTATTATTTCAGTGAATCGAATTATATCGTCTGCTATGAGCGAAATGAGCATGCCTTTTTTTTTTTATTATTACATATGCCATGTGTACAAATGCGATTTTTTTTCCCCTACAGCGCTGCAAAATTCACCATGGAGATCATTTTAGCAATTTTAATCATTTTAACAATCACCATTTATGCAATTTTATTCGAAAAAATAATTTTTAATAAAAATGGCCGCCTGGCATATGAAAAAAGAAGTGGTGCGTCCGTATTTGTTTTCCTCAGTCACATGACTTACGCTTTTGTTATATAGATTACGTACCATAGGATTTAATAGAATAAAGAAAACTTTTATTAATATCTTTTTAAGTTTTGATTCGATTTTCATAAACTTTGAAATGACTCGACAAAATTCTGCAACGATAATATGTATTGAATTTCAAACCATTCGATTGCGTAGTTTTTGCGCTGTTATATGCGGAGGGCGTATTTAAGCATAATTCATTGGGGGGGGGGGGGGGGGGGGAGAGCGTATATGACAATTTTGCAGACTAACTTTAAAAAATTTATATCTTTAAAAGTACGTTTGTGTGTCTGTATATATGTAATTATGTTCTATATAAAATCCAACTTTATTAACCGATCAGAATCAAATTTTGCACTTTAGAACGTTGAATACTTTAAACTTTAGAATATCGCTGAAAACAAAAGGTACTTTTTAAGGTGGACGCACCACCCTTTCATTTGCGTTCCATTGTTGTAAATATTCCAGTAAAATATTTTGATATTAAAGAAAAATCCGTTTATTTTTTGCTGAATGTGCAGACCTGAAATTTGCAATTTGGATTAGTTAAGAAGGGTGAAGTGTTTAGAAAGATGCTACTTGCAACTTATTCACCATCAATTTGTTTATATTTACATTAAAAAGGATTAAATATTTTCATTACATCTTTGTTCAAGTTTGTAAAGTAGCGCCAACTTATATGGGCCTGCGAGGCCCGAGCCCACCCAATAATTTTCAAACCCAGCGAGCCTAATTTCCATCGTTCTATTGCATTATTTATTCCATTATTATTTCATTATTTATTTTTCTCCATAGAACAAAATTTATTTTACCAGTATAAGTCAATGAGCATCTGTTTTAATGCCCGACTGACATTCATAAATCACTTAAAGGTTTTGCTCCATGTTTAGCTTTTTGCCCTTTCTATTTGTAGTCATATTCATAGTACGATGATATTATAGAAAATATTAGTCACTTTTTAAATAAGAACTCGTGAGAATACAATTTAATAAAATTGCAAAAGATAACTTGACTTTTAGAGTTATCTTTCCCTATCTGTCGACTAATTAAAGAAAAAAAAAACTGGCCGTGCCATTTACCAAAATATTTTTTAGCCCACCCAATATTTTTCAACGTTGGCGCTACTGCATCCATTGCACAACATGCATTTTAACCAACCGCGTTTTTAGACGAGACCATCTACTCACGATAGCGCCCAAATCTAGGCATTCCAAAATGTCCTTCTCATACGTAAGCGTTAGAGATGAGACGGGCTCAGCCCGAGCTCGAGCCCGACACGTGCTCGGACTTGATTTTTGTACCAGCCTTCGGGCCCGGGCCCATTCTTTCTGAAATTGACAATTTTATTTATAAATAAAAAAATAAAAAAAACTTTTTTTTCCCTAAAAAATTACATATTCCATTTCAAGTCATTTTGATTAGAATGAATAGAAGAGGAAACATAAATCTTATTTCTCTTTTCTAGCATTAGAATGTTACTTTAAAAGAAAATTTACATATTCGATGCGACTGACGACTGGGTGATACGGTAATAATAGAAGATAATTTTTAATTTAAGCTGATTTTTAGGAATACGAAATATTGTTTTAATTAAGGAATCAATTATAATTTACGATGTACACCTTTTATACGAAATAGAAACTTGTTCAATTCTTCGGCATAGAAATAGTGATTTCTACAAATTTCATGCATTTATTCATAAAACGCAGTATGTTAACGTGAACATCAGATTTATTTGTTGGGAGAGAAAAATATGTAAATCCTTTTAAGGAAGTATATTTTTATTTGATACCAAACTTCTCTTTTGATAAGATTGAATGTAAATTTTCATAAAATTATGTACACGGGATTAACAGTTATTTTCATGTACGAAGTTTTTTAAAAATGAGATATTACTTTTAAAACAATTTTTAAATATTATGCAATTTTTTTCGGTATCGGTGTCTGAAAACACAAAATGTTTCGGTCTCGGAATAAAAATCGTCGGGCTCGGGATCCGAAAAGAGCCCCAACTCATCTCTAGTCATGAGTGCACTCAGACGTGGATCGGTCATTGTTGTTCTTAAACTGTTTTTTATTACTTTTAATTTACTAAATGTTCTTTCATTCGAAGCAACTGTTATTGAGACGTTAGAGCTAGACGACTGACACGGTTCGCAAGTGGTAGAATGTTTCTAAAATATTTTGATTTCTTGGAAATATCATCTTTTGTTTCATCCCCTTTGCAGAAGTCTGACAAAACTTCCAGCTCTGCATGTAATGCTACCATGCCAGCAATAGCCTGGGTTTTAGAAAGAAATCTGCCGCTTTCTTAACCAGATCTAGCGTTAATTTCTCTCTTGTAATGGGAGATGGGAGGATTCTTTATTTCATACAGTGGTGTGATTATGCTGATTCAAGAATTGAGACTATCAGCCATCATCACTGTAAAGGTATCCAGTACCTATTTAATTCCATGCGATAGAACGTTAGAACTTCGGGAATAAAATAAAGAGATTGCCTCGGAGTAAAGAGATTAACTTCTTTGGTGTCAATCTTCGTCGGATGCGCACATCAGGCCTGCCAAGTCTCCGGCTTTTTAGATACCAGTATTTTAATACAGAAAATGTTGTTTTATTTAATTGTATCATTCTATGATTTGAAAGAACAACATTTTTCTCTAAACAATTACTGGTGTGCAAAAAGCCGGAGACTTGGCAACTCTGCTGCACATCAAATTCATTTAACGGATCTACACCGTTCTTAGTTGAAAAGAGACTCTGTAGAGAGTGCTCTGTATTTCCATATTCATGTTTTCATCGTCACTGTCACTCTTAATTATTTCCAGTGATTTGATACATGCCTTTAATAAATATTTTCGTATTGCCAATTACGTTAAGAATCTTCGACTCCAGTTTTTCAATAAGTTGCAGACTTGTACAGAACGTTCTTCAGAAACATCAGTGAAGCAATGAATTCGAGTGGCAAAATTTTCTTTCTTAAACCTCGTGCCTTGGTCTTTATTCTGCTACACTATATTGCCAAAGGTGCCGGTCACTTGCGATTTTAGACGTTTTGATAACTATCTAGAAAAATACATGAGGAATTAACCTGAAACTGCAGATGTGTAGACAGTTTAGTATAAGTTATATATTTCCGCGAAACCCCATAGGGGACTGTCAACAAATTGAAAAAGAAGGAATATCTTTTGGATTACCCTGTAAAAACCAATGTAGCAAAATCGTTCAAACTCGAGATTATTAATAAGTGGCTTATTGTAATATACTGTGTTCATTTTTATGAGGATAGCATGTATACTCGTAGAGAAATTGAAGGTTTTTTATAAAAACAGTCCCAAATTTCACCAAGTTTTTTGCTTATAATTTGCAGAGTTCCTAATATAAAAAAAAGTTATGAGAAAATATGTCAAACAACATTGTACATAATACTCTGCAATCGGAATTAAATAATAAAAATTGGATGAAAAATTAGCAAGTTTATAAAAAATGTTTCACTGCGCATGCGCGAATGCAATCAAAATATAATATGCATAATGTATTAGCTAAGTATATAGAGCAACTTTTGTGAAATTCTCAAAATCATAGCTTGAAAATTCTGAAAATTATCGTCGATAGAATAAGCTCGAAATCAGTTGTTCTCAAAAAGAAGAGGGGTTGTATCAAATATCTGTTGATTAGTGCCAAGATAGCGTACACAATATTGCACGTACACTACTATATTTGGATACAACCCCTCATTTTTTTGCTTCCTTTTGGAAATAAAATGTCTCTGGTTGTCTGATTGTATGTTAAACCTTTTTCCTGGGTCTTTTCTGGTTTAACGACGTAATCGCTCTCCCTTTCCGTAACGCTAACATCTCCACGTTTCTGCTCGATTTCTTTCACGATCTTACCATAAATATTTAACACAAACAAACAGTTTTCTTTTATCCTCACAACTTATCTATGGTCTTCGTAAGGAACAAGAGAACGCTTAATTTGTCAGATGGTGTCATTTTTTTCAATAATCGATTTGCAATCGTTCAAACTAACGACTAAATGATTCAACTGTCCCACACATTTCAGTACACTAATATGAATGCCTTCGCCGAAGACGTGATCATCTTCAGTGTCTCTCCTGGTCCTTTCTCAAATTGTTTTCAGCGTTCGCGTGGAGTCGGAGAACAGAGAAACAAACTCCAGATTTTTTTTAAAGAAAATTCAAATGCTTAAGCAATTTTCAAATGCTAAGGCTTGATGATTTTTAGTGTATATCTTTTGAAAAAACGCTGCAAATTTGAAAAAAATCGTTTGTTTGAGAGCTGTATCGATCGATACTGACTACTTAGTATTTGCCGACATTGGAAGCCCCCCCCCCCCCTATAGCTTCGCCCCTTACCAGACAACGACAATAGGTGCTACGTATTTATATAATTACGAGCGCACCTAAAAAAAGGCTCAGAATATTTATTGCTCACAACACCCACCCCCCCCCCCCAAAAAAAAAACCCCAATATAAACAAGAACGAAAAATCATGCATCATGGTATCGATTAGGAAACACTTTCCAACACTATCGAAATACTGTTAAGAAATTTCATTTTTGTTCACAGAATAAATAAACATTAAAACAAAACACACCACAGTAAAAATGTATTTTTAGCAATATCTGTAAATAGCCGTTAATGTGTGTGAATTCTTTCGTGCAATCCTCTATGTCTATATGATCTGCACACCTCATAGTAATATACTAAAACTTAGTTAAGTTTTATAAATGCATATCACAGCTAAAAATAAAAATGTACATTGAACAGTTATAATACATAAGTCATAATCAGTCATGTAACCGAATTCTTTTGAGTGTCTCTCTAAATTCTACGTATTCGATAGACAACATGCTATAGTGCAACTCAGTAATGTACAGGGTGTCCGAGAAAGATCCGTACAACTTCAAAAATTTATTGAAAAAGAAACAGTAGGGTAACAGCGAAACTAATTAGGACATTAGATAGAATAACTCAAAAAGTTTTTTTCTGCAGTATGTTTCTGACCATAGATGGCGCTACATGTCATGCAAAAAGTTATTAAAGCATTTTAGTTATTTCAATGGCGGATCGCGTGAAGAAAGCACAATGTGTTGCGTGGTTTATCGAAACAAAATCCGATACGCAAACACAATGGAATTATCGAACGACATATGGGGAATCGCCACCATCTCGGCCAAGCATTCGTGAGTGGTATCACAAATTTATGACAACGGGTAGTGTGGAACATAAAAAAGGATATGGTCGCCCTAGAACTAGCGAAGAAAGTGTATACCGAACGCAAGTTAACAGTCTCGAAGAATTAAAGTAAAACATCCAAACAGCTGTAGCTACTGTTGATGTTAGCATGCTGAAACGGTCGTGGATGGAATTGGAATATCGTCTTGATATTGTTCGTGCTACGAAAGGGTCTCATGTAGAAATTTCCTAAGGTAATAACTTAAGTTATAGGAAAAAAAACTTTTTGAGTTATTCTATCTAATGTACTAATTAGTTGCGCTGTAACCCCATTGTTTCTTTTTCAATAAATTTTTGAAGTTGTACGGATCTTTCTCGGACACCCTGTATATCAATTTAATTGAAATTGAGTAAGATAAATAAAATGCACTGCAAACAATTCCATTGATAATAATACAATGGAGTACTTTTGTACAACTCTGTAAACGAATTATAACTTCTACTTATTCTTACATTTTGCCATCCACCTCAGTGACGCATATCAACTTAATTATTTTTTTAGTAATGTAACATCATTATTAAAATGTACTGAAAACGATTTTTCGCAATTGGTTGATCAAATAAAAACGGAACAATGGTTATAATTTGTTTCATTTTTGGATGAGTTTGGTGTAACTTTGCGTGGGATAGGGCGAGAAGTAAGGAAGGCAACCCTTACCGCAGAAATGGATTTGACATACGTAGTCATGCAGAAGCACGTGATATGTGCTGGCAGTCGGCTAACAGTATCGTCCGGCTGGCAAATCGGTTATTGTTGTTATTCATCTGGATCTGCAGAAAGTTTGAGAGTTAAAAAGAGCAACGCAGTGTCATTTTAGGGTTTCTTTGATCTGGTAGACACCAGATTCCTTTAATCCCAATGCAATAAATTTTGACGAAATGCGTATTTTTTTCTGCGATTGCTTCACGATTTTTTTCCACAATCTTTTTACAAAATTTGCAGGGTTTTTTCAGCTATTCTTTGAAAACATTATATATTTTTCTAATAGCGATTTTTTACCGAGATCCTTTGACGATATTCGAGGATTTTTTACCGCGATCCTTTGACAAAATTCGCGATTTTTACTGCAGTCCTCTGACGAAATTTGCATTTTTTCATCGCAATCCCTTGACGAAGTTCACGTTTTTATTATTATTATTATTATTATTATTTTTTTTTATTTACAGTGATTCATTTTTCTGGATATTATTCAAACATGTAATGTGCTGTCCTCTAAAAAAAAAACCTATTTTTTGAAATTTTCTCTATATAAAGTCTAATAAAGAATTTTAAAAAAAGTAAACATGGCTAAATTTTTACAGCTTGTTCTGACTAAGATTTTAATGCTGGGCATTTTTTCATTTTTTCACTTTATTACAAAATAGCAGCAAATTAAGCAAGAATTTGAAAAAAAAAAACCCACTTTTAAAAAAAATAACCCATGTTACCTGAAAAAAAAAAAAAAAAACCCACTTTAAAAAAAAATAACCCATGTTACCTGAAAAAAAAAAAAAAAAAAAAAACCTCACACCTGACATAATCAGCGAAAAATGAAGCATTTTATTACATATTAATGGTTTAACTTTAAAAAAAAATTATGTAGATCATTCTAAAATCATATTATAACAAGAAAATCTGTAAAAATGAAGTTCCTGTTTTGCCAGAATTCTGCAATTGTTAATTTAAATTATTTTTAAACTAAATAAGCACTCCTTAGGTATTTTTAACTATTTTTATTATTCTAAATGGTGCATAAAAACAGAACAAAAAAAAAAAAAAAAGTTGACTTTAGTGAAATATTTGATGTAGTACTAGGGTAGGTTTTTAGCTCACAGGCTATCAAAGCCTGAGAGCTTATGTGCCCGCCGGTTCTGTATGTATGTATGTAACACAATAACTCTTGATAGAACTAACCGTTTTACTTTAAATTTTGTTTATAGGTTCCTTGTAATAAGGCGCTTCCCTGATTAGTTTTGGAGGTTCATTGGTTAAGCATAAAGGGGGGAAACGGGGGGCTAACCCCCCATAATTTAGATAAATGGGTTTTTCATGCAGAATTATCCCATTTTCTTCAAATTTTGTATATAGGTTCATTTTGTAATGGGCTTCTGTCAACAGTTTTGGGGGTTCATTGGTTAAGTATAAAGGGGGAAAGGGGGATAACCCCCCCCCCCTAATTTAGATAAATGAGTTTTTCATGCAGAATTATCAGATTTTCTTCAAATTTTGTATATAAATTCATTGTGATAATGCGCTTCTCTGAATAGTTTTGGGGGTTCATTGGTTAAGTATAAAGGGGGGAAGGGGGGGCTAATCCCCCCTTAATTTAGATAAATGGGTTTTTCATGCAAAATTATCAGATTTTCTTCAAATTTTGTATATATATTCATTGTAATTAGAGACTTCCTTGATTAGTTTAAGAGGTTCATTAGTTAGCTATGAGGGGGTAACGGGGGGATGACCCCCTTAATATATTGTTGATTTCTTTATTTTTCGAGGGGCTTATTTCAAATTCTTTGAAATAAGAGTATAATATGCAATTAGTGTGATTTTATTTGTATATTAACTGGGCAGTTTTCTTTTTATTTAAACAAACATTTCACTGTGGGTTTTTTTTTTTAGAGGACAGCACAATATGTTATTTTTTCAAATTTATATTTATTCCCCAATTGTTGTATGATGTTTCTGTTTTGTCTTTTAATGGTTTTACATAAATATATATGTGTGTGATAAGGATAATCAGGTGTGGGGAATTACATAATTCTACTCGCCACTGGCGAGTGGATTTTCTGACAAGGCGAGTGCATTTTAGGTAGTCTTAAAAAATACAAGCTATAGAAAATATTACAAAACTTTATATTTTTATTTGTTAGCTGTATTTTGCATAGCATTTGTCACAGTGTAACATGGCACCAAGTTCTATTCTACACTAAACTTTTCTCTGTTGTACATTTTTCTTAAGTATATATTAAAAAAAAAAAAAGAAAAAAAGAAAGAAATATGGAAAAATTTAAGAAAATGTTAGTACAAAAATGCATTGTAGTAATGAATTATTTTTTCAGTCATGTAAATTCTGTCATAACAATTTTCAATTGTATGTTTTATCTTGCTGGCTGGTAAGATTTTATGTCAATTCTTCACCCCTGAGGATAATCCTTTATAAAATCTTTACAAAAAAATATTTACTGTACTGAAAGTAGTGTATTACTTATTATTAGTGCACAGTTTGTTTTTGTAAAGAAACCAGGAAATAAAGTAGTTTCAATTACCAGCATCAAATTTATAGTGCAAAATATCACAGATTACCACAGATTTTTTTTTCTCTAAGTATGTAACACTGGATAATAAAAAATGCACGATACACTATTTACATTTTTATTCATATTTTATTTTTCTTGAGCAAAAAAACTACTAAAGTAACACATTCAAATTAAAATAAATACAATTTATATATAATGTGACAAAAAAAAAAAAAAAAAAAAAAAAAAAAAAATACAAAAAGTTACCTACACAATAAAATGAACATTTTCCATCATAAAAATCCTGATTATTGTCAATTAGAATTCAAACCTAGAATAAATTTTACATACAAACCAATTATGGCATAAAATCATGGCAGTTACCAGGCCGATTCTAATTGGCAATATTCATATTTAATAAAAACGTTAAAAAAAATCACAAAAGAATTGGAAGAAAATAAATTATAAATAACAGTGGTTGATAATGGTAGAAAATGCTTTAATACAGTTATATTACAAAACACATTTTATTATTTTATAAAAAAGTATGAGTTAAAAAAATATATGTTATATACGTGATATAACATCGATGCATATATACATATATGCAATATAATGTTCATATGAAATATGGATTATTTAAATATCAGCTCTGAACTACATAAACACATCTGAGAGTCTATTCACAAAGGATATTTTATAGTATCCCTGATATTAAAACATATTCACAAATAATGATTTATTTTCAACTACGTCAAAAGGATTGCCAACTATTAGTATTGATAAATATTTTATATTTAGCATGATAAATACTTTATATAAAATATAAGTCAAAATATTTCCAACCTAACACACATGATTGTTACATTTTAAAATTGATTAATTTTGAGTATTCAATTATTAACTGAAAATTAAATGCAAATTAAATAAAACATACATGTATGAAGACTATGCACAAAAGATCAGTATTATCTTAAAATAATTTTAAAATATGGCACTGTTTAAAACATATTTTTGAATTTTTTTTGGAAAAAAGATAACAAAATACAGCTGCTAAATGCTAAATATTTTTTAAGGTTGTACAATATTTGAAGCTAAATTTTAATAATCAAACAAATTAAAAAAATTTTAATGCTTACAAACTAATAATGTTATTGCATTATATTATGTTCATTGATAAATTCGTTTGTTATCACATGATTACAGTCTTGGTGAAGTAATCCAATAACCATACTGTTTTATTAGTAAACTAGATACCTGTCAAGATTTGACAGTAAGTAACTTGACAGTTTCATTAAAAAAAAAGGTTTGGATTTTTAATTAGTTGCTTTTAAATTAATCAAGTATTGAAAATTTTATGAATTACTATATTCTATTGCTTATAAGAGATTCCTAGATATATATAAGGTGACATTTACAGTCCAACCTACTCAATGAAGTGAAAGAATTTTAATCTTGTAATTAAAAATCCATTATGCTTGCTTTTTAGCAGGCGTTTAATTAAAAATATTATTTGGATGGTAACTAATAAATATAATTGATAATAATAATTAATTAAATATTAATCATCTATTTTTTACTTACTAGTCTTATTATTTTTTTTTTAAATAACATTTAGCATATTCTATTTTTTTTTTTTAATAACATGGCTTTTAAAATCTTTCATTAATTTATTTTTATCAGTTTGACTCTATAACCCTGAATTTAAAATTTGCTGTTTGTTGCTAATGATTTATAATATATATATTTAATTGCTTTAATTTTATTTTTCATACATTATCAGCAGTAGCAAAATAACTAGACAAAACTGTGCTTCGTTTTGAAAAACCACAGAACATGATCCAATACACATCATGGTGTACCCCAATATGCTTACTGTAGAATAAGGTAATAAGGTGTACATAACAAGTAGTATTCGTAGTACAAGTAGTAATTATTAACTACCATATGTACTCGTGTATAAGTCGAAGAATTTTAGACAAAATTTGGGAGTAGAAAATGGGGGGGTCGACTTATATACAAGTTAGTAAATAAATAAATAAATGCTTATCAAATTGCCAATATTCAGGATCTTTGAAGCCAGAAAATAATACCTAGCTAGAAATCATGAGTCTAAAAACCTTTATTTTTTTTTATTTAAAGATTAAAATTTTTCAATGACACTTATCAAAATGTAAGTAATTGGGAATCCACTATTTCATTGTACACATCCTCAGATTCCATGCTTATCAATGACTCATCGGAATCTGAAAAAAAAAAAAAAAAATTCTGATCTGTCCACATTGTTGCTAATACAGCATTTTAAAAAACCTTTTTTTACCATTTCTGTGGGAATTTCATACCATGATTCTTTCACCCATTCTACTATTGTTACAATGTCTACTTTTTTTAAATTCCCATATTTCATTCTTTCTTTCAGGATATCATTGGATGACATCCATTGTATCCACTTTTTTCTCAGTCTGTCTTTAAATGGCTTGTTTAGACTTACATCCAAATAAAAATTTATTAATTTTTTTTATCTTCAATTACAAATAATTTTTCAACATACTACCAGAAATGCGGTTCAACTTGCACACGAAAACTCAGTTAAAAAAGAAAAAAAAAATTGTGTAAGAATTGGGAGGGGGTCGACTTATACACGAGTATATACGGTATACTTTTAATGTATTTCAATTACACCTTACACAAGATGGTCCTAATTAAATTGAAAGCACACAGCGTCCTCTGTAGTGTAATCTAATTGCAAGAAAGGAGCCAAATTTTGTAAGATGATTAAACAAGACGGGGAATGAAGTATTTGGCTTTAAAAAAAAAAAAACACAGAAAGTCTGAAATAGGGACTTTTTAGGGACCTGAAAAATAAACACAATATTTATGCAAATCAAATAATATATAAAGTACAATTTTAAATACTATTGGTTCTTAACTTATCTTCAACAAGATGTGCCATCATTGGTCCTATCTTCTACTTATATTCAGTTACATGCTGCCATCTAGGACATTAAATTTTAAACAAATCTAAATTTTCATTATAAATTTTGAAAAATCTGAAAAAAAAAAAAAATAATTTAGAGACAGTTATAGTGGAAAAAAGACCAAAATAAAATAAATAGGGACCAACTGGCAGCCCTGCCCTAGTGGTGACTTTTGGAACTATTTTTATTTTTATTTTTTACAGAATCCTTTGTCCCATGTCTTGTTTAATCATCCTACAATATTTGGCACCATTCTTGCAATTAGATCAAACTACAGAACACACTGAGTACTGTCAGTTTAATCAAGGCCACACTGCTTTTTAATTTTTAGTAAATATGCTACTATTGCGACGCAAAAAGAGAAAAAGAGAAGAGAAAGAAAAAAAAAAAAAACAGTAGAATTATAGACTTGAAATTTTGCTTAATGTTCTACTTTTCAGGTTGCCACATAGCTCTAAAACAGAATGAAGTAAAAATTTTCCTTTGAACTCTTTTTTTTTTTTTCCCCCTTAGATTTCCCTACCAACAACTCCACAAACATACACACATATATAAATGAGGGGGTTAGAATGACAGTGGCGTAGGTCAATATTTAGTAATTTGAGAAATGAAGGGTTTTGCGAAACTTGTCGTATTGCCGTTGCATTAAGTGGTCCAACTTGTTTTGGCCTCTAGCGACTCCGTAAGTGAACTATGACTTATTTGACTGTCCCACAATTATGTGTAATTATAACAATGAGTGTCACAGAAATTAATATATGTTCAGTGAAAATATGGTTATCTCGATTTCTCAAATTTTTGACTTACTCCACTGTCATTCTAACCCCCTCATATATATCTTTCACACACCAATACCAAAATTTCAATCTGTGGCATAAATGGGTTTAATTTTTGGTACTAAAATCAATCTATAACAACATGAATTAATAGATATTACACTTAAACCTAATGAATTATTAAGGAGCTACATTTTGAAAACAGTGCCATGGAATACACACTAAAAATTATAATAAAAAAACATAGATATAAATTAATTATCGAATTCTCAGTCTTACAGATCAAGTCACAATATAACCTTGATTTAACAAGTGTCAGATAATGAGAAATAACAAAATCAAAGACTGTATAGGGGTGAGATGAATGTAAAAATAATTAAATCAAGGTTATACATTATTTATACAGTATACCAGATACACGTTCACATAAATTTAAATCAACATTCAAATAAAACCTTGCATTCAACTCACTACATGATTAGCAAAATTGCATCCGAGTTGTTTTGAGTATATGAATCAAAAGCAATCTTTGGTATATTGGCAGTGGTAAGTATGCAATATATGAATAAAATGGACTTCATAAATTAATTCACATGTATGAAATATAAATTAAATGGTTAGAGCTAGCTAAAAACTATAAATGACTTTAGAATATTATTCTTTGTAATGATGAAATGCTAGATAACAAATTCAAAGCAATACACAATCATTTGTGATCAAATAGAGCAAGGGTCGGCAACCTTTTTCGGCTGCAGGTCACAATCAACCAAAATATGTGTATTAAGAAGACGTTTCGGGTCAGTGGTATTTTCATTTTAAAACAGTCTTTTTTCAATGCATAATAAGATAAATTTTATTGAGGAAATAATCATCATGCGCCTTTTTAAACTTTAAACAACAAAATAAAATTATAATTATTATAAAAGGAAACACAACTGAATGAACTTTACTTTCTCTTCAATGGCTTCCCTGATGCAAACATATATGTATTATAACAAATAAGTGCAATTTTCTGTTATGTTATTTAATAGTTTGAAATTTCTGAATTAAAATAAAACCTTTTTAAAGTTCCAAAATCAACTCCATATATTTTTTCAATAGAATTTAAATTTTTTTATACTTTTTTCGGAACGTAAGTGGGTCACTTGAAATTATGAAATGGGTCACTCGGTGACCTGCGGGTCATAGGTTGCCGACCCCTGAAATAGAGTAACAAAACTGAGTATCGGTTCGAAATCATTGATCATCAACATCACATCATCATCAATTAAGAATGAAATGATACTCAGATGACATTGTTTCTGTAAATTGAAGAGTAAGTGCATTTCACCATAATTAATTACATATTGTAGCCTTAGAATGACCAGGTTCTAACTGCTTTGACAAAACACACATATAAATTACTAGCAGATCTGCCTGGCATTGTCTGTGTGATGAAATGAACAAAAATGTAATAACCTCAAAATATGGCGATCACAATAATGGAGCTCTGTGCATCTGTGTCCATAAAGCATAAAAAGAGACTGTTAAAAACGAAGTTGCTGACACAATCATAGTAAAATCCCCCAGCTATTTATAAAAGAGAATACATGTTTTCTTTCATACATGTAACAGAAAAATATATAATTCCTAGAACAATTCCAGAATTACTTTATTAGATAATTGGCGTTAACTTCAGAAGAGCAAGAGGACTCAACTCATGATAAAACATTTTTGAATGAATACTTAAATTTTCAATCATAAAAATTAAGTTTACAATGATTACATAAAAATGACATAATTTTCTTTACTTTATACAGTTAGTGCAGATTCTAATTTGAATATTCATTAAATGTTTCTTCTATCAAAAGTGACGTCATATTAGGAGATTTTTGTATTTATTTTTTCCTGAAATTAAAATGTCTTATAATAGTAGACGATTTAATTCTAAATACATTTAAATGAAGGCACTACGTCATTTTAATGCTCTTGTAGAAAACTTTTCAAATTTTATATATGAAAAATGTTCATTATCAATTCAGAATGACAACTTTGCATGAAAAAATAATATGAGTGGGTCTGAATTTTTATTGAATTATAAAAGCAAAGTACACATGTTATATTCTCCATACACTGTTATTTTTGTTTAATTCCCACGCAGTTACTTTTTAAAGTGTGGCAGCAAAAAAGAAAAAAAATTGCATTTGAAAATTAAAAAGTCCTTCCGACGTTTACCGGGAGGAAAAGGTAACTTCCACGTGCCATTTTTCGTCAATATTGAATTTGAATGGAAATTTACAAAAATTATTTAGCTATCACCAAGTTGTCTTACGGTATGGAACCTATTTTTGCTGTCAAATGTGACGATATTTCATCAAATATCACCACACTTGGTGAGAACTTGACGCTGGTAGATATGCCCACGTAGTTTTAAATATATGCAAGTTGGAACAATGGTTAGAACAACGAAATAATTTACGAGAAACCATGTTCACAAAAGCTAATAAATTCATCTATTTTATGAAGGAATCCTTTATTTTAAATAATTTGTCTTGTTTCAAAATGTTCAAACTGCTATATCTCAGCTATTTTTTAAGATTGAGGCAAAACAAAGAATGTTCTGGAATCCTTGTACAAAGGCCAAACACTTAAGGGACAAAAAAAACATTTTGATTTCGAATTCTTTTGTGCAATTTTTTGAATTTGAAATTTTTAAGTGGTCACCATTTTCAATGGCAGATAAAGCTTACCAATGAACTCAGTCGAGACCTTGGTAAACCCTGTACACATGCTCAGTCACATCTAAATTGATTCCTAAATACAAGTGCTATCACATAACAAAAATCATATATATATAATTTCAAGAAAAAAAAATAATAATCTCCTATATTTGAACAAATAGTGGTTTTGGGGCATAGAGGCCATCATCGGTGAAAATACGGAAATTGCTTTCAACCAGACAACTGCAATAGATAGCTTCTTATTTTTTGCAATGGAAGCTACCTAAAACAGTTAGATTTGCATAAAAATAAATCATGGCAGATAGCTGAAAAAAAAAGGAGAAAGGAGTGGTATGGTATAATTGTAAAGTAGCCAGTAGTTTTTACCAGGTTTTAAAATGTATTTATATGTCATGTTTCGTTTCAATCAGCCAAACACACACACAAACTTATGTATACAGATTTTTGATGTCCTTTTTCTTTGCATATACAAAGCACATAATGATGAATACGGTATCACACGAAAGGTTTTGAATGGTTTTTGACATAATATACCCACATTTTGCTGAAGCATGTTAAAAATTAGATTGAAAAAAAAATTAATGAAAAAAACTTATCAGTAAATAACTTCAAAGATGGCAGTGCAAAAGACTCACACAGGTCCACTGATCTTTTGATAAAAACAAGATGAAACTTTCATTTTTCTATAAGACCACAGTTAGGAACTTGTCAAATTTATTAACTCTCGAAATAATCACTAGAATGCAATGTATGTCAACTCAAATTGTAGACAAGATTACAAACAGCAAACAATGCAGTATAGCACAAGTTCCCATCAGAACACCAAAGTTAAGCAGCATCGGGTGTGGTTAGTACTTTGTAGGATATGGGGACATTGTGCTGTGGCTGACACTGTGTTGATGCCACAGACTGGTATGACAAATCAATGATGTGGTGAGCCCTAACTGTGAGTTTGGCAGGCAGTGGAGAGGTACCAAGCTGGGAATTCCCCCTCATTCTAATAAGATAGCCACTGACTTTATGGGAGTGAACGAAGCAATCAGACATACTTCTATCACTAATTTTGAAAAGTTTTTTCTATATTTAATCACTGTGATTAATTAAGACAAAAATAACATTTTAAAATTAGTGGTGGAAGTTTGTCTGATTGCCCCCGTCAAGTCAGCGCTTTAGCTCGCAAGATTTAAAATTGTGAGAAAACTTTGAAACCAAAGTCAGACTTTTGCCGTTGTGGTGCTTCATCAAATGAAATGACCTGTCCTCCCATTTCAGTCAGCAAAGGGACATTAGTAACAGTATTGCGCAAGAGCAAATTCACTGAGTTGAAACTTGTGAGTTTTGAGTTGAGTTCTATTAACTTTTTGAAAAATGAATGCGAGTTGAGTTAAGATCCAAAAAGGCTGCGAGTTCGAGTCAAAATTACACCTCAAACTCATTAAATTTTATTCACAATTTCTTTAATTTTTTTTTTGGCTGTTAACACATTTGAACTTAAAGATATACTTCTTTAATGATCTCAACGGTAAGTCATACTTCATGAAGAAAATTACACTGAGAATTTAACACTGAAAAACTCTCAATAGTTTAAGATTAACTGACAGGAATTAATTACAATATTTCAAATATGATGGAGTAATTTAAATCTTGCTCCAATATTAAATTAATTTAAGAATTTTTGACACCACTATAGAAAGTTCATAAAATTAAGTGAAAAATATATTTTCTTTTTTTGCATAATTTTCTTTTTCTCATTTTTGTTTTAAGAATTCTAAGAAAGTTTTGGTTTATTTTATAAATTTCGAATTTAAACACAAACTTCACTCATTTTTCAGAAGTTGAATTAGTTTTTTTTTCTTTTTTGGTGAGTTTGCACAATACTGATTTAGTAACAATAACATCATGTCAACACAGGCACTCAGTAGATGACATCATAATTTGTAAGATAGAAACTTATCATTTCAAGGCAACATCTAAAAATACAGAAATGAATTACTCATTTTCAAAGAGAGGTTATAGTCTAACCTTTGGTTGAAAATGAGAGAGAGTAAAAAAAAAAAAAAAAAAAATAGATGTACAACTTAAACATTACATTTTACATAAACTGTAAAACTCGCACAAATGTAAAGTTTATAAATGGCAGTTAAAACACAAGAAAGGCAATGAGATATAAATTAATACAAATTATGACAATAATTGGCCTCCTATTATTGCCTGCAACAAAGAGGTTGAAAAAAGTAAACTACATAGTTCGATGAGTCATCAGATTCTCTAACTGAATTACCTTTAAATAGCAATACACAATTATATGCATCACAATAGTACTGAACCCAGTAAAAAAATTTAGTTAAGAAAACAAAGTACTTGCTAAACACTGGAATTGCAAGCAGTATTTAATATTTAATGATCAGGAAGCATTTGGATATAATATAAAATAAATTTAGTAAACCGTCAGCCAGCCAATTCCTATACCAAACACACACATACAAAAAAAGGAAATGAAAACTTTTTTTGAAGACTGAATAATTAATGACAGAAAAGTTGAGAAAACTAAAAACAGGATTATAAAAAAAAAAAAAAAAAAAAAAAAAAAAAAAAAAAAAAAGGAAACACTTTTAATTATATACCTGACAGAAGTTGAATAGACAACTATTTCTACTTATTTGGCATAATCTTCCAAAACTACAATTCAGGGTTTTCATTATTGTTATTTCTCTTTTTAATTTACCACATTTCATTAAATTTGACTTTACTGCGTAATTGCAATCTCCCATATTTAATTTTGTTATATTATTTCTCTAACATTTCCTTTCCCATAAATTGGAAGCATGTTTCCATTTGCAAACAAATAATATGATCATCTTACATTACTGAAAATAACAGTTCTTGTTATTAAAAGAACTTTCTAAGATTGGTATCTCTGAAAATTTTTTAAAATTTGACACAATGTATAAGCTCTTTAAGAAATGTTGATAACAAGTCTTTTATAAAGTAAGGAATTTTAAAATTTGGTTGCTCTTTTGTACCCCTAATTACTGAGCAAAATTGTAATGTTGTTTTCTCTGTAATTTTTTTAAATGCTAAAAAAAGATGTTTCCAATATGATGAAAAAAACTTAATTGCCTATATGAATATAGTCCTTGAGGATACTAATCATTGCTCAATTTTTTAAAACTGCCTTATATTAATTTAAATAATGCTTCTATTGCAGTAAAACTTATAGCTTAGTGAACGGATATACCAGTTTGCGGCGGTGAGAAGGTTAATGCATAAAGAAACAGCAATTTTACAGAGGAATGAAAATTGTTATTTGATTCTTTCTAATCAGAGGAAAATAGGGACCTGCATCAAGTTTGGTAATCTGATTTTACCAAAACTTGATCCAACTCAGGTTGGCTGCAAATTTTTATGGGTTAATCAATTCTTTTGATTTCAGGTTATGATCAGGTGTACCTGATTTTTCAGAAGAAAGTTCAGAATATTGTTTTAAATGGGAAATAAGTAAATAAATAAATAAAAAACTATTCACTTAAATATAATGAGTATATATATATATAAAAGACTGATATTAGAGATACAATTATAGAAATTATTTTACCATAAAAGCAGTACATTATGGAATGACTAGGTTTGAATACTCGTTAACTTTCTAGAGAAGAAAATAAGAGATTCTACTAGCATTGTCTGGGTTAGCAGGCAGTTTTAAAATACACAAAACACAAAGAGATACAAGTCTCATTCTACAAAATAAAATATTTTCTTTAATGTTAATCTTTTAAACTCTAAGAATTAACCTTGCTCATTGCCTATTGATGTCATTCTTTAGAGAAGGGCTGTCCAACGCGGCGCTCGCGTGTGCCATAACACTCTTTGATGTTTTTCTTGACGCCCTTTTGAAGGTTCCTGTTACTAGCCTTTTTTAAAATACAATTCCATTTCAAAGGATGCTTTCTACAAAATCATTAATATTTACAGCAGAGATTTTTTTTTTTTTTTGGTGTTTTTTGGTGTTTTTTTGGTGCACACAATTAAAACCAAAAATATACTTAAAAAGTTTAGTAATGCTCACGATTTGTAGTTATTCTTTATAAAATTTTGTTTAATATATTTATGATGGTTGAATTTGTTA
The DNA here is from genome assembly GCA_963931845.1 of Maratus michaelseni. Classification (NCBI taxonomy): domain Eukaryota; kingdom Metazoa; phylum Arthropoda; class Arachnida; order Araneae; family Salticidae; genus Maratus; species Maratus michaelseni. The sequence goes on from OZ007594.1 coordinate 58,396,819, forward strand.
ATAATTGGCAGTAACATTTTTAATACCTTAAGAAGTAAAATTCAGACTAATAAACATTTAACAGCACCTTCCCTGCTATGAAAGTGACACGTGCATGAAAGTTCAGCTCTTTTTAGGTGCGTTCATAATTATATAAATATGTGGCACCTATTGTCGTCGTCTGGTCCGTCCGTCCGCATATAACAACGCAAAAACTACCCAACCGAATGGTTTGAACTTTAAGATATATTATCTTTGCAAAATTTTATTGAGACATTTCAAATTTTATGAAAATCGAATCAAAACTTTAGAAAATAATAATAAAAACACATTAAGAAATTTGAATATTTTTTTTAAAAAATCGGTGCTTTCTTGTTATAGGAGCTTCTGAGGTTTAATCGTCAAGCGACCGAGATACTTATTTTATTACAGAAATTAATCTGCAGGCGATACAATTCATTTCACAGAATTAAAAATCATCTAGATCTGAATATTTATTTAACTTGCTATAGTACGAACGGACCTCATTTGCCATGCAATTTCCAACTTGTTTTAATTGTTACACTCCTATTGGCTGTTTTATAGGAGGAGGGATAAAGAGGGGCAATTTTCCTTCCCAGACACTTGAAATTTTAGTTTAATTTTTCTCAATTAGTTTGAAAAATTGATAAAACTGTACGAAATGATTTTCATCAATGAAAGCTCTTCTAGACTAACTATCACTAGGTGGTCACTATCATGCATGTCTTCGTTTTTGTACTTTTTATAAAACTGAATTCATGACTTGAAAATAAATCAAATTGTATTTTCACGATCCTCCCCCCCAAACAACAACAACAACAACTAGCAATATCTCTGATTTCCACATGTTTATTATTATTGTTATAGGCGAGATTAAAGTTCCTGGTACCTTTCCCTACAAACATTTCTGAGATAGACCTCTCAAAGAAAAAGTATAATCCGAAATTTACCACGATTTATGCTTTTTAAAATTTTTATGAAAATTGTTTTTACATGGAGTTTCTGAACCATTTAGCCTTATGCGCCCAGTGCAGAAAGGTTAGCTGTCTGCGACAAGCTTTTAAAATTTCATAATCTGTCTGCAAATTTTGCGTGTAATTTTAATGAATGAATGAATGAATAATACATTAAACTAGGAATTTTTCATCATTTTATTAATAGGGTAAGCATGATGCATTCTCATTAATTTTGCTTATAACTTTTGATGTTACATATCGTTTCATCATCTCACTTCTTGTGGGATTTCTAAAATGGGAAGGATAAACTTATCCCGGGACCAGGAATAATTCTGAGTAAAAAAATATTTTCTGAAATTCACAGAGAATTTTGTGAAAGGATCCATGGGGGAGGGGGAGAGAAATTTCCCTCCCCTGACACAGTTACAGAAATTCCTTCTTTAGAAAAATGTCTTAATTAAAATCCTGCATCAGCTGCAGATCGGGTTAACTCTGCTTCCAGTTCGAGCTGAGTTTATATTCCTGCAGGTTGGGTTCTGTAAACCCAATTTTTTAAAAGTTGGTTCTGTATATTGTTTCAGATTTAAAAATTTATGTATTAAGTTTGTGTGTGCTGTTTTCTGAAGAGACCGCTAAGTGCAGAGTTGCAAAATGTGGCAGGAGGAGTCTGAAGTGTTGTTTTGTCTGAAGTTATGCACTTCAAAGCCTGCTTTTGGACTAGTTTTCTTAATTTTTATGTATTTTTTTTCTTTTTGCAGTGAATTTTCTACATTAGTAAAAGGAATCCGGAATTCCTAAATCTATTTTTGAATTTTTTATGCAATTTTTAGCATTTTTTCTCATTTTGCGACGATCTTTAGACTTTAAAAGGAACTGGGTTTCAATATTTTAGCAGTCTTTTTATGCAGTAATTTCGATACTCACGATTAATTTTTTCCACAATTGTTTGATGAAAATCGTGTTTTTTTTTTTTTTTTTTTTTTTTAACCGCGACTTTTTGCCAAAATTCTTATGTTTTTACCGTGATCTTTTGCCGAAATTCACGTGTTTTTACCGTGATCTTTTGTCGAAATTAGTGTGTTTTTACAAGTGATCTTTTGCCAAAAAATGCATGTTTTTACCGTGATCTTTTGCCGAAATTTGCTTTTTTTTTTTTTTTTTTTTTTTTCAACCGCGAATCTTTGGCCGAAAATTGCATGTTTTTATGCATCCTTTGACGAAATTCACGTGTTTTTACTGTGATCTTTTGCCGAAATTTGCTTGTTTTTACCACCATCTTTTGCAAAAATTCACGTGTTTTTATCGCGATCCTTTGACGAAATTTTCATTCGTGCAGACAAAAATTGTCCGCAAGAGATTTTCTTTGTCCGCGACTATATCGCCATGTTTCTGCCACAGGGCTTATGCCTACCACTGTGCATCGTGCATGTATCGCTATTAATACTGTGAGATAACATTATTGCATGATTTGAGTCATGTAAATAATGGTGCCCTTCCTTGATTGCCAAAAGTTGAATTGCACCCTTGCTCACTAATAGGTTGGACAGGTCTGCTTTAAAGAAATAAATTTACATCTAATTATGTATTGCTGCAACAGATTAATCTTTGGATAAAAATTCTTTACCGAAATATTATATGCATATTTTTATTATTCAAAACAAGAGAAATATTTGAATACAAGGAAGAAAGGGAAATAATCACAAACTTTAAGGGAGTCTCCCTTAAAAAAACAGGAGACTTGGCAAGTATGGGTTTGGTTCAGGGAAGGCTGGAAGCTCTTTAAAATTATTTTGTCATGTCTGAATTAGTTTTTTTTTTCAAATGGAGTTTTCGGGTTCACACTGGGTTATATCCAATCAGTACATTATTCTACCTTGAATTGTATTAAAATAAGTGAGAGATATCTCTTAAATTATACAGAGCATAATAAGCATCACTTAATAACATCAGATAAGACAAATTTATATAGAACAGTTCTTATATAATATGAGTCATTTTACAATCTTAAATAAAAAGGAAATAAAGAATTACTTTCATTTATTTCTTCTTAGTATATTATTTAAAAAGAAAAAAATCTGGCTGAAACATATATTGTAATTATATATTACTAGAGATTGTTTAAACATTTTTAATAGTTATTTCAGTAAACAAAAAGGCACAAAGTCTATATCTACAGGTAATATTTAACTTTTAAAGTAGTTCCAGTCATGTTTAAAATGGATAAAGAATATTTGCATAGATATTATGTACAAGTGCAATACGATTAAAAATACCAATTAATTATAAATAATCAAACATAAACAAACAACGAAAACATATAACACAATTTTATGCAATAAATAATGAAGTTCAAGAATGAAAAAGTGTTTTGAGCAAACAATCGTTTCAAACATGAACTTTAATGAAATTTACATTGACATATACAAAATAAAATATGGATTCACTTGAAGTACAGAAGATGACTGATTATCAAGGGCCTATCAGACGACTTTCAAATTGTCACACATTCACACAAACGATTCCTATGAAATCAGAAGAGTATCAAGCATAAGTAAAGCATTTTCAAGCAAATGGTTTGTTAAATTTAGAAAACACAGCAGAAAATTTTAAGTTTTCAAATAAATTAAAACAGTATAATATTACAATCAAAGCTTTTAGTAATTTTTTAAGATTATTATTAAAGCAAAATGTATACAGAAGAGAGGACTATTTATATAAATTTAATCTAAAAAATGCCATTTCATGAGAAATTAGAGAGAGAAGATTGGTTGAAATCATTCCTTCAGATTAGGTTCAGAAGTACCAGATTTTTCAAAAGAAAGTCCAGAATATTGTTTTACATAAAAAACCTATATTATGTGCAAGAATTGATGAACGTTTGTTACTGATGTTAATGGCATGAGATAATGACTCAGAGGCTTCTGCTATAATGTATTTCCTAAAACAGAGTTAAATTTGTTTACAAAGATTAAAAGAGAAATCAGTAAATTTTTGCTGTAATAATTTCAATCTCTCTTAATTTATTAAAATATATGAATAATAAATATTATAACGCAGCAGATGATAAATGCAAACAATACTAAAAAGAAATAATAATAGTAATAAAAATTATTCTCTTCTGTTAGGGGAATTAATAAATTAAAATTTCCAGGAATTTCTGTCAGCTTTCTCTATTAGAAATGCTTATTGCTTCCCACAAGGCAAAATATTTTAAAGCTATGTTATATACACAATTAAATTGAAAGCACATTTTACATTCTATACAAACAAATGAAAACAAATAAATGAAATGAGCTTATACAATTCTAAATGGCAGTGATTTCATAAAGAGAAATGTTAACAAAAGTCAACCCTAGATAATCAGAAATCTACTAAGATGACAGAAAAAAAAAAAAAAAAGAAAGAAAAAAAAATTGTAATGAACACCATTGTTAAAGATTAACATGAAAAGTGGAATAAAATCCAGGCAGTGTATCTGGCAGTGTCCTGTAAATGTATGAAAGTATTTGATGAAACATGAGGGTTAGTGACTTGGACTAGGATGGTGAGTGATGAAGAAATGAATCCAAACAAGATTCAAGTTCCTGCAAAAGAAACAATTAATTTAGAAAGAAATTATGATAGAAAAAAGCAACACATTCACACCTAGGAATAACACAATTCTAACTCGACCATTCTTTTGAGATGAAAGTTTCGTTTTAGTCCAATTTGAGACTTATAAGGGCCTGTGAGGCTTGAGCCCACCCAATAATTTACTTTGCTAGCCCACCCAATTTCCACTGTTTTATTTTGCTATTTATTTATTTATTTTTGTTAATCTCTGAAATAAAATTCCATTCTGTTGTTGTTCAAAATATCATTTGTTTGAGAAATAGTAATGACAGCTGTAACAGACCTACAGTAGCACTAAATGTCCTTTAATAGGTGTGCATTTAGATTTCTCTCAAAAGGTAAATGTTCCGTATATTTGATTAATGAGTAGGTCAGTGAGGGAACATTATCTATTTTAATGCCTTAACCCTTACCTGACATTCATAAAGCCCTCAGCTCAGGTGACTGAAATGTTTTGTTTTTTTAACTTTTAATTTACCACAAAATAAAATAATACAATATAATAACATAAAGGAAAAAATAGCAGGCCGTGCCATTTAGCTAAAAAATGTTTGAGCCCACCCGATATTTTTCAAAAGTTGGTGCCACTGATAGTAAATAAAAAACAGTAAACATAATAAAAATGTTTTTAAAAAGTTAATTTAACAGAAAAAAAATCTCACAAGTAAAAGAAACGTAAATTACATGCAAATTAGAAATTTTGTCAATGATCACCGTTTCATTTTCATGTCTAGTTATATAATATTTTGAAAAAAAAAAAAAAAACATTTTCTAAAGATAAGAGTTATGCCAAGGATACTATAAAAAAGGAAGTTTAATATTAGCTTCCTTTCAATAACTGAATAATACAAATTAAACTTGTATGTTCATAGAAGTTTATCATAGGTAATGGAAAAAAAATTACTCTAAAAACAACAAATTAACATACAATAACTAGATAAAAAGTAGAAAAGCAAATCATTTTATTAACCAATGTAATTTTAACTTATTTGAAAAAATCCATGTAAGTATAGCATAAATTTAATGAACTAAACAGATTAGAATCATACTAAAGATTTAGTAAAAAAAAAATACACTGATAGAAGAGCAATACTCAAAAAGGAAAATACTTTCTCTCCTCCCTTAAAGTAACAAACACAAAGTATACTGATTATTCTCAGCCAACATAAAGTACATTAAAATTTAACTAAATCCTAACCAAGGAATACATATTTTAAAACATTATATTACCTTTAGCAATTCTTTTTTATCTAGCTCTTTTCTATATTTATACACACACTGTTGCAAATATGAATACAGCTGCAACAGCTTTTCAACAGTAAAATTATCTGTAGCTCTAACTACTTTAGATATAAAACGCTCCAAACTGGCAGTGTTTATAATAATTTTCTTCTGAGGACTTACAGGATTTACAGCTGAAAAATAAAATAAAAATTATGATTAAACTGACACAGAAAAAGAAAGGAAATAAAGTAGAATCCTAATTATCTAACCATTCATTTATCACTATTAAAAATAGGTTTAAGCTTAACCCTTTATGTCCCACATTATGAATTAAGAAATAATCCACCTAAATAATTTCCCCTTAATATTTGAAGCTACACTAGAAATATTAAATAATAGGAAATTTACTAAAGATTTTTTTCAATAAAACTGGCATAATAAATTGATAATTATAGGTATTTTGGGTAAAATATTTATAAAATACTTACGAGGTATTAATAGATATCATTCTCAACACTTATGAAGTAATGAAAGTAAATATATTGTGTTTTTACTTGTAAATAAAGACATTTTGATTGAAAATTTTCCACCACATATTTTAACAAATAAAAGCCATTCAGATAAGCTCAGAAAACATTAATTTATAAAAATATTTAGCTTGTAAAATTGGCTGTGCTTTCTATATATTGCAAAACAAAGTATTGTGTATAAAATTTAATATCTACTATTATAAATGTATATCTTAAGAGGATTTTGTATCAAATTTTCCTTAATGAGACTTTAAAGTTCTGTCAGAACAAAAAGGATTAAGAGTTGATGATGGAATTAATTTTATAGCTCAAGAAAAATATTATATAAGGAAAACATTTTCCTAGTCTCAAAGTTGCACAAAGCAAAAAGATGATGTTTCCTTGCTGTTATTTTAACTAGAGAGAACAACACATTAGACATATTGTTTTGTCAATGACACAATTTCACTGTAAAATTAAGATATATAAAAACTTTTTTTTTTTCTTCTTTTAAGCAAGACATTAACAGAGCTGTAATCACAAGAAAATTACTACAAATTTCTTTTGCTTTTAGTAGCCTAAAATCATTAAAATAGTTGCATAAATAATAGCATCAATATAAAAAATAGTAGCAAAAATAACACATTAAAAACAAAAAAGTACACTACTTATCTCCCCCCCCCCCCAACCCCCCATAAAAAAAAATCAACACAAAATATTTAGGAATGATACTACAGATATAACTTATGCTTCTGGTGTAAAATCTAGATTTAATTGATTGTAAGAAAAGTAGGTACTTGTTTACTTTCCCGTCCCCAATCAATGTCATGCCAATAATGGATAAGAGTGATGTAAGAACATAACATAATATTTTTCTTTAATTTCACATAACCTCTATTAAATTTTGATAAAATGATTTGTCAATGTTTCATCTAGATGTGTATATGCGATCACTATCATGTTGCTCAAATGTGACTATTCCTTTTCCCCCATTTAATCAATGTTCTTTTTTTTTTTTTTTTAATCAGCTGTACATAAACTGTCGTGCAGCCACAATGTCATTTTGGACAGTTGAATGATATTCCTTTAATAGATATTCACTTGTCACTGTTTTCATGTTTCATCATATTAATATAATAAAATTTTATCCATTTAATTCCCAGAAGAAGTCATTTTTAGATTATCCTCTTCTTAAATAATAACTCAAAGGAAAAATTGTTTTAGTGTAAAGTTTACTTGTGAAAAAGATCTAGTTTTTCAAAATGTACTGTATTACTGGGGGGGGGGCTCGAAAGCCAAAGCACCGCGACCAGAGGTCTATTGTACTATCCCCCCAGGTCTCTTAATTTTGAACCAATTCCAGATGAGAGACCTGCATCTGGATTGGTACCCCCAGAGGTAGCGCTTGTTGGACTTGGAGGACTTTGGAGCCACGAACAGATTTAACGTGCACCAGCTCCCATTAACGTACACAGTCCCACAGCAGAGGCAGACGAGAGAGGATAGACGATGAACCCTCCCAAACACTGACCGAGGTCGATGCTGCTTGGCTTTCGGCGATCTTTCGAGAGCCGAGCTTTACCGTCCGTGCCACTGCGGGACTTTCAAAATGTAACTATTTGTAATATAACAAATAAATCAGATTGAAAAAGCAATAAAAATAAAAATAAATAATAATTTTCACGTTTCCCAGTTTGACCAATTTAAGCACCTGCTTGCATTGGACATGCAATCTCGTAATTTATGTTTACCATTTTCAAAAACTTTGCGAGAATATTTTATTTATTATTTTGATTTGAAGATGTCACCGTTAGAGCAAAGGAAACATATGTATTCTATATTAAAAAGTATTTTAAAACGTTTTGTGTTATGTTTTTATCATTTTAAGCAATAATTACACTTTAATTTTGTAAGTATTTGTGTTAAATATTATGTAAAATTGTTTTAAAATTCTGAAATATAGTATTCAGCCTACTGAATAACTACTATTCGGCAGGTTGAATATTCAGTATTCAACTTAACAGTTACTATTCGGCTGGCCGAATATTTGACATTTGGTTTACCTGTGTGCCAAATATTTGGTATAAATCACTATTTGGTGCATCCTTTATTAATATACACTTTTTTGATGGCAGGATTCCATAGCTTTCAAAATAATTCACTACATCTTGTTCCAAAGAAATTTCCAAATATTTAACTCTTTTTTTTTTTTTAATACAAGAAAATAACAGAAAAAGCAATTAATATTTATCCTTCATTTCCAAAAAATAAATAAAAGCATGATAGTTAAGAAGAATGAACACATTTATCTATTATTGATGTTAATTCGCATTGATTGATAGCATTTTATTTACTATAAATGGTTGACTGGAAAGTAAATAAGTACCAAAAAGTGTCATTCCCAAGACATTCTTTGTTCAAAACAAAACTGAAACCTAATTGGCAATGATCATTTAATTTTTACAAGGGTTTACAGTGAATTTGAAAAATAATTCATGGGAGTATTAAAAATACACCTAAAACTTACTATGTGACATTGCCTGTGCCAAGTCTGCATTTATATTTTGTGCAAAAAAAGCTTTCTACAATTTAATATTATGAATGTCATATAGTATTTATATTTAAAGCCTGCTTATCATTTGGAATTTTCAACACAAAATATTATTAGCGGCGAAAACAGCAAACATTAAAAATATAAGAAAAATATAATACATAGCTATTTTTAATTAACGTAATTTTTGGTGTACATAAAATTTAAAAATGAATTAACATCAGACTTACTACTTTCTTCCGAATGCTTTGGTACATCTGTCTCCATTGCTGTTGTAGGTTCGGGAGTGATGGCAGTTTTCTATATCATAAAATGACAAAATAACTACATTTTGTAGATAATGAGCAAAATAAGACATAGAAGTAAAATCCTAAATGCAATTTCATAAAGTTCAGTAAAAATACTGTGTTACTATAACAAATACAAAGATATCAACAGAAAATCACCACATATTATTCCAGCCAGCAAAGTTCTAAAATTTTGAACAACATTCATTTTGAATATTCTGTACAACACTGTGACAAACCAATAACAAATTTACACAATCCAGTATAAAAGGACATTATTAATAAATTAAAAAAAAAACATACTTTCCGGCATCTGAGTTCTGATTTTGTGGATTTAAATATATATATATATTAAAATTAAGTATCACTGGCATAATAGAAATTAATTTTATTTATTTATTTATTTAGCACTTCCTTTTTATGGGGCCCTTAGTGCAATAGAAAAAATGGCAAGATTGTATTTGGGTGCATTCCATATTAAATCGATACAGGCCAAAACCTGACATTCTCATAATAGCATAGTTGTTACAATCGTAGAAAAATGAATAAATACCAAAAGATAAGTCTCTTCTCTTTTGGTTTCTACGATAATTTGCTTCAAAGATGGACAAAACACATTTCATGCACAATATTACAGGGACTATCACATACAAATATTTTTTTAATTCGAAATATGAAAGGTAAAAATGTTTGACCTTGAAATAAAAAAATTAATAAGTATGCGCATGTGATATATCATATTAAAGCCTAATTCAAACATTTTCTAATGGCACCAAAAGGAAGGCTTTGTGACAATTATTGAACGAAATAGGACTAAATTTGTAGTGCATAAAACATTTTCTTGTATTTTTGAAACTAATCTCAGAAACAGGAGAGATAGAGATTTATCATTGGGAATTTATTAATTTTTTTATGAACCTAATGACTAACTTAATATCATGAAATTCTGAGGAGGTCAGGTAGAAAATGACTTTTTTATTGTGTTGATTTGACATGGTGAAAAAAAAAAAAAAACAGAAAACTTCCTGGCAATCTTTATTTACATTTTAAAAACTCAACAGATTGTCATATTTTTATGAAATTAGTATCAAAGTATCGGATGCACAAGCAATTTGTTTGATATTTACAGCACTTAACGCATACATTGAGAAGTAATTTGTTTAACATGTATATAAATAAGTCGTATAACAAATGCACATTTGGAAGATCATACATAGTCAAATTCACCCTTGACAATGGCATAAGGAAAGATATTTTAAAGCTTTGAACTAGTTCACCATATAAACACCTTTCTTCTTTTTTATAACTGCTTATATTGCATCATGAAATTTTTTTAACAGGCTCTTTCAGAAGGTAAAATACTTTTCTCTTGGAAAAGAACGGAAAAAAAATAATTGGCAGAGACAAATTTCACTAGCTGAAGAAAAGCAAATTACAAGCGGTGGACAAAGATATGGAAACAACTTACAATTTGTTCATAAACACCTTGCTCGTGGAGTTAGTTCCCTTTATACTGTTTTGGTGCTAATAGGATTTGTGAGCACGGTATTCATCTTAGCAGTTACTTTTGCAACAGTTAGACTTCTTACTTTTGATCTCAAACCTATGCAATGTTCGTCTGTCTCTATCAGTCAACATGCATTTCTGTCCCCAATTTTGATAGTCAGATGCAGTTCCTCCAGTCTTCCTGTGGGCAGTCATAATCTTGGACACTGTGCCTCGTGATACAGTAAAAACTTCTGCTACCTCGCTTACAGAATTTACAGCTAAAAAAGACTACATAATAATACCATACAAGCACCAACAATTTGGCCAATTGGAATTCTGTCAACTCTGACATGATTCACTCACAACTGCACAGAACCATGCTTTGATGACAAATGATGCTTCAACGTGTAGACGAGCTTATGTAAATAGTTACATTATGAAAAAACTGCAGTGCCACCTACAAACTTCACTATAGCAAGCATGTAATTTAAGGTAAGTTTTTCTGCAAGGTATTTTCATATTTTTGTCCATCTACTGTATGTGCAGATAGGAAATTTTTTCATTGGACAACGTTTCATTTTCGCGACAGTTTATAACATTTAGCAAGAAAAATTGTACTTCATTAAGACTAAGTCATCCAAAGAACTCAAATTTAATTCAAAAGAAATTCAACAAGACAAAAATACAAAACAAAATGTCTAAAAACTTATGATTCATGATTTTCCTATTGCACATGGTTGCATATTGTCAAGTGCTTATGTCACTGAAACTCTGTTAAATATGTGTCCAAATGTTTTCCAGCAGAATTCCAATTTCTTATTATGCATTTTCCACAATTAATAATTAACCAAGAAATACAAAAATACACAACAAAAGTATATCCAAGATGCACTCTTAATTACATACTAATCTTTCAATACACAATCATGGAATTTTGTGATCAGTAAGGATTGCTAAAGCATAAAAAGAAAACTTTCCCTTAAAAGAAAACTTTCTAAGGAATTAATCTTATGTTTATGTATAAAGCCCAGAGTACTTTAGAACATCGTTATGGTTATCAGAGCTTAAAACACAAATCAGTGAATTTTACATGCATGGTTTCTAAAATTCAACAGCAGCAAAAAAGTTGACTAAAAAATTAACTGGGTTCACTTCACATAACACAAAATGTAAAGATTTTTGCACTTAACTATTTATTATCTTCACATACTGATTCCCCCCCCCCCCCCCCCCAAGTTACCAAAGTTACAATATTTGATTATTTTATATAAAAATAGATTCAAATCTTTATACGATCAGCTTTCTCAGGAGCTAAAATTTATTAAAAACTTACAAACATCATAATTCTAAAAAAATTAAGATTAGTTTCGATATCTGCAAACAAACAAAAAAGAATTATTTTAATAAATTGGTAAAAGAATTTCTCTCTGTTTCTGTGATTGGCTATTTTCTATTAGTGCAGACAACTTTTATATAAAGCAAAAAATTAAAATTATTTTAAAGATGGAAAAAAGGATGATAGTTAAACTAGTCTCTGATTGTTGATTTTCGGTACATAAAATCTTTAAACAATAAAAATGCTTTGGTTTTAATAGGACATTTATACATAGAACTATAAGTCAATTATTGAATACTAATAGCTGAAAAGATCGACCTAGGCCTGCTTGTCCACACTCGGTTCATACAAAAGAGCACATCAAAAGAATTCATGAAAAGATAATGTTCTGCAAATAAAATAGCTGCAGATGAGAACGTGAGTTATATAAACTAAACAAGTTATCATAAACAAAGACCTGGGTTTTGCCCTTACTGCCCCTACTAACAATAAAAAAGTTCAAGGTTTGACATAAATAAGATTTTGAAAGTGGGGGCAAGTCCATTTTATGTTACAGCTAGATATTTAATGGTTTGCATTTGAATGGGTTTCCAAATATTCGTATGCAGTAATAGACTTAGTTTATATTTTTTGTGGTCTTATTTCATGTAAATATGCAATTATGGTTTAAATATACAATAATGATTAAATGCATGTTAGCTAAAAAAATCGTAAATTACTAGTAACAAATTTATACTGATATTAAAAGATATTCATTGTAATTGATTAAAAATATAAATTTTTGTTTAATTTGTAATAAGATTTAGCTGCAACTCATTTTTTTTTGTCTTCACACAATGGATTTTCCCCACTTTAAAAATCAATTTGGTATTCATGAAAGTATTTTATGGAATGTACTGGTTTCTACTTCAACACTGAAAATTTTCCAAAAATATTGATGAGTAATTTCATCCCTTGACATTTTCTCAATGAGTGAAAATGATTCTAAAAAGGGTAAAATTCTCCTTTGCATGTGTAATGGTGAACACTGCGCATAGCTGAGTGTCAGATAATTGGGAGTCTACTGCAGAAAATTTTACACATATGAACACATAAAATAAGGTACACAAACCAGTCATCTAAAAAAATTATAAAGTATTACCCTTATTGGAGGGGATCGAAGCATTGAGGAGGCAGGTGGGCTACGTAGGGTCATGTGTCTAGAGTTAGTATCAATAGATATATCACAGGAAAGGTGCCTTCTCGATGGTGAGGTAGGGCTAGAAAGTCCACTTAATTTTTTCTCACTTTTGTGGGATTCAGAAAAGTTCACATTAACAGAGTTATCACTTTTTTCAGAAAATATTAGCAAATCACTTGGTGCTGAAACTGCTTTGGGGGACACTATCGTTGCTGAAGAGTCTGTACCTGAAGAATCTTTTTTCTCATCAGCACTTCTAGTAATGATATAATCTAGGTTGCTATTTACATTAGATTCATCCTTAGGGTTATTTTCTTCCTGAGTTGGCTGAAGAGGATCAGATGTTTTTATAAACTTTTGGTTGGGATTGTGAAGTTTCAATTTATTAGCTCTTGTTTCCCGAGGGTTTATCTTTATTTTCCTACGGATGAGTTTTTTCCGACAGCTTCCAAACCAAGGTCCTTTTCTCTTCCTCCACAGCGTGTATCTAGGAGTTCTCTCTAAAACAAGAAAAAAATAATAATATAAGTATGCCTTAAATATACAATTTTAAAAACTCTCGATTTGAAATTATAAATCAGATTTTAATGAAAGTGTTATGATTTAAAATTTTACTCTTAATTTATTCAGTATTTTAATATTTAACTTTAATTTATTCATCCATTTAATTCAACTCATTAAAATTCATTTAAATTAATTAAGCTAAGTTTCATTTTTGCATTTTAAATCAAACATTCTTTTTAAATTGTTTACTTTTGGTGAGAGTATAATTTAATTTCAGAATCTTTCCATTACATATGTTTTAGGATATTCATTCCAAATTTAATTTACATTTTATTCACTTTGCAATATTAATTAAACTTCATTTCAAATTATCTAAAATAAAAATATTTCTGACTTACTTTTTCTAACTTTTAAATAATATCCATTTTTCTTAAATAACAGACAGTCTAAATTTAATAATTATTCTAAAATATAGTGTATTTCCTTTTTAATAATATTTATTAAAAAATGGTTAATTGCTAATTTTATTCTTTTCAGAAAGTTCAGATTCGCTAATTTTGAGCAATGCAAAATCTTTCAGAATCGTGAAACTTTTCCAAATATCATTTCAAAATTTCTAAGTCCAATAATCATTTTTCAAAATTCCTTAAATTAAATATTTTTACTTTCAAAACATATCTGGTGGAAAGAACTTTTTAATTTAATTAGATTGTTAAAATTTCATTTATTTTCATCCATAAGTTTGGCAGTTATCGATTTTTAATTACTTTCGTTTATTTTATTTTGAAGTTCGTGGAGATTCGCTAGGAGACGCCATTGACACAATTTCAGATGCTTCAAGTAAACAAGAACCTTTTTTCCCGCAGATTTTGAACAAGGTCGTTTTGACAGCACTCCAAGGTCGCGATCGAATGTTCTAAATACTATTTAATGCTGTTGCTAGGGGTAGAGGCGTCAGTGATGAGTTCTAGCTGTAACTTTGACTACAGTCTGTTGGGGCTTGTTCAGTGACTTTCAGACGGTTCGGATTTTTTGATTGGTTGTTTCGTAACCGTCGGAAAGTTTTACCTGAGTGGTAAACTGTAAAGACTTAGTCAGTCTTCTAAAAAAATCTACAAGATGTAGCAAGGCAGAAAATCTTGTTCTCCGGGCTTGAGCCATTGTTGTTGGCGAGAGTTAGGAATGATGAATAACAATAGAGTGCGGAGTTCTAATAATTCATTATAAATAATATCTTATAATTTTGAATAAAATAAATAATTTAATAATAATGTAATCTAAAATATACCGGATATGTCATTGTAATAATGACTTACTAGAGTTATAGAAGTTTGATACTACTTCCTCTGTGAATTACATTTTGGCTTTCATCTCAAGATGTCCGTTTTTAGTGATGAATCAGCATTTCTTCTTCATCAATTTTCATTCTCCTGTCAAGATGTTCACATACCGTCAATAGTAAGATTATTGGATTAATTCTTCATCCTTCTGTATCCGAGATGCATTTCGTATTTAGTGTATGGTTTTCTTCACCTTACTGATGGAGCGTTTCTTTAGTTCACTAATGATGTACTACAGCCATATCTTCCTAAACATAAATAGTAACTCTGAACTTCGAATATCCCGATCGGCTAAGATGAACTTACTTCGATAATAACTTTTAACTTTGAATATCTCGATCTGTTAAGATGAACTTACTTCAACAATAACTCTTAACTTTAAATATCCTGATTTGATAAGATGAACTTACTTCGATCTCTATAATAATATACCATACTCTAATCTGAATCGGACCATTGATTCTTATGACTCACTTTATTACATACATGGAGAGTTAATTACTTTGTATAGAGTAGATATAATAGAATAAAATGTTGTAATGATGAATAATAGAGATTTCTCTTGATGTTGACAACTAGGAATGTAGTATAAATTTTACAATCTTGCATTTTCATAATTCAATAATATTGTTAAAAGGAAGCACAATCAGTAATGTTGTAATAATGATATTACGTTTGAAGTTATTAAGTGTTTTATTTAATTTGGTGCACTATTCTGCAAATAAATATCTGTTTAGCTTCATTTGGGTGAGTTTTGTCTTTTCTTTTTATTTATAATATTATTTATTAATTTCATATATAAGATATATTATCAAACTTATAATTTTTACTTAAACTTTAATTTTTATGACTTCGCTTCGTGTACTACCACTATCGTTCACGCCTATAATGGTGTTTGGGGAAAGTGTTGAATATATGTTTTGTCTAAATTTTTAGGTTTTCAGAATCACTCCGGTGCGAGTCGCTGGTGATTCACCCTTTATTAATTTTTCCTTTTATATTCATCACGATCCTCAGATACCGTTATAGAAAGCAGTTATATTAATTATCATTTATATTGAAATATACTTAAACATTAAAAGTTAAAGATCGCTAAGAAAAAAATTGTGGTAATTACTGAACTTAGACAGTAATGAATACAGGAGCTAATTTACTTAACACAGCAAATATCTTCAAGGGATATTTCAATAATGACAGAGCCATGAATTATTTCAATTTCAATGCAATCTAGATTTCTTAGTTACTTATCTTAGACTTCTGAATAAATTTATTACAATCAAGATTCAGTAGTAATAATGAACAATAGTTGAATTTTTAGAAAAAAGTAACCAATAAAAGGCTTGAATTATTTGTAAACTCTTTAATTAATGTATTAAAAGATCAAACTTAACATAAGATATAAGAAAACAATACATGTTATCAAATGCATTTTTAGGCTGAAAAACTTCAGAATAAAAAGAAAGAAAATAAGTATGAGAATACACAGCAGAAAAAAAAAGTGAAAAAAAAAACCCACTGTATTAATTTCTACACAAAACATTGTATCAATTTCAATATAATAACGAGAAATCAGATAACAGAAAGCATGTTTTGTATATTTTAAAATCTACTGTAATTAACAATATAGCCTAAACTAAACATTATAAACAGCTTAAAGATTTAATTTCCCTTTGGTGCATACAAAAAATAAAAACTATGATATCTTTATTAATGAATGGCAAAATAGTTATTCCATTTAAGTTAATTTTACAGAACTAAATAGTCTCAAATTTGACCTTATTCATCCATATTAATTTGTAGCAGAACTTAATTTTGGAAGAAATTTATAAACAAAGTTATGTTAAAAAAAAGTTACAGTTAATTCACAATGATAACAGCAATTAAATAGAAAAACTAGTCGGATGTGCCAATCCCAAAACTTTCTACTATCAAATGCTAATACTTCAAAATAACAGAAAATGAAGTTTGATGAATTTCTGTGCATTAATTCTTAAGATATGACTATCATTAAAATCGTGTAAATCCTGAAAAATGCAGCACAGCAGCACCACCTGTTGGCCTATTTACACCAAAATCTTATGTCAACCTCTAACTGAATCTGAAGTTTGATGAAAATCCATACATTAGTTATTGAGATAGAGCTAATGTAGAAATCGTGAAAAATGCAGCATAGCAGGTAGTAGGGCTATTTATACCAAAACAAATTAGCACCAATATACATATCAAGGTCTAACTGAGTCTAAAGTTTTATTAAATCCCATGCATTAGTTCTTGAGATATGACTATCATTAAAATTGTGTGAATACTAATAAGCAACAACTTATGTTAATGTTTAACTGAATCTGAAGTTTGATTAAAATTAGGGATTGACCGAATACCGAATAGTTGATTCGGTATTCGGTGATTCGGCACATAAACCGAATATTCGGTTTCGGCCGAATACTTTTAAAGTATTCGGCCGAATTTTTCAAGTAATTTATGAAAAATAATAGGTAAAGTATATTACTAGTTGTAAAAATACATAATGACCAATGCTCATTTAATGTTATTTTAATGTGTTTCACATTTCAGTTATAAGTGATAATTTATAAAAGTGATACATTATTATTTGTAATCGAAATGTAATATGGGCAAATTATGGTGTAAAAATAAGAGTTTTTTCAACAAAGCATTTCCAAAATGATGAATGCACAGTTTGTGAGAGGGAATCCTTTTTATCCAAACTTTGTGGTTGATTTGGTTCAGTAATTTCAGAAGGTTTATTTATTATTTGTTGCATTTTACTTTTAAGTACATGTTTACTTTATTGGTGGTTGCTTCATCTTTAAAAAAGGGTGTTTTGAATCTGGGATCTAAAATAATGGCTAAAAAATAAAGCTCATCATCATAAATTTCTGAAAAACGTTCTGCGAGTCCTTTTGTTAACGTTTCTTTCATGGCACCCACTCCAAAATATTCTCCACTATCACTTTTTCCCAAGTAACATTTCAATGTAGAAACAGTAGGTATTATTACTGAAATTAAAGATTTTTTGTTACTTACAACTTTTGGTTTCATCGAAAGGTTGAAGAAGCTTAAGAATGCTTTCTATCATAGACCACTGATCACCTTTTAAATTGATAATCCCACCAAATTTGGTAAAAAAGAAGGATAATGTCATTTTCTGTTCCAATAAGCACTCCAACATATAACAAGTGCTATTCCATCTAGCCTTAACATCTTGAATGGGTTGTTTAGATGCTACATTCAGTACAATATGCTTCGTTTGATCAAATAATCTTTATCCTTGTAGCAATAGTCTGTAAAATTTAATATTTTCATAATTTATTTTGGATATTGGCTAGTGATAAAATAATAAATAAGTGACAGATTAATGAATTTGTCAGTGGAAAGAAGTCATTAATTTTTTTATGTAAATATATTTAAGAATAAAAATGTAACTGAATTAAATTAAATTTTATTAAAAAAGGTAATATAATATGCAAAAATATTTATTAAAAATTTTTAAGTATTCGGTTGCCGAATACCGAATATTCGGTGTACACTTTGACCGAATATTCGGTATTCGGCGAAATTCCTGATTCGGTCAATCACTAATTAAAATCCATGCATTAGTTCTTGAGATAGCGGAAATCATGAAAATAGCAGCACAGCAGCTCAACCTGTTGGGCTATTTACACCAAAAGCTAATCAGCACCAATTTATACAAGGTCTAACTGAATTTAAAGTTTTATTAAATTCTGTACATTAGATCTTGAGATAGAGCACCCACAAAATTTTTGCCACATACATACATACATACAGACAGACATATTTTAAAAACAGTCAAATCATGTTCAGGACCTTCTAAAATGTATAAATCCGTCGAAAATCGGAAATGAAAAATGTTCATCAATCCAATGCTCTTTTCTTGTAAAGATAGAAGAAAGTAAAAAAAAAAAAAATCCAATATACATCATTTCAATTTAAGTCTAAAAACAATTAAAAAATTAAACTTGCATACCTCTAATACGTTTGCTGAATCTTGTAGGAGATGACAATGTTTCATTTTCTTTTCGGTCACAAGGCTTCTCCTTAGATTCAGCAAATGCACTCTCTTCTGATGGTTTAACACTGCTCTCAACAGCTAAGGATGCATTCCGGAAAGACAAGGTTTTGCTAAGAGCTTGGTACTTCTTAGGTGCAAATTTTGAAGGACTATCCCCTGTAACATATTTAAAGTTTACCAGTTTTTCTATCCAAATATAACTATATCCATACATTTGTAATAATCCTTTTATCTTAAATAAATTTGAATAATACTTAATAACATAAAAAAAATATTAACTAGATTTTTTTTTAAATAGTTGATTAAATAGTATACATAATTTTATGTACAATTCAAATGAACATGTGTCAGTATAAAATTTGATATTTTTTATACAAATGTCGTAAGGTGGTTCTGAAAAAAAAAAAATATATATATTTGTCCCCGCTCAACAATGTAACACTTTCTGACTCATTTTTAAAACATAAAAAGCATTATACTTGCAGGAACGATTGTTGAAGTGATTTGTAATCAAACAGTTGTTTTTCATTATCAGATAAATGAGTTACAAGTGATTCTTGTTTAAGGACAGCAGTTTTTTTTTTCTTTCCTTTGCTGTAGCATCTGGAAATTTGGTTCAAGGCACCAACTTCAACAGCATTTTTTGAAAGATCTGTCTTTACCAGAAAAAGAAAACAGTTTGATTACATAGTTTCTTAATAAGAGCACCTGCAAATATGATATGCTTGCAAACAAAAATGAATTTTAAAATGTGTCAGAAAGTAGCCAGTTTGCATTTGAGAAAATAATTAATGTTTTTCAAAAAACATAAACTGTTTTTACTGGCAGATTTTATTTACATACCAGAATGGCTATGTTAGAATTTTTTTCTAAGTTATAATTTTTTCTTATAATTAGCACTTTTAGTAATCTGTAAATTTCATATAAGTAGTTTTAATCAAATTATTAATTTAATTTCTTATCCAAATAATCTGTAAGATTGTTATTTTGATTAAAATTTCAATTATTCAGACTAAATAATGGATGTTGACCTAAAAGAAAATGAGAAATAAAGAAAAAAAAAATGTTACATTTTGCAATACTTACTATTATTTTTTTTTAACTTTTTCAAAAAGTGAGAGATTCTTATATTCTATCAGGAACAGTGATGAATTCAAGAGGTGGCCTTGGGAAGGGGATGACAATCTCCCCCCCTCACGGAGCACTGAAATGAGAGGGATCCTACTTCCTCACAGTTATTTTATAACTTAATGTTACTTTTCGGTTAGCCAGGCGCCAGTGAAATATATATATATATATATATATGTATTGTATATATATATGCATATATATACATTGATATTTCACTGGTGCCCGGCTAACCAAAAAGTACAGTTATTTTATAATTTAACAATAAGATTACCTAAATATAATTTCAAATTGTCATACCAAAAAATCTCGTCAGTTGAAAAAAAAAAAAAAATCTATAATCAGAATTTATGCTAGAGAAGGGAATACCAAAGATTAAAAAATCGATGTATAAACGATGATTGAAAAAAGTGAGAAAAGAGACAAAACCTGAAATATACAGACTAAAAAAGACAAATACAAAAAATATTGAGAAAAACATGCCATTGCACTTTGAAAGTTGTTTTGATGTAATGAAAAAGTAAACAAAAGTAAACTACCTTTGCATTGTTATGATATTATACAATGCATACTTTCAAAGCTACAATGTGTTAAAAGTTACTTCCCATGCATGTTCAACTAGCAGATATCTGAATGAATATGGTTTAACCTAAGCACAATATAACACAGATTACTCTTAACTGTGTTTGTTGTAATCATGAGTGCATCTTAATCTTCTGGGCATAAATCAAAGAATGGCTTTCAGACTTTCTGAAAAGTTCAGGCAGAAACAATGCCAGGTGAAAACAGATATTTTTGTACATTATTTAACATAAGGATTTTTTTTTTCCTTTCTTTTATTTAACTTCTTGATTTTATGTTTAATGTCTAAATATAAAAAATTAAGCACCTATAAAATAAAATTAAGTACTTCCAGTAAAATTTGAGTGTCCTATCAAATTCCCTCACAAACATACCTCTTTCTTTTCGAGCTTTCTGTATTTCTTGGCAAATCTTTTCAAATTCACAATCAAGTTCTGTTGTTACAAGAGCATGAGCTGTATCTTTAAGGGAACAGGCACGATGTCTGATTAATTTATCTGAAAATTCAAGGATAAAAACGATTAATAAAACACTCTAACAAAAGGCCATTTTTTTTTAGATTTGATTTTATAATAAATTCTAGGTATCTGACTCTTTTTTTTTCAAATGATAAAATTCAGAAAATTGAAAATTACCATAAACTACTCCATAAACAAGCTATTACAAATCAAAGTTGCTAAAACAAAGAAAATAAACCTACAGACATTAGACCTAAACATTATAAACAAAGATTTATTAAGAAAATTTAAAAAGGACTTTAACAGGCATAAGATTGCACTAAATAAATAATAATAATAAAAATAAAAGGAAAATAAATTTAAAATAATGCATGTACAAGATAGTTAAGAAGTGACAATAAAATTATCAACTAACAATATTTTTATTTAAATGCTGTTTCATGGAGAATTTAAAAAAATAAATAAATAAATAAATTAAATTAAATTTGTGTAATTTATGCATTCTGAAAAGGAAGTTTCTAGTTTAAGTTCATAATTCTGATGCAGTGTTCTGCCCAGAAATTTTAGCTAGTTGTCCAATTCAAATGTTAACATGCTTTCACTCAAAACATCAGTTTATACATATGGCTAGATAATGTTTTAACCTGCCATCCAGCTGCACCGATGTTGTAGTAAATTTTTTACATGATCTTTTGAAATTTTTCTATATGAAAGTCTAGTCATATTTTCTTACATAAAATACATTAAATTAGTTTTTAGACAATGAAACCGCAGACAAAAAACTTAAAAAACATAATTTTTACCTTTATTATTTTTAAAATCTTGCTCTTCTCTAGCAACACTAGCACTCACTATAAAAACTAATTTTTAACATAATAGGTAATACAGAAGTCACTAGAAATATCTTCAATGCAAAACTCTTCCATGTGCAGATGTATACAATTTATTGGCCATTTCTTTCCCAATTGTGGTTGTGTTTGTCCTTGTGCATAAGTATTTTTTGCTATAGCACTATCGGGGAACATCTTTTTAAATAGGGATGCTGCATGGTGTGAAGTATTTAATGGTAAACTATGATCCATTAAATTGGATGAAAAGAAACATTCCACTTTAATTATTCTTTAACCCATTTCATCAACATTAAATTTAAGCTTTTTTTTTTTTAATAATGTGTTGTACATTATCTATATGATTTTGTATTCAAACATGCTTTACTACATCTCCTGAGAAATTGTGAAATCAAAACCACATGCCATGCATTCAGCATGCGAACTTCCTTTTACCAGTAATAATAATCAAAACCTGAAAAAGATGATATATATTTCTTTTTCAGCACAATAATTAAATATAAATTGAAAAACAAACAACGAAATTAAACACTTAATCCATCATGAGATTCCAAAACTTACTACCAACTTCTGTTCAGTAACCAGTAAGAAGTAAACAAACATAGTTTATCTCCATCACCTGCTGAAACCAAAGACACTTCATGCTCATTTGGTAATTGGATTTTGACTACACCCACTTACAATGTGAGATCAAATACACTCACAAATAACAGTGGAGAAAAGTGTTTCCAGATTTCTTCCGAAAGATGGGTTGATTAATTGGCTCTGTTTTACATAATAATGGGAAGCGAAAATGACAGAATTTTCATATATAGCACAAAATCGAGAGACTCGATAAGTCTAATTTTACGATTATATTTTGACTTAACTGAATAAAAGACAAAAGTCATACACAAAAAAGCAGAAAATTACAGATCTGCAGAAGAATCTCATGCCGGCTTTACAGATGTCAAATATTACACTGGCATTGGATGAGTTGCTATGGGTTCATGAACTGGAGTTAACCTCGAAAGCAAAAAATAATTACTTATCAAATAACTGTTAAGTGCTTGACTGTAATAAATATATGCCAGGTTGGAAAAAGAAGGCAGCCAAGTAAAGTATTGGGCAATCAAGGGAGAAAAGGTATGTAAAAATACTGGCAAGAATGAAAACTTTTAAAATGGGTAAAATGTTAAAGATATATAAAAAAAAAAAAATTAACAATATAAGAAGTAATAGTATACACTTTTAAAAACAAAAGAAAGGTTTAAATGTAGAATTTCAAATTTTAAGGAAGTGGTACAAGTAATTCAAAAGTAACAACAGACATAAAAGAATATTTAATACTAGCTGTTACCCGTGACTTCGTTCACGCAACATTAAAAGAAGAATAAATACATTAATTAAGCAAAATATTTCACTTCCGATAATTAAAAATGTTAATAATTAACTAACTATTTATCACATTTCATAGGAGACAATACGGTATTTTTTGATATAGGGACCTTGACATAACTCATTCTTAAAAAATTGAAATTTTTTGACAAATAATCGCGAAAATGAAATTGCAACCAATGCAAAAAGGAGGGCCAAATAAAATCGTGGAAATAGACGAATTGGGTAAAAACAAATATCAATTTTAGCTGATAGTAAATTTTACTTTTAACGCCTTTGTGAAACGTTTTAACAGCCATCTTTCAAAAAAAACATTAATTGGAAATAGTATATGCTTTTTCTTTAAATTCAATTCTGCCTCCTTGGTTTAATGTATAGCTGAAACAAATCTTGTTTTCTAAATGACAGTATGTTGACAGGCAATTTTTGTTCTCCAGAATAAATTGATTCATGAAGTTTTAATATGTGAAAATATAATTTTATTTTTCGGATAATTTACTGAAATCAAGATTTTGTTTTCACCATCTAGTCAAAGTGAAAATAAATTCTGTTTTTCAGTTTTAATGAGAAAATGGTATAAAAAATATACTGATCTGTTTTATTTCTCCTTTTTTATACACAAATATGGAGTAATTTATTTTCTGTTTTTAGAGAAACTTCGTTAAAATTTACAAAAAAGAAAAAAAATCTTGGCATCTAATTTAATTTTTTTAATTCTGAGAGTTTGTGTGACATCCTCGGATCAATGATAACCGGTATTAAGTAAATCGCGTTGCGTTCGATAGTCTAGGAGTAGTTGCGAAATACAAACAGTCAGATTTTAATATAATAGATTCGTGTTAATTTTCCTTTTCTTAAAATTATGATGTGATTTTTAGTAGAAAACTCTCATCTGTATATAACGGATACTCATGCTTAACCCGGCGTTACTCGCGCTAATCGTACGCACGCATGTACTCACGCCGGGCCTGCGAGGCCCGTTTACGGATTTATATATCACGCAGGGCATTAAACACCATATTAATCATTAACTAACAACATAATTTAAGACACTGTTTAGAGTAGTAATTTTAATTAATATATGTATAGAATCATTAAAAAAAAACTTACCAAATTTTATGTACAATTGATACACGTAAAAACAGAATGTTCACCACAGACATTTTTTTCGCATTTTATACAACTTATTTTAGATTTTCGGTCCTTTGAACTTGGGCCAATATAGCACCTTTTTCTCTCAGCAACTTTCTGTTTTTTAGCAGGAGGGCTTTGGGAAGCTAGTTTTTCTTGCAAATGTCGAGGTAGACACGTTACAGTGCTTCTCTTTGCTGTGTGCTCTTTCAGCAAATCCGCTGCAAGAGCTCTCAAAAAATGACTACGCTTCTTGTGCTCTAAGGATGGATGTTTTGAGCATTGGCGTAATACTCGAGCATTGATTGCAGCAGTATTCAAGATTGTATAAGGAAAAGGCACCTGACGTCACTGTTGGTCAAATTGCTGTTGGTTAGCAAGAAACACCTGTCCGTTCTTTATGGCTCCTAATCTACACATGAGTACGGGCGATTTGATTGGTCTACATTTAACGTGTTTATCATATGATTGGTCTACGTTGCCATGTCGATTCCTGCAATGATCATTACGACAAAAATGCAGTGGTAGATTGGTTGACGGAAGTCTTTGTTTGTAAACATGCCTTTTCCTTATAGAATAAAACCATCGGCCATCTGTTGCTGATTCTTGGAGTTGAATACGCTGCTGACATTTGGTCCACCACATCAACAGCTCCTTTCGTCAAATTATAAAACGTTATTATCTCAGGCTTTTTTGCCTCACCTGTTGTTTGGTCAATAGCATCGTCATTATGCATTGTGGATAAGAGGTTAACAAATTTGTTTTTTTAGGAACATACGACACTAAAGTCATGTCTTTCTGGCATGCAAACAAGGATGAATGCACCTTGCGATTTTTATTGTTCACCAACTCTTTCGGTATTTCTCTCTTGTTCTTCCTTATGGTGCCCACTAGAGTAATGTTTTTCTGAAGAAGATATTTTGCAAGTTCATAACTAGTATACCAGTTGTCGACTGTTACATTTCTCCCAGAATTTAAGTTTTCTGTTAACCTTTTCACGACTTCAACTGATGAGTTATTTACGTGATACGGACCTTGGGGCTGAGTACCTGTATAAACTTCTAACTTGCATGTATAGAAAGTTCTTGCATCAACAAGAGTGAAAATCTTTATCCCATACCTAGCTAGCTTTTTCGGCATGTATTGACGAAATGAACAACGCCCTCTAAATGATTCGAGTTTTTCATCAATTGTAACATAGGATCCAGGTATGTACAACTTCTGGCAGTTATGCACAAATGAATCAAAAACATACCTTATTGGGGCAAGTTTGTCCACTTCTTTTCTTATTTGCCTATCTCTAACATCATCAAATCTTATACATCTTATAAGAAATAAGAAACGATTATGGGATATGGTCCTACGAAATATTTCTAGTCCCATTCCATCAGTGCACCATAAATCTCTCACATGCACATGAGATGATTTATGTATACCACATAAATACAGTAATCCAATAAAGGCTTTGATTTCAGAGAGTTCCGTTTTATTGACATCGCGTTCCCTCTGAAAATTGCCACTGATAGTGTCAATATATATATTTGTACAGGTGACAATCGTATTCAAGATGTTTTCATCCAATAATAAATTCCATGACTCAATAGGGAAAGTTACGTCTTTTGCCTCTCCAATATTTCCAGGTAATTTTGAAATAATATTTCGTGCTAAAGTTCGAAAATTTTGACGAAATTTTGTTTTTTTCCAAATCTTCTTTCCATCTTTTCCAGTAAAACAATCATCTGAATTAGATTCAACAGCATCCTCTTCATCAGACTCGATTTCTTCTTCCGACGGTGTATCATGCTCACTAAACATTTCATCGCAATCAGAAAATGCATCATTTTCTTCGATAGATTTCTCATCCGTCGATACTTCTTCTAACAATGTGCGTAATCGTTCCATTTCTTCATCATACGTTAATTTGCGAGCCATATTGTGCTCCGAAGTCGATGCACTTCGAACTCGAAATGAGAGACACGTTTACTCGCTTCGGGCCTGAGAGACCCGAAAATAAAGTTTTCCTCCGAACGGAATAAAACAAAATTCCGAAAACACTTCCTTTGTGTTGAAGGTCACATTGAACTCAGCTAGACTGGGTGCGGCCCATTTCAGCATTAAGGGGTAGGGTTTACGGAGCTTTAAAAAAATGTTCGGGCCTCGGAAGCCCGGTGCGAGTAACGCCGGGTTAATAATCAGTATAGATTTTTTAAAAAAAAACATTTAAATATTTCGTTATAAATATGGCGTGAAATTCATCTACTTTTTATACTTACTGATCCTTGTTTTACTAATGCAAGAAATTGATTCACACTCATTTTAAAACATATTGGAAAATTCCCGTTTTATTTCAAATATGACGTGTCTTTTTCTCCAGAGAAATCCCATTTTAATGACATAATTCTTGTTAATTATCTTTTCCAGGCAATTAATTTCAATACTGGCATAGGGGAAATTATGTTACTTTAACGAAATAATATTAAATCTTATGTTTTATCCACAAAAATGGAACTATTAACATTCGTCATTTTTTTTTAGTTAATCGAGTCATTTCTTTTAGTTTTAAGTACAGCGCCTAGAATATTCTAGGCGCTGTAGTTTTAAGAATGAAAATAGCTATTTCTCGCTATCCATGACATCATTTTCGACATAAATAATTTTGCGAAGCATATTATTGACATTTGCTACCCATTTTCTTTTGAAACTTATTTTTACTTTTTTAAAATTTAAATAAAAAATACGGTCTAGTTATATTAACCGTACACAGACGGTAAAATACCAAGTATTGTTATGATACAAAAGAAAAAAAAAAAAAAAAAAAAAAGAAAAAAAAAAAAAAGTGAAGAAAAAAACCCAAGATTATTTTATTTCACCAATGCCTATCCACTTTATTTGCGATGTACGACGTCATATTTGCGTGTTTCCCATGGTTACGCATATTGAAACCTTGTATTATTATCAAAAACTAAAAAAAGTAAGTTTTATTTCTAATAATATTATTTAATCTTCTTTTTAATTTTTTTATTTTTTTATTTCATTTTCATTTTTCACGTGAAAAATTTTCAATTGAAAATAAATTGTTGAGTAAAAATTATTATTCCGGGTTTTGAATTAGTTTTGGCAATGATAAAGTATTAGAAACGGTAAAGTAAATTTAACCATTTTAAAATATACGAAAAAAATGTCCATTTATTCTCTATGAAAATAACGAAATTTTGAATTATTAAGAAAAATATTTAAATATATTTAACAAAAACCAGCCTATGTTCATCGGAGGGTTATAATCAATCTACATGCAAAAATACAGGATCATTAAATGCTCCATTTTGACGCTGGCTTCAGCCTAACTTTAGCACACAATCAGATTTATAATATTATATTAGGATTAGGATAGGATAGTGAAAATGAGATCTGAAAAGATAATTATAGTCAGATTACTGGCAGATACATATTTATTAATTATTCAAATGCATTATACTTTTATGCTCACCAGTCACCACCCAAGAATTTGTTCAAGTACCAAAAAAAGTGAAAGCCACTATGCTGATCAAAGACACAAAGCAATTTATCAACCATTCCATTACTGATAACTATCACTGTCTATATCACAGATAGTTTATGGATTTTTGTTGATTGCATATGTTCATTCAAAAAGTGAATTGCAGAGCAAATTTCACATTTGATGAAAACATCTATCAATCATCTTGGAATGATTAGCACACAATTATATGCGTCAACCTTTTGTAATGTACTGTTATAATGCACTCTTTAATCATTGAGGACACGATACCATGTGAGCAAAGGATGCAGGAATTCTAAAGTTCTAGAACTTTTCCAAATATTTCTCATATTTATTATTTTTAACAGGTTTCACTGTATATGATTAAGATATGAATAAAAACTGTAAAAGAGAAATTAATTGATGAAATGGCTAATGACATTTCAAAATCCAAAGGAGAAAGAAAAAAGACAAAGACAGAAGAAGAAAACAAATGATAGCTTCTAGAATGATTATACTACAAAACAATTTTCTTGTTTCAATTCCAAAATAAATGAGAAATAGAAATATTTGAGGAAAAAAATACTTAAAAAATTGAACATCAGTCTTTAATACTAACCTGAGGGATCTCTATCTGGATTATATTCTAATGCATTCTGGCAAACTAGATCAATATCACCTAAAAATTGGCCAACTGTTTCATAACGATGTAAATCAATTTTAGTCATCATAGTTTCCAAATCCATTGGATTCTTTATAACCTCTTGATAATCTGGAACCTACCATTAAAGAATTAAAAAGAAAGAAAAATGAAAGACTGTTTAAATGTAATGCACATAAAATTCAAGGTAAACCTAATAAGTGAAATATGAGTAAATTATAGCTTTTTAAAAATCCCTAGAGTTTTATCTAAATGCATTTCCATTTTGACTTGTGAAAATCAGCAATACGTCAATTAAATTGTTAGCTAAACAGTCCCATTTAAACAAATATGCTCTTATCTTTTATTGGAATATTGTTCATCATAATTTACCTGTTTTCCATCAGAGAAGAAAGCAATTTTACTGTGAAAATAATTAAATATAGATAAAATCTGTTTCTCTCTCTCTTTTCACATTTTACTGATAATATCATTTGCAAATGTTTAAAGCAGTGTTTCTCAACCTGTGTGCCGCGTCACACCAGTATGCCGTGAGAGAACTTCAGGTGTGCGCGCGAAAAAAATCAGTAAAGTTCTATCAAGATTTTAGAAATTGACAAAATGATTAAAATGTACTGATTTTTTTTACAAACTTTAGAATAGTGGTTCTGCAAATTTGATGAACACATTCACTCACCAACACTTCTCCAGTTCGGAAGCGCAATTCTTTGTTTTAAGTGCAAGTGAAGTGCTTCAGCCAATTTAAATATTATAAAAGAGGAAAAGTTATTCGAAATAAGAAATAGCAGAGAATTGCAATGAAAAGAAGTAAAAAACACATATAATCTATTGATTTTCTCTCAATTACAAATTTTCAAATCTTACAAAGAATGTTTATTCTCTTAACATTATTTTTATGAGGAAGGAACTTTTTTTTACTGCGAATATTGTTAAAAGCAAAAATAAATCTTGGCCAGAGCCTAAGAAGATTTATAATTATTTACCTTTACGAAAATTTCTATCTATATTCTAATATATATCTATAACAAATTGTAACAAAATATTTTACAGTTTTGCTGTTTTAAAGCAATTATTTTATGTTATTATGTAAATTTCAAAATCCATCTATTATTTTTGTATGCATTTCATCAGAAGTTTAGTGTGCCGCGGAAGTTGAATCAAGGGTTCAAGTGTGCCGTGAAATAAAATAGGTTGAGAAACACTGGTTTAAAGTGTAGAATAAATTCTGATATCAATAATTTAAAATAACCAAGGCATTTGGAAATAGCATTTAATTACATACATGATCATTTGAGATAAATTTAATTATTTTGGAAAAATTATTTGTAAGGAGATACAATTCAAAACAAAATTTTCTGTAAAATGTTTTCAAGCATGTAATTTTTTTAACAATTATTAGTTATTTATAATGGATCAGGAATTAATTTTTATATCTAGGCTTATGGATACTTTATTTCTATTCATATCAACCATATTACAGCAGATTACTTTAAATCAGATTTGGGCAGAATTCAACAGTACTTTTGAAATTTCTATGGTTTATCTTTATATAAAAAGTCTGTTGTGCATTCTGTGAGAGCAAATGAATAAACCTTCATAAAATGGCAATAGATTTTCAATATAATGCTAAACTTTCAAAATATTGTTTTAAATTCTTTAAACAAATGGGTTCAACATTCTTTGTGATAAGAATGCATCCAATCAGGATTTGACAATTTTATCCAAGAAAACAAAAATTACAATTTTTAGGCATATATTAACAACAAAAACATTTGTATTGCAGAAATAAGATCAACAGTATTTCTTAAAATGCTTCCATCAAATTTTACAAATACATTTAGAAGAAATAAATTCTGCACGAAATCATTAATTAATAAATCAGATTCACACACAAAAAAAGATAAGATTTAATGCTTAACTTTAATGATGCTTATTTACTAAATAATAATATGCTAACATAATCAACATGCAGTATAATGGAATGTATTTGAATGATCTGACAATGTTGTATTTAGAAAATATGTTTCAAAACTTAAAATTTAAGATACCTTAATAAAGAAAAGAAAAAAAAAATGACAAAAGAAGCTAACAATTCTAATCAGACTTACCTCAGAAGGGTCAACAGGCCTGGAAAACACAGAAAAACGCCTATCTCTAGCTAATTTAATGAGAATGTCACGTAAAAATAATCTTAATTCTCTCATCGTTGCTTCTTCTCTTTGCCTAACTTTATTTAGTTCAGTAGCTGTAAGTTTTCGAATAGTTGGAGGTGGGGCAACAGGTAGGTCTTCAATATTTTCTGAAAAGAAAGGATAAAAGATTGAAGCTGTGTTGAAAAAGGAGGACATTTTTTTTTAGACTTTTTATATATTAAAACAATAAATACTATTCTCTTAATAATAGTTCCTAACAAACCTTTTAAAATAATAATAATAATAATAAGTAGTAGTACCTTATAGTAGAGATTGACAGAAATTTCAGTTTTGGTGCAAAATCGGAGTTTCGCCGAATATTTGTTTTCAACGAAACTGCTGCAAAAATTTCGGCCTGATCTGTACTTCAAAATATTGTTCCTTCATTCAGAAATTTTCAACTTTACTCGCTGACATGAGTTGTATCGGCTCAAATGAGACACTGTTTATCATTATCCATCATGACTGATCCATGATGCGAGTGTAAATTATAAAGCAAGCAATGCATATATGACTAAACTTAAAAGACGTTTATCATGTGATTAAAAGAGGCAAACTTAACAGTAATAGAAAAATTTTACTTTGAAACTCCAGACATTATTTAACTACATTGTTAATTAATTATTGATAAATGTCTATAATTATTGGTTGTTATAAAATAATAAAATATAAAAGTTGTATTATTTATGTTTCATTTTTGTGTGAAACTTATACACACATATATGTACGTATGTTTGTTAGAAATGCGGTTCAATACACGTATAATTGATAAATTAATTAGTTATTATTAAGTAATTATTTGTTATTAATTAATTAATTGCCAATTATATGCAGTTATGTATATATTAATCCGTTTTTTAATTTTTTTTACACTTTCACTTTTGGCCGAAAGCAGGAAGATCGCCTAAATTAGGTTTCGGTCAATCTCTACCTTATAGTGTTTATTTCACCAACATCAAAATCTTTTAAATATTTCATGACCAGAACCCAGACCATCATGACCAGAACCCAGATGTTAATTTTATATCTGTACTTTTTTTCAGCCTTAGAGCACTTTTTAACATTTTAAACAACTTTTCATATATTCAGTACATGTTTTAAAATTTTGCATTTTTTAAAATTATATTTTGTCTTAAAAAAGAAAAGAAAGGGCTTTAAAAGAACTTTAACTTTTCATATTTTAAAACATAAATAACTGACTTTTAACAACTTTATTCAAGGGCATTTCTTTAATGGGCAACTTTCCTTTATACCATTGCACTGTCTTGCAGCCTTTCAAAAAGCGAGAAAAATACCACATTAAAGCTTCAGTACTATTCAACTCTTTCAATCCCCTGTTACTCCATAAATAAATTCAGGATCATCCTAATAGTCTACTTCTGAATGAAACTACTGAGTAGTGAATTAAATAAAATATACCTTTGGAGCATTTTATTATATACTGTTATAACATTGAAATGTTTTCAGGGTTATATATAAACATTTTATCTTCTAGAACTGACCCTGTTGAGCAAGACTTGGTTATTTGAAGATGGAATTAACAGAATAACTTATTAACAGAAGATGTTTGGCGAATGTCTTGGAATTATAAATTTATATGGCAGAAATATGGCAACAATAATAATAATAATAATAATAAACAAGAAAATATAAAATACTTTATTGCAATTAAAAAATCCCTGACGGCTCGGCCTACAGGCACAGGTAGATTTCGAAGACGCAGACCGTGGGGCGCCTGTTTGTCGGGAATTGCGGAAGAAATGACCTTTTTTACGATAATGCGGCAGTTTGAACCGCCTACTTCGAAACCTAACTTGTTTGCAGACGGATCCGGCAGGGATTTTTTTGTTTTTAATTTTTTTTTGGTATAACGGTTGGTCCTATAAAAAACTTGTCAATA
Source organism: Maratus michaelseni (assembly GCA_963931845.1). Taxonomy (NCBI): domain Eukaryota; kingdom Metazoa; phylum Arthropoda; class Arachnida; order Araneae; family Salticidae; genus Maratus; species Maratus michaelseni. The sequence goes on from OZ007594.1 coordinate 58,429,627, forward strand.
TAAAAGTTTTAGATAATATTAAGAGGATTTATAATAAATTTAAGCGGATTTGAAATCTTGGGAATTGACGAAGTTATGAATTTTTTTTCTTCTAAAACCCCCCTCCCCCCCTCTTAAGGCAATTTTTAATTATATCAAAAATCTGTCATACATAAATTTTCGGCCCTTCTCCTAGAAGTAATAATAATTCAAACGGATTCGATACGTATCATAATTAAGAAATTATGTTTTTTTTCTGTTTTCACAAAAAGGCCCCCCCATCCCCCCCCCCCCCTGGTTCGATTTTGCCCATTAACGAACTTGACCAAGATTTTATGCCTCTTGATTTTATGTATCAGTTTCGAACAGATGCGGGAGTTGGAACCGCTTACTTCGAAAAATAACTTGTTTGCAGGCGGAGTCGGCAGGGGTTTTTTTGTTTTTAATTTTTTTTGCTATAACGGTTGGTCCTATAAAAAACTTGTCAGTATAAAAGTTTTAGATAATATTAAGAGGATTTATAATAAATTTAAGCGAATTTTAAATCTTGGGAATTGATGAAGTTATGAATTTTTTTCTTCTAAACCCCCCCCCCCCTTCCCCCACTTAAGGCAATTTTTAATTATATCAAAAATCTGTCATATATAAATTTTCGGCCCTTCTCCTAGAAGTAATAATAACATCAAACGGATTCGATACGTATCATAATTAAGAAATTATGTTTTTTTTTTCTGTTTTCACTAAAAGCCCCCCCCCCATCCCCCCCCCCCCTTGGTTCGATTTTGCCCATTAACGAACTTGACCGAGATTTTATGCCCCTTGATTTTATGTATCAGTTTCGAAAAGATGCGGGAGTTGGAACTGCCTACTTCGAAAAGTAAGTTGTTTGCAGGCGGAGCCGGCAGGGATTTTTTTTTGTTTTTAATTTTTTTTTGCTATAACGGTTGGTCCTATAATTGTCAATATTAAAGTTTTAGATAATAATAAGAGGATTAATAATAAATTTACGCGGATTTGATATCTTGTGAATTGACGAAGCTATGATTTTTTTTCTTCTAAACCCCCCCCTTTCCCCCCCCCCCCCTTGGAGCCATTTTTAATTATATCAAAAATCTGTCATACATAAATTTTCGGCCCTTCTCCTAGAAGTATTAATAACTTTAAATGGATTCGATACGTATAATAATTAAGAAATTATGAGGTTTTTTCTGTTTTCACAAAAAGCCCCCCCCCCCACCCTCCCCCCCTTGGTTCGATTTTGCCCATTAACGAACTTGACCGATATTTTATGCCCCTTGATTTTATGTATCAGTCTGTAAAAGATTAATGCAGAATTTTTCCAGTTATCGTGGTCAGAAAAAAAGTGACATATAGATAGATAGATAGATAGATAGATAGATAGATAGATAGATAGATATAAAGTTTTGAACTGGGGGTGGTTTTGGGTTGTGGGAGTCATGATCGGCGTAGATCTGCAAAAATTTTTCAAAATTTCCAACTTAGGTGAGAATGTAATAGGTAGTATTTCTTACGAAATCTACCTAAAAGCACATAAAACAATAAAAAATGTCTTACCTTTATGAGCTGACCGCTGAGGAAATTTATAAATTTCTTTCACAAGATTCGTAAAAAACAACTTTCTTTCTTCATCTGTTGGATTACGCATGCAAAATACCTGATCAGGTGAAGTTCCAAATATTTCTTGTATCTGCAGAAGTTGACCCAAAATAAGAAATCAATTATACTTACAAACATACTTTCAGAAATAAACAGTTGTTGCTTAAGAAATTTACAATAATATATTAATGCATTAAAAAGCCTTTAGTATTTGTTAAGCAAATTTAGAGATTGTTATTTTAAATAATATAAAAAGAATAATATTTTTACATGCAGAAGAAACAATGCTAAAAAATATAGGCATGAAAATCAATCTCAAAACTGTACTTTATATGAAATATTTAAGTTTGATAACCTTGGAACTTTGCGTGTATATTTCTTCATGGCTGTGTTTTCTACGTACAAATTTTATTCTTTGCAATGGTAAATATGGCTATATTATATAATAATATTATCTATTTTTGTATTTGGCCCACAGCTTTGTATATAATGTTTAACCTTCCTACCCTGTTGAAATTTTACTCAACCTTGGTAAAAACATTTCACACCAGAATTCTTATTTAAAACTATTTAACATATTTATTTTACTTAGTTACGTCGATCTTTTATTTAACCTACTTTATGAAAAAATTTCTGGCTCGAATCGAATTAAATAAATTATTTAAACGGGTCGATTAGACCCATTCAGGGTAGGAAGGTTAATTTGGCCAGCAACGGTAAATGAGTTTGACATGCCTGCTGTAAGGGAATAAAAGGAGGTGAGAATTAAGATGATTGGTATTTATTTAATGTTATTACAAAGTAACAATTAAGGCAGAAAACTTTTAAAAAATGAAAGAGTTTTAAAGATTCAAAATTGTACTAGGGGCAAAATGTGAGAAGCAAAAATTTCAAGGGCAGTGGAATTGAGATTATTATGTATTTATTGTTACAACAAAGTATTAAACAAAACAAAAAGTTTTAAAGATTTCAATTTGTGTGTGCTTGGACTAAGAGGGGAGAAGTGGAAACTTTTTTGAATGAGGAAAGGAGGGGAAATTAAATAGAAATAACAACAACAAAATAGGAATCCATTTACATAATTCATCACAGAAAATTATAATGGCTGTAAATCTATACAAGCAATAAGAATTAACAAAAAAACAAAAACAAAAAAAATTATAGAATTCAAGTAAAGAATACTTATTTAATACAAAGCTTTATCTGAAACTTCAAATCTAGGATACTATGTTATTCCTTCCCTCTTCCAATTTTTAACATTTTAATGGGAGTTAAAGAAATCAATATGGCAAGTCAGCTTTATACCGCCACTTCTTTATTATCATCTTTCTAATATTTCATTTCATAATTACAAAACTTAAAAAAAAAAAAAAAATCTATCATTTGCTATTTACCTATATATCACCTGACTGGCTTTCATGATGAGAGAAAAAACTCTTATAAAAGTCAAAATAATGACTACAACTTCAACACACACAAAACAGTGACAAGTAAATAAATAAATAAAAAAAACCAACCTTTACAGGGAGTTCTTGATAGGTGACATCACTTGTAGCGAACAACATGAGGGGAGTAGATGGGTCTAAATCTTGTAAAAGAGATAAAAATGTAGCACGAACAGTGTCAGATAAAGTTTCCCACCAATATCCAATATGGGGTAAGAAAATAACACTAGGCAAGTTGCGTTGGGCTTCATGGAAAATCTATGAAAAAAAAAGAAGGAAATTTTTTTTAAAGTAATACGGAATTAAAAAATAATGGATCTACAATAATTAAAAATATTCAATAAATTAGAAATTAGGGTAAAATTTATTATTGTAATTTTTTTTCAAAGTTGTTAAAAGCAACTGGTTTTTTGTACAGAGGATTCATATAAGCTATCAGATAACATTATAATATAGCGAAAGCATATCATATGTTAAACTATTAAATGTGAGTTTATAAAATACTAATAATACAGCTGATGCAACATAACAAATCAATTTAAGTCCCACTGAAAATTTATTGACACATTTTATGCTTAGATATCTGAATTACCACTTAAAAAAATTATAAGAATGTGGCCACAGCCAAGTTAGAAAAATATATATTAAGTAATTTTTATTTAAAGCAATATTAAGTAATTTGTGACATTATATAGCTTTAACATACCATGAAGTGAGTAAAGATGTAATGAATAGCGATTTGGCCAAATGGCTGAATAATCAATGGCCAAATATAATTTTTTTTTTTCGAAAAATAGTATATATTAATTATAATTTTTTTAAATGTTAAATTGGAAATAAAATAAAAATTGATGTTGTATTATTTATATGTTTTCAACTTTAACAGCTCAATGCACTTTCTAGAATACTTGAAGCACCTTGATACTAATTAATAAAACAAGACTTTTAAAATCTAAATTACCAATAGCATAATTTTATCTGTACATACATGCAATTCATATAAATTTTAGTTGAAATAGGAACTCATTATTATCACTGTTATATGTATTTTTTAAATTAATTTTCATAAAAAAAAAACTTATCTCAATACAAATAACTTTTGTATTTTATCCTTTATACTCTGACATATCAGATTTTCGGCAAGTCAGGATGGTATGTTATTTCCATTAACCTATAAAGAATATTCTACATTTCTACTATCCAGTCTAACATTTATCCTTCCTTACGTTCTATCTTAATGGGGTCCTTATAATGCTTATTCTTTCACATAATCAGTGATATACCACCTGAAGAAAATTTGCTGAAGAAAATTTTTTAAGGAGTTTGTGTGTAAAACATTCACTTAAAATATGAAATGTAGTAAATATATTATGAATTTTATTAATTAAAGCTACAATGCTTCTTTAAATGCACAGCAAAAAACATATTTATATAACATTATTAGCACATACTTCGTACTTAAACAACCTAACAATACAACTTAAAAACTTATATAAAATTTAAACCTGAATAGATATTTTAAGAGATATTTAATATACTGAATTATTGTTCTGCAATTTTTTGAATTAAATATATTTAAGGCTGTTTTTGAAATAATAATAATACTGCTGAACAGTGCGAATCCTGGCACATTTGCACAACATTTGTAAACAATATTAAAGTGCTTTAGAATTGAATAGCAATCATCAATTATTTCCCAATAGTTGTGTTTTTTAATCTGCTTATATCTCCAACTTTAGCCCTATTTTCTAAAAGATTCTTAGCCTTTAAAGAAAACAGAGAAATTCTATTCGACTTCTTAGCACGTGTATATATATAAATAAGAAAACCTGCAAATTTTGTGCATTTAAGAATGAAAATGACTGCATAAATGTGTAAGTATCACGTTTGGATTTGAGAAAAACTGAATCTTTTAGATTAAATATTAAAAGTATTCGACTGAAGTATCCGGCCAATTGACATTAAATATTTGGCCAACGAAATATTCGTTACATCCCTAGAAGTGAGGTCAGAATCATAAACAGTTGGATTTTCTTATTTACATTTAATCATCCATATACTTAAAGCTAACCTGCTTTTTAGTTTTTCGTGCAAAAATGCTATTTATACGCATGCGCGAGCATTCAGCTAATCAGCTAGAGGCTTTTACTATCTTCAGACGCGATGTTCCAGCCAATGAGGTGAAGGCTTTTTCCTCTCTCTAGAAGCGTATGTGTTCCATTTGGTTGTTCGGTTGTTGAAACTTTATAGATTTCTTTTATTAAGGTATTTTTTCATTTTACCGTATTTATTTTCTTTTTAAGTCGTATGTATTTTAGTACTTTGAATTTTTTATAACTAACCCTTTTTTTGAGAGAGAGAGAGAGATTTCGTGGCACGAAATTCCGCGAATCGTTTCCGATGTAAACAAACTAATTTTAAACTTTTAATATGTAATTCTGTGTGATATGATTAAATTCAGGTTTTCTCAGTGACGATCACAGTATTTTTACCAAATAATTTTTGTATTAATCAAGCTTTTTTGGTTATTAAGCATAGCTAAACACGAAAGAAAACTTTGTTATTTTAAGATTTTGATGTGAATTATTTGCGTACATTTATAAGACGAGTTTCACTGAATAATTCAAGAAAAAAAAAATCTCATCATTATACATATTTAGTTTTGCATTATTAATTATTTACTTGGCCTTTACTTTTAATATTTCAAACTTACAGCTGAATGTAACTATTAAAACATTTGAAATACTGTATTCGTAAAATGAAATTTCAGCTTAAACACTCGACAATTACTTTTAGTTATGCATTATTAATTATTTACTTGGCCTTTACTTTTAATATTTCAAACTTACAGTTGAATGTAACTATTAAAACATTTGAAATACTGTATTCGTAAAATGAAATTTCAGCTTAAACACTCGACAATTACTTTTACTTATGCATTATTAATTATTTACTTGGCCTTTACTTTTAATATTTCAAACTTACAGCTGAATGTAACTATTAAAACATTTGAAATACTGTATTCGTAAAATGAAATTAGTTTAAACACTCGACAATTACTTTTAGTTATGCATTATTAATTATTTACTTGGCCTTTACTTTTAATATTTCAAACTTACAGTTGAATGTAACTATTAAAACATTTGAAATACTGTATTCGTAAAATGAAATTTCAGCTTAAACACTCGACAATTACTTTTAGTTATGCATTATTAATTATTTACTTGGCCTTTACTTTTAATATTTCAAACTTACAGCTAAATGTAATTATTAAAACATTTGAAATACTGTATTCGTAAAATGAAATTTCAGCTTAAACACTCGACAATTACTTTTAGGTTAAATTCAGGTTTTCTCAGTGACGATCACAGTATTTTTACCAAATAATTAAAAGTACTACATGCATGCATCTATCTATCTATATTAGAAATTGTGCAGGTTTCTGGTCACTGTTTTGTTTACATATTTTAAACAAAAATTTCAATTTAATAATGCACTGAAAATTATAATGAATGCTTACAATTAAACACAACAACACAAAACAAAAAAATTCACAAAAACACATTATTTCCCCGATATTTTCCCACAACTAATCAATAAATTTCATGATATTTTATTGTGATTTTAAACCATGAACTTTAGTACTTTTCTGTTATACGGATACTATGCCAAAATGTATGTATGTATGTATGTTTGGCGACAATGGTGTCCGTATAACGGAAAAGTGCCTGAATTATTATTTTTATATATATATATAAAATATAAACATAATTGGCGACACAGCAAGTTTTCTGGATGTGAAAGGCGGAGATGAATTTCATTCATTCAATGACCGTTTTAAAAGTTTCAAGTTTGGATTGAGTGCACCTGAACATAAAAACCAATACCTATTTCTATGTTCATGATTGAGTTATTTGGATATCTTTTCGTATAGCACAGAAAATCATTTCTCCCGCTTTCGTAATACAGATAAATTCTGGTGTATTTTTTTTTCTTCTTTTTATATCATAAGTACTTTTCTACTTTAAATTTTTTAATTGTCGAGTTTCTAAGCTGAAATTTCATTTTTCGAATGCAGTATTTCAAATGTTTTAATAATTACATTCAGCTGTAAGTTTGAAATATTTAAAATATTAAAAGTAAAGGTCAAGTAAATAATTAATAATGCATAACTAAATATGTATAATGATCAGAATGACATATTAAAATGTGTACAGAATGACATGAAAATTTTAAAAAACTGAAATTTTGCACTTGCAACTTAATTGTAAATTTCATTGTTTACATTGGAAACGATTTGTGGATTTTAAGAATTTGCTGAACTTCGTGTCACCAAATTACTAAATCTCTCTCTCTCACTCTCCAAAAAAAAAAAAAAAAAGGGTTAGTTTAAAAAAATTCAAAGTAGCAAAATACATACAACACAAAAAGAAAATAAATACGGTAAAATGAAAAAATTACTTTAATAATAGAAATCCATAAATTTTCAACAACGACATCAAACGAACGTATCTCATCTTTCGTTTGTGAAGAGGAACGCTCCTTTGGCCCCCTCCACTCATTGGCTGAATTGTAAAGGGCAAAATTGGGGGACAAAATGACTACAGCATTTCTGAGAAAAGAAAAAATCAGAAAATTCACAGAAAATAATTATTTTTTTTGCAAGTTGGGTTAACTGTCTTTATGGTTCGAGTCGATTTCAGACTGAGTGTAGATTTCTGCAAGTTGGATTTGGGTTAACCCGATTTTTCAAAAGTTAGTTCAAGTTCAGTATATTATTTCAGATTAAAACTATACCTATCAGGGCTTGAATTTCAGGGCGGGATTCGCGCGGAAAATTTTGAAATCCCGCCCAAAAAAGATCATGAGCGGGAGCCTCCCGCCCAAAAAATTTCAGCATTTTTGGAGAAATTTGCATTATTTAATTTACCTGCAACCGAACGATAAATTTCGTGATTTTTTTTCCCCGCAACCGATTGACGGACTGTGTGTTTTTTCCGCGACTGATCGACGAACTTTGTGGTTTTTTCCATGACAGATCAACGAACTTTGAGTTTTTTCTGCGACAGATCGACGAACATTGCATTTTTTAAGCGACTGATCGACGAACCTTGCGTTTTTTGGGGACATATCGACGAACTTTGCGTTTATTCCGCAATCGATCGATGAAATTTTTCTTTCTTCCCTGACTGATCGACGAACTTTGCATTTATTCCGCAATCGATCGACGAAATTTGCTTTTTTCCGCAACTGATCGACGAACTTTGCGTTTTTTCCGCGACAGATCAACGAACGTTGCATTTTTTTCTGCGACTGATCAACGAACTTTGCGTTTTTTCTGCGACAGATAGACGAACATTGCTTTTTTTAAGCGACTGATCGACGAACCTTGCGTTTTTTGGGGACAGATCGACGAACTTTGTGTTTATTCTGCAATCGATCGACAAAATTTGCTTTTTTCCCACGACTGATTAACGAACTTTGCGTTTTTTGGTGACAGATCGACGAACTTAGCGTTTTTTCCGCGACAGATTGATGAACTTTGCGTCTTTTCCACGATCGATCGGTGAATCTCAATCAAGTAAAATCTAAAGTCAGAAATTTATTTAACAACCTAATTGTTAAGGGTCCCTAACACATTTAATGGAACTTGAAAAATACACTGCATATATAAAACTTAACTTTCTTCCCTTTTTTATAATAAAAATAAACATTTTACATAATCATTCTCAGTTGACTTAATTTTTTCAATGGTATTTTGTCATGTCTGCATTAATGTAATTCTTTAAATAGCACGTAAAAGAATAGTGGGGTTTAAAGATTTTTTTTCTCCCTCCCAAACATTACAACTCCCCTCCATTTAAAAATGTTGGTAGGGAGACTGTTGGGTTATATTAAAATTTTTCAACTCATTTTTATTGTTAATGTAAAATAAGTAATCTATTATGTTTATAAAGTTTTCCCAATAAGTTTTCCCAGCTCTCTCTCCAACCAATTTGCATATGTGTTATTGTTTGACTAGTTTTAAAGTTTCATAAATTAATATACATTCTCATAAATTAATAGTTTGTAATAGTTTTCTTAAATAGTAAAGTTTCTATAAAATAAAACCTATGGTATTATATAAAGTAAATGTAGTTGCTAAGTGTTACCTGCATCATGTAAAGTTGTAGCAAAGTAGTGCCAAAAAAGGTAAACAAATATGATTGCCACTACAGTAAAGTGAAATGCTGGACTCAAAATTCATCAAACTGCAACTTTAACCTCTGTTAGGTGAGATTAAACCAGTTCACCTGGATTCAGTTTCTGTGTCACTAAGAAAAGTGTTGGTATGTTTTTTTCCCCCTTGCATAATTAACCAGTTGTTAACTGCAGTTGTGTTTCTGAAACTTATCTGTAACTTTAACTGTTGTATTCTGTATTTATAGAGCAGCTGCTGATGTAGTAGTACACTTGGTGACCACATGTTCACTGTTGCTGGCTAGCTAATGTTTTTGCTTCCAGGCTTACTTAAATGCTGTGGAGTTTGTTAGAATGAGAATCCTAGTGGAATTGATTGATAAATTTTTCTTGTTGTTTACTGTACCAAGATGGTGGATATGAGCTGGGCTCATTTAATTTTAACTAATCCTTGTTACTTCATTTTTAAAGAATTATACTAATCATGTTGATTAATTTAAATAAAGAAAGTTGCATTTAATGCTAGGTCTTTTTGGAATGATTTCACCACTTTAATTTCACTACTTTAAGCACACAATAAGGAAGACACATTGACTAAAGATTCCATGGCCTAACAGAGTGGTAGCAGAGTTGCGTGGTTTATGTGTCTACCTGCAGTAATATAAATATTGAAAAATGGCTGGTGAAAGTCCATCAATGTCCTTTCCCAAGTTGGGTCAAGATAATTTTAAAGCCTGGTCTTTTAATGTCAACATGCTGCTTTGTGGTCAAGGACTGAATGAATTTACATCAAAGAATGAAAAATTAGAAGTGAAAGTTGATACAGATGGAAAGACAATAGATGAAGATAAAAATAAATTAAGATCACAGAAAGCACTGGCACTAATTTGTTTGAGTATGAATGAGGAAGTTAAAAGCATAGTATATGAAGCTAAAGATCCATTTGAAGCTTGGAAATTCTTGAAAGCTGCTTATGAACCATCTTCAAGAGCTAGAGTAGCCTCACTTAGAAGAAAGTTTATGGAAGTGAAATTTGTTCAAGCTGAAACCATGAGCTCTTATATAAATAGAGTGCTTGAAACTGTCAAAGATCTAGAACAAGTTGGGAAAAAGGTGCCTGAGGATGAAATAGGTTTCCAGATAATTGAACATTTACCGGCAAGTTACGAGAACTTGATTATGCAGTTATATCAATTGGCAGATGACGACTTCACAGTGAATGGTATTCGTCCTTTTCTATTGGCTGAATATGACAGACAAGTTAATAAATCATTTCAAATGCCTGGTCATTTTGAAAGCAAAGCCTTGATATCGAGTGGAAATCCTCATGTCAAGTCTGAATCAAGGAAGTGTTTTAAGTGTGGATTAGCAGGTCACTTGATGAAAGACTGTCGGCGATATATCCCTAACTACTCCCGCAGAGGCAGCCGTCGTAGAGTGCATCAAAAACCAAGGCTTGTTCCCAAATCTGAATCAAGAGGTGCCCATTTTGTTGCGGCTTTGGTCACAGAAGATGCCTGTACAGAGTTCTTGTTAGATTCAGCGGCAACAGACTCCTTTTGTAATAACAAATGTTTGTTTTCAAATTTTAGGTCAATACAAAGCAAAGCCAGCATTGCGAGAGGCTCAGTGGAAATAAAGGGAGTAGGTGATATTGTATTAGAGGTAAAACACGGCACTACAACTAAGCAGGTAACACTTTTAAATGTTTATTATGCTCCTTTGATGATTAGAAATTTAATATCTGTTAGATGTTTGTCAGAGATGAATTTTAATGTTTTGTTTGATAACTCTTGTGCAACTTTATTTTTAAATGATTTAGAATATTTAAAAGTACCCTTAATAAACAAATTTTACGTTGTAAGAGCAAAATGTGTAACCTCTCATGAAGTAAACATGGTAAATTGTGATAGACTGAAATTGTGGCATGAGCGATACGGGCATTTAAACTTTAAAAATCTTGTACAATTTTCAAAAACTAACAATGTAGTAGGATTCGACAAACTTAAAAGAGAAGATTTGGTCTGTGATACTTGTAATTTTGCTAAAAGCACACGGCATAGTTTTCCTGCTTTAGAGGAAATAAAAACGAGGAGAATTTTGGAATTATTACACCTCGATGTTTGGGGCCCTTCTCCAGAACCTTCATTGGGGGGAGCTAGATACTTTTTAAGTATCATAGATGATTATTCCCGCTATGCTTTTGTATATATTCTAAAATACAAGAGTCAGGTTTTTAATTACTTTAAAGGTTTTAAAGCATATGTAGAAAGACAAACCGGTAGAAAGATTAAAAGATTAAGGACTGATTGTGGGCCAGAATTTCTCTCAGATGATTTTAAATCTTATTTAACAGAACAAGGTATTAAACCTGAGAGAACGAATGTGTATTCGCCGCAAATGAACGGTGTCGCTGAACGGTACAATCGCACATTAATGGAAGGTGTCCGGTCTATGTTAATACAGGCAAAACTCCCTCCTAGTTTGTGGGCAGAACTTGTTGAAACACAAAACTACCTAAGAAATAGATGTCCTCATGCAAAATTGGGAGGTAAAGCTCCGTTAAATGTTTGGATAGGAAGAAAGTTTTCCATTCGTCACTTAAGAGTAATAGGTAGTGTGGCATTTGTGCATATACCCAAAAGGTACACTAATAAACTAGAAAAGAGGTCTAAGAAGGGCATATTAATTGGGTATGCATCAAGTACAATGGGGTATAAAATATGGTATCCTGGCACAAATAATGTTCAAGAAACTAAGCATGTAAAAATAATTGAGGGATGTTTTTATAATAAAGTTAAAACTCAGAAGAGAGAAGTTTCTTTTAAATTGAGTCCTGTTGTAGAGAATGAAATTGAAATAGGCGCTAAGGATTCGTCTTCAGTGAAATGGAACAGAGTAGAAAAAGTCAGACAAAAGGGGAAAACTGCTGGTAAAGTTGATGTTTATTATTATCCAGAAGATAACACCCGCTTAAGAAGCAAAAATGAAGTTGAGGCCTATTGTAAAAAGAAAGGTTTAGTGTTTAACCCTGAAAATTTCAATTTTAAGCCAAATAGCTCTAATCCGTCAAATACCCATGAAAATTCACAATTGCCCCATGAAAATACACAATTGCCCACTGACACTGCAGAATGTAGTGATGAAAGTTCAGAGTCCGATGCTGAGGCACACTGCATTGAAGTAAAAATTCCTAATGACTATAAAGAATCTCAGAAAATGCCAGAAAGAGGGAAATGGGTAGAAGCCATGCGAACTGAACTAGAAACCCTTAATGAAAGAGATGTATATGAGCTAGTGCCACGACCTGAAAAGAATAAAGTGTTGGGAGCAAAGTGGGTTTATACAGTTAAGAAAGATTCATTAGGAAAAATTAAAAATTTCAAAGCTCGGTATGTGGCAAAAGGATTTAGACAAGTAGAAGGTATAGACTACTTTGACACGTTTTCACCAGTAGTTTCATTTTCTTTAGTGAGATTTTTCTTTGTAACACTTGTTGTTTTTAAAGGTTGGATTTGTGAACATTTGGATATCAAGGGGGAATATTTATATGCTAAATTAACTGAGCTAATTTATGTAGAGCAACCTGAAGGATTTGTTAAAAAGGATAAAGAAAATTTTGTTTGGAAATTGAAAAGAGCTCTTTACGGGCTACACCAAGCAGGAAGAGAGTGGTTTCTAGAGTTAAACAACACTTTTATGGAATTGGGTTTTAATAAAATAGAAGATTGTAACTGTATCTATATTTTTAAATCAAAAGTAATAGTATTGGTGTACGTTGATGATTTTGCGATTTTTGCAGAAAATAGGAATATGCTAGAAGAGGCCATAAAATTAATAGGGTCCAAATTTGAATTAAAAGTGTTGGGAACAATCAAGCATTTCTTGGGTGTAAATTTTGAAGAGATAAATGGTGAATACTACATGCATCAAAAGAACTATATTGAAAAACTTTCAGAAATCTTTAAAGTGCCAAAAATACATTGCAAATTACCCTTAACTCCTGGTGTAATGTTAAATACAACTAATGATGATGAGAAAGCTGAAGATGTTCCCTATCGACAATTGATAGGTTGTTTATTGTTCCTTGCATCCAGATCCCGCCCTGATATTCAATTTGCTGTAATAGCTTTGGCTCAGTTTTCTGGTAACCCATCTTATACTCACTGGAAGTATTTAAAACAAATCTTGCAATATGTAATAAACACAAAGGACTTGGCAATAAAATTATCTAGGGTATCGAACTGTAATTTAAATGTTTATACAGATGCTAGCTGGGCTTCAGATATTGTTGATAGGAAGTCTGTAAGTGGCTTTGTTGTGTTTTTAGATGACGTGCCTATTATCTGGAGTTCCACTAAGCAAAAATGCACAGCTCTCTCTAGCATGGAGGCAGAGTATATTGCTTTATCTGACTGTGTGAAAGAATTATGTTGGTTACTAAGGATAACTCAAAGTTTTTCTTTCTTGAAGTTAATTTCAAATAAACCTACTCTTTATTGTGATAACCAGAGCACTATTAGTTTTTCCAAGAATCAAATAGAGAACAGTAAAACAAAGTATATCAATACAAGATATTATTTTGTAAAGGAAAATTTGGATAAATTTATTTTAAAATATGTATCTGGAAGTGTCAATGTAGCAGATATTTTCACCAAAGCTTTGCAAGGTGACAAGTTTTCTTTTTATAGAAGTTGGCTATTTGGTTGAGGAGAGACTCTGGGAAAAGGGGGCCATGTGTTGGGTTATATTAAAATTTTTCAACTCATTTTTATTGTTAATGTAAAATAAGTAATCTATTATGTTTATAAAGTTTTCCCAATAAGTTTTCCCAGCTCTCTCTCCAACCAATTTGCATATGTGTTATTGTTTGACTAGTTTTAAAGTTTCATAAATTAATATACATTCTCATAAATTAATAGTTTGTAATAGTTTTCTTAAATAGTAAAGTTTCTATAAAATAAAACCTATGGTATTATATAAAGTAAATGTAGTTGCTAAGTGTTACCTGCATCATGTAAAGTTGTAGCAAAGTAGTGCCAAAAAAGGTAAACAAATATGATTGCCACTACAGTAAAGTGAAATGCTGGACTCAAAATTCATCAAACTGCAACTTTAACCTCTGTTAGGTGAGATTAAACCAGTTCACCTGGATTCAGTTTCTGTGTCACTAAGAAAAGTGTTGGTATGTTTTTTCCCCCTTGCATAATTAACCAGTTGTTAACTGCAGTTGTGTTTCTGAAACTTATCTGTAACTTTAACTGTTGTATTCTGTATTTATAGAGCAGCTGCTGATGTAGTAGTACACTTGGTGACCACATGTTCACTGTTGCTGGCTAGCTAATGTTTTTGCTTCCAGGCTTACTTAAATGCTGTGGAGTTTGTTAGAATGAGAATCCTAGTGGAATTGATTGATAAATTTTTCTTGTTGTTTACTGTACCAAGATGGTGGATATGAGCTGGGCTCATTTAATTTTAACTAATCCTTGTTACTTCATTTTTAAAGAATTATACTAATCATGTTGATTAATTTAAATAAAGAAAGTTGCATTTAATGCTAGGTCTTTTTGGAATGATTTCACCACTTTAATTTCACTACTTTAAGCACACAATAAGGAAGACACATTGACTAAAGATTCCATGGCCTAACAGAGACTCCCGTCTTTGGAAAAATTGAATTTCAAGCCCTGCCTATAATATGTTTGTGTGTATTGAGGTTTGTATAGATGTTTGTGTGTGTGCTGTTTTTAATACAGACAGTTTCATTTTTCACACGAACCTTTCAAAAAATTCACATTCTTTGCGCAATGCTTTAACAAAATTCGCATTTTTTTTCGCGATTCTTTAATGAAATTCGCATTTTTTTCTGTATCTTTTTTTCGTCGAGATTCATAATTTTTTCAGCTATCCTATGACGTAATTCGTGTTTTTTTTTCAGCGATAATTTGACGAAATTTGTGTTTTTTCTGAGATTTTTTTTTTTTCACGAAATTTGCGTTATTTTCCACGATTCTTTTATGAAATTTGCGTTTTTCTGTGATCCTTAGACGAAATTTTCTTTTTTCGCAATGCTTTGATAATAATCACATTTTCTCTGCTGCCTTTGATAAGATTCATGAATTTTCAGCAATCCTTCGATGAAATTCGCGTTTTTTCAGCAATCTTTGAATAAATTCGCATTTTTCTCGCGATACTTTAACGAAATGTGCGTTTTCCAGCGATTTTTTCATAAAATACATTTTATTCCGCAATTTTTAGACGAAGTTTGGCAAGAAAGCGCTATCTTTGGGTGAAATTTCCTGTTTTGCGATTCTTTGACAAAATTTGCTCATCTTTTGTGTAAATCGCGTTTTTCTGTGGCCTTTTAACAAAATTCACGTTTTACATATCCTTTGATGAAATTAGTGTTTTTCCCGTGATCATTTGACGAAATCTAGGATTTTTTTCCCGCGAAGATTGATTATATGTTTTTAGTCTGCAGGTGCCCTAAAAAGTTTGTGACGCCTGTCGCTGCATTGCACGCATTCTGCCACGGTGTATCAAACAAACAAAATTCATCCTAAAGAATTATTGTTTCGTTTCTGGAAATGAACAACCGTCAACTCATTGGCTGAATTATAAAGGGTGAAATGTGTAGGCACTGAGTATCATCTATACTATTAATGTCGGTAAACGTCTGTCTGTGTGTGTGTTGTTGTGTCTGGCGTCTGTAAGCACAAAACTCTGCATGCAGACGACGGACATAAGTGCTTTTGGTATAAAAAAATTCGTAAGTGGAGTTTTAAAAATTCACAACATTTTGCGGGAGAAGAGGGGTGCGAACGAATTTAAAAAATGAGTCCGCATCAATAAATATTGCGGCGGCGGGGGGGGGGGGGGAGTATGTTTTGCCTACACGGGGCGGAGACTTTTCTTTGTTGACACCACTCATATGATATATCGTTCGAAAGGCCTGTGACTGCCTTTTCATGTTATGCATCTGTGTGGTCCATCCCCCCCCTGCCAATTGGGGCACTTTTCTAAATTTTGCACATACCACTCATGTTATATATCGCTAAAAAGGTCTGTGACCGCTTAATCATATTATGCATCTCCGGTGTCCATCCCCCCAATTTGCCCCCCCCCAAGGGGGTACTTTTGTAAATTTTGCACAATCCCTTCATGTTACGTATTGTTGGAAAGGTCTTTGACTGCTTATTCATGTTATGCATCTCCGGGGTCCATCCCGCCACTCCCCCCCCCCCTTAAGGGGGGCATTTTTCTAAATTTTGTTGACACCCCTCATGTCATATATTGTTGGAAAGGTCTGTGACCGCTTAATGATATTATGCATCTCCAATGTCCATCTCCCTACTTTGCCCCCCCCCTCCCCCAAGGGGGTACTTTTCTAAATTTTGCAGACAACCCTCATTTCATATATCGTTGGAAAGGTCTGTGACTGCTTAATCATATGCATATCTCCAATGTCCATTTCCCCACTTTGCCCCCCCCCTCCCCCAAGGGGGTACTTTTCTAAATTTTGCAGACAACCCTCATGTCATATATCGTTGGAAAGGTCTGTGACTGCTTAAACATATGCATATCTCTGATGTCCATCTCCCCACTTTGCCCCCCCCCCCCCCCCCCCAAAGAGGTACTTTTCTAAATTTTGCACACAACCCTCATGTTATATATCGTTGGAAAGGTCTGTGACCACTTAATCATATTATGCATGTTCCGTGTCCATCCCCTACTTTACCCCCCCCCCCCCAAGGGGGTACTTTTTAAAATTTTGCACACACCCCTCATGTTACATATCGTTTGAAAGGTCTTTGACTGCTTATTCATGTTATGCATCTCCTTGGTCCATCCCGCCATTTCCCCCTCCCCAAGGGGGCACTTACCATTTACTTGCACAACAGCGCTAAATGTGTCAGATGAAAGAAATTCCGCGAGTACATGCGCCAGTGAAACTTAGCCAATTGCTGTTCTTCAACCTAGCTTTAATTCAAAGTGGGTTTTTTATTTATTTGAATTATTCTGCAAAAGTTTCAAACATTTTAAAGCAGCTATGAATTTTATTTTTATGGTACTATCAAGTTTTTTGCCGTCAAATTTTGACGGGTTCCATCTAGTGATTTGTTAAGATATATCGTATTTTCCAGTGTGTAAAACACACCTCAACTTTTTTTGGGGGGAAAAAGTTTTTTTCCTAGCATTTTTAAATAAAGTATTAACAAAAGCATAATAATATCATCATAAATACATGAGAAATACCAAGGGGTGTGCAGAAAAAAAAATCACCCTTTAATGTATAAGACACACCTTTATTTTTAAGGAACATTTTAAGGGTGAAAAAGGGCACTTTATACACTGGAAAATACAATAAGAGAAAGTACATTTTATGTTAATTAATAAAATTAATATATTTAAATGAAAATGGGAAAAAAATTACTTGTGCACAAGCTTCTTCAGGGGCTCGGGACGTAACAGCATATAAAGCAGGTATGTCAAGGCGATGAATGGAAATGTTTTCTAGAAAATACAATACAGCAGGAGCTAAACTACCTTGACCCTGACCTTCTTTCCCAGATAATAGAAAGTAAGGGCGATGTACAATAGGAGATAACCTAAAATATATTTTTTTAAGTAAAACAAACTGCAACTTTTATTTTTTAAACAAAAATAACAAACCCTAATCTGTACGTAAAAAATACATTAATGAAAAAAAAAAAAAAAAAAAAAAAAAATCAATAAATAGAAAAAATAATAATTACAAAAAAGAATCTTAGAATTCTTACTTACATTGTT
Source organism: Maratus michaelseni (assembly GCA_963931845.1). Classification (NCBI taxonomy): domain Eukaryota; kingdom Metazoa; phylum Arthropoda; class Arachnida; order Araneae; family Salticidae; genus Maratus; species Maratus michaelseni. The sequence continues at coordinate 58,447,638 of OZ007594.1, forward strand.
ATATTTCATTATTATGAGTTACCACTGGCACAGATACTTTTTAAATATCTTTAAATAGGCTTTTAAAGTAAAACTAATAAAATTATTTATGCAACAAAGATAATTTTTCCATTATCAGAATAAATGTTAAATTAAAATGCTCGATTTTCTTCTATATAAAGGCATGTAAGTATAAAAAACATTATTTATCAATGCAGCCCATTTTAATAAGTCATTTCAACATAAGACTACAAATGAGAAATCTCTTGAAAAAAAAAAAAAAAAAAAAAAATTGAAATTTAAGAAAAAATAAATGTTTGTTTTTCCCTTTGAAGGGATTTTTTCTATTTGGAAAATTTGAAACTTCATTTATCTATACCAGCAGTTCCCAACCTTTTTTCTCTCATGTACCCCTTGCTTAGGTTTATCATTTATGTGCACCCCTTCGCACACAAACCCGCTCCAAATATATTTTTTTGTTCATTAGTTATGTTCTTATGCTAGTTACTAATGTTAAATACATTTGTCTTCAAAATTCCAATTTTCAACCCCTTATTCCTTTTGAACCACAATACAATCTCAACATAAAGTCACTCAAAACATGAAATATTATCTAAAAATTTCAAATTAAGCACTCAGTGGTAGTAGGGATGAAGCTACACCTATTAAGGCACGTTAATGACTAATGAGTTTATGCTAATGTCAGGGTTGGGTTTTTGACATGACAGTGGTAGAAACAGTGTTTTTACCGGTTTATTCTGTCAAAAACCTATCATTTTCGATTGTCCTCCAATTTATGGTGTAAGTGTAGCATACAATACATTTCTAGATTAATTTTACCTTGTTGATCTTGTTATTATTTACAATTACATTTGTTAAATTTATTTAAAAGAAGATCATTTCCTAATATGGGAAAGATTAAAATACAAGAGTAAAAGAAAAGAACAATATTTGTCCTAATCTTCACTAATATAGATTATACTAACTGCAATTAACATTAATATTAAATGATAATAAAAGGTTATTATAATTATTAAATAACATTCAATATAGATTTTTAATAAAGTACATTAAAATTATTTTAGAGATGCAAAAATGCTGTTACATTGTATGACAATAGATGTTAAGCATAGACTGGCAGTGAATAAATTTGAATATTCTTAGATATAATATTTTAAAATGCATATGTTATGTATTTCATAAATGCAATTATGGTGATTTTCATTTGCACTTCAATAAGTAGAATCTTAAAGTTTTGTTTTCAACAATGTAATAAATTGTACCGAAATTATACACATTGTTTAATCTAATACTTATAGGTTACAGGATTTTTTCAAAAAATCTAATTTTTTTAGACTATGCCAAATAGCTTAAGATTACTGTACAGATCTTCTAACAGAGATGTACACGTATTATTCTAATGCAATTCTTTTTTGTTTTTCTTGCAGGGATAAATATACTTTAGAGTCTTCTTGATACTGAATATTTCATGTAAAACAACTTAATATTAAAGATAGAATGAAAAAAAAAATGTAAAAACAAACTACAAAAAAATGGGTTTTTGACAGTTTTTGACATGACGGTAAAAACCATGGTTAAAACCGTCATGTGTCAAAAACTTGCCAACCCTGGTTGACCAGTCTAACACTAACATAATGACCTGCTTTCAAATGGGTATTAAATGAAATTGGCGAAACCAGAAGACCTGATATGATTCATGTTTTTTCTAAATATTTCTACAATTACTAGAAATAAAATAACAATAAAAGAAAAGATTGGACACATACAAAATCGTAAGATGCTATTAGGAATGGGCAGAGATAATGGCAACGAATAATCAATCAGTTTAGACATTTTCCTTCATTTTATGCGAATTTATTTTACTTTTACACAAGTCTCTCTTTTTAAACAAAAAGTTTACAGTTTTGTGTTTCTGTTTTCATTTTAATGTTATCTGCCATTACCAATCTAATTTTCACGTACCCCAGGTTGGGAACCACTGATCTATACTAATAAAAGAAATACGTTTGTCAGCAAGTATCACTCTGAAAATTTAATACAATATACTAACCTTTTAGCTATTGATAGAATATAAATTTGGTTCAGAAATTTTGAGATTTACAGGAAAAATAATCAAATTAAAAAAAAAAAAAAAAAAAAAAAAAAACCCAGTGGGTTAACATTGCACACTCTTATTTAGACTTAAATAAAAACTTGCATAAACTTATTTTTGAGCCAATACTTTAAAATTTTAATACATTAAACTAATCTTTTAGCTGTTGTTAGAGTAAAAATTTGATTTGGAAATAGTTAGATTTAGGTGTAAAATAATCAGCTTGAAAATAAATTTTCACATAAGATTTTGATGTGAAAAAAAAGGGAGAAAAAACATTGCTTTTTACCTCCAAATATCAATATTTCAGCATGAAAATTATACACAAACTATAGAAACATTATGCTTATTCATGAAAATTTCAAAGAATTTGGACAATACGAAATTACTGTGAAATCCCAATTATAAGTCCCCCCCTCTTTTTTTTTAGCAAAAACAGTTAAATTTGGGAGGGGGCTTATAATAGAGATTTTTTTTGTCATTAAAAAACAGTTAACATAAATTTAGAAGTAAAAAAGGTAAATAAGGGGATGAGAATCTTGTTTTTCAGCAATTTCCACTAAAAGAATCACCTAAATCCCCCCCCCCCCCCACCATAAAAAATTCCCAAAACAAAATTTAAAATAATTTTTTTTTTACTTTTTCTTTTTATTTGTTATTTTATTGTAAAAATTAATAATCATTCACCTAACCCCTCCTCCCAAAATCACTGCTTCCCCCTTTGCAACCCGCTATGGTACAAATATGCACAGTTTAACCTTTACAACTGAATTATTTTTTTCTGACCAATTTAATACTCTGTATACTAAAAATATCAACGTTTGACACACAATAACATCGTGTAATAAACAGACGCACGTTTCATGAGTATCCTGGACTCATTTCCTCAGTGTAAATAAACTTAAACCCTATTGTATCCCCCCAAAGACATGAAAATGAATCTAAAAACCCAAATGAAAAACAACAACACACCGAGAAACTCCTCCAATCTGATTAAGTCGGTTGGTTGGTTGTAGAGGATTCACTATGACAAAGTAACTCAACCCAGAAAGGTGAGATGTACGGTACACTTGAAAAATCATTAACCAGGGAGTTACCAAATTTATGAATATAAACTGCCTCAAAGAAGTCTAAATCTAATGGAGTGTTACATTTCTTAATAATAGTGGCTGAGTCGAAGTTAAAATTATGTCCCTCACTCCAACAGTGACAGGCAATAGAGGACTTTTGTAATTCTTTTTTCTTAATGTAATTTCTGTGTTCATTGAGTCTGAAACGGAGTTGTCGTTTAGTCTGTCCTATATAGGACAAACCACATTGACATTGGATATTGTAAATGCCCCAAAAGTTTTGATGTGAAATTTTATCCTTTAACTGTGAAAAATTTAGTTTATTAACTGGCTTAAAAACAACCTTAAAATCATATTGCCTTAAAATATTAGCTATTTTATAGCTAATGCTATTGTGAAATGGTAAAATAATGAGGTTAGAAAAAGATTCTGGGACATCAGAAGGAACAACATTACTATTTTTATTTAGACAACGAAAAATTAAACGGTTGATATAAGTCAAACTAAAACCACGATTAATAGCAACAGATCTAATATAATTCAATTCTGTACCAAGGGAAACATTATCAGAACAAATGGAAATTGCTCTATTAATAAAGAAATGAAAAGCCGAGGCTTTCTGAGAAGGGGGGTGACACGAATTAAAATGAGGGGGGAGTGAGACTGCAAAAGGTTTCCGGTATACACAGGTATCAAATGTATTAGGCTGACGTGTGACTAACACATCAAGAAAGGACAATTTATTTTCAACTTCAACTTCATATGTAAACTGAATAACAGGATCTATTGAGTTTAGAATAGTTAAGACATTTCGAAGGATGAAATAGACAGGTCCAAGAGTGCAAAAGAATCATCAACATATCTGCAATAAAATGGAAAATTTATAAAATTAAATAATTTATCCTCAAAATAATGCATATACAAATCTGCTAGGAAAGGACTTAAAGGATTACCCATCGCTAAACCATCTGACATAGAATAAAATTGATTTAAAAACTGGAATGCATTTTGTGTTAAACAAATACTGAATAACTCAATAATGTGGTTTATCTCATAATCTGGGTAATGGAATTCTTTTAATCTTAAAGTGAGACATTGAAGTGCCCCTTGGACAGGAACATGGGTAAACAGTGAAATAACATCAAAGAACACCATGCGTAATGAGAGGGAGGGGGGGAAGTTCCTAATACGGTTCACAAAAGCACTTGAATTATGAATAGTATATAAATTGGAAACTGAAAGAAAAGAAAACCGTTTAACCAAATATTTAGCGAGTGGGTAAGAAGCAGTACCAATATTTGATACAATAGGACGGAGGGGGACACCAATTTTGTGTACTTTTGGAAGAGCATAAAAACGACTGCAGTTAGCTATGGAAGGAGTTAAAGAATTTATAGTATTTTCATCAATACATGGAGAAGTTTTAATGAGTTTTCTAGTACTCAGAAGATAACTGTTAGATGGATCCCGGTGTAATTTAACATATGGACCAGATTGTAAGAGATCGTGTACTTTATTAAAATAATCTGATTTATCCTGCAACACTATTTGACCCCCTTTATCCGCTTTAGAAATAACAATGTCTTCGTTGGACTTTATTATAAGTAATGCATTACTGAGATCCTTGTTAACATTCGGTGTAAAATTCACTGCGTTATGCTCAATAGTATTTTTAATCAGAACTCTAATAGAATCCTTTTGAGAAACAGATAGTTTGCTAAATTTAAAGCTTCTCTCTACTGGAGCAATAAGGTTAGGTAAATCCGGGCGTTTAGCAAAAGAAAAATTATAATTAAGCTTAAGTGCTTCCTCTTGTGATGGTGTCAATTGGTGAGAGGAAAGGTTAACAATAGCATTATTATTAACCATTGGAAGCCCCGAAGGGGGTGTAGGAGAATAAGGGAGTAAATTTGACAGTTTTTTAACCAACGAAAGTTTATGAAAAGCAGACATTTTAATGGCACGAAACCATGATGAACGATCCAGTGTGTCGAAATTTAACATTGTGTTTCCAAGTGAAATATGTAAATGGCAGAGTTCTCTCTCAACAAAAGCCAGTTTCCCACGAGTATCCTGAATAATGGCACGAAGCAAAAGTAATTTACAGTTGTGTATAGACCTAGAGAGACGTTTAGTTAAAGGAAGATTAAACTTCAAACAAATAAAATCAGGAACAACACCAAGACGTTTACAACTACACAAAAAATGCAAATGATTTAAAAGCCTTTCACGCTTTAATCTAAGTTTGTAAAAACGGTTAAAATCAGACATGGTACAGAATTGAATTATATTAGATCTGTTGCTATTAATCGTGGTTTTAGTTTGACTTATATCAACCGTTTAATTTTTCGTTGTCTAAATAAAAATAGTAATCTTGTTCCTTCTGATGTCCCAGAATCTTTTTCTAACCTCATTATTTTACCATTTCACAATAGCATTAGCTATAAAATAGCTAATATTTTAAGGCAATATGATTTTAAGGTTGTTTTTAAGCCAGTTAATAAACTAAATTTTTCACAGTTAAAGGATAAAATTTCACATCAAAACTTTTGGGGCATTTACAATATCCAATGTCAATGTGGTTTGTCCTATATAGGACAGACTAAACGACAACTCCGTTTCAGACTCAATGAACACAGAAATTACATTAAGAAAAAAGAATTACAAAAGTCCTCTATTGCCTGTCACTGTTGGAGTGAGGGACATAATTTTAACTTCGACTCAGCCACTATTATTCAGAAATGTAACACTCCATTAGATTTAGACTTCTTTGAGGCAGTTTATATTCATAAATTTGGTAACTCCCTGGTTAATGATTTTTCAAGTGTACCGTACATCTCACCTTTCTGGGTTGAGTTACTTTGTCATAGTGAATGCTCTACAACCAACCAACCGACTTAATCAGATTGGAGGAGTTTCTCGGTGTGTTGTTTTTCATTTGGGTTTTTAGATTCATTTTCATGTCTTTGGGGGGATACAATAGGGTTTAAGTTTATTTACACTGAGGAAATGAGTCCAGGATACTCATGAAACGTGCGTCTGTTTATTACACGATGTTATTGTGTGTCAAACGTTGATATTTTTAGTATATTTATCCACACGAGATTTTTTTTTTTCATAATACTCTGTGCTAACAATAAATAAACTATCACCTAAATTATCTCCTTCTCCCAAAATCTTTGCTTCTTTCCCCCTTATACCCCTTATTTCATGAAGATTACACTCCCAACCCCTTATTTCATGCAGTTTATTAAACTCTTTAATTCTTCCTGCTCTATTTTTTATTTTTTTGTAACAATATTTAAATAACCATCTAAATTTTTCATCCCCCCACCCAAAAGTCTAAGGGTTCCGTTTATCTCACGAACCCTATTCATCCTGCTATGTTGTCTGTCCGTCACAGAGCCAGTTCTCAGAAACTATATAACTTAAAGGCTTGAAATTTTGTGTACTTATAGCTGAATACCTACTATGAAGCTGAAAATCATAAAATTTTAAAAAATCGTATTATTTTAATATAGAGAGATAAAAAACCAAAAATCTAACAGCCTTTTATCTATTAAATTTAAACATTTTTCGTTTTAGCTGTTGCCAACAATTAAAAATCCACAATAAAATCCCCTTTATATCCTGAATTAATTTTCCAGCTACTTTTTAATTGTATTTTTGCATCATTGGATAAGTTTTGGTGCCGAATAAACATAGGAAAGAGGAAAATAATTTTTATAGTGTTTTAGTGGTTAATTATGCAACTGTAACCACCATAAATTTTTTTACCCTATGATATAAAATAAAATAGTAAATTTCAAATAGTAAACTTCAAATAAAATATAGGAAATGTTCACATGTAGAGTATAGAAAACAATAGCAAATAATAGTACTAAATAACTGGTAATAAACCACTAAAATTACTCAAATGAAGAACAACATGCATGTCAATTCTATTGCAAAATGGATTTCGAATGTAGCGTGGCAAATGTAAAATCCCTACAATGCAAAGAAAGAGGATGTGTGCTTGAATTTGCCATCTCCTACCTGCTGTCAGAAATACACTCTTTGTGCCATTGTGAATACTGTTAGGAAAAACGGTCATATTACGAATATATAGGTGTTTTATTAAAGTGGTACTTATAAGTACTGTCAGGATAAAAAGGATTAAAGATTTCCACATGAAAAATGAAATAAAAAGTTTCACCAATTGAAAAAAGATTAATATGACATCATATTGGTAATAAAACAGAAGTTTTCAAAATTTTCTCAATAATACAAGGAGTATGAGTATGTGTAAGTACAGAAAACAGGTTAATATGATGTCATTAGAGAATTAAAAAGAAAATTAATCTGACATCCTATTGGAAGTTTAACAGATTTTTTCAAATGTTTGAGAATAATACAAAGAGAGTATCAATATGAGTAATAGAGAAAGTAAGTAGATATGACGTCAACAAGTGATTATAACTTCATATGAGTTTGAGGAACGTAGCGTATATTTTTTTAATAGAGAGTTTTAAAGATTTTAAACCTTGTAGACTGAGGGGAGTGGGAGGGAAGGAGTGGTGTACATTTTAGAGGAAGTGGCGGGGGAAGTAATTTAGATGATTGATTATTTACTTATTGTTACTAGAGACCAACAAATAGGACAGAATATTTTAAAATAGTGTCTTAAAGATTTATATATATATATATATTTTTTTTTTTGCTTTAGGAGTGTGGACAAGGGGGTAGAGCAGACAATTTGAGGCTATAGGGAAAATTTAAATGGCTGATTATTTATTTATTGTTACCAAAGAGTAACAAATGGAGCATATAAATATTTTTTTTTATAAAGAGTTAAAGATTTCATTTTTTTTTTCTGCTGGTGGAGACAAAGAGGGGGGGAGCAAATATTTTGGGGGTATAGGGATAATTTAAATGGCTAATCATATATATTACTTCTACTGTCAACATCCCTTTTTCTATGGATTTACGAAACACACAGCAACGAATGAGGCATCATTCGAAAGGCTTTTGATGAGGCTTCAGACATAGTACACTCACATTTCGTTAAAGTATGTTTTTTGATTGAAAATTGCCGTTAATTAAAATTTAAACTGCATTGTTTTCATAAATGAAATGAAAGGTTTTCCTCAAATAAGTGTTGCTACAAAAATAAAATACTGCATTGTAAGATGCTCAACATATTTGATTGTAACAAAGATTATAAAAATAAATAGTACCAAAAAAAAAAAAAAAAAAAAAAAAAAAAAAAAAAAAAAAAAAAAAAGACATTAAAAATTACTACAAAGTAAAATTACTACAGATTACCACAAATTGACTCTGTTGGCAAGTAATGCTCTGCTATAGCAGAAGTTGAGTGCATGACTTTTTCCGAATCTGATCCAATAAATAGTTAGAAAATTAAATTGACAGTTTTGTCAACTGCACTTATCGTGTGCTAATTACTTGATTTTATATCAAGTTACAGAATTTGTCAGGAACTCTTGGCCCACCCTGTATTAACATACAAATCCCTCCACCGTAAAAATATAGTTCTTCAAATGAAGCGAGTGTACCAGAGAAATCTTGGGTAAATTTACAATTTTGATTTTTTCTTTTTTTCACTGATTGTTTACATCATAAAAGTTTTTAACGATTAAAACACTGTTTTTGGGTTCTCCCTACAACAATCCTAGAAACCGCATAAAGAGAGAGGAAAATTGCAGAGTAGTGACTTTCTCGCCAAACAGATAGCGCTATGACACTTGATGAAAATCGTTGAAAATGAAATATTTTAAAAGATTTTTTTTGTTGAATTTTTAAAAATGTACAGAACCAATTTTGATGAAATTTAAATGGAACCAATTCGAGAGTATCTTCTTTCACTTAGAAAAAAAAAGTAACATGAATCGATCACATAATTTCAGAGTAATCAGTGAACATACATTAAATAATAAATAAAAAATGCATACACGTTGAATTGAGAACCTCCTCATTTTTTGAAATCGGTTAAAAAGGACACTACTGAAGCAGAAAAAGGATATTCAGCTGAATGGAAATTATTTCAGCAGAAAATACACTTGTATTATGCTTAATAAGAATTAAAATGAAATATTTAAATATGATAAATAAATAACATTTATTTTAAATGATTTCCTTATAATAAAAACAAATAAATTATAACATGGCAATAATTCCTTACATTTTTATTTTAACTAATATCACAATACATTTTCAAAATTATTCTTTTATTCAATTTTTCCACCAATATATTGTCAATATCAACTTTTCAAGAAATTTTATTGACACTAATCAATTAACACTCAGTGAAACCAAGAAAAAATTAACTACACCTCTGCTGTTGATCACAGCAATATGTTTACAATACACAGAAGTCTTCTTCTACTTTGTAAAAATTAGCTAATTCGGTCATTTTATCAGTATGCTTGCTAAAACTTGGTGTGTATTTCATTATTTTTTAGCAGGGGTCGATCCAGGAAAAATTTGGGGCCTGTTTAGGGCACCTTCACAAAAATCTATTTAATAAAATGGGCCCCTTTACAAAAATCAATTTGATAAAATGGGTCCCTTCAGAAAATTCTATTCCATAAAAACTTACTATTTATTATTTATTTATTATTTTGTGATGTTTTAAAATGTGTAATTTGTAAACAAACAAGTTCACCAGAGCGGAAAACTTCAGCAAAAGGATTTAAAAAAGTTTTTATTTATAAATGCTTGGTTCGAATTTGATTAACTGGATTTCAACTTTCGTTGTAAAATGTTATTTTTCAAAAAAATATAATAAATTTCACAAAATGGGCCCCAAGAAAAAAAACCTGCATCGACCCCTGTTTAGAAAGTCAGGGATGGGAACACTAAGCAGTACATTAACATATACTATTTCAAGTGTATGACATAAATACATTTTTAATTCCTTAAAAGGGCAGAAAAGAATTAAAAAATAAAAAATAAAAATTATTAATATTAATAAATAATTTCAGAACTTGATGCATAAAAGAAAATTAAATATAAATAAAGGAATTTATTTTACTTTTTTTTTTACAAACTTACCTTATTAAGTGTGATTTGGCATCTAAAAATGCTGATTCTTTTGAAGGCTCAAGATGCAAATTTTTTAATTTAGGAAAAGTATCTTGATAAAGGCATCCTTCACTATCATCTGAATCAATATCTACAGCAGATTTGCTTGGAGAATTACTTGAAACTACGGCTAACGAAAGCAAAAAATTAACATGCCATAAGGTTTCTTATTGAAACAAATTAATTTAAATGACAAGCAAATTATTTCAATATAATGGAAGTACACAGCAAAAATAGATAAATAAAAGATCATAAACAAATATTTTTTGGAAATTTCTGTTCCTCTCCCCCCACTCCCGATCATCAGTATAATTGATTTCTAGATTCTGCATGTCTTGTGATTAAATAATTAAATGTTACAATGGTGTCACATCAATGCTCAATAGAACCCATAATCATAAAGCTTAATAAAGGTTATTATTATTTTAATAGCTGAATATACAATTTTTTAAAAGGAAAGATTTCTTTATTCATATATTCTAGCTTCTACATAGATGCATTTCTTGCTTTTCGTTATGGTAATTTTAAAATTTTGATAAAAAAATTTTCAAAACTATACAAGTATGTAAGAATGGATTTCTAGAAATGTAGGTGCTGAATCGCTTCAATTGAATAGTTCATATATATTTCTGATAATAACAAATACATATATATTTTTGAATTTATTTTTTTTTCATTTATTCAAGTTTGAATCCAGGCGGTTCTACCTCGTGTAAAGTACAGTATACACTAGTAAATCTGCAGATCAAGAGCCTCAACGTCAGCTCTGAAAGTCATTATTTTTTAATCTCACTTTATAGTATTTAGTATCTTACAATCCGCAATTTAATTTTTTTTTAAGGTTACATACATATTTATAGGCATATAAAATACTTCAGAGGTTTCAGAAATTAGAAGCGTTAAATTAAATACAATTTATGCAATGATATTCTGAAATTCTTATGAACTTCTAACCAAAAACTTTTCGCGTCTCCATAGTGAGCCTTCACAGACGTAACGGCAATAAAAATAAATCATAGCAGCCAACTTTCTTTTTTTTTTTCCCCAAGTCACATAAGCATATTTCAACCGGAAAATTTATTTAATAAATGGAAAGCTATAATTCCTACATAAAAGAAAAGTAACATTTTATAGTTAAAAAAAAAAGGGGGGGGGGTCAAAGTAGGTACAACTGACTTTAAGAAGGTTGGTAGCTATGCTAAACACTTTTTTTTTTTTTTTTTAAATGGACGAGGACACAAACTGTAAAATAAATAAATAAATAAACAAACAGCCCGGGTCTGTTTTTAAAACCGCTTGTATTACTGTTTTTAAAAAAGGTGGTAGCAAACAAGTAATCGGAATTTAACAAAAATACAATAGACCAAAAATGTACAATTTTGGCCCTATATTGAATTCTGAAGACTCAGAAAATAGAAGGTAAAAATTTTTACAATTTAGGTCTCCCAGACCTGAAAAATAAAAGCAAAAATTTTACTATTTCTGCATTAATTTGGTTCCCACAGCTTCAAAAAAATTTAACATTTTACACTTTCTACACCATTAATTTTACTACTTCAGGTCCTGTAGACTCAAAAAATCCAAATATCGAAATCGAAAAGAGGAGAAAAAGGAAAAAATACAATTTTAGTTCCCGCTAGCTTGAAAACAAAAGTGAAAATGTTAAAATTTAAAAATTATTTTGGGTCTGGAGAATACGAAAAAAAATCTGCAGATTTGAAAGAAAAGGTAAAAATTTTACATTTTTCTGCATTAGTAATTTTACAATTTTGGATTTATTTCAGGTCTTGCAGACCCAAAAAATCTGAATATCAAAACTGAAAGATAACTCAGAAAAAAAAAATTAAAATAAAAAATTTACATTTTTTAGATCATGCATACACAAAAAAAAGTAGAAAATTTACAATTCCCGTGTTACTTTTGGTCCCACAGATGCAAAGAATCCAAGGGAAAAAGGTTTCCATTACAGCATTATTTTGGGTTCTATGCCCCTGCAGTTAGATTTACAATTTCTGCAGATCCCCCCCTCCCCCCTCCCAAAAAAAAAAGAGTACATACTAAATAGAAAATTTAGAATTTTCAATTAAAAACTATTTTCATCTACACTGTACAGCGTGCTTCTTTAAACTTGGGTAGCCCGAGTTTGATTGCCTGGTATAAATAGTCCAAAAATAAAAATAATTAATTTTACAAATTTAAAATTACATATTGGTTTAATTTCATTTCAAACTGTCTAACAATAAACTTGGCTTGTTTTAACAACTTTGACGCCACAGTCCGATTGAAATAATGTAATTAATTCTACTCACCCAATTTATCTCTATTTTCAAAGAAAGGAAAGATTTTTGAAATTTTCTTGAACACATGTTGTAGCATACTTTCTAACAGTGGCTTTACTATTGAAGAGAGAGGTTTAGCTGAAAAAACAGCACTACGCTGAACAGATGGCTTCATTTTTTTCATTGCATTGAAAAAATCGATGGGTTGGACCTAAACATATACAAAAGAGAATACTTTCAAACTTAAAAACTTGCTCATGATTAATTTTTGACCTAGCTAACTGCAGCTTTAAGTAGATGAGTTACAATTAATGAAATAATAATGGTACTTACTTGGATGGTTTCCACATCTAATTGCAGTTTCTGTTTAGATTTATATATTTGGGGGTAACGACGTCTAAGAGCTACTAGAGCAGCTTCAGAACAAAGAGCTTTCAAATCTGCTCCACAATAACCAGATGTGCAAACAGCTAATTCTGAAATCAGAGAATCAGGCAAAGGTGGAATCCAATCTTGTGTTATTATTTTCAAAATCTGCTGACGAGCCTATAAAATTATTACATAGTGCAATGAGAAAATATAATAAAGTAATGTAATAGTCTTGAAAACATATAATCTGAATAAAATAAAATTTCAATAATGTTGACTTTTGAGCACTTATATACAAACCAAAACTGAAAACAAAAATTTTAAATAAAAAAAAATAATAATTTTATCTCATTTACTATTCTACAGACAAATTAAGATAATGCTTGGTGCAGTACAATATAAGCAGATAAAAGAATGTTTTAAGCACCAGAACTTTTTAACTATTTGCAGACTAGTTTCAGTAGCATTCAGAATACCATTCTCAGTGCAGAGAATGACATTGACGAGGAAAGCTTTAAGAGTACATTTTTTGAATCTAATTATTAGAATTCTGCAAAACCAAATACAAAATTACTGTGGATGTGGATAATTATACGATTTGTTATGTAAAATTTGTCAACAGCGAAGATGTTTAAATAAAAAAATAATAATAAATAAATAAATAACAATAATAAATTTAAAGATGAGAACAATTTTAAAAATTGAAAATGCCACTGGGATTGCTTGCATATCCTATGGTCATTTGGTTGTAGATAAATACAGGATAGACTGAATTTAAATCAAACAAAGACAAATATCTAAAATGGATTTCCTTGAATCCAGTTGAGAATGCTCTTTAATATTTTTTAAAGAAAAAAAAGCCTTGTTTAAATACAAAATTTTAATAAAAATTTCACAGTAAAATATTTAGTAAAACCAAGTTAAGATTTTTTTTTCTGTCTCTTCGCTTAAAAAGAACAATAACAAAGAACTTCTAAGAACTTTACATTTTACAAGTTATAAACAATTATTATTATTTTTTTTAATCTGTGATAATTTTCTTCTTCTAAATTCTTTACTATTAAAACAATTTATGCATAAAAATATAAAACTAAATTGAGTCAACAAATGTCAAAGAGGATGGCTATAAAAATGGCGAAAAAAGTTCTCTGATTTCCATTATTAACGATACACATACAGTATTTTTAAATATTTGCCGCTTCCTCTTATAACGCACTTATCCAGCTTGCTAAAACCCCATTTGGGAGAAAAACATAAAAATTGCACAATATTCATAAAGTACTGGTTCAGAGCTTCATAAATACGAATTAAAAATTTTGTCCAACAACACTTCATATAGTGGTCAATGAATATATGGCAACCAGAAAATATCCTCATTTCCTGAAGAACGTTTAATTCTACGACATATCTATATCTGACAGGATAGCTAATAGGATTAAGCTGGCCACCTGATCAGCTTATGCTAATGTACCATAAAAATCTCAAAAATGGTTAAATTGCCTTCAATATAAGTGCTATCCACAGAAAATGAGGACATCTGATCACCTTAATTTGTGTTAAATACCAGAAACTCATATCATGTGCATCTTTTTAAAAAATATATAAAAATTTTACTTTTCTGTATCGCATACTATTATTTTTGCTTAAATATCACCTGTTTGTTGATGAATCAGTCTCATGTGAAAACACAAATATTTTCGCATATAGACAAATTTCCCTGATTTTCAAGTACTTTCACGAAATTCCCTGATTTTTCCAGATTGATAAACCTCCCTGATTTTTCCCCGATTCCCAGAATCTGTAGCCATCCTGTCAAGATCTTATTACAAAAAAATGACAGTGCAATAAATTAAAAAATAGGCATTTAATTTTTTAAAGGAAGATAAAATAAAATACCTGGAATGGTGGCAATGGAAAACAAAGTTCTCGATCAAACCGACCAGGACGTCGCAGAGCTGGATCTATTGCATCTAACCTGTTAGTGGCTCCAATAATGACAATTTCACCTCTGTTGTCTAAACCATCCATTAAAGCTAGAAGGGTGGATACAATTGAACTATGGATTTGGTCTTGGCGAGTGGAACGGACTGGGGCTAAACCATCTATTTCATCGAAAAATATAATGGAGGGTCGCATAGAATAAGCCTGTAAATTAAATTAGAAACATTTATAATAAACAGCATTATATATATATATATAATTCAATGAAAAATATTAACAGAATTTTAGGTAAAATAATCATTTAGAATGCCCAATGCAAAATAAAATATATAAGAGGAGAAGATGTGCGTTGGGACACTGTCAATTCCTAAGAACCTATTAACTAGAGGCACACTTTATTTCTATTTTTAGTCATATCACCCTGCAACACATTCAGCAAAGTAACAGACATCATAAAAAAAAAAAAATCCTAAATAAATGATGTGGTGGTAAAAAAAAGTTTTTCTCTCAAAAGTAATTTTTTTTCTTTTTGCTTCTTTTTCTGCCATTGCATTTGTAATACTATTTAATTTTGTAGCAAAAAGACAAATTTATTCAACATAAGTAAAGGAGATATATACAGAAGTAAATAAACCAATTGAACTCTTAGTACACTAGTCTATTGATGTTGGTAACACATCCAATTTTCACAGGTCAGAATGACAGATTAGGTAGCTGGTTTTCCCAAGTTGGTTTTAGTTTTAAATCATATAATATTAAACTATCAGTACTTTCACCGGATTTAGTTTTTATATTACCTAGGACATTTTAATTTGTAACCTTAAATAAATAATTTGCGCATTTTATGTTTGCAAAACACAATTTTTGTTTTTATTATAAAACATCCTAAGATACAACTGTTGTGGTAGTTCTATGCTTGTGATTTATTTTAATAATGCTATTTTGGTTTAAATTCCTAAAAATACTATATGTTTATTTTTCTGCTAATAAATCCCATCAATGGCTTATGTTTTTATTTTCATTTTCATATCTTGTTTTGATACACGATTGACCAGTTTCACAGGTAATTTTAAATTTTAAAGTTTTAGCATAATTATTTTTCTTTGTTCAATGATGTTTTCATCTAATTTCTGTTTATTGTTTACTTAAAGTTATGGAATCTTTTTCATTGGCGATTCAGCCAAAGTTTTTCTAAAATTAATGTAAACTAACTTAATTTTATTAAATTATTAGCTTAAGCCTTCTTTCTTTTTATTACATTAAATTTGTTATTTTCTACTATTAATTTAACTACTATTAAACGTTTTTCTAATATTAAATTTGTTTTCTAATTAAAATCAGCTAATTGGTATAGAACACCAGAAATTAATTTTTATTATTTTATAATTTTTATTATTTCTAAATATTATTAATTTAGTATCATTTAATGTGTCTTTTTATTAAGATTTTAAATCTCTTAATTGTTTCCAAAATTTTTAATTGATTCAGTTATTAAGACTATTTTTCTTAACTTGGACTGCAATCTCCCTTTTGTTGCCAAAATCAACCTTCCCCCCATGTTAGTACTCGATGTTGTATTCAGATGTTCCTTGGAGAATCAGTCACTTGTGGATTGATTGGTCAGACGAATGCTCATGCTTAGACATTGCTATACACCTCCTCCCCCCCCCCTCCCAAATAAATGATCATTGAAAAGCATAGCAAGCTTCGGACATGGCATTAGCATTTTTTTTTTAAGCTAAGCTGAAAAGGATGTCACTACAGTCTTCTACTTTTTTCTTTTTACATCGGAATCGCTAGCACCATAATAAAACTAGTCGTTGGGGGCCACCGTAATACTTTACATCATGGATATGCATAATGTAAAATATTAAAATAAAAATGTGTAAACTACTTATAAAATGCATTGCAATTCAAATAAAATCATGGCTTGATGACGTCATAAACTTTAAAGGCTCGATTACTGAATTGCTTGAAAGAAACCTCCTTATAACTCCAAAAATAATAATCCTATTAACTAGCGGTTTATTGCATCTGATTAAGCGTCAAATTTTCAATTAAAATATATCTTTAAAGTGAAATATGGATGAAATACAGGGTCATGAAAAATCGAAGAGTGTGGAAAATAGGATTCCAAATATCTCGGCAACTAATTGTCCGATCAACTTCATGCTTTATGCAAAATTTATGTTTTTTTATTGTCT
The DNA here is from genome assembly GCA_963931845.1 of Maratus michaelseni. Classification (NCBI taxonomy): domain Eukaryota; kingdom Metazoa; phylum Arthropoda; class Arachnida; order Araneae; family Salticidae; genus Maratus; species Maratus michaelseni. Next base: position 58,464,673 of record OZ007594.1, read on the forward strand.
TTTATATTAATTTCTTAAAATAAACAATTTCGAAAAATTTTATATACCTTTTATCAGAACGAATATTTTGAGAGTCCGAAAAAAATAGTCGGTTAATCGAGGTTATTGAAATGAAATAGGCTTCTTCCCATTATTACATACTGAGTACATACCAAATTGCAAGTCTCTATCTCAATTTTTTCGGGAGATAGAGCGTTTACAGACACACAGACGGACGGCAAAATTTTTTTTCTAAAAATATGTTTTTCGGAATCTCCAGTGTCTGAAACGTGTAAATCCGTCAAAATTTTTTTTTAGATTTTCAAAACGATTACAAGACTTACCCTATACTACATATGATGGGTAAGTAATTAAGTTTTAGACAGGTTTCATCTTAGCAGGTATGATTGTATGGATTTTCTACATTCAGGACCATACAAATTTTCTGTTTAAGACAGGTTTCGTTTTCACAGGCGTTACTTTACAATATTATGTCAATGAGGAATTTGCACACATGAGGTAATCGGTCAACTTTATATTTTTCTGATAATTCCAGGCTCATAAATTTCAAAAATGTTCTCAAAAATGTAAAAAAATCGTTCAATAATTGTTAAATTAGGTTTAAAGTTACGAGAAAACCACGCGACTTGAAAACGCTGCGTGATTGGCTATGATGTCACTGTTCACGATGTGCCAATGTTTACATTTTGCTTGCAAGCGGCGTTTTGGTTCTCGGCTCGGGTTTTGCAAGCATTTTGAAATTTTTTATCTCGAAATTTATTTCTACTTTGGTCTTTACGATATTTTTATCAATCTCTCATTTTCGTTGTATCTCACTATTCTAAAAAAAAAGTACTTAACTAATGCTGATGCCGCTGACGTAATTGAATTTATTGTGACATTTTGATTTTCTCGGCTTATAATACAGTAATTATTGCATATAACAACATGAAAACATGTAGTTTTATAGAGAAATGTATAATAAATACGCTGAAGCAAGCAGTTTTTAAATCGAAGAATCATTTTATTAGCTATTTAATGTTAAAATTGGTCAAAATAGCTCATTTAAAAACTTTTATAGGATCAAAAACTATGCATAGCAATTTAATAATCTTTCGTAAGCATACTTGACTAGATTGTGGTGTGCAATATGCAATTTTTTTTTAATTTGTTAAATTTTTAAAGTATTTTTCAAATTTTTCATTCAAAATTTCATTATTTAAATAAAGATTTAATTCATAGTTTGAAATAACATTTTATTTCCCATTGATACCCGTTTTAATATAGGCTAAATATGTAATAACATTTACAAAACTTTTCAATCGAAACATTTGTTTACACCCGATTGTAAAAAAATAAAGAAACTTCAAAATAATTAAATTATTACGTGCGCAAAGCAATGAATGTTAAAAATCACTCCTAATTAAAACGATATATATTTAATTAGGCCATTATTAAATATGATGTAAAACGTCATATTTACATCATATAAACGATTTTCTTATAGCATGTAAAATAAAACTTTTTTCTAAGCATTATAAAACTTCGGGAAGCAGCGACAGTTTTAACTTAAGACTGTTAAATCCAAAGAGATACTTTCTGACACATTTCTGAATTCATTTTTGTTAGGAAACGCATGAAATAGGCAGGTGTTCTTATTCAGAAACTATGTAATCAAAGAAGTTTTCTCTTTTTTGGGAAGGGCTGAAGATCTTTCAGAAAACGCTGTCAAAGTCAGCGTTTTGAACTGAATTCTCGACACGGCAGCACATGAAAAGGGAAAAACGTATGTCACGTGATACAAATTGGTTATAACTTGATAAGTAATTTATTTATTAAAAAAATTGAAAACTCATTTCGATTTCAAATAGCTTCAATAGTTATGCCTGCCAATGTCATGCTTTTGCGTTTAAAAATGAATCGCGTTGTTGAGAAGGCCATTTTAGAATCACCTTAACTATTTTATAACAGCTGATTTTAAAATCTTTAATTGATCTTTCTTAACTAATCACGAAAACAGACGTCAGCTTTTGCGACAACAGTGGATGCGGTCTGGGGCGCCGAAAATCCTCCACTCAAAGGGAAATAAACGGCAATCTATTACAGGACATCGCCACCTCTTGTGATAATATCATTTAACCTTCCATAATCAGATAAAGTTTTTTAAACGAAGAAAATTAGCGTATTTTTAAAGCCTGTGGGGGTCTGGATGGGAGTTGTCGAGCATAACTGTTAGGAAGGCATATATATATATATATATAGATATATAGATAGATAGCTTTATAGATAGATAGATAGATGTGTGTGTGTGTGTGTGTGTGTTTATTTATATCTAGTTCAAATGCATAAATATCTTATTATTTTTACTAATCAAAGCTTATATTTTGATTTCTGCTAAAAAATAATGACGCGTCACAGAAATACATTTCTTTTTCAGGTTAATTATAAATTTCAGTCTTTCCTTTATGCAAAAAACATTAATTATATACTGGTATCTGACTGTTTGGACATCATATCAAATTTGTAATATATTATATATATAGATTGTTGTATCAGTGCTTTATATATGTGTAAACGGATATTATAATTATGTTTAAATAAAAAGTGATAAAAAAGTATTTATACTTCTGAAATTATTTCCACCTGGTTAAACAAACAAAAATATGAAAGGTACTTTAACATTGGGGTTTGTACTGTTATATTAAAAAAAAAAAAAAAAAAAAAACTAGAATCAATACATCTAAGTTATAAATTAAAAGAAGCCATCATGTTTGGTGATAAAATTTATCAACACATTATTGTTTTGAGTTAAATTCCAATTAATTTATATTTTCATTCAAAATATATTAATTTTATTAATTAAATTAACCAAAACAATCATTTCCTTACTTTATATTTTAATAATGTATATAAATGAATCAAGGAGTTTTGTAAAATTATTGTAACGTTAGCAGATTACCCTTAAATTCTCAAATATCTGTCACACATTAACAGAAATGCTTTTGCCTCTGTAGTATATTGAATGATTTATAAAAATCATTTTTTTTTTCTAATAAATAATTATTCTAACACACAATATTGTATAACTTATAACTGGTATAAATATTTTATATTGGAATCATTTTTTTTCTTTCAAAATTTAAATGCCAATGGAGAAAATCAAACTTACTTTAACTGTTTTTCTATTATACTATTTTTTTAAAAGGTATTAAAAAATTAAGAATAACTTTTTTGTAGTTTGCGAGTTGTTTAGATCTTTAGTACATTTGTATTTTCTTAAAGATTCTATTAGTTTTGATAATGTAATACCCACGAATTTTATTACAAGAAGAAAAGAAATCCCTCAAACGCGCTATCCAAAGCGTAAACAAATGCTGCGTTTCTCTCCTTGTCATGAACTATGACGTCACAAGACTGGCGTAGTAAAAAGTGTCGTTTTCGGAACATGGTAAATAGTGCGTTATAAAAACTGTCAAAAGTCAACAATTACAGCTCAAAATTAAAAAAAAAACATACTGTTCTTCTTATCTTTCTATTTTCTATTATATAAAAATAAAATTAGAAAACGTGAAAATTCCTCATTATTTGTAACTTTGTATCCCCCCCCCCCCACCCCAAAGAAGACTATTTGGATCAGCCGTTGTGTGCAATCCCAATTTTTAAATAAATTTTTGGCATAAAAACTCTGCAGCATACACGAGTAAAAATGTTATTTTGATTTTTCCTATGCTGTTAAATTAAAGGCTGAAATTTTAATGGCATTTGACAGAAAATGTCAATAGCAGGCATGTATTTGTTATAATTCCTTTTCTGGATTATTTTATAGTTAACTCATTAAATTATAAAACTTAGATATGTATTACCCCTTTTAATTGATATGCACTGTTATGTTACTTCATTTATTCTATTTAAATTTTAATTGCTTAAAGATAACATATGAAAAACTCTATACAGCAAAATTCTCCTCTTCTAACATCCTTTTTGTGCTTTGCTTTTTAATGGGATGGAAGAGAGTAGCATATGGAAATACTTTTTACTATCAAATATAAATTTATTAAAAATATTAAAATTTTGTGTTGCTATCTATTGAAAATTTTATACTTAAAATGCAGTAAGTTCTCTGTTTAACAAATTTCAATGGACCAACAAAAATAGTCATTAGAGATCGGAAGGTGGGAAAAGGAAAAAAAAAGAGTAAAGATTTCCTATCACACTTGTGAGATTAAGACAACTAATACATTTTATATATGCAGAAAATTTTATTGTTGCGTTTAAAAAATTTTTAACAACTCTTATTTTTATATTTTAAACATATTGAAAAATCAAAATCAAAGGAAATGCAGCGTAAGATAAATGTATACCAATAATGAAGAATATTAAAAAATATACAAAAATGTGCAATGCTTTAATATAAATTTAAGTGTACAAAATTACATAAATATAAAAAATAGTTGAAAAAAAGAAATAGAGTTTTGCTGTTTTAATTGTGGCTGTATTTTCATAATTTTTTTCCCCAGTTTTTTTCGAAAGATGACAGGAACTGTCATCTGCATTATATATATTAATGTAATAATTACACACATCTCTCAGATCATAAAAATAAAAATACCAGAGACAGTTGAGATCAAAGAATCCAATTTCACTTTTTAAATATTATATTGTTACTGAAAAATTTTGTCAATAAACAGAAGTACAACCATCATTACCACATTTGCTTCCATATCCAATACACTGAAAGCGAAGGGGTCAAACAAAAATATTTTTAATATTGTTCTTATGAAAATTTTTCCAGAACTGCAAAATAATGTTGCTAAGCAAAATTCCCTGTTAAATGGAATGTGATAAAGAATTTACTGAAATATCAAGCAAAAGTATGGAACAAAACTTAAAAGATGATAAAAAGTCCTTCCGGCCTGTACCGGGAGGAAAAGGTAGCTTTCCTCTATCTTAGTTTTAAAATTTTAGCTAATGTTACTCGTAACAGCAAGCTAAAATGCAAAGAAACGTTTACAAAAGATTCGTTAATACTGAATTTGAATAAGAAATTCACCTAATTATTGAGCAATAGCCAAATTGGCTTCATTTATGAAGACTTATTTTGGTCACCAAATTTGGAGATATTTCGCCAAGTGTTGCCAATTTTGGCGCTAACGGATATGAATATATAGTTTTATGCGTATGATTGGGAAAATTATTACAACAATGAAAGAAAATAATTTGTAAGTAATCACGTTAATGTGCTGTTTTGTTTCAAAATGTCAGCCACCCTAGAATTTCAAACTGCTCTATCTCAGCCATTTTTTAACATAGAGGTAAACCAAAAAGTGCTCTGGAATCCTTGTATCAAGGCCTAATACGTAATTAAAAAATAAATTTGAATTTTTAACTTTTTTGTATATTTATTTTAGTTTTAAATTTTTAAATGACCGCCATCTTGAAACAAAATGGCAGACCAAGCTGGCCAACGAAATCGGTCGAGACATTGGTGAGCTTAATACACACAATTAGTTTCATCAAAATCGATTTATAAATACGAGCGTTATCGTATGACATAGGTCAGATATATATATATATATATATATGGATATATCTATATATATAAATCAACACTTGAACGGAGGGTGGTTTTGGGGTCTGGGGGTCATGATCGGTGAAAATATATCGAAATTTTCCGGAACTGCTTTCCTCCGAACGGCTGCAATAGGTACCTTTATACTTTTTTGTATTGAAAGCTACCTAAAATTCCACAGCAACAGCATAAAACAAATATTTCTTTATTAGGTAAATATAACTTCACGATTACTTAAAGAAAATTGATTACATGACAATGGAATGATAATGATTCCACGATGATGTTTTAAATAAAAATTTTTAATACAAATACATAATTTTTAAAAGATCAATAAGTACCATACCTGATCAAAAAGCAAGCGAAGCTGACGTTCTGACTCTCCTACCCATTTACTGAGGCAATCAGCGCCTTTCCTCATGAAAAAAGCCACTCGTTTATCACCCGTACTGCACTCATTTGCAAGAGCTCTAGCAACTAATGTTTTCCCAGTACCTAAATTAATAAATAGGAATTAAGAAAATTTATCATTAGAAGTTTGAATGCAGTACATTAACTCATGAAAGATTTATCAGAATACAGGAGTACTTTTAATCAGTTTGAACCTGCTGGGTACATTTTTCACTAGCAATAATGATTTTGAAGTAACAGGCCATTTTTTTAAGTACTATACAAATTGACTCTAAATTATTAAAACAAAATGCTACCTCTTATTTCTAATTTCAGATTACATACTTTTATATTACATTTTTATATCAATACGCTTTCATTGAAAGTTCATCAAAACTGTTTTAGCAGTCTTATTTCCAAACACTTCTGTTTTAAAACATGTAATAAAATCAACTTCACAAACAATTATTGGTAACATTTAAAAGAAAAGAAAAACAATTTTTATTGAAGCAAAATTAAAATAATTAACAACAATAATAAAATCAACATAGTTAAATGTTTAAACAAACACACACAAACAAAGTTACATGCTGCTTAGCCACTTGATAAGTTATTTCTTAAAAACAAAAACTTATTAATAAGCAGAAAAATAAATAAATTTTCTATTTTGAAAAAAATGAGTAAAAGCTTATGTTTGGATTTTTAATATTTTTAATTTGTTACATTTCTGTATGTTTTTCATGTTTATATGCTCAAAAATGGTTTTAATTGGAAGGCATGAAGGAGACCCCCTGACTGAAAAAGAGCATTTTTGACTATTTCTAATTCATATTATCAATTTTGAAAAATGTCTGTCAAAACTTAATATTTAATGTGTCTTAAACTATTACAATTTCTATATTGCATTTTATATAATTATGTTTAAAAATTGTTTTGCACAGATGGTTCTGCATTTAGCCTGTTTCATGTTTATATTCTCCATTACAAAAAACAGAGGTTTAAGAGATTATTGAAAGCGATTGGCATTTCAAAGACAGGGATTTCAATAAACATCCAGCTTGATTATCAATTTCATAACAATATTTTGATACAAATAATAATAATAATAAACAGTAAGTGTGAGGAATTTTTTCCTTAATTTTTTTAATTCTAACATTTAATTGTTTGTGTCTTGGCATTTTGTTATTACTAGGCCTCGCTATGGTGTCCGATTTTTCAAGTGATTGTGTGTCATTTCTCCATAGCCCAAGAGCATGGTTTATCTTCAGCGCTGTGTTACATCATTCTTAAGTATTTGCTTTTCTCTCTCTCTTCAACAGTGAATGAATGGCTTGATTACATTTCACTATGGTGTGTTTTCATTTGCCGATTGTAATGGTATGCTGGAGTGTTGTACGAGAGATTTAAAGTTAAAGGAAAATATTCATGATAATAAATATTACAAGTACAAATATGTCACAATTTGTAAATATCAAATAAGAAACAGAATAAAATTAGATGTAATTTGGATAATAAACAAAAATCGACATGAAGATGAAGACTAGCTGGCTGCTCGAACCTAGTTGAGAAGCTAAAAAGGAAGCTGCTACTCAGATCAGCAAAAATAAAAACTAAGAGATTGAGCAAGGCATCCCACTTACTTATCAGCAAGCCCCTTTCCGGGTGTGTATTTCACATATGCACATTGACAAGGTAGCCAGAACCAAATACTGTCCTATGATAGGCTGAACGAATTTTGTCGCTACTGGTGAATTTGTGTTTTGTTTACATTGGATAATTAAAGAATCTATTAAAGTTTTTTACCGTTAAAAGACAATAAATCGTTGTATATAATTTATCTAAAATATGAAATAAAATAAAAATGATTTAATAGAATAAAACTAGACTGTTTAATTATAAAACTTTTACTGTACACTGTTAAAAATTTGCAGCAAACTGTCCAGTCATTCAACCATTTTTATAGAAAACTTAAAATATCGCAATTTAACTCTATTCTGAACATAATGTGGGCAATTTTATGATCAGAATAGTGTTAAATTATGATTATGTAACCTTTTCCTATGAAAACAAATGAATGACTGGACAGTTTGCTGTAAATTTTTAACAGTGTCGGAACAATTAGTCCAGTTCCGAGCCCAGTCCAAATGTGTAGAATAAAATGTAAGCCTGATCTCAGCTTGGCCAGAGTCTATGCTGAAAAAATTACACCTGGGCTCAGAACGATGTAACTGTCCAATGCCGATCTCTTCGCTGGACATGTTATATTTCTGTATTGATGTTGTCAAGCTAGCAACAGCTCATGCAGAAAATTTATACTTATTCTCATCTCAGTCACGTCCACTAAAATTTTTTTTATATTTTATCAGTTTAGCTTGAGCCTTTTAAATTTGTTATATCGATTTTTCTTTTATCAACGCAGCTAGCCTTTTTTTTTTTTTTTTTTTTTCTTTTTATTGGCCTGGCCCGTTTGTTAAACCTAATATCCACTGTCTCAAGCTTCAAATTGTAAAAACTTTTTGATTTACCTATTTTTCTCTGAAGTGATCTATAAGATTGCCTGTAAAAGTTATTTGCCACTCTAACTTAATTCACAATGCTTTATTAAGATAGAATTCTCTACTTCTAAAGTTTTTCAGCAATCTCATTTTATAAAAATAAAAATATATCTCAATAACCAGAATTAAATATCCAACCACTCTCCATATTTATTTTTATCACAAATAGACTGCAAACCACAGGCACAAATGTTCTAAAATTTTGCCCCTTCCTAGATTTTGTTCGGCAGCAATCCTAATTTTCATATAAAACAAGCTAGGTAGGCTAATATAAACATATATAAATAATAATAATAATGAAAACAAAAAATAAAGACAATTGTGATTGGAAGTAAGAAGTCAAAAGAGTAAGAATTTTATGTGATTATGAATATAATAAAAAGTGTCATAATACCTGGAGAACCATAAAACAGAACTCCTCTCGGAGGAGCAATTTTAAACCTTTGAAAAACTTCAGGATACATTAGAGGGAACAAAATCATTTCTTTTAAAGACTGTATATGTTTGTCTAAACCACCAACATTATCAAATGAAACCTGTAAAACAGAGAAAAAAGACAGGGAATAAGTAATTCAGTGGATTGAATTAATACTAATCAGACAGCTATTAAAAAATTTCATGATGCTTACTGCTTTATCTATCGTCATAGGGTCTATGTCAGCTAAACTGCTGCCAATCCTCATTCTATCACGTAAAATTCCTTTATTTAAATCATCTTCAATAAAATTAAGAGGAAGACACCTGTAACATAATTGTTATATAATACACATGAAAAAAAAAATAATCAGTAGATTTCAAAAAAGAAAATAGTAACACAAACTATGAATCTTATTCATAACTTTATACTTATACCAAATAGGACATTGAATTTTATTTGTCCTGTCCATATATCATAGACAATGGCTATTACTGTTACCCAATTATAGAATTTTTCTCACTTGATCCTACTTCCAGGTTAATGATATTATACATTAGAACACTTACAAAATAATAATAAAGAAAAATTTCGGATTATGTTTTCTTAACTGCCCATATATAAAACCCATAAATGAATTTTTTTTTTTTTTACAAATTAAAAGAATATTTTCTAAATTAAATACATTAATAATTTTAATAGAATAACATTCCATACCATGCTGCAAAATTTAATTCTCAGAATGAGAATAAATTCATGTTCCAGTGATGTCGCTAGGTTTTTGAAATACAGGGTAGGGTCCCTCACACCCAAACATTCTAAAAAACTTTTTTTTTTTTTTTTTTTTTTTTTTTTTTTTACGAAAGTGGGTCTTTTTTTTCCAAAATAAGACACATTCAACGTATTTAAATGAAAATACGCATCGCTTGCATTTTTTCAAAGTAAAATTTTGCATTCTAAAGGACTTGTCACAATTGTTTTTATGCAACTCTCCAATTCTTTGCCAGATTTGCTGTAGCACATCCCTAGCATAATTGTGCTCATTAAAATAAAGTTATTATTTCAGTAAAGGAAAAGTAGAACTTTAAGCTGGATATATTACAGATAAGACAGGAAATTGTATTGGAAATTTTTTTTTTTTTTTGTAAACACACACTAAAATAAAAAATAAGATTATCAAAATAAAACTAAAATAGTTACCTATTTCGGGCTTTGGCCATGCTAATGGCTTTTTTCTTTTCAAACCGTATTTCATCATCACTTGAACTGCTTGAAGAACTATGAATTGCATGCCTTTTCCTATAAAACAAAATAAAAAAATCCTTTAAAAATTTTTTTGATGCATAACAAGCAAAATAACAGAGTGAACAAGCGAATATCCCTAATAGCAGATTTTTCCATGTTTTGATTTCTGCAGCAAACCAAAACTTATGTGTGACCTAACAATGTCTATCATAAGAAATAATTGTAACCTATCAAATAAGCAAAATTTGCATTTGCAAAGAAAATACATTAATCTAGTGACAAAGAAAAATTAACAATTTTTTTAAAGCCCAGAATTTCTTTATAAGCACAGTTTCTGCTACTGGGCAAATATCTTATACTTAGAATAAGTAATAACTCATAACATATCATAAAGACATTACTTTTCAAGAAAATATAAAATACTTTATTGCAATTAAAAAATCCCTGACGGCTCGGCCTACAGGCACAGGTAGATTTCGAAGACGCAGACCGTGGGGCGCCTGTTTGTCGGGAATTGTGGAAGAAATGACCTTTTTGCGATGATACTGCAGTTGGAACCGCCTACTTCGAAACCAGCCCGCAAGGATTTTTTTTTTTTTTTTTTTTTTTTTTTTTGCTATAAGAGTTGGTCCTATAAAAAAATGTCAATATAAAAGTTTTAGATAATATTAAGAGGATCTACAATAAATTTAAGCGGATTTGAAATCTTGGGAATTGACGAAGTTAGGAATTTTTTTCTTCTAAAACCCCCCTCCTCCCCCCCTTAAGGCAATTTTTAATTATATCAAAAATCTCTGATACATAAATTTTCGGCCCTTCTCCTAGAAGTAATAATAACTTCAAACGGATTCAATACGTATCATAATTAAAAAATTATGGGGTTTTTTCTGTTTTCACAAAAAGTCCCCCCCCCCCCCTTTTTTTCGATTTTGCCCATTAGCGAACTTGACTGAGATTTTATGCCCCTTGATTTTATGTATCAGTTTCGAAAAGATGCGGCAGTTGGAACTGCCTACTTCGAAAAATAACTTGTTTGCAGGTGGAACCTGCAGGGATTTTTTTTGTTTTTAATTTTTTTTTTTGCTATAACGGTTTGTCCTATAAAAAACTTGTCAATATAAAAATTTTAGATAATACTAAGGGGATTAATAATAAATTTACGCGGATTTGATATCTTGTGAATTAACGGAGCTATGATTTTTTTCTTCTAACCCCCCCCCCCCCCCCCCCCCCCTTGCGGCCATTTTTAATTATATCAAAAATCTGTCATACATAAATTTTCGGCCCTTCTCCTAGAAGTAATAATAACTTCAAACGAATTCGATACGTATCATAATTAAGAAATTATGGGTTTTTTTCTGTTTTCAGAAAAAGTCTCCCCCCCCCCCCCCCCCTTGGTTCGATTTTGCCCATTAACGAACTTGACCAAGATTTTATGCCCCTTGATTTTATGTATCAGTTTCGAAAAGATGCGGGAGTTGGAACCGCCTACTTCGAAAAATAACTTGTTTGCAGGCAGAGCCGGCAGGGATTTTTTTTGTTTTTAATTTTTTTTTGCTATAACGGTTGGTCCTATAAAAAACTTGTCAATATAAAAGTTTTAGATAATACTAAGGGGATTAATAATAAATTTACGCGGATTTGATATCTTGTGAATTGACGGAGGTATGATTTTTTATCTTCTAAACCCCCCCCTTTTTCCCCCCATTGGGGCCATTTTTAATTATATCAAAAATCTGTCATACATACATTTTCGGCCCTTCTCCTAGAAGTAATAATAATTTTAAACGGATTCGATACGTATAATAATAAAGAAATTATGAGGGTTTTTCTGTTTTCACAAAAAGCCCCCCCATTCCCCCCCCCCCCCCCCTTGGTTCGATTTTGCCCATTAACAAACTTGACCGAGATTTTATGATCCTTGATTTTATGTACCAGTTTGGAAGAGATTTATGCAGAATTTTTCCATATATCGTGGTCAGAAAAAAGTGACATAGATAGATAGATAGATAGATAGATAGATAGATAGATATATAAACTTTTGAACTGGGGGTGGTTTTGGGTTCTGGGAGTCATGATCGGCGTAGATCTGCAAAAATTTTTCAAAATTTCCAACTTAGGTGAGAATGTAATAGGTAGTATTTCTTACGAAATCTACCTAAAATGTACCTCCAATTAAATTGACCAGAAGATAATTTTGGATTTGATTTTCACAGGTACAAAATGCATACCTTCCAAACCACTTCCAAAAATACATAAGTTTTATTATAATAAAAAATCTGGAGCGACTTCACTCAATTTTCTGCAATGGTCTGCATTTACCATTTTGAAACTGAAGATGTTTCTGTGCTGCTAATGCTTGATTACATTGCCACAATATTTATCACTTATATTCTGTCATATTTCCTTGGTGATTTTCCCTATAGAATTGGTTTTAAAATATTTAAAAAATGGATTAAATACCTAATCCACTGGCCGATTTTTAGAAAAATCTATATTCTTCTGACATCTAATACCCAATGATGCGTTGTATGAGTCTATTAAACAGTATAATTTAAACAATACTGTTGTGGATAAAAAGACCGCTTACCATCTTAAGCAGAGATGATTATTTTGCCTTGTGTGCAAAAAGACAGAAGCAAGAACCACCTTAGATGCATCGTTGCGGATTTTTGTAATTCTAAATTGTGTCTTTTGGCACCGGAATCAATCCCCTGTCTTACAATTTATTCTTATTTTTTAGTTTTTTACATTCAATTTCCTTGCTTCTGTCACTTTTTGACCGGCAAAATTTGATTGGCTAAGCTCCTGCAATAGTTTTCCGAGACATCCTTTTTCTAATGCTACTTTTTTTCTTATTTTCTGCCATTCTTCAATCTCATTGGTTGTTGAAGGTGGCTGTCGGGGCTGTGATTATTGTAAATTCTGTATTATAGCTTTTCTTTCTTTCTTTTTATTTATTTATTTTTCATTTTTTGTAATTTTAAATTAATATTTTAGTGAATTTAAATTATATAAAGAAAAAAAATTGTAATATACCTTTAATTTTTTTCTTTTTAGTATCTTTTGTAACTTAAGTTAATAATTTAGAGAATTTAATTAATATAAAGGGAAAAAAATTGTAAGGTTTGGAGGGCTTTTTTTCTTTCTTCCTTTACCTCAGTGTATGCTTGTTACTGCTCGACCAATTCAAGTGCATCGGTTGGTTGGTTGGTTGATTTATGACGGCCGATTATCTACATGAGGGATATAGGCCTTAGGGGGAGTACCCTCCATAGGGGGTCTTCCTAAGGGATCCTAACCCATATTTATGGCAAGGTTCGAAAAAAACCACAGAAAACTCCGAACGATTAGGTCGACAAGCACGACAGTGGTTTGAACCCAGCACCTCCCCGTCTACCAGCTTTGAGAGCAGAACCCCTCAGCCACTGGTGGGGCTTCAAGTGCATCGGAATTTAATCTTTTTGTTTTCAAGTTCTCATATTACTTAACATCTTTATGCATTCAACCAATTGACCCTACAACGCTGATGGAATATAAACATAGGCATTGCGACATATGTAGACAATTTTAAAAATATGCATTGGCTCATTGGTTTCTTGTCACAGTGATCTGTATAACATATTTTCCAAATGGCTAATTAATCGGAAATATCATTTGGAAGTTATGTTCACTCACACACATACAAACATAATACATACAAATCATGATTACAATACTTTCCTTATATTATGTGTTCGGAAAGGGAAAAAAGAAAAAGGAAGAAGAAATGGAAAAAAAAAAATTGTAGAAAACTTTACCAAACCTCATTTTATAATAATAATAAAAGAAACTAAAACTAATTCATAAATTAAAAAAGATTTTTTTTTCTAATTTACTATTAATAAACAAAATGGAAAACAGTAAGCTTTATTTAAATTTGAAGAGCAGGGTTAGAATTACCCTACATATTTTTTTTCTAAGTGCCAAACTGCATTTGATGGTTGCAATTTTATGTTATATCATATTTTCTCATTTCTTTTCACAACACCATGTTAGCAATAATATTGTTTCTATTATGTGTTAAGAACAAGGTTGGGGGGAGGCTGTACATATTAAATACTTTATCTCTATGTTAATTGCTAAAACAAAATAAAAAATGGCTTTCTACAAAAGTGTAAAACTTAATTAAAGTACAATAGTCGGATTAAAATTTTTTTTTAAACTTATTCTTTTAATAAAGCTAATATGCATGCAAAACAGATTATCAAACAATTATGTCAATAGAAAGAAATTTTGAACTTCGAAAAAATCTAGGGGCGTAATCTGTAAGGTCAGATTTATCAGTCATTGGTTAAAATAAAGTCAACTTAGAAGTGATGGACAGGTGCAAGAGAGTCCAAGACACATGCCGCTGTCCAATTTTTTATCGAAAACAGTTGCTCTTGAAGCGCATGTAGCAGAAGGAGTAAACTTATGCTAAAGTATGGATGAGAGTGTTTGTTAAAAAAAAATTAAAGTGAAAGAAAGCTAGGCATCAAATTTGATGACTAGGCAAAATTTTGTAGTCGTGAAAAACAATAATTTAGTTGCATTTGATGACTAACGACTGCTAATTTCTAACCCTGCTGAAAAAGGGATATAAAATATATTTCTTTTTCTTTTCAGAAATTTTTTAATGTAGAATTTTTTTTTTTCAACACCAGAAGGCAACTGATTAAACTGTTTTCTTTTTTATATACGGGGTAAAACTTTGTTCTTTGCGATGTCGAAAATACATAACTGGAATTGCTATCAGATGGATAACCACACAATTTTCATATTAAAAAGAATTGAAGTTTAGTGGAGAATATTTTTTATCCCTAACAGTTTAATCAATAACCTTCTGGTGTTGAAAAGAAAAAAAAAAACTACATTATAAAATTTCTGAAAAAAGAAGGAAATATATTTTATATCCCCTATTCAAATTTAAATAAAGTTTACTGGGTTCCATTTCATTTATTAATAGTGAATTAAGTTTTTTTTTTTTTTTTTTCCCCATACAGAAAAAGCTTACTAATGTCTACTACTATTCTAAAAATCTTCTGAAAGCATTGTGTGAGACATATCTTGCCAAAGTATGTGTAAGAATTTTTCTAACACCAATATTATGTAACTCTTAAAATATGATTTTCTTTCCTATTGGTATTAAATTTCAAATAATAGGAATTACTTATTGCTTCTTGATCAACAGAAAACTCCATGACAGAAATATATTTGTGCACTGTTAAATTTAACAGATGGCAAGAAATTACAATCAATTCCTTCTCTTGTTTTTAAAATATTTTTTATTTAAAAAACCCATTTAAATTACCATTTTTCAGTTTTAAAAAAAAACAGATTTTATATTCTGTGCAGAAAAGTAGAAGGTGCAATTAAAACACAGAAAGTTTCTGTGACGTGCAGAAAATATTGCAACTATAAAAATTAACAATAAAATTAATAATCACAAAAATTTAATAGAGTTTTTTTTTTCATAATTTGCACTACTGTCCTACTTACAGAATAATCTATGTAAAACTGATATAAAAACATCTATCTGCTATCAACAAACATTTTCACAAGCTTAACAGCTTTGAAAATGCTGTGAATCCACAGTTACCCACATTTAGTACTCACAATATTAATACTAGTCTTGATACCTTTTTGAAGACACTCTTGCATTTTCCAATCCATCCATAGAAATCTACGACACTGGCCATGTTTAAACCATAAAAATTAATAATTATTGTCTCAGATTATCTGCAATAGCCTATGAACTCAGAGCTTTAAAAACTGTATAATTTATTTAAAACATGCAATCCAAAATTAAACATTGATCATTTGCTTCTTCTAATGGTTGATTAATTCATAGTTTCATTCGAATAGCAAAGTTCAAATATCAACATTCCCTTTATAGTGTATTGACTTTGAATGACATACACACAATTACACAATATTTACAAGTGACCTCTGGTCAGCATAATTCTGGAGACTGACAGAATCAGAGTGAAAAATTTTTAAGAGTGTTAGAGAGCATTTCAATCTTTTATGGATACACTCAAATCCAAACTCACAATTTTCTGGTATTACGAAATTCAGGTATTTTTTATCCAGATACTAAGAAGTCAAGAAATGTTTCTCATTTTCATATAAAGGAAATTGATTTTTCAGAAAATGATCTCAGAGTAAGCAGTTAAAGCTAATTTCCAAGACATGACTGTCAGAATAAAGTTGTCACATCAAGGAGTAACTAGTTATAACACAAGATGCAATACATTTACAGGAAAATGAAAGTAAAGCCTTAAACAGTAAAAACTGAAAATTTCATTTATATGTCTGTTTACAACATAAAATTCAATTTGCCTGATCCATCAATAAAAAGCATGCTTCCACCAGTGAAAATGAGGTTATCTTCATATAACTCAAATATTTTTAAATGATTGTGTTAAATGATGCCATAATGGTTCCAGTGGTAAAAATGTCATTCTGAAAAGAAAAAAGCATTTTCACCCCCAATAGTAAAATACTAGGATCGTGTCAATATGACATAATATTTACTGAAATTGATTTCTGCGCATAAAGAAACCAAACCACCTACTATTTATTTAAAGATCTTTAATATGTAAGAAATAAAATGTTTATGAAAATTATGCCATTTCCAGATTATCATAATAATAAGTATTCAATAAAACCCAAGCCTTTTTAAACGACCGTTAAATAATGTACTAATCTAAAAAATATAGGATGATACTAATGGTGAAAATCATATTCTCGAAAAATTACATTCTCATCCATGAAAATAAAATATTTTATTATGATTAGAGCAATATGACATCATATTCACTGGCCTTTATTTTTGCATGCAGAGAGTTTGAGCCTATTACTATTTATTGAAAGATCTTTAGTAAATAAATAAAAAAAAATGAAAATTATTAATGCAGTGGACAAAAAAATTCTTTAATTAGTAAAAACTAATATAAACAAATTTTTTCTGAAGAGCCCCATTTGTTTTGGATTTTATAGTATACAGTCAAACCTCGTTAACATGAACACGCTTAACGTGAATTACTTTTAACATGAATTGTTTTTATAGTCCCCTATAAAAACGAGTACAAATATTTGATACTGATAACATGAATTACTGTTAACATGAACAAAATTTTGATTCCCCTTGAGGTTCATGTTAACGAGGTTCGACTGTATTTAAAAAGAAAAAATCCATAGGGGTTGTCGAGAAGAGAAAGATCCCCCTAGTATAAATAATTTTGTGAATGTGTCAAAAAGATTCACATTGTTGAGAGAGTAAAAAAAAAATTGTTTAAACACCCTTGAGATGGAGATTATCACACACTTTAAACAAATGACACGCATAAAAAAATACTCCCTTTGTGGCCAGTCCACTTTCTCTCATTTTTCATGAAAATCATATTTAACTTAGCCCTTTTTATTTTGTTTTGCTTTACACAACTGAACATAGAAAGTAAAGTCTTTATCAATAATATAATGCACCTTTGCTAAAACAAAAAAGTTCAAATGAATATATAAACCCTCATTATATGAATAAACTACATATTAAGTAGAAAATTGCATAAAAAATACTTTTTAAATGGCAACTTCAGAAAAATTATATGGATAATCATGATAACTTAAATTTATATTACCTCCTATATAAGTGACTTCGGTGAGCTGTAGTTTTAAAACTTTCACGTAACCTTGGACGCTGATGATGTGGAGCAGCAACAAAAATACCCGAAGCAGCAGCAGCAGCAGCAGACCTGCGAGGTCTGGTATTTTCTATAAAAAAGAAAAATATTTTAATGAAATTAAAATTCACTGAAGTTTTATTTTAAATCTTAAATAATTTTATTATCTAAAATACATATAAAATTGCCTAATAATTTTATTTCTATTTATCCTATTGGGTATATGCAAAAGCAAGTTCTGTTTTTTGGTTAAAATTTTGTATTGATTTAGCTAGTATATAAAAAGCGATAGATTATTTAAAGTATGCTCCATCAGAAGCCACAACCTTCGCCGATCTTTCAGGCAGTTTACAGATTCCCTGTCTGAAAATGTTGTCGTCTTTTGAAGCGATCCATTCGTCAAGCCAATTTTTCATACTTTCATAAGATGTGAATCGTACGTCTTGAAGGGCTGACTACATCGACCAGAATAAATGGTAATCCGAAAACATTTGACGAATATGGCAGGTGGGATAAAACTTCCCAGTCCTGCCATTTTAAGTAGATTTTAACAATGCTTGCAGTATACGGTTTTGCGTTGTCATGCTGCAAAATCAGTTTGTGTCTATTCTCCCATTTTTGTTGATTTTCTTGTACAGCTTGCTTCAAATGCATTAGTTGTGGTCTGTAGGCTTCGCCAGTAACAGTTTCAGAAAGGTTTCAGTAGCTCGTCTACCTTCACGTTCTGCATCTTCAACGTTGAATGAACCTTCTTTTTAAATTGCCTGAACCACCTTCTACACACACTGTCAGAAGAAGCATGTTTACCATAAGCTTTTAAAAGTAAACAATGACTTTCAGCAGCGTTTTTCTTTAAATTATAAAAGTATACCAAAACTTCCCGCAAATGATGATTATTTGGCACAAAACTATCCATTTTAAATTGAATAAAATCTTAAATAAAATAAAAAGAAAAAAATTGAATTGGATAAAAAACTATTGTTTAAACTTTAATCAAATGTCATGTACTACGTTTGGAAGATTATGAAGAGACGTTTCAAAAGCATGTATTACCAGACTCACACAATAAGACCATTTACACCATCTATTAGAAAAACGGAACTTTTACATATACCCAATAATTAATAGCATTGTATTATGAATTAATTTATATTTGTTAATAGGGCAGTTGCAATTGATGCCATGCTGGAAGTCACACACTACAAATAGGCAGTTCTGATTGGTGGAACTACTCTGACCACCAGTTGAAGTACAATGATTGATCAGCTGATTGCAACTTCCCTATTAGCATAACTAATTTTTTTAATTTTGTAATACAGTTAATATGTTTTACTTATAAATGAAATCTAAGAAAGCTAGCATGCATCATTCTTCTACAAGTGCAGGAAAAAGACATTTTGTTTTTTATTATTTCAACGACATACATTAAAATTGTGATGTGCGATAAAAAATAAATTTTTAAAAACATATATCCATAGGCAGCGAAGGACAAAAACGTATGTGACCGCTTTCGCAAGATTTTTATGCCAAAGAACATTCTTTTTTTTTTTAATTTAAATTCAACAAATAATTATCTATTAAGATAAATTTATCCAAATAATTATCTGTTTAAACAACTGTATCTAAGTTTCTATTCAATTTTTTTTAATTTTGTCTAAATAGTTTTAGATTTAATTAGATAAATTAGTATAATTAGATAAGTTTAAATAAATTTAGTCCTATTCATTGTATAAACATGGCATTTATGATCTTTTGTGCATTTTCATACTTATTATAATGATATTCGGGGATCGTGATGAATATAAAAAGAAAACTTAATAAAAGGGGTGAATCACCAGCGACTGGCACCAGAGTGATTCCAAAAACCTAAAAATTTAGACTAAACATATATTCAACACTTTCCCCAAATACCATCATAGGCATGAACTATAGTGGTAGTACACGTTGCGAAACCATGAGAAGTAATAAAAATATTAAGTTAAAATTCGTAGTATTACGTTTAACTACCTATTAAGCAAAGTTAAAATTATATATTTAGCATATAAAATCAAAGACTAGAGTTTACAGTATATGCACATCATAAAGATTATACTGAAGTTTATCTGCATATCAACTTGATCCTGGTGTAAAAGGAGAATATAAAAACAAAAGAACTCACCAGATGGAAGAAACACAGACTTTTATTGACATCTTCAATGCATTTAAATATTAATATATCATTTGAATAAAATCACTTGTTTCACCATAAAGATAGATATCATATAATGTTTCTCAAATCAATCATTTATTATATTTATTACCATATTAAAAATTTGGAGTATTCAGTTCACATAAGTAAGTTGATAATTCGTTATATTAATTTTCCAGTTAATTTAAATAATAATTTGATTTCTGCAAAGTTCAAATTGTTCAATTTATCGTGGAGGTTATCTATTTAGTTTCTAAAAATTGTAGCAGCATCATTAGAAGCTTTCCGAATGTTCATATGAAGAAAATTAAGTTCATAAGAGGCAAAAGTTATTATAAAAGTTAAATGGACCATGTCGAAAGACATTTGTACGGATGGAGGATCATTGTAGATTAGACACAGTAGAACCAACCATAACGTTGTTATTAGGAACTTCTAAGCAGAGTATCAAGACACCCACTGGGAAGTGAATATAGGCGTAGATGAGGCATTCAGAAAGCATCCAGAAAAAAAACTAACTCCTAATCATCTGGTGGCTATAAACTGTGGACCCATCATCATCATCAAAAGCAATGCTGAATGACTCTGAAAACGAATCCTGGTAGGATGATTGATATATAATCTTTCGTCTAGAATAATAAAGATGAAACAGATATCTTCTTAAATGTTGAGAATCTTAAAAATAAATGTTAAATTGACGCTCGCTGAATCGGCATTCTACGGCCCGCTGCTAGGCCAGAGGCCTTGCAGCTTTAAAAAAAGATGGTCTTTACATGCTGGTGTTTTGTTGAGAAGTGAGTCCACACGGCAATCCCGAAATACTGGAAAACTCACGATTTTAAATCTCCCTCCAATCAGATAGCAGCATTTCCTAACGATTACAAACTTAACTGTCGCGGTCGTGACACCACCTGATGGATTTTTTGAAGAAGCTCACCCACGCGGTCAAAGTTAAATATTAACTGTCTTGCACCCCTCACGACACGTCATTGCAAATGTTCCATGAGCTTCCATCCGTCACCTTGAATCAGCCTGATAATGACCTTGCCTATCGTGAGTCACTGACCCAGATACAAATGCGCGGGAACTAGGAAATAACGCCTGCCTGTTTACCCAAAACATCTAAAAGCTTGTCAATGGCGTCTCATCGCAAATCTTGACGATCATCAAAATAAAATAAACGAAAGTAATTAAAAATCTATAACTGCCAAACTAATGGATGAAAATAAATGAAATTTTAGCAATCTAAATAAAATTAAAAGTTCTTTCCACCAGATATGTTTTTGAAAGTAAAAATATTTAATTTAAGAAATTTTGAAAAAGTAAATATTGTACTTAGAAATTTTTTGAAACGATATATGGAAAAGTTCGTTATTCTGAAAGATTTTGCATGAATCAAAATAAATGAATTTGAACTTTCTGAAAAGAATAAAATTAGCAATTAACCATTTTTAATAAATATTATTAAAAAGAAATACACTATATTTTAGAATCATTATTAATTTTAGACTGTATATTATTTAAAAGTTAGAAAAAAGTAAGTTAGACATATTTTCTTTTTAGATAATTTGAAATGAAGTTTAATTAATATTGTAAGTGAATAAATTGTAAATTAAAATTGAAATGAATATCCTAAAACATATGTAATGGAAAGATTCTGAAATTAATTTATATTCTCATCAAAAGTAAACAATTTAGAAAGAATGTTTGATTTAAAATGCAAAAATGAAATTTAGCTTAATTAATTTAAATAAATTTAATGAGTTTAATTAAATTGATGAATAAATTAAAGTTAAATATAAAAATACTGAATAAATTAAGAGTCAAATTTTTAAATCATAACACTTATAAATCTAGAAATATACAAATGAAATGTTGAAACACAATTCCCGTTTATATTTAACAACACATTTATCATGTATTCTTTTCCATAACATTAATGCAATGTTTATTACTAATTTTTTTTATTATTATTATATTTTTTAAACTAAAGTACTTCAAAAAGATAGTGCTATAAAATATAAACAATAGTGAAAATGTGCTTTAAAACATAAACAATAGCAACAGTCATACATTCATAAGTTATCTTATGAACTAGTGTTCTGCTACATGGATTAACAGACATCATGGGCTAGAATACTAGAATAAAGTTTGCTCATACCAATTTTAAATATAAAAAGATTAATTTTTATATGGGTTATTTATAAGTGATTTTAAAAGTTGCAGCCCTTCATAAATTGAGCAATAAGTGTAATACTGTGTTACAATGGGATTAATAAAACAAGGAAGTTTTATCATTCACTGAAAGTCTAAAACAGGAATGGGCGAACCTTTTTACATCCGAGTGCCAAATTAAAAAAAAAAAATTTTTTTACATGACCATGACGTGCTAATAACCAAAAGATTTGGTGGATAAAATAATAATGAATTAAAATTGCTTGAAATTTTGCTATTAATATTAAAAAATAAATGTTACATTTTATAGAAAAGAATAAAAAAAAATCATTAAATTTTTGATTTTGCCAAATAATTGATATCAGGTTCATATTTAGATATTTTTAATAGAATATAAATGGAATTGAAGTCATCTGACAGATTGTTTCTACTTATGTTTTAATATTATTCATTTCAAACAATAATGACTAACTGATGTACAAAACCGATTTTGGTAACTTGTACACTCTAAAATAAGCCTAACACTTATCAGAGTTTTCACAATGATCGTGATATGCAACAAAAGAATTACGGAAATTATTTACGGACATACATGCCTTAAAATATGAAAATGTTAGTAAAGGAAAAAGTTTTCAGTCTTCTTCAAATAAATGCTGAAAGATAAGATCAATAAAATATATGTACTAAAATAGATAGATGCATGCAGTGTTTTGTTAAAAATGATGAGTATAATTTAAAAGATGAAATCCAGCTTTTTTTATAATCTCTAAAAACATTACTAGAGCTTAAAATGAAAAACACACCAAACCATTATCGCTCAGAGAACCAAACAGCTCTTATTTCATGGGACTAACATCAATCCATCGTACGTGCATGCACTAATGAATTCTCAAACACTGTATAAATAGCAGGGAAAAGTCAGCATGTGTGCCGAAACAGCTGTCACACCTCCAAATCTAGAAGTCTCCCAAAAGTATCGAAATGATATGAATGGCAAAAGTAAAACTGCAAATTGGCGATAATCTCTCAAGGACTTAACGCCATTTTGTGGTTTTAATGTTGCATTTCATAACTGTTAAGAAGGATTTTTTTTTCCTTCCCTGTTAGACGAATGATGAACACCAGTCGTGATTTTATGCCAAGACGAATGATGAACACCAGTCGTGATTTTATGCCAAGACAAATGATGAACACCAGTCGTGATTTTTTGCCAAAGCACTAAATGGGCTGAACTATCTATTTCACATACACAAGTGCTAGATTAGACAGTTTTTCTTAAATATCGCAAAATTTGAAATTCTACTTAGGAGGTTTCTCAAATAAATAATTGCTTTTCAAACATGTCTCTCATTACTATAATAAAATATCTTCCTTTTATAATAGCATGACTACTGTTATGTAAAATGTATGACATGTGATTTGTTATGAAAAAAATTACAATACGCCTGCTAAAAGGTTAAATTGCTATCACACAATACAAGTTAAAAAGACTGTGAAAATTTAAAAGATAAAAAATAACTTAACTATGTGATATTTATACTACTATAGATAATACATTGGAAAATAACAATTTAATATCATACTTATACTTATAGGAAATTGGAATCTTTCAGTGATTGGCTTTTTAGGTCTCAAAGAATATTTATTATTATTTACAACACTGTCTCCTTGTGATTCTCTAGCAGCTATACTTGCAGGAAATTCTGTTGCAGCCTCTAAAAACAAGAATAAAGAAATGTGTTATTCAAATGTACTCTAATAAAATTTTTGAGCAATATGTATAATTAATTACCATACATTTGCAAATGTTCATTTACTTGTATGACTCTTTTTAATACCAGTTTTTCCCCAGACAGTTTTAGGAGGGTGCTGCACCCTGTCTGCCCTTTTGTTAAAAAGGTAGCACCTTTCCTGACTTCAGTCAAACAAATGGCATATACTACGTTTCCTATTAAAAAAATGCTTGCAACTGACTTAAAACTGACTCATTGTCTTGTTTTAAAATAGGGTGCTCTGACTTTTAAATATTAAAAGAGTCTTTAAAAAATCTTTTAAATGCCTATCGTAATATAAAAAGTGCTTTTTTCGCAGCATCAACATCCTGTTGTTCTTTTTAAACCTGGGGGAAAATCTACAAATAGAAATATTTTTAATTTTTATAAACCTTAACTGATTATTCCAAGCTTATAAATAATAATTTTAATCCATTAATCATAATTTAGATATATTGAAAGTCATATTATGTTACAATCTTGATTACATATAAAAAGAGTTCTGGAAATTATCAAGTAATTGAAACTACTGGATAACAAAAATAAATAAAAATGGGTGTTTTGTTAAAAACATTTAATATTTTATTTGATATATATAAAAGTAGAAATAATAAGTCCATTACATTCAATGATGTATAAGGTTAAACATTACTTTTTGCCGATACTAAATGCAGAGATAGAAACTGTGCACATGCAACCACTTGCCCATGCCCACACATACATCATATAAATAATTTCTGTTGTCAACATCCCTTTTTAAATACAAAATGCAGAACAATAAATGAGATACCATATGAAAGGATTTTGAACAGGCTTCTGACATAGTGCACTCACATTTCATTTAAACATGTTTTTTGATTAAAAATTGCAGTTAAATTAATTTGGCATTGTTTTCATAAATGAAAGGTTTATCTCAAATCAGTGTTGCCACAAAAATAAAATATCACATTAAATCATTCTCAATAATGATTATAAAAAAATAAATAAATAGTACAATAAAGATAAAGTGGGACATTGTTGCTGCACAGGTTTATTTTGTATTTGATTAAAAAGCAAAATTGAAATTCAAATGCTCAATTAATTTTTCTTCATTCCATGTTTTTTTTCTGAAACATATGATCTTTTTTTTTTTTGGGGGGGGGGGGGGGCTTTGCTATCTTTAATCAGTTTTTACTGCACCTTTGATGGAATATATTAGATGATAATCTGGCTTCACTAATGTTGTTTGCAGACATTTTTTGCCCTTAGTTTTAATTTATAAGTTTAAATCTGCATCTAAAAACTGTTACATATTGTTAAAAAATATTAGATTGCAGTGCAAAATCATCGCATGGGTCCACTGGTAGTAGTATAATATCGGAAACTCTGCAAATGCAAATATTTTACTTAAGTTTTCTGCAAAAATTTACTAAATGAAATACATATACACATTATAGAATGTAAAATTTAAAGCTTGTCAATTGATACAGCAATTGAAAAAAAATTTCAAGTAAGAGAGAATTAACATAATCCATAACAATATGACTTTGTCAAATAAAATGCCAGTGAATTATTTACAAATACATTAATTTTAATTATTAACTAGTAATATTTTCAGAGTTTATATTAATAAATTAAAAAATGAAAACAAAACAAGGATCATTTTAATTGGGTCTCATATTTTCTAACAGCATTCTTGTTCCCACCTATGTTATCCAACTCTGCTCACATACACAAAATAAATAAATAAATAAATTATATAAATAAAAATATAATAAAATAAAAAAATTCAAAGTCATAAATATCAAACTTTACAACGTACCTCTTTCAAGATCACTCTGGTCATCCATCGTCTCTGAATCAGAAATGCCATTCTGATCTGTATCTTCTGTGTCAGCCATACTCCCTCCATCTTGAGAAATCCGCCTTGAGTAAAAATTATGAACACTTTTTCGGCTTTTCCTTTTAACTCGACTGTACATATCTTCATATTCCTAGAATACATACACGTTTTAAGTTCAACACATTAAACACTGGTGACTCACTACACAGTTCAAGCAAAATCTCACAAGTATAGTTGCAAAATCTATTAAAATAATTTCCAATAACTAATGACCCACATAGTGAATCACAATGATAACAATTGAAGTATCACTCAGGGTCAGTCGTGTGTGTACCATTGTTCATTGAATGGTATCAGAAGCCAAATTATTTTAAAACAGAGCTTCCAAAATAAAAATAGGTAAACCTTAAAATTATATGCTTAAAAACAAAAACAGCTGTTTGTCGAAAGAGGAATGAAATATGCCGATAGTGTGATATAATTTGTGATGCAATTAGTCAATGCAATCCGTGATGCAATTGTCCATGTCCCATGCTTTTGGGAGAAATATACTCTGGAGAGATGATGCAATAAAGATCTAGAGAAACAGAATGCTCTGATGATCATGAATTGAAATGCCAAACTCAAAACAAAAACAATGTGATAAACCTCACAATGATAGAGAATTATATTGAGTTTCCCTAATTGGTAACATTGATAAAATTTTGCAAATCAATTTTCATTTTTAATAAGAGAAATAGTATTTAATTACCTTGCAGATTATACTTTTCAAGTTAATGTTTTCATGTGGGTAATGGAATGTTTTCATGAAGATGGAAAAATATGAAGGAAAAAACACTAGAATGTAGCTATTATAAAAAAAAAGAGTAATTGTGCATTTTGTCAGAATTGGCAATCAGGCATTATCTCTATAATAAAACTGTAAGTCATGTGACTGTCCTCAACAGTTCCGGGATGCCGCATCGCTTTTTCATATGCCAAGCGGCCATTTTTATTCAAAATTATTTTTTCGAATAAACTGCATAAAAGTTACATTTTAAGAAAGATCGTTCAAAATAAATTAATATTTGAGAGATGACTTGCGTTCAATTATGTATATATTCTGTAATAACTTTAGTCGAAAGATTCGCAGTTCAAATTCTCTATTCATAAAAGTAAACAAAAAAAAGATTGATTCGTCGTGAACATTTAAAATATTAAATCATGGAGGTAATCATTCGCAAAGCAAGTTCTCCGCGAATGAATTTTTGGACCGCTGCCTCGCGTCAAAAAAATAATTCGCACCAGTGAGACAATCAAAGTTTACCATAATTATGTGCTATACAACTCAACTTTCGGACCTTTTCTTGACGTAAATTGAACTCATGTAATAATATTTAATGAATCAGATTTTTAGCATTTTTAAAATCGCTAATACAGCTTTTATTTATCGCGTGTACAAATTAGAAATGATACTTTGATTTTGAAATCAAATGTTTTGATTTATGATATTATTTCTTATTTATTTATTTATTTTCTCTTTTAAATGAAAAGTGTGAAGTATTTTAAATTTATGTAATATAAGCATTTTAGATTAAAGTTAAGTATTTTAAATGAAATGAGTGACAGGTTTATAATTTAAAATTAAATTAATTGTAGTATGAATGACGGTGATGGGAACGATATTTGGCGAATTATCATATTATCATCTGCTCCCGGCTAACAAAAATACTCATAATTAAAAAAAAGAATAAAAATAAATAAATGATAGTTTGTTGTAAATAAATATTGATATACATATCAAAAATAATTTATAGAATTAAAATAAAAAATAAAAGTAAATAAACAACAATTTCCATAACAAAGTTTTCGCCAAATTGGCGGGGGAGGGGGGGGGGGAATCGCGCCAACGTGCGTATGTGACATTTGTGCCCAAAAAATATGCGAAATGCTACCATGATCGCAAAAGTTCATGATTTGTCTATTAGAATCTTCCGATTTGGCGAAGGATTAAGGGAAAATTAAATTATGAATAAATGTAACGTGTTGCAATGTTTAACATACATTTAAGGGAGACCAAACTGGTTGCCAGTGGCGGCTAGTAATATTAATAGTAGTAAGAAAATATTTTACTTGTTCATCAAATGCAACGATTAAATAAAAAAAAAAGATTTTTATTAAATATAGGTAATAAAATATATAAAAGTAAGGTTTTACAGAATTACATTAAGTGTAGCATGCTGACACCCTTTTCTAAAAAAGGTCTACCATGTGGAAAATTTATCTGGATTATCTTGATTTTGCTTTATCCTAACCGTTATCCTGAATAATTAATTTAATCTTTTCAAGATTGGTTGAATTTTAATTATATATGTGCACATTACTATCCATATTAAATCTGTATATCATCTACATTAAAAGAAATTTATTCACTTTTTGAAAACTTAAAACATATCTATTTTTTAGATAGTAAAAACTTATATGATTAGGGCTCCACAAATAAGGAAAAATCTGATAACTAGCACAAATTTCTAGTTACCAGAAAAAAAAAAAAAAAAAAAAAAAAAAAAAATGATGATATTCGCATAATTATTTAACAAAAAAAATTATTTCCTAAAATAAGAAAATTAAGTATCCTACAGAACCCATCAATTAATTTTATGTATACCTTCACAATTGATATAAAATTTTCTTTTGTAAATGATGCACTATAGTGCATCTGTAACATCACTGATAAGTTAATTTAAGACATTTAATGTTTCAAATAATGATTCCTTAAATTTCAAAAGAATTTACAAAAGATAAAATTAGCAAATAAAAATGAAAACATTAACAGTGAATGCAATTCTTATTCCTTCCTATATATAGTAAATACAAGCAGAAGTGAAATAAATAATTATACATATAAAAATAAGGCACAGAAAATAAAATACATAAGTAAAAAAAAAAAAAAAAAAAAAAAAAAAAAAAAAACTGAACAAAATTATTACTTTAATTAGCTGAAAAAAAAAAAATAACCGTAAAACAGCAATGATATTTACCAATCCATCTGCAGTTAAGCCCAATCGTCTTAATTCATAACTATGATTTCTTTCTGATCTCCGTGGCCCCTCACAGTGACCATCTTGGGAATTTGTCTGTTCAGGTGAAAACAGTGATTCAAGCTTTGAAATGTCAGGAATACTAGATGCTAGAAGCCACTGTTGGTTCAAATTATCATACATGAACTTTCTTTGTCGAGTACTTCGTCGTACATTTTGTTTGTCATCAACACTACCTGATCCATTAAATAACATATCGTTGGAATTCGAATGTGGAGATATAGCAGTTCCGGATGATTTTTCAGTGTCACGACTATTTTCAAGCTCTCGTTTGATTGAATGAGACAGATGATTAGATATCTTCGGCAAGCCTGAAAAATAGATGAAATCTGTTTGAAAATCTCAGCAAAATAACAGAACAATTTAGAAAATAAATGAAGTAAGGGTGCATATTTTCAGTTTTAGTTTACTGTAAAGTTTATGATATTTGTTTTTTTAAATTATTTAATTTAATCTCAAATAACATAGAGCAAATACGAACAATCACTGAAGAAATTAATCAGCCAAACCAGAAAAGTGTGATAAAGGTAGAAGAAACTACCCAACTCAAGTATAAAAATGTTAATTCAAATGTCTGCATTTTTCAGGCTTATAACGACTCATTAGCCAGCCTCTTGGGCTCAAAACTAGCAGTGTTTTGACATCATAGCACATGGACATTAGTGTGAACATGTGAAAATATGAAGAGAAACCTGTAGAACTTTCAGCTCTCTAGAAAGCATGTGGTGAAAAAATAAGATATAAAAAGTAAAGGAATCCTCCTATCATGGATGTCTACAAAGAAGGCATGGCAAATACTACAAGGAATAAAAATCACAAGTGAACGTCAAACCTTTCTGAGTAAATTCATTGTTTCACAAACAAAAGTCATATCTGTTTATTGAATGTACTTTAACAAAACAAAAACATTACATATATAATACTTTTTGACTTAAAGTAAAAGAAAATGCATGATTTTAAAACACTTAAACATTTTGAAAATATTTATGAGGCTATAAAAAGGCAATTTTAAATAAAATTAAAAAAAAAAAAAAAAAAAAAAAAAAAAATCTTGCAGGTTTATTTATTATTAATCTACACTTCCAACCAGGACCATGCAAAGAAAAAACTGCACCTGGGGCAAAATTTCAATTTCCCTCCCACCACCACACACACACACTCATTCTCTTTGTGACAGGTGTCACAAAATTGATAGTGAATAAATAAAAATAATTTCTATTGAATAAATATTTTGCATTTATTTTGGAACTTTAAAAGTTTTAATTTTAATTCAGAAATTCCAAACAACTAAATAACATGAGAAAATTCCAGTCATTTCTCAGCGAAACCATGTTTTGAGACAAGAAATAAGAGAATGATGAAGAGAGAAAAAGAAATTTCCGAAAAATGATCGTCAGTCAAATAAATAAATAAAACCATGGTTGGTAATATAAATTTGATGCCCCTCAATTAGTCTGCCCAAGGCAAAGTCCCCTTCGCTTCTGCTTCCAACATCTATTTACAAGGTAAAGTTCCGAGGTTGGGGACACCGAATGCAGTGAACGTTTGTGTATCGATAGAGTATAGTTTGCATATAAATGTATGAAAGCTATAAAGTGCAATACCAGGGTATCGAAAAAATAAGTCTTAAAGTTTACGTTACAGTTTATAATCGGATAAATTTCTTCCTTTTAGCAAGCGACACAGCAGCATTGTTGGCAGTGCACTGGATTACAGGATTTTTGAATTTGAATCCCTGTCAGACTCATTTTTTGCAGTGAAAATTTTTATCAATTATTTTTGAGCCACAATTGAAAAAATATGTACACCATTGAAATTTACGAAAAATATAAATTAAATCTATGTGTTTAGCATATAAAGTACAGTTTTAACTATGAAATTCTACTTGTTTAAATATTTAATGAAAAGTAAACGGAAAAAAAGTAGGCAATTTATATTTCTATAGATCAAAAAAAATTTTAAACTATTTTTAATCATTTAAGTTATTTAAATGAATAATTACTTTTTTTCACAGAGAAATAAATTAAAATATGTGATATAAATATATATTATTTTAATTTTGTTTCATTATCCAAACATTTCATAATTTGTTAAAAATATGCTTTTAGATTTTTAATATGATTTTTTAAAATCCCGGATTCTTGATTTTGCAATTAGAATAACTGTCTATGTAATTATTCGTAGTAATTAAAATTCTTTTTTTTTTGTTGTTCAATATGTTTATATATAATACAACTTAATAATATAAATATAATTTAAACTATGAAATTTTGCATGTTTATATATTTAATGAAAAGTAAAGACAAAATAAATAAATGAATAAATAGGCAATTGGAACTTCTATAGACCACAAAATTTTGCTCGTTTTAAAATCTATTTACTATTATTTACATTAATAAACTATTTATGTAAATATTTATGTAATGTATTTAATTATTTTTCACAATGAAATAAATTACATATATAAGTTGCATAAAACTATAATATGCTGCTTTAATTATTTTTTAAATTGTAATTTTTCTATTAACATAATAATATTTCAAAATATATCTTTTTTTTTTTTTTTTTTTTTTTTTTTTTTTTTTTTTAACTAGCTTTTCAGTTTTTAGAATTTTGGAATTCTAAAATTTGGATTCTTGTGTTTATAATTAGAATAACTATCCATGTACTTAAAAATAAGTTCTAGAAAGATAATGAATTGCTGAAAATAGTTATTAAGTAGGAAATAATTACAAAACCAAGAATCAGAGCTTTTAAAAAATCATATTAAAAATGTAAAAGAATATTAAAAAAAAAAATCATAATTAATTTGAAATATTTGGATAATGAAACAAAATTTAAATAATATATTATAATAGATTTATATCACACATTTTAATTTATTTCTCTCTGGAAAAAAAAGTAGATTTTTTATTTAAATAAGTGTAAATAATTTTAAATAACAGCAAAAATGCCTGGTCTATAGAAATATAAATTGCCTATTGTTTTTCTTTTACTTTTGATTAAATATTTAAACCAAGGTTGGCACAGTTTAAACCAAGCGATTTTAACCATGGTTTAAACCAACTGGTTTATTTAGAACAACTTGAATATAATATTTTCTCTTTTTTAATAATTTAAGTTTTTCAAATTATTGACTATAAATAATTGATACTTTTAACGCTTTATATCAGCATTCAACATGAGACAGAGCAATTCTTTTAATGTTCGGGGCTTCTATGTTTTTTTTTTTTTTTTTTAAACTGAAAATTCTCTTGAATAAGCACATGTTACTCTTAACTAAATTATATAACATGGTACGTTTTTAGAAGCTCTTAATACATTTGAATCCCAATATCTAAAACCTTACAGGAAAATAGAGAAAAAAATTAAATAAGGTTTGCTAGAGACACCATAAAAAAATGCCTAAAAATATTTAATTTTATCAATGCTTAATTTAGTCATTTAAAAGAAATTTGTATTATAACTTTGTAATTAAGTCTGATGGCTGTTTAAATCTATTAGTGCTTGACAGCTTTTGTAAAGCTGCTGTGTATTTCAAGGCCCATATTTTCAGTAGAGTCTAAAAGTTGGGAAATAGGTTTTTTCCAGCTTCTTTTAGAAACTTGGCAGTTTATGGGAAGAATGTCAAGTGACAATACATACAGTACTTCTCAAAAGAAGGTGTAAAGACTCAACTGCTAAATGCCAAATCATTTCAGGAATTCAAATTCCTCATAAAAAGCTTTCTTTTGAATATTTAAATTTTGTCAGAAAAGATCATTAGTGCTCATTTAGTAGAATGACACAAAATCAAACATCTAAGATAGCAAAGATTTTAAAGAAAATGTTTTGAATAAGTTTTGGGAAGGGAGGGGAGATATTAAAAAAGTAGATTGGATATTTGTCTTAATTATAAAAGAATTCTTGATAAAGATATTCAAGATATGAAGATTTAACTGTCTACAATAATTTATTCTTTGAACATAATACACAGCTGTTACTAATCATGTTTAAATTGTAAATGAATTGAATTTTCTACATAAATGAATGAATATTAAATTTTAATTATTTTCAAAAAATGAAGTGTTATTACTTAATCAATACCTGATCATGTTTTCTGTTTAATCAAACAATATGTTATAGGAAATATTTTTTTTACGGTTTAAACAAAACAAAAACAAAATGGTTATTTGACAACCATAATTTAAACATACAAAATTCCATAGTTAAAACTGTACTTATATGCTAGAAAATTTCAATGACTACACACATTTTTTTTTTTTTTTTCAATTGTCATTGTGGTTTGAAAATAACTGATAAAAAATTTCACTGCGAAAAATGAATCTGACTGGGATTTAAAAATCAAAAAGAAAATTCTATAACCCAGCCCACTGCCAAACATGCTGCTGAGCCTCTTACTAACAAAGAGACCGCCAAACATGATGCACACAGATTTTGATGATTTTAAAGTATGTTGTAGGGGTCATACCCCTAACTATTCAGGTCAAAGGTTTCCTTCAAATGGCTTTAGTTTTCGAGAAATTTTGGGTTAAAGTTCAGCATGCATTTCAAATATCCATTAGTTCACAATCTTGAACGAGGTCTTCGTGGCTCTGTGCTAGCGCGCGCAATTTGAGAGTCGGAGATGAGGGTTTTGTCCTCTCAGGTGACTTTTACCTTTTTCTAATAAATTTATATGTTTTTCGCGCTATAAGTTTTATGCAGATTTATGAATTCTGCATCTTTGAACTTTTTGATATTTTCCTAAAAATTCCATTTACATTTTCGAATTTTTTGTGAAAATTTATAGTTTTTGCACAATTTTTTTTCTAATATTTCTGTTTATGAAAATCCAAACTATTTTAAGTCTTGATATCTCGTCTTTTTAAAATGATTCTTGTTTACATTTATGTATATTTAATTTATTTATTTATCGTATTTATGAAATAATGCATTCTTTAGCTGCATTTTCTATTTTAAAAAAATTTAAATGATTAAGAAAAAATTAACAAAATAATGTATCCTTTTAATATTTGATTTGTTCTAATTATATTGAAATATTTAATTGCTGAAATACTAAAATATTTATCATTACTGACATTGACATTTTTAGTTTATTAAATATGGAACTAATTGTGCGATACATATCGCAAAAATATTCTAAACAAATTCCGCATTAAAAATCGCCTTTAAATATATTCTTTACGTAAATCCTTTTAACAATATTGGAAGAATGTATAAATTAGCATATTATATATTCTTTAAATACTTAAATTGTGATAAATATATTTAAAAATGCATTAAATTTGGAAAAGAAATTATTTCAAACGTGGTAATTGTCTTTAAAAATACTTAAATTGTGATAAATATTAAAAAATGCATTAAATTTGGAAAAGAAATTTCAAAACGTGGTAATTGTCTGCAAAGGATTAAACGAAATGGATAAAAAGAAAATTTTATTTATTCTGATATTACCGTAAAAGTCATTGCAGACGATTTTTTTCAGGTATTTTTTATATCTATTGTAATTTACAAACGATTTTTCATTCCTAGTTGAATTTTTCTGTATGGCATCGACTTGTTAGAATTTTAAAAAATTAATTGTAATATATTATGTTTTATTTGTGCAAATAAAAAATGATGTTGAGTTTGAACTTTACAGTTAAATGTATTTAAATAACAATATATATATATATAACTGGCTAAAACTTAGATATAAGCATTATTGTTTTACTAATTTATTACTCCTATCAAGATATGTTGTTAAAATTACCTAATCATACATACCTTTAGAAGATTTGAAATAAAAAACATTTTGTATAAATTATAAAAGAATATAAAATTTTATTTAAAATTTCATAAAGTTAAAAAAAGTATTATTTTAGAACGGTTATTAAAATATAAAGGGTAAATAATAATAATAATAAAAAAATAAACAATATCTAGACATAAATTAGTTTGGAATTTTGTGAAATATTAATTTCAAAACTGCACAAAAAAAAAAAAAAAAAAAAAGGTAAATTATTACGAAAAATTCGAAAATGTAAATGGAATTTATTAGGAAAATATCAAAAAGTTCAAAGATGCAGAATTCATAATTCTGCAAAAAAATTATAACGCGACAAATATATTAAATTTAGTTAAAAAAGGTAAAAGTCACCTGAGAGGACAAAACCCTCATCTCCGGCTCTCAAATCACGCTCGCTAGCACAGAGCCACAAAGACCTCGTTCAAGATTACGAACTAATGGGTATTTGAAATGCATGCTGAACTTTAACCCGAAATTTCTCGAAAACTAAAGCCCATTTGAAGGAAACCTTTGATCTGAATAGTTAGGGGTATGGCCCCTACAACATACTTTAAAATCCTCAAAATCTGTGCGCATCATGTTTGGCGGTCTTTCTTGTAAGGTAGAAAATTTATTTGATTATAAAATGGAATTTAAATTTTGAGACTTATTTTCTCAAGACCGCCTTGAATATTGCACTTTATGGCTGTCATATTTTTGCTATATTCTATCGATACATTCACCGCATTCTGTGCCCCTGACATCTGAACCTCCCCTTGTTAGATGAATATCTTGTCTTATATGTATCAAGCCAATTGATGCATTAGCAAATAAACAAATCTATAACTGTTTTTTAAGCTTTTAGAGGCCAACGTTCTCAATTAGGAACATTAAATTAAAGCTTAAAATAAATCTTGCATTAATTTTTACTACTTTGCTTTTTATTTAATTGCCAAAACGACAGTTGAGGCTTATTGTTGGAACTTGAAAAGTTTTTGGTTTCTGTTTGTTAATCTGTGTCTGTTCCAGAATAACTAACACAAAAAACAATTGATTAGCTTGTAATTAAGTATGTATGTTGGCGAGGTATCCAGAATTAGCTGTATTGATTTTGGTTAAATTTGGTTGATTTGTTTGAAAAGTATAGAAAATTTCTTTTCATGCCATAATGTTTTTCAATGGGAATTCAGATGATTTTAAAGTTTCATTATTCACTGAAAAAAGAAAAAGGGCACATTTTAATAATTGATTTAAATATATATGCTAAATTTTCGATGAGATCTTAAATTAATCTGATTGCTTTGAAATTTGCCAATAAATATATTTATCAGAAATTCGAAATTAATTGTATAAGTTTTGGGGGAACTGTATGCCTCAGTCTCATTAACCCTTTAACGTTCATTGGTTTCCCTGTGAAACCACAAAACTTTAATTACGAAATTCAACATACAATGACAGCAAAATTTTGATAGAAATGTTTTCCATTTATTATATATGTGAAATATTGCTTTTTTTATATATAGAAATAAATTTGTTCATAATTTCCAGTGTCAATCATTTATTTCAACATTTTAGCAATTGAAATGCTTTATCCGTTAAAGGGTTAAAGAGACAACAGGGGAGCCCTATCCCCCTCCTCTGAAGAAATGTACTTCTCCTCCTGAAAAATTGCAAGAAGAAATTACAATTCATCAAAATATCATTGCATAAAACCATGTTTAACGTGATACTTCTAAAATTTCCAAAAGCTTCAAGAAATCTTATATGCTTATAAATATACAGTTGGGTCTCTGTTTAACATCGCTCTACTTAACGACGATCTCTGTTTAAGGACAGTATTTTGCAATCACGGCTCCTTCGAGTACGAAAATCCCTATTTAAAGACGACATTATTTCTATTTAATGACGATTTTTATGCATTTTATTTTTGAAATCCTTTTAAACATATTACGCAATTGAACTTCCTATGGTAGAAAAACACGTTTTCTTGCAATTCAGACAAGTACAGATAAAGGAGAGGGGTGTAATTGTCCGGAATGTGATGATTCGTTTTCTACCTCCACCCCTTTCTTTGACCATATGCCAATTCCATTCGTCCTCTCCAACCGGTCAGCCACAGCTCTTTGTCAGTGAGAGCTTAGGGGCTTTTTTAGAGTGTGCTAACTCATTTCCCGTGCACATCCAAATTCTCAATAGAAAGAAAGAATAATGACATCAAAACAAAAGCATCTTACGCTACAGGAAAAAATGAAAATTATTGAACAGTGGAATAACAGTTTTGGTATATCAAAGGCCAATTTGCAAAAAAGTTTGATCTACCTGAGTCTGCATTCAAAGGCATTTTAGCAAATAAAGAAAAAATTCTTGATTGAGCACAAAAGAATGGATTAGCTTCCAAACGGCAAAAAATTCAAGGTGACCGATCAGAAGAATTTTATAAAGCACTTCTACAATGGTTTCATTCCAATTTCCGGAGTAATACGTGAAGAAAATGCTGTAATTTTAGCAGAAAATTTGGATTGCAAAATTTTCAAGCTTCGGCTGATTGGCTAGCAAAAATTTAAAGCAAGATATAGACTTGCATTTAAAAGCATTTGCTGTGAAAGTGGCTCAGTGGATGAAAAAATAATTGAAGAATGGTAAGGTGATTTAGAGATGATATTAGATGTAGTACGATAATAAGAATATCTTTAATGCAAATGAGACTGGCCTATTACAATATGGTGCCTAATAAAACTTTGACATATGAGAACGTAAAATGTTTTGGTATAAGGAGCGATTCACTGTTTTACTGCACAATAATTCGGATGGATCTGAAAAATTTCCCCCACTAGTTATAGGCATATCAAAACAACCTAGGTATTTTAAGAACATTAAAAGAAAACCTTGCAAATACAAAAACAACAAATAGTGAATGACATCATCTATTTTTATTGATTGGATTAAAAAAATTTATGCAAAAATGCATATTACCGAAAATCCTTAATTAGGAAATTATTGAATGATTTTGCTGACAGAAAGGAAATTAAAAAATTTACAATTTTGGAAGCTATGTACATGATTACAACAGCCTGGAAAGAAGTTTCTCTTTACATAATTGAAAACTGCTTTCGGGGATCTGAAATTAGCATTCAAGAACAAATAGATATAACAGATGTACAACTTGACACAGAAGATATCACCACTGAAGAATGGAAAAGTCTTGTTGGTGATGAAGATGTTTCAGTACAAGACTTTTTCGATTGTGATGATGTTTTAATAACCAACTTCCGAAATTTAGATCAAGTTTATAAAAAAAATCCCAAATGAAAATGCATTTTTAGATGCAGAAGATGATGATGAAGCTGATGATACAGAGAGCAAGACATCACCACCTTCTTACTCAAATGTGAATTCTTCTCTGGATATTCTTTGCCGGTACATTGTTTCATCAAATATGGAAGATGATTCATTCAACCTTCTTGAGAAACTTGAAGCAAACGTACTAAAAACAAGACTGCCATGGAAATCTACACTTTTTGATTTTTTTAAAAACGATTTGTTTAATTAAATGTATTATAAATATTTTTATTGTACTATAAGTAACGTTGTATGGTGCAATGTTGTTCTTGTAAACTGTATAATGAATGCGATTTGTATTTGTGCAATAAAAATATGTAGTACTTATATCTGTATCAATAAAACAATTAAATAAATAAAGCAAAAAAAAAAAAAAAAGAATGAATAAAACATTTCTACACACGCCAATATATTAAGAAGTGTATTGACGGTCCAAAGCCTATAAAATGTGAAGGGAAATGTTTTTCAAATGTTATTTTCCACACATTCTTTTTAAGGACGATTTCTACTCAAGGACGGTTTTTCGAAGTTCCTTGAAAGTCGTTGAATAGAGAGCCAACTGTATATAGAACATGAAAAAATTAAACTGTGGATACTCTGCTATTAAATACTATGCAAAGTGAGATTAATGAACAATGCTAATGCTGAGGTCCCTGATCTGCAGATTTGCTAGTTTACCTTGACTTTAACCCATTAAAAATATACATTTTTTTTTTTTAATTTAAATGACTAATATATTTAAACTAAACTTTTAGAAGGAAAAATATGCAAAAGAGAATTTAAAATACATCTGGAATTACATACCGGCATGTAAAACATTAATATACTTCAATAAAAAAAAATAAATAAAAATATCTACAAATATTTTTTTTTTCCTAATTGGTAAACAATTTTAAAACTTTGAAAAAAAAAAAAAAAAAATGTAATAACATTTCTTGGAATTTAACAGTTTTTATTTAATGATTTTAACAGCTTTGTTTTAGTTTACGTTACTATCTCAACTTATCACAAAAAAATTAATAAAGATAATTTAAGTTTAATACTTAAAACTTTCACGCTTGTAATTTTTTACAATTCAACTTCTTTTAAATGCAATAATAAAAATAAAAAAGACATGAAATTTAGATAACTTTATTTTTAAATTGAAAAGCATAAAACTATCTAGTTTCAAGCACAGGAAAGGAATGATATTATACAACTTTAGGAAAAATAAAATTATTAATAAGCAGTCAACTGTATTTGACAAAATTGCAAAATTGTGGCTGATGCCCTAATAATCATAAACAAGGGTACTTACATATGAACCATATGCCAGCAATTAATCAAAAAAAATTTCATGTCATGTAGATATTCATTATATGTATGTATTCACATGTATTCATGTATATAAGAATGTATTAATTATGTATATGTTTCATATGTATGTACTGTAAGGGCGAAAAGTTCTATAATAGAGTTCGCAGCCAATTCAAATATTTTAACACTTGCGGTTTTGAACCTTTGATGACATCCACCTATATAATTTTAAACAATACAGTTAGTTGGTAGCTCATCTCATGTTAGGTAACTGGCATACAACACTATTATGGACGGAAAATTACCCTGTCATAATGCAAAATAAATAAATAAATAAATAAAAATAAGAATAACCTACAATAATGTTAAATATTTTCCACAAAAACAAAAGAAAGTATTTTTTGAAAGCTAACAACTTTTAAGTTCACTAATGGCATGCAATTAATACATCAGTACTCTGAAAAAAGTACCACAAAATAATTCACTCACACACTCACACACAAATGC
This sequence comes from Maratus michaelseni, assembly GCA_963931845.1. NCBI lineage: Eukaryota > Metazoa > Arthropoda > Arachnida > Araneae > Salticidae > Maratus > Maratus michaelseni. The sequence goes on from OZ007594.1 coordinate 58,504,478, forward strand.
ATTGGCAACGGGGGAGAAAAGGAATTTACTATGATACGGAAATTAAAAATGAAGCAAAATGAGACTTTAGTAGGCAAAATAGTTACCATTTCTAGTAAAGCTAAGGTGATTAGCCATTTTCCGCCTCTTTGTGGACAAGTTCGTCAACGAACTTTCATCCGTTTCCGTTTCCTGAAAAAACGTTTAGTTATTTCAAAAAATTGCCACAACTCAAAAGACAATAATAATAATAATTTCCATTCTTATTAGTAGGGAGAGGAAAATTAGTAATACATTCATGCATATACATGCAAATCACAATAAATTTAAGCATTTGAACATTAAAAAATGTAATGTGTTAACCATTTGAGCGTTAGACAATATTTTCCATATCTTTTTAGCTTCTCATAAAATAATTTTGAAGCAAAATATTATGTAAATTGGTATTTCAATACCTCACATATTTGTTTATCCGCAGTCAAACTCAACTCCCCTTATACGGCCTTCACAATCACCCCTCAGTTTTGGAATCGTTAAAGGGCTACTTTCGCTAGTAGATGGTGTAAATACCCACTGTCTTTTTTATTAAGATGCTTTCACTTTCAGAACCAGTTTCAAAAGTAAAAATGTCCTCAAAAAAAAAAAAAAAAAAAAAAAAAAAAAAAAAAACTTGTAATCAAAATATCAAAAAAGTACGAAGAAGCGTGCATAGAGATTGACCTCAGATATCCAATTTAAAAATATTGAAATGCAAGCGAGATATCGTAAATTATTTCCCCCATAGGATTAACATTAGCGAGCGGGTGTTTTCGCCTAACAAGGAGACCGCCAAACATGATGCGCACAGATTTTGATGATTTTAAAGTATGTTGTAGGGGTCATACCCCTAACTATTCAGGTTAAAGGTTTCCTTCAAATGGGCTTTAGTTTTCGAGAAATTTCGGGTTAAAGTTTAGCATGCATTTCAAATACCCATTAGTTCGCGATCTTGAACGAGGTCTTCGTGGCTCTGTGCTAGCGCGTGTGACTTGAGAGCCGGAGATGGGGGCTCTGTCCTCTCCTGTGACTTTTACCTTTTTTTAATCAATTTTATATGTTTTTCGTGTTATAAGTTTTATGCAGATTTGTGAATTCTGCATCTTTGAACTGTTTGATATTTTCCTAATAAATTCCATTTACATTTTCGAATTTTTCGTGATATTTTACATTTTTTTTTCTCTTTTGTGCAGTTTTGAAATTAATATTTCACGAAATTCCAAACTAATTTATGTCTAGATTTTGTTTATTATTATTTACACTTTATATTTTAATAACCGTTCTAAAATAATACCTTTTTTTAACTTTATGAAATTTTAAATAAAATTTTATATTCTTTTATAATTTATACAAAATATTTTTATTTCAAATCTTCTAAATGTATGTATGATTAGATAATTTCAACAACATATCTTGAAAGGAGTAATAAAATATTAAAGCAATAACGCTTATATCCAAGTTTTAGCCAGTTATGTATATATATATATATATTGTTATTTAAATACATTTAACTGTAAAGTTCAAACTCAACATCATTTTTGATTTGCACAAATAAAAAATATATTACAATTAATTTTTTTTTAATTCTAACAAGTCGATGCCATACAGAAAAATTCAACTAGAAATGAAAAATCATTTGTAAATTACAATAGATATAAAAAATGCCTGAAAAAAAAATCGTCTGCAATGACTTTTACGGTAATATCAGAATAAATAAAATTTTCTTTTTATCCATTTCGTTTAATCCTTTGCAGACAATTACCACGTTTTGAAATAATTTCTTTTCCAAATTTAATGCATTTTTTAATATTTATCACAATTTAAGTATTTAAACAATATAAAATATGCTAATTTATACATTCTTCCAATATGGCAAAATCCTCAAACAAGGGCGACCCCCGATCTGGCGATTTTTTTGACGCACGCCAAGCACTGATGCGTGCCAACCTAAAACTCGGCAACCTCCAAATTCTACCCAATCAGAATGCATGCTTCTTACATGCTGCGTGAATTATCCTTCTATAACATACCACAAAACGTAAAATCATTAAACTTCACAAAATACATTCCACAAACGTAATTCAAGAAATCCGACACACAATAATCCAATCATAACCTTCTTACATCTTTGCATTGAGCTCAAAATCCAATCCAATCTCTAGAACAAACAACAATAAACCAACCAATCAACCACAGTAGGTGTGGAAGAAACATAACAAACGAACTGGTAGCAAGAAAATCTCATTTATCGCTTCACCAATTTCGACAACGCCAAGTATCACCCTTGTTTGAGGATTCAACCAAATCATTTTAAAAGGACGGGGTAGCAAGACTTAAAATAGTTTGGATTTTCATCAACAGAAATATTAGAATAAAAATTGCCCAAAAACTATAAATTTTCACGAAAAATTCGAAAATGTAAATGGAATTTTTAGGAAAATATCAAAAAGTTCAAAGATGCAGAATTCATAAATCTGCATAAAACTTATAACGCGAAAAACTTATAAAATTGATTAAAAAAAGGTAAAAGTCACAGGAGAGGAATGAACCCCCATCTCCATCTCTCAAGTCGCGCGCGCTAGCACAGAGCCACGAAGACCTTGTTCAAGATGGAGAACTAATGGGTATTTGAATTGCATGCTGAACTTTAACCCGAAATTTCTCGAAAACTAAAGCCCATTTGAAGGAAACCTTTGACCTGAATAGTATGTTGTAGGGGTATGACCCATACAACATACTTTAAAATCATCAAAATCTGTGTGCATCATGTTTGGCAGTCTCCTTGTAAGTGAAGTAGCCTCTTGAAGTTAGAGGACTCAATCATAGCCATTCATTCTAAAAAGAGCTCTGCAAGTTACAGTTGGGAACCACTAATTTAGCTTTAGAGGTTTTTACGTCAGGTAAATGTTTTACAAACAATTTCTCTCATACTGTTATAATGCTGATTCATTCTGCCAATTTTTGCATCAAAATATTAAAATAAAAAAAGTTGAGGTACTAAAAACACAATCGCACGGTAAAATTTTCTGGTGGCCAGGGACAATCGGGTGACCCCTTTTGCAGACCCATGCTTATGGTAAGCTTAAATAGCTTGCATGTTAAAATAAATGTATGGGTTAAAGATTTACCTCCCCCTTCCAAACAATTGTCCACTTATAAATGTTAGTAGGGAGACTATCACTTTACAAAAATTTGATTCTCCATTTACATATCCTAAAATGAAATACAGAATACAGAACGATACATTCGGCAGCAATTATCAACAATTGAACCAAATATCAGAAAACTGTTTAAAACAATGCAATCACAGATTCAGATTAAGCATGTATAATGTCACATTAACCCCTTCAGCACCAGATTATTGAATCCTAAAGGCAGGGATCTGTTTAGGAAAAAATTGGGTCCTTTAAAGGACCCTTCACAAATTTTTTTATTTCAAAACTAGGGATGAACCGGATATGGATTTTGCCAGATATCAGATATCCGAAGCTCTTTGCCTTCCAGATATCGGATATCCGGTACTAGATATGCTGTTTTTAGTTATGGTGTATGCTTACTTATTTCTTTATATAATGCCATCTCAGAATAATAAATTACAAACATGTTTCACACATCATTAAAACATTTTAAATATATTGAAATATAATTTACAAAAACTATATCTCTTTAAATATATGTATATTAATAATGTTGCTTAAAAAATGTAATTTAAACATTAAAATATTCTATTTATTTGTTTGTACAATGCTGTCAGAAGTAAACAAATTTTAACCATAACACATTTATTAATATACAGCCTAATAATTGTAGAGTATTTTCACAAAAAAATACATACTTTTTTTTAATTTTTATTTAAGCATAAAATATCTACTAATATGGTTGAAGAGTTATTTTCTTCAAATACAGGTTCATTTGATGCTTTTTTCTGTTTTAATTATTTAATACTGGTTTACTTCAAGTCACATTTAGTTTTATTTTAAGTTAAATTACTTTTAGAGATTTATAAGTAAAATGAAAATTACTTTTAATTTAAAATATTTATAATGAAGTTATATTTTCCCTTGTAGTTTTATACAGTTATGAAACAGAATTTCAGGTTATGCATTAAAATTCCTTTATTAAAAACTAGCTGACCCACCCAGCATTGCCCGGGCCCATGATAACCTTAACAGAACTGAAGTTTGAATGATTTTTTAAAAAAAGAAGCTGCACCAAGGGCCCCAAGAAGGAGATTAATATTCAAAATTGGTTGTAGCTGAGGTCCGAGAAATTTTTTTTGTCTTTCAAGGCACAAAAAGTCAAGCGCCCCAGACCGGGAAGCAGGGTCCTAAGTGGAATGTAGAAATGAGGGAATAACTAAATAAAGAAAAGGCCCCCAAAATGAAGAAGATCGGATTAAAAAGGGGCACGTTATTAGCAACTTAGAAATAAAAACTTCAAGGGGCCTTGTACTGGGCTCCAGGGAGCTAGGGTCTTAACTGTTATGTAGAAATGGGCAAGTAATTAAATGGAGAAATGGACCCTAAAAATAAAGAATATCGGAAAAAAGCAAGGGGCAACTTATTAACAATTTACGGCACAAAAATTTAAACGGTGCCTGGGTCTTGTCTGAGAAATTTTTTTGTTGTTCATGTAGTAGCTGGAAGTCCTAAGAAGTTGTTAGAAAAACAAGTTGGAAATCATATGTCAAACATAACAAATTAGGTGTGTCCGTACTATAACTAGTTTCAGTGAAATAAATTATACCGTGTATTATTATGATAGGATTAATTTCCGTAATAAAATGTGCATTTTAAGTTGGCAACATTTTATCTTTTGTTGATATTTACTGAAAATTCCAATGGGAAACTTAAGCCTAGCTTTGAAAATTTCAGAACTTAAAATCCCTATTTACACATTTACACTCTTTTTCCATTTAATATCTATTTCTCCGGAAACATCTATCCAAAAAACAGGGCTGCCATTCCAAAAATTATTCAAAATAGTTGCTTTAGTAGCATTTGAAGACAAAAATAGTAGCAAAAATAGTCGCATATCATGGCTGATTTAGTAGCAAAATAGTTGCATATAAAGTATTATCCAAAATAGTCACAGAGTTGAGATCAGGTTAGATAATGATTTCCCTTTTACAAATTTTTTGACTATTCCCTAGTCATTCCTTTAAAGTTTTTCTGATTATAACAATCCAACATTTTATATACAATCTGCACAAATTCAGTACTTTTTTACATATTATCTAATTATTATGAAACAAAATTGTTAAAAGTAAATCCATTCTAGTTTTAATGACATTCAAGTTTAGTTTGCTGCACCTTTTGGATCAACACTTGATGTAGCTCTTGTTAGTTGCAGATATAATAGTGATATTTTCAGCATTTCATTTTTACTTTCGTAATGAACTTAAAGAAATTTTTCTTGGAACGGAACTTTTCCTAAACTGCAGCTTTAAGGGATTTAAAATATTTTACAGAGTTTGAAACTGCACTATAAGGAAAGTTTTTATTTTACATGTATATTTGCTTACTTTGAAATGACATTTTTTGAAGAATACTACAATATAGTTGGCGTCCTGATTTAGGGCGATGCACTACACATTACGAAAATCTATTTGAAAAAATATTTACAAATGAAAATTTTCAGGGGGAAAGAATTTAGGTTATTGATATTTATCATTACTACAAAGTTTCAAATACAGCAATTTGTTTTTAATATAAAATTCAAACTTTAAAGAGTTTGAAATTGCAGAAGTGGGAGAAAACAAAAATTGGGCGTGGGTGGGGGGTAGTTTAGATAATTGATTAATTATTTATTGTTACTAGAAAGCAATGGATATGACAGACTTTTTTTTTTAAATAAAGAGTTTTAAATATTTTAAGCCCATATTATAGCACAGTTGGGCGAGACTTTTTCTCTAAATAAATATTTTAAACCTCTTTCTACACTGGAGGGGGGAGGAGGGAGAAATGTAAATTTGAGAGGGAGAGGTGGATGATTATTATTATTTTTTTAATTTAATGTTATTAGTTAACAACAAATAGGGAAGAATTATTTTTCTTAAAATAAAGTTTTGAAAGATTTGAAAATCCTCATGCTGGAGGGGTTGGGCAAAGGAGAGAACCAAAAATTTAGAAGGAAGGGGTAGTTTATAAGCCTGATTATATATTTACTGCACTAGAAAGCAACAAGTAGGACAGGTGAATTTTTAAAAAATAAAAATACAGATTTTAAATTTCCTTGTTGCTGTGGGGGAGGCGGGAGAGAATTTAGATAATCATTATATTTATTTATTGTTATTAGAAGCAGTGATCAGTAAGTAGGGCAGATGTCTTTTCTTAATAATAATAATAAAGACTTAAAACGATTTGAAACACAGCATGAGGGTGAGATGAGGATAAAGGAGGAAGCAGAATTTTTTTATGAAGAAGGTTATTTAGATGATTTATTTATTGTTATTAGTGAGCAACAAATAGGGCAATTTTTTTTTTCATTTGAGAAATAGAACTTTATGATTTAAAACTATGTATGCTGGGGGATCAAAGTATATCATTGCTTATTTGCTTACTGTTACTAAGCAGCAGCAATAAGAACAATTAGTAGAAAAATGAGTGAAATTGACTCTTGGTCAAGAAAAGTGCTGCTTGGTGGTGGTATCGAACATCTGGAAAAATTGATAAAAAAAAATTATTGTTTCATATTTCCTGCAACATGTATTTGAAAAAGCTAGAATAAAATTTTCAAAAAGTCTCCTTTTTCATAAAATAGTTGCCTATTTGTCAGAAATAGTTGCTTTTCAAGCCTTTTTTGCTTAAAAAAGTTGCCTTAGTCTCCTGAAGCTGAAAATAGTAGCAAAAAGTAGCATTTTAGTAGCAAATGGCAGCCCTGAAAAAACTGTTGGTAGATTATATAATTGCTATAATTAAACAATTTTAGTATGAAAATTCGGTTTTTAAATTCAGTAAAAAGGAAATAATATGACTCCATCTTAAATATGATGTAATCACCATGGCAACCAAGAAACATTACCTATCGTGGGATATCATTGGATTAATTACATATGATAGGATTTAATAGAATGAAGAATGTGACTATAACTTGGTTATATATGACTATAAACGTCATACATGTCAGATAACTTGGTGATACATCTCAGTCACTTGACGAGTAATCCTCGGAAGCTGCTATAACAAAGAAGTACCGATTTTTAAAAGATTCAAATTACTTACTAAATATTTTTATTAATATCTTTTTAAGTTTTGATTCAATTTTCATAAAACTTAAAATGACTTGACAAAATTCTGCATTGATTATATATATATATTAAATTTCAAACCATTCGGTTGGGTAGTTTTTGCATTGTTATATGCGGACAGACCAGCAGATGACTATAGGTGTTACGTATTTATATAATTGCGAACACACCTAAACAGCTAGTGAATCGGATGATTTTTAAGAAGCTATCGTAGAGGACCCAAAATGAGCCAACTGATAGTTTTGAGCAGGGCCGCAAGAAGAAAACATTTTAAAAATTTCCTAGTATTTAGCACTTTAGATCTTCAATTAGTCGAAATTAAGCATAAGGTATATCATTAGAATAAAATTTTAAAGAAATGCTTCAAAAATTGGGCCCTAAGAACCAATAAAATTATGAGGGTAGTGGCCTTGAAAGAAGTGTCCAAGACTCACCTTTAAAGTTACCGTACATACTCACATATAAGCCGACCCTCATATTCAAGATGAAAACATGTTTAATTCAGAATGGTTTTCTACGTCTTATTTCACCCCATTTAATTCTATTTAAGGCGCGAAGAAAACTACTGCAAAATATTGGTATTAAACCTGTTTTTATCTCGAATTTGGGGGGTTGGCTTATATGCGAGTATATACAGTATGCATTGAGAGGGTAACACAATTGGGTGGGGGGGGGGGGGGGGGGGTAAAAACGCATGGCACACAATAAGTTCAAGAGGCCCGGGTTCTAACTGGAATGTAGAAATGGGGAATAACTTAATGAGAAAAGGCCCCCAAAACAAAGAAGATCGAATTCAAAGGAGGCAAGTTATTAACAATTTAGGGAACAAAAACTTCAAGGGGGGGGCATACCGGGCTCCAGCAGGCCAGGGTCTTAACTAGAATGTAGAAATGGGGGAATAACTAAATGGAGAAAGGACCCCAAAAACGAAAAAAATCAGATAAAAAGGGGACAAGTTATTAACAATTAAAGGCACAAAAACGTAAAGGGACTCAGGTCACAAAAAATTAAGTCTGATCTAGTGATGCAACGAATAATGGTTTGGCCGAATAACCGAATACCGATTATTCGGCCAAGTTATAGCCGAATATTCGGCTTATTCGGCCACCGAATAATGAACTCATTTTTGTCTAAAAACAAAATATAGTATGCACTATATGCACAATTCTTGTATATTTCACAATTAAAATGTATTATTTTCTTTTTAAAAATTATTTATGTGCAAATTTTAAATTTTTTAAAGCATTATTTTATTTTGAAAAAATATTCGGCCATGTTCGGCCTAAAAATTGCCTTAGTAATATAATTCGGCCCCCCAAAAAAATCCTTAGCAAAAGTTCCTTATTGGTTACTGTCTAGTAACATTTTAATAGATAATTATGTATGTATGTTGTTACATTTTAAAATAATGACAAAATTTTAAAGATACTAGAAAACATAAATTTCAACTTTCTGATGAAAGAAAATAAGAAATCTTACTATCCTAAGAAAAAATCACTGATAGAAAGGAATATCTTCTAAAATGGTGAAAAGAAATCAGTGTAGACTAACTTTATAAAGCTCACAATTATCAAAAGAGCCATGTATTTATTTATTTAATTTAATTTTTTTATTTTTGCTATGTCAGTAGACAGCACTATTAAGAAGTGTATAATTAATGTTTTCAGATTCAGAGGAAGGAAATATCTGTAAGGAAAAGCAAAATAGATATAAATATCAAAATAATGAATATGTAGTATCTTAGGTACTGTAATGTTACATTTTAATAGATATGTATGTTTTTGCTGTTACATTTTAAAAGTAGTAGACAACATAAATTTCAAGTTTCAGATGAAAGAAAATATAAATTAAACAGTGAAAAACAAATGAAATGCACATAAATGGCAAGAACAAAAATTGAGGTGAAAAAATTGTTACACATTTTAATAATTCGTCATTAGCATGCTCAAGATTAACTTATATACAAATTAATGAGTTGAAAATTCCTAATAAGAAATTAGTTCAAAGTGTGGCAACACACTGGAATAGTTCCTATTATATGCTAGATAGATTACTGGAACAAAAAAAATGCACTTTCTCTACATACAACTAAATTTGTCGAAATAAATAATCTGACAACGAACCGGTGGACTATTTTAGAAAAATTGCTCAATCTATTGAAGTAATTTGAACCATTGAAGCCATTTGAAGTAATAACAAAACAAATTGCCTCATCAAGAACATTAATTTCTGAAGTCATCCCTATCCCGATAGCTATAACATTAAAATTATATTTATCTAAATCTGGAGATTTTTTTGCTGTAGGCACCATGAAAGACACCGTTCTACAAAATTTGGAGAAGCATTTTGGATCAATTCAAGACAAGGAACACTATTTCATTGCAACTGTTTTAGACCCCAGATTTAAAGTGTTATTTTTCAACAAAGATGTAGATGTAAAGTCCAAATTAATTGCTATAGTAAGACTAAGAAAGGCTAGTATAAAACCAGTAACAGAATCTGCACAAAATATTTCCTTCCAACATAACCATTCCAGTTTCTCAAACTCAAATTTCAAATTCTTTGTGTGCATGCTTTAATGAAATTGCAAGCCAGTCACAGAGTGAAGCTGCTATAGAAAATCCCCCTCAATGTGAAGAAGTAAAAGAAATTTAATTTTCTTTCCCAGTCACTTCTAGAAAGACAACAGTGTCCTTTGGAGTGGTGGGCAAAAAATTCAGAAAACTTTCCTAACCTTTCATAATTAGCCAAAAAATACTATTCTGCACCTGGAAGTACCATATATAGTGAGTGATTATTTTCAGACGCAGATATCATTTATGAAAAAAAAAAAAAAAAAGAAATAGACTATAACCCGATAATGCTGAATTATTATTATTTCTGCATTGTAATCTACATTTATTAAAAACATTTAACTTTGTTTTTTAAGGTAAATATAAATTTAGACATTACAATGATGTTCTTGAAAATATGTAAAACATACATATATAATAATTAAAAGAATTTAGTATATTTACATTTCTTTCATTATTTAATATTAGTAACACACTTTAAAATCACTTAAATTATATTTAACTTTTAAGCGTATTTTACTCCCCCCCCCAAAAACCCCCTAAGTATTGCAGCATATATGACTTAAATATCTATGTTATACATGCAATACATCTATATCTAATCTATCGTACATATTTATGTTCTTTATGGGTATAATTAAAATATCATTGAAAACAATTTTTTTTTAATGTAACAAGGGATAAATATTAAACTTACCATTATGCTTTAAAAATTTAGAATTTGCATGTATGGCTCTATTAGGACAATTTTGAATAGATTAAATTTAACAGATTACCTTAGCTTATTACAGATACTATTTGTACTTATTGATATAGCATATAAAAGTTTTAACATGATAATACCCTCTTATACAAAAATGGGTAGATAGGTAAAATCTATTCAGGGTATGAAAGTTAAGGGGAGGAAAGTGTTAGTTAAATTTCAAATAAAATTTTTATTATGCATGATGAATATAAAGTGTCAAATTAAAAGCATTTTCTGTGCAAATATAAAAACATTTCTTACATTTACATTTTTCACATTTTTCTACACATTTACATTACATTTCATCCATTATTCGGCCTTGGCCGAATAATGGACTTGATATTCAGCCGAATGGGCCGAATATTCGGCTTCGGCCGAATAATCGTTGCATCTCTAGTCTGATCCTCAGGTGCATCAGGACCTGCCGTAGACTATCCTCACCCAAATCTTCAGACTCCTATATGTGATTTTGGTAGCCATCACATACACACAGAGCAAAACTTTCTTTTATTAGTAGATAATAAGTATAAAGTTTTTTTAACATACAAGTTAAAAAACAAAAAATTAAAATAGGTCTGTTTAATTGTTTAACTTAAAAGTAAGAAAGAAAATTAATAAAGTCATACTTTAATAAACAACTTCATATTTTATTTTACATTCCGACAGTAAAGGAACAATTTTCTAAAAGATGTAAACGTAAATTCTTAAATTTATTATAGAGTTCAAATGTCTATATTAGGAAAGCTGACTTTAAACTTTTGAGAGTTAGAACCTTTTACTCGGGGATAAGGAACTTACTATTATATTTCATATTTTGCATTATAAACAAACGTCACTTTTATCAAGGATGTTTGAATATAATTTGCCATCATGTCCTATGCATATTATTGATAGAACTTATGTAATAGAGAACCGGATATCCGGCAGAGAAGTCGGATATCCGGTGATTGTGATTCGGATATCCGATGATATTTCGGATATTGAAAAATCAGCCGGATATCCGTTGCATCCCTATTCAAAACAGGACCCTTCAGAATACTATTTTCCCTAAAACAGGCCCCTTCACAAAATTCTTTGTCTTAAAAATAGGTTTTTCACAAAATTTTTCCATCTTTAAACTGAACATTTCACAAATTAATCATTTAAAAGTAAAATCTAACCTGTCACTTTTACACATATAAAGAAAAAAAATATTTTTTACATCCATATATCTTCTCAAAATAGTATAAACAAGAACCCGAATATAACGATCCTTTCAAATTCACAAAATTATGACTAAGTTTTTCACAAAAATAAAAAACTGTTCACAATTTCACAAAAACAGGACCCTGGGAAAAAAGTCTGGACAGACCCCTGAAAGGGCAAAACTGGGAAATTTCATTAGTAGCCAGTGGTAGCAGTTTTATCAGTGGCCAATTTCTTTAAAAGTTCTAAACAGTAAACTTTTGTTAAAATTCCAATTAGTATCAATCTAAAATAAAATAGTCAAAATAAATATGTTAATATAAACATATTTAAACTAACTAGCAAAAGTAGAATCCTTGAGAAAATGCAAACAAATTTCACTCTCTCCTAGTAGGAAAGTGGCTGCTGACAGACAATTTTTTAATAGCCACATTTTTTCATTTAGTGGTCCTGTGGCTAGTGCTAATTTTTCCCTTTATTTTAAACCCTGTTTTAGATAAAAGTAAAAATAAAAAATTTTGTTTGCAGAAATAAACTATAAAAGAATTAATTCAAGTAAAAATAATATTTAAAAAAAAAAAAAATTACAGGATAACTTTTTTGCTGCTGTTGACCATTTGTTACAAAGTCCTGATTCTAAGATTTTATTTATTTATTTATATTTATTTTATTTTTGTGAAAATTTTAAGGTAGGGCATATTATACAGGTCAGGTCAGATACAACTGTGCCAAATATACTAATTACAGTAACGACGGCCAAGCATACTAATTAGTTTCTGCTTTCTTTTTGACAGCTACACTATAGGTTATTTATTTTTATTATAATTTATAGTTTTTTTTTTTTTTTATTATAGTTTATAGTTTTTTTTTTATTTATATATTATTGTTATTTAATATTATTTACCATTTTTTTAAATGAATTTAATAATGTTGGATGGTATTTAATAATGTTAAATTAATGTTTTGAATATGATTGGCAACTGTAAAAAAAATTGGTAATTAGCAACCATTTTTGGTGATCTATCTCCTGGCCTAGATAATACGTTAAGTACCAGATTTAATTATGATTTTGTTAATCAGTTATCACTTTATTCACCAGGTCTCTGAATAGACATTTTTTAACTAAGTCATGTATTTATAATGGATTCTTTGCAACTTCAGCTGTTTTATGACAAGCTGGATTTTATTTTAAAATGATTAAATTTCTCAAGGATTCAGTTTTAGAGTTGAAAAAGTTTTGTGAAAGGTCTGCTTTCCTCTTCTCCATAGTAAAGTGAAAATAATTGTGAAGGGACCTTTAAACAATTCAAATGTTCTCTGACAGATCCCTGTTTACATTCATTAAAAAAATAATTTTAAATGAGCCTATCATAATAATTATGTTTTGTTTCGCCATATAAACAATTAGGTAACAAGTTATCTCATGTTATTGTAAGTAACACAATAAAATATTGATAGTACAAACATTTAAGCATATGTAAATAACATTTATGGAATGCAAAGAATAAACAAAATAAAGTGATTATAATAAATTTTAAAACTCTTCATTGAGAAATTATATATATATATATATATATACAAATCCATAATAAGAAAGTAAACAATAGTTTTATAGAAATGACACAGATACACATATACAATACAGCAGAAAATGCAAAAGAAAAAAAAAAGGCAAGCTTAAACCATTACCATTGTTTTATTATTCATTTTCTTGAGCTCTTGTTATTTTCAATACTTAAAATTGGGGAAAAAAGGAGTTTTGGTTAATAAGCAAGTAAAAAAAACAAAAAGAAAAAAAATTACAATAAAACATAAAGCAAGCAGTACGGGAAAACAAAGAGCAAAAATACATTAAACTGAATTATCTAAAATTAAGTCAAATTATAAGCTTTGAAATGAAAGCATATAAAGCTGGGTGAAAGAAATATTAGAAAAAACCCAAAAAGCAATTAGCAACAGAAGGGGAGAAATATTATGTAAATTAACAAAAATTAAATAAATAAATGAATAAAACAATACTATATCGTTGAAAAACAACTATGTTAAAACTAAAGCAAAATAAAAGTTTTTTTTATTTTAACTATTGAACTTTTCAGAAATGTAACAGCTTTTTGTCAGCTGTTGTTATGACATACAACACAATACAAAAAAAGAAAGAAAGAACGGGAAAAAAATAAACTTTATTTAAAAACCACTTAAAATTATACTCGGCACCATGCACTGATTTCATTACTTACCTTTACACACTATGGGTGAATTTATAATAAAATTTTACAACAATTTCAACCGAATCAGTCTAAACACAATTGAAAGAGAACAAAAGACTAAGCCTTTACCGTTCAAACAGCAAATTTAAATGCCAAGAAAGCAGCTTTTAGCAAACAAAGCATTTATTGAGAACGAAATTAAAGTAAAATAAAATAAATAACTTTTGATTAACATTAGTATTGAGAATGAAAGATAATAACATCATTTGTTTATGATCAAATTAACATATAATAGCACTTCTGATTTCTTACCCTATCGTCATCAGTTTGATTTCCACGTCTCGACCGGGTTTTCATTTTTATTTATCACAAAAATCAGCCTAAACCTTTCACATATTCTAACTTATTCTTGATCAAAATATCTAAATTAATTCCTTAACTCAATCCAAATGAACAAACATAAACACACCACCACGGTCTCATGCTACACAAAAAACACAACTGGTCTTTTAGGGTTGCCATAGCATCGAAACAACCTTGATGAAATGCACAGATGTACCATGAAAATGAAATTAGTGCTTATTTTGGCGATATCAATGTAGATTAAATTTATGGCTTTTAAAAAATACGCCAGAAACTCTTTTCAATAGTTATATTTCTGAATGTCTTCTTCACAAAGCAATGTTGGAAATGAACCCATCTAGGAGCAAAAGATTAAATCTTGGAATTATTTTAGACATTTTAAGAAAAAGCAATTAAAATAACACCTAAAACTTGCACTTTTCTGAAAAATATCAATAAAATTTGAAAATCGAATTATTCAAATGTTTTATAGATGGAATTCATTCTAAAATTTATTGTTTTTTTTTACTTACAATCATTATACCTGTCCTTTCACAAGGAAAAATGCTTAAATTGTTACACCCCTGTTTTACAGTACCTTAATTTATCTGAATGGAGGCATAGAGAACTTGGAAGCACGAGCAGTTAATCTTGATTAGTCGAAAAATATTGGACAAAGGTTTGACAAGTTTCCATGGTCACCAAGCTAATGTTTGTCTACTGCTTTTGTTTATTAACATACATCTGACCTGTATGCTTGGCGTCAAGCGCCCGCTTATAAGCCAGACGAGATAGCACACACAAGGAATTTTACAACACACAGAAATACAACCGCAGGCTCCACAAAGAATGTGCAACGGAGCCAGCGGTATTCGAACCCACTCCCACCTACACTTGCAAGCGATTGACGGTGTGATGCCTTGACCACTCAGCCACGGTGGGCCCTTGTCTACTGCTCAAACTTAGGTAAGGTGAACTCATTAGAACTCCCCAGATAGCACAAACCCTTTTCAAAACCTTGTTATAGCCTTGTTTCAACCTTAAAACCCTTTGAAACAATGTTATTCTAAACTTACGTGCTGTGTGGGTACAACGCCTAGAATACATAGTGTGGAAACCGGCAAATGGTGTAATGCTTTAAAAAGTGCTAAAAAGTTGTAGCCTATAAATGTGCAACGGTGCTCCTACGAAGCCTACGATAATGTTGAACCAGAGACAAAAAAAATCCGTATCACGTTTTTTAGCCATGCTTTCATAATTTAAAAAAAAACTTATAAAAATCACTAAGTCAGAGGAGAAAATGATATAATTTAAGTATTTAAAATACTTACCACCAGCCGAAACAATGTCAAGAGCTAGCAAATGGCGCTGCGAACCCATCCTAATATTTTCAGCAACGTTGTACATTTATTGGATACAATTTTTTAGTACTATTTTGTAGCCGGTTTCCATACTATGTATTCTAGGCGCTGTAGTGTGGGTCCTACAGCCAGACTAATTAGGGTACCTTAAGACTCTTATTATAGGAGCTCTAGGGTACCTCCAAGGCTACACTAGATACCGGGCTTGCTCATTCATTATCATGACGTCACAAAAGGTGACTGGCCGCGACCAGCGATTAGTGCAAAGCGACGAGCCCGTCGTTTTGTGCCAATCGCTGTATGTCTTTCATTTTGTCGTTTCGCTTTGTACCAATCGCTGGTAGCGGCCAGCCACCATTTGTGACGTCATGATAATGAATGAGCAAGCCCGATATCTAGTGTAGCCCTGGTACCTCTACATGAAAGTAGCCACATACGCACAGAATGTAAGCTCAGATTGTGCTCAGACAGAAGTGTTTGTCCAAACTATGGCAAACCTACAATCCAGAACTTGGCGATACTCGTCTGGACGAGTTCAATTAGACGAGTGAGACCAACGCCCCCTAGATAAGAAAGCCGTGACACGCGTCACAAAAACGTCATACCAAACAAGCAAAACCAAGAAAGAAATTCGAACAACTTGCATGTTTCGATTTCATTGGCTCATAGAATTAATAATTATTGTTTACGACTAATAGTTAATAATTCCACGAGCCATCAAAATCGAAACATGCAAGTTGTTCGAATTGTTTTCTTTGTTTTTCCTGCTTGGTATGACATTTTCGTGACGCGTGTCACGGCTTTCTTCTCTAGGGGGCGTTGGTGAGACAAATTAACAAATATTAGTTTGACTATAATGGCAGGTTCACTAAGTTGCTTGGCGATTCGTGTTTGTCCAAAATCGCTCAACTAATCAAATGGATTTTACCCATGTCACGTCACCACGGGTATATAGAAATAAACACCAATAGGCGTGGTGAGTGTTTTAATACTGCCAGGGCCGTGCGAAGAGAGGGGCGAAGGGGGCCCTCACCCCGGGAGCGAAAATTGAGGGGGCGCCAAATTTATACTACCAACCCTGGTTTTATTTATTTGGTTTTTGGCCGTCGACCACTTTTCGGGGCATTTCGTTTTCTCTCTTTATCATTCTCTTATTTTCTGTCGCAAAACATCATGATTTCTCTAAAATATAAGGGCAATTTTATCATGTTATTTAGTTGTTTGGAATTTCTGAATTAAAATTAAAACGGGGGGGGGGGGGACGCAAAATTGAAGCTTTGCCCCGGGCGCACTTTTCTCTTCGCACGGTCCTGAATACTGCTTCCCCTTCGTTTAATAAACAGTCTTTTTCGGACTGTATATATCCGCAGGGGCGTGACTGTTGCCATTCGTGGGTAAAGTTAATTTTATATCCTGTATGTAGGCATTCTCATATGGAAGCATCCTTCTACATATAATATACATAGTAGCCTAGTGTAGAGGCCAGATCCATTGCACACACTTTGTGGAGCTCACTGTTGTAACTCTCTGGTGTTGTAAATTTTCATGTGGCTATCTCATCCCTGTATATTGACAATGACTTATAAGCGGGCACTTGATGTCAAGCACACAAGTCAGATGTATGTTCTCAATAAACAAACTAGAATAATACGAGGCATCCATGCTATATTAATGTTGCTCAAAGTAAACAACACAAAGTGTTACCAAAGCAGATACAGAAAATCAAGTGTTGCCACAGAACCATAATACATGGTATAATGCCACATTCACCCCCCCCCCCCCCAAAGGTTAATTTAGTAAGTAACATAGGCAGGTGGTCGTCTTTGTCGACCAGATGGAGAATTGTTCTGGGTAGACTGTCTTCCAAAATCCGCATTTGGAAGATCAGGACTGTGTAACTCAGGCACGGTGGTATCTAGGTCTATTTGTCTTTAGCAACCTTACATTCTCTAGAGGGTCTGAAGAATGTTTGGGTGACACAGCAACAGAGTCAACAGGGGTTGCTTGTCGAACCAAACTGGGGTGTCTGCTTTAGGTGTCAAATGCCTGATAGAGACACTTGACTCACGTCCACCAGGGAACTTTACATACGCATAGTCAGGATTAGCTTCAAATGTATAAGCCTCTTTCTCTACAGCAGAGTGTCTTTGCTCAGATGCATTAATAAGTGTTCTCGAAAAGAATGCGATGGGACGTTCTGCTGCTTGACTGAGAGTTGCCCCAATGGCGAACTCTGAGGCATCAGTTTCTACTCTAAAGGGGGTAACGTTTTCGATTTCAGAGAACGAAGTTGCAATATACTAAAATACATGAAATTCAGAAATGCCACTATCACTATAATGTATGTATGAGCGATTTGCTGCTATGAGAATAAACATAAAAATAAAATAAATAAAAAATAACTGAATGACTTTTGATACATCTTCCTTGATTGAGTTGAATTCTTCTACAGCCTCTTCAGAGAGTGGGAATGTTCCTTTTGTCAGAGGAGGGCGATTTTTTTCTGAAAATTTGGGAATTCAGCGGTAGTATTGAGTAAACTTAGCTAGAGTTATTTGTAGGGCAGCCATGTCATTTGGGATAGGAATGTTCATTATTGGTGCGAGCCTGTCAGGATCAGGTTTAATAACTTTATCTTCAATCAGATATCTTAATATTTTCGCACGTTGAATAACTATATTTATCTGGGTTCAGTGTCAGGTTATACTTTTTGACAGCGTTCAAAAATCTCTCCAAATTTCGGTAGTGTCCTTGTTGGTCCAGGCCACAAACTGTTACATGATCTAGATAGGGAAAAGTGCCTTCGCGTTTTTCTTCCTTGATTAATTTATCAATATTTCTCTGGAAAGCTGGGCACCGTTAGTGACCCCAAAAGGAATTCGCCGGAACTGGTAGAGTTTTCTTGCAGCTTCAAAGGCTGTATATTGCTTATGAGATTCTAAGATAGATACCTGGTGGTAGGCACTCTTGAGGTCAATGTTGCTAAATACTTTGTATTGACATACGTTCTGTATCAACTCTTCTGTTCTCGGGAGTGAGTAGGCATCAAGCATTGTAAATCTATTAATAGTTTGTGAGTAATCGACAACCATCCTAGGCTTGTGATTGTCTCCCTTTACTATAAAAACCTGGGCACGCCATGGTGAGTTATTTGGTTCAATCACCCTTTCCTCGAGCAATTTCTCCACTTCAGCAGCAATGAATATTTTGTCTGCTTCTGTCTGACGTTTAGATTTTGTAATGACCGGTTTGCAATCCGGTGCAAGATTAGCAAATAGCTGGAAATCGAGTTTCTACAGATGAATGACTCCTTAGACGATCGTATCCAATCAGGAAGCCAGTATACAAATTCTTCATGATCAACACCTCGATAACTGGATATATATGAGTGTTCATCTTTAGATTTAGCAAACCACATCCGGAGACGTCTGAACTCAAAGAGGAGTTAGCCATGGATATTTTACCGGAATATAGCTCTACAGTAATTTTGCATTCTTTTACGAGACGTTCATTCAAAAAACTTAGTGAGCTACCAGTATCGATTGGTGCGTTTAATTCTACTCCATTAACTAACACTTTGGCTATGGATTTTTGAAGGCATTGAGGTGTTGTTGAGGCAGAAGCCAAAAGCAATGTAGAGGATGTAACATTTGGAGAGGGACGTGTACATCTTGGTTTACAAACTCGTTGATAATGTCTTTTTTTGCCGCACCCTCTACAAATAACTTCTTTGGCTGGATAAGAATTCTTTGGGTGGCGTTCGTTACCACTGAAAAAGCATTTCTCAGTGCGTGCCAAGGCGACTGAAGTCGATTGGGTTTCTTCTAAGTTTTCCTCTCTATTTTCAATGGCAGCAACTGGAGTTGAATTTTTTGTATTCAGATAAGATGCGGAATGTAGCTCAGCTAATTCAAGTGACCTAGCCTGCTCAAAGGCTTTCTCTGGAGTAATGAAGGTATTCACCAAAAGCCTTTCTCGTATACGCGAGCTCTTTAGGTCTTGTATAAAAGTATCCCTAATGTACTCATTTTTAGGCTATGATCGCTGCACTCACGCACAGTTTTTTTAATCGGTTATAAAAAGAAAAAAAGTCGCCAAATTTAGGGGATTTTTTCCTTTAATGGCAATTTAGCCATTGTACTAAGTTATTGGTTTGGCGCGGGCGTGAAAATCGCGCCAACCAAAAAGTCGCCAAATATCGCTGCGTGAGTGCAAAGCATCTGTTCCCATTTTTATACTTATCTGCTTTTACGGCTTTAAATTCACAATCTTTACTGATTTGTTTCAATATCTGGCGGTATTCGTTGATAGATTCTCCCGTTTGCTGAGATCCTCTGTCTAGATGCTAGACAATGTCTTGCAAAAATTTCATTTCGTTTTGTAACGTATAACCAATCGAGCACTTTGATGGCGTCAGAGTAATTTTCAGAGTCACTAATATACCGGGAAATATTAGAGGAGACATAATTGCACAGTAATTGCAGTTTACCATCTTCCGAAATTTGGTTTACCTGGCCCAGAAAATGAGTGAATGTTCTTTTCCAGTGTTTCTACTTCGATTCAGCAGCCGCGCATGAAGGATCAGTATCGAACCATTCGGGTTTTAAAAGTTGCTTCATCTTTAAATCATGTGATGCGGCAGTCCGAAAAAAAAACTAGTTTATTAAATTGTAATAAAAGCATAGTTGACACCTAAACTAGGCTTTAATAAACTAGAATAACACAAGGCATACATGCTACATTAATTATTCTCAAAGTAAACAACACAAAGTGTTGAAAACGCAGATACAGAAAATCAAGTGTTGAGACAAGAAAGTAATACATGATATAATACAACAACTGGGACTGGGATTGAACCAGGGACCTTTGAACAGAAGACAGGCACCATAGCACCAAGCAAAAGGGTAGCTCAATTGCTTCGATCTAGAGTCTCATTATATACAGTTTTTCTCTTTCGAGATGGCGTCACTACACACTCCAACCCCCAATAAAGAAGATACGTCTTATTTAGACGTTGGCTTGCGCTCTTTAGCTATTTAATGTTGAGCTTTGCATGCTGGGAATGAATTCGCTGGTGCTGCCATCTGTTGTGAAGGTTGTGTGTTTGATTTCGAGTCACCAATGTAGAGGTCAGAATGGTGTCGACTGGGATTGGACCAGGGACCTCTGAACAGATGACGAACTCCGTATCCGTAGCAACGAGCAAAAGGGTAGCTCAATTGCTTCAAGCTAGAGATTCATTATATACAGTTTTTCTCTTTCGAAATGGCATCACTACACACTCCAGTCCCAGTGAAGAAGACATCTTATTTAGACGTTGACTTGCGCTCTTTAACTATTTACTGTTAAGCTTTGCGTGCTGGGGATGAATTCGTTTTTGTAAAGGTTGCATGTTTGGTTACGGGTCACCAATGAAGAGGTCAGAATGACGTTGGCTGGGATTGAACCAGGGACCTTTGAACAGAGTACAAGCGCCGTAGCACCGAGCAAAAGGCTAGTTAAATTGCTCCGAGCAAGATATTCATTATATGCTGTTTTAGCTTTCGAGATGGCCGCCGCACAGTGGAGTATTTGACCCAAAATTATTTTTCCAGTGTTATAAAGTTAAAAATCATTGCTGTTGATTTACTTTAAGTAAATACACTAATTTAATGTTATATTCACATAAATGTATGCATTTATTTAAAAAATAAATATACCGTACAAAGTTTACTTAAGGCTGCTATAGTCACTCAACTATCGAATTCCCTTCGCTAATGTTAAGTCAATGGGCATGTGATGCATTCGTATATTTTAAATATCCCCTCGATAATTTGATATTTTTAACTCATTTTTTCTTTGTGTTCTTCTTAAAAGATGTTTATATTTTTCTTAGTTCTCAAAACATTTCTAAAACCTATGCTTATTTTAATATTTTATATCTTAAAAGCTGACGAAGTGTAAGATTTTAATACTTCGTATAAAAATAAGTATACATTTTATACATATTTTGACAACTAAGACAAAAAGAGACATCCTTTAAGAAAAGTACAAAGAAAAAAGAAGTTAAAAATATCAATTTCCAAAGGAGATATTTAAAAAATACGAAAACATCTCATGCCCGTAAGCTTAACATTAGTGAAGGGAATTTGGAAGTTGAGCGACTTGCAACGATAACTATTTACTGTTTATAAGAGGAAAGTAATTGTTGATAGATTTGTCTTATTTACTATTAATGTTTAATTAAATGCATTTAATTTTACTATATATAAAACTTATTATTTACATTTAATAATGTTTATTTTACATTTAAATTACATTTAATAATAATATTACATTTAATTTATGTTTATAAAGTTACATTTAATAACAGGTTTAGTAAAGTGGAGTCTATATAGTATAGTTATGCTAGTTTTTGAGTGTATTTAATATATTACCAGTTTCAATATGATTCTTCAGAACTCTGTTCTTCATCTTCTTCATCACTCTCTTCTTGGCTTTTATCGGGACTACCATCAGAGCTAGCTGGAAGAAGAAGTTGTAGGGTCTCGCTACTGTATGGCTTGCTCTTTTTCCTTGATGTTTGTCTAGAGCAGCTTGCAAAAGGAAGAAATTAAGAATCCAATTCAGGACGTCTCTATTGCACTTTCTTGAGTACTTTGTACAATACAGTCTAAAATGTTTGTTTCTGGCCTTAGCAGCTTCTTCTGATAGCTGACCAAAGGGTACGACTACTTTCTTAATTACAATGGTACCATGAATCAAAACCTTGTGCATTGTTTGAGTCATTGGGTGCCAATTGTAAAGGTTGACATATACTCTTGCAGTTTCATCAGCATATGTTTGGAATTTTTTTTTGTCAATGCGATGCCCACTTGTTATGACTTCTAATATTACTTTCAACCTTTTAATCAATTCTGAATTAGTCCAGTGATTCTTGAGGCAGTTTCTGCATCTGAAAAGAAGCGTCTAGCTGTGTTTCCATCATTTGATGTTCCAAAACCTTGTTTCGGAACATCAACAAACAGTCTCAGTTCGTCTTTGAACTCTCTTTGTATGTTCTTCTTAGTGTCTTCTACAATTTTTTTTCTTCTACACTTTTTGCTTGCCACGTAGCGCGTTCTGGCCTCGAACCCGGGCCCTCGGATCAACGAGCAGACGTCATATTAACTGAGCTAACAACCAACGCAGTTATTTCGTTACAAAGTAAGTATTTAAGTTGTGTTAAAATATTAGACCCCCCATTTCTCGAGAACTAAGGAGCGTTGTATAAAATCCATTGAACCTGAGACTAAGGGGATTCTACCCTACAACATATATAATAATAATCAAAATCTATGATTACCAAGTTTGGCACTCTCCTTGTAAGAAAATACGATTTAATCGTAAGTATACAAAAATTTTAAATTACGTCATTTTGACGCAATTGCTGTATTTATCCAGAAAAGACAATGTGAAATAATTTGTAGTTTTATAAATTTTAATGATCAATTACTCTTATATTTTTTCAGAGAAAGTTTTATTGTGTATATAATATATCGTTCAATGTTACTTAGTTATAGAGTTATGGGGCTCGAATATAAAAGATTAGCCCTTTTAAAAAGTTCTATTGAACGTATTTTAATGAGACTTACATTGCTAAGTAGATAATTTTCCAAGAATGGTTTTAATCCCTTGGAGGGCAAGCACGTGGTCTAAAAATGCTAAATTTTGCGATGTTTCGGCACCAGTAAATTTTAATAATGAATTTTTACCTTCTCAATCTGCAAACAATACTAAATACTTTTATTTAATAATACTGGTGGCAAAGTTTTATATTAAAAAGTGGTATATATTATATACCGGTGCCCCTCAAGGGGTTAATATATTGCATATCGTTCTACGTTTCTTAATCAAAGAGTATATGTGAAGGTTATATAGTCAGGTGAACCCGATTACTAAAGATTAGCCTTTAAAAAAAGTTCTACTGAATAGTTAGATAATTTTTCGGGATTATTTTGGTATATTGCATATAGTTCTATCGTTCTGTACCAAATCCTACTGTAAATGATAAAAAAAGTGTTGGTCCTTAATATCTAAAATTTTGACTGCACGTTAGCCAATAGAACAGCACAATGGTGTTCGTATCGTTTTCAGTAATGCGGAAAGATATCCCAGGTAAAATACAAATAACTTTAAATTACAAGGTCAAATTCACCGATATATTCGTTTGGAGAATCCAACCAGCGCAACGGGCGTAGCCTGCTAGCATTTTAATGAAAAAGCAAAAACGACATGAAGTTTTTCATTGTATTCTGCCTTTTTTTGAAGTATAAGTGCTTGATTCTTTTAAATAGTTATTTGTATAGACGGCAGATA
This sequence comes from Maratus michaelseni, assembly GCA_963931845.1. Lineage (NCBI taxonomy): Eukaryota > Metazoa > Arthropoda > Arachnida > Araneae > Salticidae > Maratus > Maratus michaelseni. Next base: position 58,528,492 of record OZ007594.1, read on the forward strand.
CTGTATAGCGATTTTAAAAACGTCAGTATTTTTAATATTATTTACTATTTTTCTCCTCTCAGAGTATTTAGAATTTTTCTGTGAAACATGTGGTCGCTATAATTACAAACAATTAACGGGTGCATATGGCACTTCTGAAACCATTTAACCCTTTATCTACCGAATTATGAATCCACAAATTGTTCAATCTCAATAATTATCTTCCTTGATGTCTGAAGGTATATTAGACAATTTATATTATAATAATATGAAATTTAGATAAGGTTTTTCATTAAAACTCATTTAATAATGCGGTAGTAATAGCTCTTTTTGTGAAATATTTACAAGAATAATTAGATTAATTAACAGAAAATGCTGCTAAGGAAATATCACAATTCTTTATCGGAACAATGTAAATAAATGTATTGTGATCCTATCATTAAATAGTAAGGCTTTTATAGTTGCAAAATTTTCATATAACAATTTTTAAAAAGAGAAGATCTACACTTATGTAAAAGGTTGAGAAAAATACCACTTTATAAAATATTTAGCTTTCACTGTTTTGCTGTGCTTTCTAAATGTGTTCCAGAAAAGTATTTTGTATAAAAACAAAACCTTATTATCATTATCATTATTAGACAGATTAAATAAATTATATACAAAGTTTTCTCTGATGGTACTTAAAAGTACCGTCGGTAGATAAACGGTTAACTGGTGGAAGAAGGAGCTGTTTTGTTTTCATTAATTATATTTAATACTCGCAATCTGATAAAAATCGTTGAAATGTCCTCTGTACAGTATAAAGCATGCCATCCAGTTAGTTATTGTACTGGAACCCTCAAGTGAAGTACGTGTTTCTAGTATAAAATACAAACGGAATTTCGTTGTTCCGACTGCTTATAATTCGAGTTCTGTTGAATGGATTTTGATGAAACTTGCACTGTTAGATAGATAATTTTTCAGAGAAAGTTTTAGTCTATAAAATATTGTTCCATGCAAATTAGTTATAGAATTATGATGGAAAATTCTCTTATTATAGACGAAAATGTTACCATTGGACATTTTTTGATGACCATTATCGCTGGTGAAAGAATTGAAACGGCTATAACATTTAGAAAATAATACAAAAATATTGAAAAATAAAAGAAAAAACTGTTGCTAATTTTCTTTCTTTTCTTTTTTTTTTCTTTTTTTTTCTTTTCTTTTTTTTTTTTTTTTTTTTTTTTAACAGGAAAAATAAAATAAATAAAAACAGCTTTGATGAGAGATAATATTATAAAACGAAAATATTTTATTTAAACAGGAAAGGGCCAGTTCGTAATTCTTAAAACAATATTCAATTTGAAAGATTATAATTCAAACAAGATTTGACGATTTAGTGTTTGCATGAGGTTAAGAAAAATGCATCTAAAAATTTGATTGGATAAAATCTGAGTAACAAATTTGTTTTTGACTTGTACTTTTAAAAAAAATTTAAATTTTTACTCCTCCCTTTATGTGACTTACTGAAGAAATTAGCAAATGTAATTATGAAAATATCTGTACTCGTGAGTTACATGTTATTTGTTTATTTACGATTTTGAGTTTACTTTTGTCGCCAAACAATTTGATTTTAAGAAGTGACATCGGTCAGAGCAATGTCCAAAATAATGGTGTTTTTAGGGTTTCGTTTATTTCACGAAACCCTATTACTCCGGCTTCGTTATCTGTCCGTCACAAAACCGGTTCTCAGAAGCTATATAGCTTACAAGCATGAAATTTTGTGTACTTATAGCAGAATATCTCTATGAAGCTCAAAATCATAAAATTTGAAAAAAATGTATTCTTTCAATGTATAGAGATAAAAAACCAAAAATCTAACAGTCTTGTCCTATTAAATTTAAACATTTTTCGTTATAGCAGCTGCCAACAATTAAAAATCTACAATGAAATTCTTTCTACAGTGATTAATTTTCTATTGAAAGATTTCCAAGTGAAAAATGAAAATGAAATAAAAAGTTTCACCAATTGAAAAAAAAAAGATTAATAAAACGTCATATTGGTAATAAAACGGAAATTTTCAAACATTTCTCAATAATACAAGGAGTATGAGTATGTGTAAATACAGAAAACAGCTTAATATGAGACCATTAGAGAATTAAAAAGAAAATTAATCCGACGACATATTCAAAATTTAACGGTTTTTTCAAATGTTTGAGAATAATACAAATATAGTATCAATATGAGTAATAGAGAATAGTAAAAATGTGAGTTTGAGGAATGTATTGAATCATGATGAAAACCCGATTATGGAAATATTGGAATTTTTTAAGATTTGGAAGGTCTCTATACAACATGTTTAATTTTGAAATTGATTTTTTTAAATATCGCATTTGGTCCACATGACAGATATTATTATGACAGAGTATAATAGCGGGCTTCGCCCGCTATCAGACCGGTTCAGATTTTCGAAAAAACGAGACAAATAGACCAGTAAATTTTTATTTTATAAAAAACATGATTTTTTTTCTTTTAAAAATGAAATTTATTTGGATTTATTAAAGAAAGGATAAAGTGTTTTGAAAGGAATATTAAACGAAACCCTTTGTGCGATCTTCGATCACACTTACCCAATTGTTTTAAGTATACGACAGCATTTTTGGAGTACTTTTTTATAGTAAAATGTAAATTATATTAGTAGCAATCTATCTATCTCTATCTCTACTATACACAGGATATAATTAAACAGCCCTTCTTTAAAGTTGTCTACAGCCGAAACTATTGGTCAGAAAGTTGTGAAATTTTGTGAAGGACATAATGAACAAAAAGCAATTTGTTTAAGCCAAAAAAAAAAAAAAAAAAAAAAAAAAAAAAAAATCAAAGTTTCGCCACCAGATGGCGTTTTTAATGAATTACACATTTAGCATACATTTACGATAGTTTACATATTTTAGTACAACAAAACATGTTCACATGGCGGCCATCATTTTCAGCTACCATCTGGAATCGTAAGATAGCATGTTCCACAGTTGACCGCAGTGTGGTAAATGCTAAAAACACGTCGGGAAGAAAGTTTTGTTCAACATGTTTTGTAATAAAATTTGCAACCTGTCGTAAATGTATGCTAAATGTGTAATTAATTAAAAACGCCATCAAGCGGCGAAATTTTGAACTATTTTTTTTTTTTTTTTTTTTTTTTTTTTTTGCTTAAACAAATTTCCGTTCCTTCATTATGTCCTTCACAAAATTTTACAACTTTCTGATCAATAGTTTCGTCTGTAGACAACTTTAAAGTAGGGTCGTTTAATTACGGACACCCTGTATATGAAATACAAATGGAAATTTCGTTCCGGCTGCTTATAACTCAAGTTCTGCTGAATGGATTTTCATAGAATTTGCACTGTTAGATACATAATTTTTCAGGGAAGGTTTTAGTATATAATATATCGTTCTACGTAGATTAGTTAAAGTATTATAATGGAAAGTTCTATAACAAGATGAATCTGATTATGAAAGATTAGCCTTTTAAAAATATTCTGGTGGATTTTGATGGAACCTTCACCGGTAGTTAGCTAATTTTCCAGGGAAGGTTTTATTACATAAAATGTCATTCTACATTGCTTAGTTCTAGAATTATAAGGAACAATTCTGTAATCAGGAGACCCCTTTTATCAAATGTTAGCCCTTTTTAAAAAGTTCTATTAAACGGTTTTTGATGGGACTTGCACTTTTAGTTTGATAATTTTTCGAAGATAGTTTTAGTATATAATATATTGTTCTACATTGTTTAGTTATAGAGCAATGGGGGAAAAGTCTGTAATGATGTAAACCTGTTTATGACAGATCTAGGATGACAGTTTTGTTATTTGATTAACCATCTTCGATTTTCGGGGAAATAATTGTAAATGGGTTCAATTAATCAATTCCTGACTGATATTTGACGCCAAACTTGGTTGTAAATTACTAATATAGTCGTCAGAGTGGAATCTTTTATGACCATCACTATTTCTTTACAAAATGTTCTGATTTAGATTTCTCTTACAAATGTCGCAAAAATCCGCTACATGATGAGGTTTTTCCGTAATTTTATATTACCCGGGCGCAAATCTTGCCAATACCCTTTTTTTTCTCGGCAATAGACGATTTTATTTTTTGCCAGTGTATATTAGAAACAATACTTTGATGATGAAATACATTGTTTTGGTTTACAGTATTACTTCTTATTTTTATTCTTTTGCATTTTTAATGAAATGCGTGAAAGGCAGGTGTTTTAAATGTACGTAATATGTGTATTTTACATGTATGTATTTTAAATTAAATGAGTTGAACTTTTAAATTAAATGAGTGATTTTAAATGAAATGAATGCAATAGGAATGCTGGCGATGGATGCAATATTTGGCTATTTATCACATGCGCTCGGTTAACATAAAAGTACCGCTTTTCCTTGCAATTATTGTAGTAATCTATCACATGAATAATAATAAAAAAATATTGGTGGCCATAAAAAGGACTGCTCTGAGGACTGTTAATATTGTCAGAAATATTGCTAATACTGCATATGATAATATTTCGTAGGTCAAATTAAAATACCGCGACAATGACAGACATATTTACATCTAGCTCGTAAGCTCCGCCCTCATCGTCCAGAACCTATTTAAGAAGCATTTTTCCTGACCTGGTACCAGTTGTGAAAGCAGTCCCTTGCGGCGACAGCCTAATGACTCTCGGTAGGCCTTTTATAAGGCCAATTTTACCGGATCAGGCCTCCGCAGTGCAAATCAGCCTCCTCTCAGACGGGATAGAATATGAGATACACATGCTACCACTCTTTCTTCATGGTTCCCTTTCCTTTTTTCCATTCTCTCACTTTATTTTTGCGTTTATATAAAAAACTCTCAAAAAACAAAATTTAAAAATTTAAAAATATTCTATAAAAATATCTATTTGTTGTAACGCTGCCTGTAACCTCTCTCTATATATTTTTAATTTATATATTTTCCTTTTTCTAGTAGCTAATTTTCCCGCTTTTTCAGTTTAATTACTTAAATTTATTCAGAATTTATTCCCTGAATGCGAGGCAATGTGTATGTTACAACATTATTGACTCCAGATACACGTCTAATGTTTGTGGTGAACTAGGATATAAAGTCAAGGCGTCTGAGCTGACATGGAGAGTATATGAATCAAAATTTTTAGAAAATGCAAATGTTAATGGGCGATGATTTGTGAATCTTACAAGTTTTGAGAAAAAACGCAAAAGATTCTCTTAGGCCACTTTTGAAAAATAAATAAATAAATAAATAAATAAATCTACTATATATGAAAAATTCGAATGGGACTTTCATTCCGGTTGCTTATAGCTTGAGTTCTACTGAATGGATATGGTGGAACTTCCACTGTTAGTTAAATATTTTCTCAGGGAAAGCTTTAGTATATCATATATCGTTCTACATTGCTTAGTTATAGAATTAGAGAGAAAGTTCTATAATCAGGTGAGCCCATTTATGGAAGATTAACCTTTTTAAAAAGTTCTACTGGACTGATTTTGATGAGACGTGCATTGTTAGGGATAAATTTTTACGGATAGTTTTAGTATATTGCATATCGTTCTTTACCAAATCCAACAGTAAAGGATCAACTAAAAGAGTTGATCCTTAACAGCCACAATTCTGCCTGACACATTAGAAAATATAATATCACAATGGCGTTCGTATCGTTTTTAGCAATGCGGAAGGACATTCAGTGAAAGTCCATATTGCTTTAAAACATAAGGTCAAATTTCGTTTGAGTCATTGTTCATTTGGAGAAACCAGCGGGTGAAGCTTGCTAGTAAATAAATAAAAATAAGTAAATAAATAATGATTATAAAAACAAATTTAATGATTTGGTATATAATATCATGTTTTATGTAACTGCACTCTGGAATAGAAGTCGATAGCTTAATTACTATATTTTCCACAATGCCCACAAGCTGAAAAAACACCATTTTGAGAAAAACGCCTATGAAGTTTTATATGCGGTACTTGTTAGGGTTATGTATATAATTGAGCAGTTCAACACGGTTTTATTTAAGTGAGCGTTGAGCAAGACGGCGGAAAGGGAACGAAATATAAAATTTTCGTAACCTTTTTAAAAAAGGTTTTACATCGGCATTCCTCTTTTAAGTAGAATTGTGTCTGCAGTTGCTGGCATAAACACAGAAAGTTAACAGTTAAAAATTAAAAAGAAAGACAAATTATGCATCCGGCATAGAATATGAAAGACTTTCCAACGCTAATAGAATAGTATTAAGAAATTAAATTTTTCCATACGATGAAATGAGATACCGAAATAAACAAACAAACAAACAAAAAACACATAGCTGAGTAAAAATCCATTTTGAGCAATCGCCGTCTATATCCGAAGTCTTTCGTGCTGCCTTGTATATCATCTATAGAATTTGTACACAACACGTACTAAAAAATAGATAAAATTGCATACCACAGCGGAAAAAGAACTTCCGGCAAGTACTGATCATAGTCAGTCCTTTAACCGAATTCTCTTATGCGTCTTTGTGCATGAACGATAAATCCGACGCACTCCATAATCCATATAAAGTAAGTTGTATTGAGACTTAATGATACTTTTAAATTTCATTATATTTCAAGTATCGAAACATGTTCAAAATGCTCCGCAAACGATTTTCCCCCATAGATCATAATGTTAGGGAATTATTTTGTACGTCTCTGTAATTGAACTATAAATACTACTCATTGTATACTCCGGTAAAAGCATGCTGTAGTCCACCTCAGTAATGCATATTAATTTCATCATGTTTTAAATATCGCAACATCTTTAAAATGGACCGCAGACGATTTTTCCTCCATACAGACCATAATGTAATGGAATTCTTTTGTGTGTCCCTGTAAACACGCTATTAATGCTACACACTTCATTTTCAATACCAAATATTCTATAGTAAAATTTAATAACACATTAAAATTTCGTGACTTCGAGTATATTTACGGGAGTTAGGGCACAGATGGACTAACAAATCGAATTCATAAACCCTTTTCAACTATGTTGGAAAGTGTTAAAAAACAAACTGGAAAATACGTTTTTGTAATGAAAGCAAAGCTTTGCCAATAAACAAGGCGAATTTTGCAATGTTTGAGCTTAGATGAATGATGACATTGAATTAGCTTTCCTACTGGGATATTTTATCTTAGGATTTCTACTTCAATGATGAAGTAAAAACAATTGATCCTCAGCAAAGATTTCAAACAATAAAAAAGCTTTTTTTCTTTTCTTGTTTTGATATTTTTGTTTTTTCAAAGACAGAAATTCTAAGTTTTATTTTTATTTATAGAGATAAAACTTCAACTTAAATGATAAGTACAATAGATGTGTTTGATTATTATCAGAAATGAACCGGTGCTACTTCAGATAACTGGTAGCTTGATTAACAAGAAAGAAAAATCATGCGTTAATTATACATTATGAAACACTTTCCAACGCGTCCAGAATAGTTTAACAGAACATCGCCGTTTAATAAGTTGAAGATGATACCTAATTAGACCATTTATAAAATACATAAGAAATTTGAAAATCTTATTTTCGCAATTATCGTCCATAGCCGGAAAGGTACTCCAAATCATTTTGGTAGCCCTGTATATGATCTATAGACTTGTATATATTATACATAACATATTATGCTAAAATTCATTTTAATAAGAAAACGTATAACACAAATAAAAATTCACCGCGAGGAATTTCTACCAATAGACGGAACTGTACCTGAATTCTTTTGTACAGCCCTGTATATTACCTACAGATTTTTATGCAAGCCACATATTAAACTAAAATTTAAATCTCTAAAACTACTGAAATCACAGTTCCAGGAATCACTATTCATAGTCGGCCATCTATCCAGTTCTTTACATAGCCCTGTATATGATTCTATTTATATTCTACAAACATCTCTTAGTATAAATATAAAAGTTCATTTACAGAGAAACTCAAAAGCATTCCGTTAAATTATAAATATAAATGAGCTAGAACATGAATAGCTCAATTTAAAACACTTTTAAGCAATTCCGTCTTATTATAAATATAAATGAGCTAGAAAAGGAATAACTCAATTTAAAAACATTTTTAAGTAATTCACGCTTTTAAGCAATTCCGTCTTATTATAAATATAAATGAGCTAGAAAAGGAATAGCTAAATTTAAAAACACTTTTAAGCAATTCACTCCCATGTCCAGTAATACTCAAGAATACTTTTGTGTAGCCCTGTATATGATTCATGCGATATATACACACCACGTAGTATGCAAAAAAGTTAAACTTCAAACAGTTAAACTTAAAAACGCATATCATAATTGAAAATGCATTTCCAGAATTAATTCTTAATAGACAATGCTTCGGATGCAGTACTGTATTCGAAATCTTTTGTGTGTCCCTGTAAATGAAAGATAAATGTTATGCATATCATATTCTACAGCAAGCATCTTGTAGTAAACCTCTATAATGTATATCAATTTCATCATGTTTGAAATTCTACAGCAGAATTTAAAGTAATCTGCAAACAGTTTTCCCCGTATACAATTACATAATATATTTATTTTGTATGACCCTGTAAATGAATGATAATCTCTATTTTTTGCAGAAAGCATATTTAATACAACTCAGAATTTTATATAAATTTCATTATATTTGCAAAATTGTAACATAGCGAACGCAAAAGATTTTCTCCCTTAGACCATAATATAACGGAATGCTTTTGAGTTTCTCTGTAAATGAACTTTTAAGTGCTACATATAACTCATTCTAAAGTAACCTTTGTATAATGCATCTCAATAATGCACATAAATTTCATTATATTTTAAATAAGTGTAACACCACTAAAATACAGGGTGATTATAAAAAAACTATCCCGATATATGAGCCCCTAACTATCATACCGTTCACAGAAACTGAATGAAACTTTTGTTTAAAGTATTTTGAGGTATGCGCTCAAGAATCATATGAAAGACAACAGTTAAATTCTAACAGTTACGGTTACAGTGACAAAATTTCGAAAATTTCAAATGGCAACACCTACTTTTTTTTATTGGAATGTGATCTTCGTAGTGAAAAACCATAAAAAGCGTTGGAATGGTACCTGTAGCACGAAATCACCGGCGCTAGCAAGGGCGGATCTAGAGAGTCTTCAAGGGGGGGGGCGATATCAGAAATTTGGAAGTTAATATACGACCCGCAATCTTGGTCGTGTCGGGCCTAATTTTTTTTAATTGCGGGTCAGGTTTACCTCTACGTTTTTGCTACGGGTCGGTTTGACTCCTACTTGTTTACTGCGGGTCGGGTTTGGGTCAGGTTAATTTGTTATTTGGTACGAGATGGGCTCGGGTTGGGTTGATGTTTACTTTTGTTGCTGCGAGTCGGGTTGACGTCTACATTTTTCCTGCAGGTCGGGTTGACTTAAATTATCGGGTTGGGTTTTTTCACTCTTGTGTGTTCGGGTTGACCCGATTTTTTAAAAGAATGTGTAAAATATTTTTTCCGATAAAATCTATATGCAGTAAAAATTTCATAACGGTCTGTCCCAAATAGCGAAAAGCTTTATGTAGGGAATACTTATTAAATCTTTTATTTAGTAAAACCTCCGAATTACAGACACCTTGGAGCCGTCGAGTTTATCCGCAAATTCAGCAGTAATAGCATGTACAGTAAGACCTCTGTACGGTCACTCCTGAAGGGCGGAGACAGTCCCCAATACAAATATTTGCATATTTTTGCGCAATGCTCCGGGTAAGAGATAAATTCGATGGCACCGAGGTGTCCATTATTTAAATGTTTTACAGTATTTGAATATTAATGAGTATATATATACTATATGTTTATATTTCTATATAAAAGAAAATTGAAATTAGAGATATAATTGCATACTACATTTTATAATTATATTAAAATATGAATTAATTTTCTTTCATTTCGGTTTCGGGAGGACGAATATTTTTTGGGGGTTTCGGTTTTGGTTACAATGGAAATTTCGGGTTCGGTTTGGGACAGCCGATCTGCACAGGTCTCAGGGGGAATTTTACGTTGTATGTTCAAAGGGTGGATTTATTTTAAATGGGATTTTTGTAGTATCTTAAAAATTGCCCAGTGCGCTAATTTTTTTAGAAACTCTAAAACCTCGCTGTATTAAAAATTATGGTATAAGAAACTACAGTAATCTCTAGGTGAGCGAGAGCAAATTTTTTAATTTCTACGTGCGCTTAAAACACAGCCTTTGCGGCTGATCTTGTATTCTTATATATGTATTAATAGCAATGATTTTGTAAATGTATCAGAAGTAAAGTGAGTTTTGTTTTTGAGAACTAAACTTACAATTCATTACAGCTTATGGCCTATAGTACAGAGCCCTTTTTTTTATTATGGGTCATGGGGTGAAATAATGCCCGCCCCTGTCAGGTTGTCAGCCTAACGCGGGACCATCAATGTTTAGTCCCCAAGTAAGCTTGGTACTCAATTTATAGACCTCAAATAGATTAAGGCCTGATTTAGCCTTGATGAGTCTGCAGTCGAAGTGAGAACATGTAGCGTGGTAGCAAGAAATAATTTTTGTTGAGAGTATTAACAAAAACAATAAACAAATGTTGTAAATGTCCTTACATTTTTTATCTTTATCACCCTTTTATAAGCGAATTTTTTTTTTTTATAATGAAAGAAGCCGAATTTACTTCGAAATTTCGTTCCTTTTTCTGGTTCTATTTTAAATAAAATGTTGCTTTTTTTTTCATTTTCCCCCCTGAATTACACATGCTTCTCCAGTTCTTCTCGCTCTTCGCAACAAACACATAAAATTTTGAATGCGAATCTCTGAAATCTACCACTTTGTACAGCAATTGCTGTACCACTTGATTCTTTTTACTCTCACTTCTAGTAAATTAAGGGGAATGTAGAACGGGAGGGAGCGAAGATTAGCGTAGGTTATGCTAACTTGAAAGTTGACGCCAACTAGACAGATGTAGGGATAGGTACAGTAAGACTAGGCGAGCTCTTCTCCCTGTAACATTGCCTATGATTCAATCGACGTACTGTACCTTGTAATAAAACGCCCAAAGAAACAACGAACACTTCGAAGATAGACCTATATAGAAGAACGACATCACATTAAAGTACTAATAAAAAGGTTGTCCAAATTTTTATTAGAATTATACAGCAGCGGTAGGACGAAAAATATACAAAGCATTCATACAAACTTTTTTTTAGAGGCAATGTGTATCTGTGGGCACTTGGGGTGATACTTTCCAGAAGTCGCATAAAGGCTCAATTTTTTGAAGGCTAATATAATCATAGAGATAATTTTAAGCTTTGACTGATCCCTACATTTCAGAATTTTGTAAAAAAATACTAACTGGGTGTAAGACTTCTTGTTTCTTTATATCAAAGATCAGTTCTAATTCAGTAAAGACTGTTTTGAAACTTATTAACGAAACATATATTCAGTAGCTATGGGACGCTAGCTGAAAAAAGCATTTAGAAAAAACATTAAAATTAGCTTACATATCTCGGTTAGAGATCTACACTTGCCGAAATTTCCAGACTCGGGCAAGGTCGGACCCGTACAAGAAATATTGCCCGGCCCGGTATAAAAGCCCGAGTTCGGCTCGCCCCGCTCCAGTATAAAAGCTAAAAGTTTGCCCCAAGCCCGGATCTGCCTGTACAAAAACTTAATTGCCAGACTTATTTCTACAAAACATGCCGATATTTCTGAAGCAACATTATTCTACAATTAAAATTATTCATAAAGCCCACTTACTTATGCGCAGATTTTTTTTCAGATTATGTTCGAAATTCATGGTATACAGAATGACAACAATATTAATGACAGTTAGATAATTGTGTACATAAACATTCAAAAGTATTTGAATTATACAATTACATTCAGATGAATATTCATTAACGTTAACGTGGTTTAGAATTAAAGAAACAAATAATAAAGGAAAGTCATAATTTTAAAGCTCTACGTATAAAAAAGTACATTTTTACTTTTTTCTACATATAACAGAAGAAAGAATTGTAATAGAAATTTATTTCGACTTCCGGTTTTCGAAGGATTTACACCGAAAGAGATCCCGAAAAACATGTTTTTACAAAATGTCATTCCGTCCGTGTGTGTGTCCTCTTTGCATCATCGAAAGTTTATGATATTATGCATAGAATTAAACCAAATTTCATTTATAGGTTTTGGACTATGTCTAGCAAGTCGTACTTAAATTTGGGGATATTCCGGCGGATGGGGGCTGTGTAATAGTGATTTTTGTGCCATTTTCATTATCGTATCATTGGAAAGTGTATGAAGTTATGCATAGAATTGAACCAAATTTTATTTATAGGTTTTCCACTATGGCCAGCAGGATCCTAATTGAATTTAGGGATATTCACCTGGAAGTGGGCATTGTGATAGCGATTTTTGTGCAATTTTTCGTAGTTTAACATAGGCTGTTCATGCAGCGAAGGTAACTCGACGCTTCACGAGCAGTTGACGTAAAACCTAATTCTGTGATACCGAATTATGAAGTATTAACATGTATGAGATAGTTTTGGGATTGGCACATCCGACTAGTTAAAAATATATCTCTTTGATATATTAAACCAAATTAAATTTCTAAAAATTATGCTAAAAAAATGCACATCACTACAATTTTTACGAAAACAAATAAATACTAGTATGTTGTGACGATCACAAAACTTTCTTCTATATAAATCAAATCGTCTGCAATAAAAATTAAATGACAATCTATTCGTTCTAGAGCAGGGGTTCTCAAACTATGGTACGCGTACCAGTACTGGTACACGAAGCTCTGGCTACTGGTACGCAAAAGCCCGATACTGGTACGTAAAATAAAACACAAAATGCAGCATATTAGTATGAAATTATAAACGGCTTGTCTTTATTAACTTGGAAATTTTCGAATACGATTTAGGATCTGTAAATGCTTTTTCTATTTTTTTGTTACAAGAAATGTTTGTTATAGCAGACTTGCCTAAATTCACACACACCGCCTATGATGCAACCAGTTTTCCAGAATTAAAACCATAATTATTATATGTATATGGATGAAAATTGAATTTTTAAAAAAAAGACCTAATTTTAAAATCAATGTATGTGTAAAAGTAGTACAGTGATCTCTCACTTATACGCGATGTTCAGTAATTACTTTTTCATACCACTATTTTAAAACAGTAAAATTCGATTTATAAATTCTACGATTTAAGAAGACGAAAATTACCTTAAACAAAAACTGGTGCTGAAAAATGATTTCCGTGTATTGCGTATAAGTGAGAGATCACTGTATTTTTAATTAGCGGAAAGAATTGTTTTTAAACATGCTTTATAAATTGAATTATCTGAAGGTAATGTCTGAATGCTTGGAAGTAGGAGGAGCTTGTGTATAGTAGGAGGAGCTTGTGTGAGTAGGAAGAGTAAAAACAAAATAAAATTTCAAGTGGCAATTTATAACTCATTCTTCTCTTTGAACTAGAAGAGCTTCTAGGAGGTGTTGAAATAAAAGTTTTATTTCAAACATAATTCATACATTACATAATTCATTCTGTTGGTTGAAATATTTTTCTTCTCTTGTACAAAACATGTTAGGAGAAAGTTGTTCAAAATGGGGACGCTAACGTATTCTGGGCGATCAAAAATACATATATAACTGAAAAAATTCGGCAATTATTTCACTTTTAGAGTAACTCCTAGACCATCAGAACTCAAGGCTGTTTGTTTGAAAAAATCATTAGGTTAGACGGGAAAAATATTTCCACGGAAAATGTTCGAAGTCCCCGTTTTAGACGATCGGTTGTTTAAAATGGGGTACTCATATGAAATCATTAAACAAGTTTATCTGAACAATAAAAGATGAAGTTAGGAATACAGAAAATAATACAAACTAAAGTATCATAGTTATTATAGTTTTCAACAGATAATAGTTTAAAAAATCAATTATTCACAAAACTCACACATGAAATTATCATCCCCTTCTTCAGCACTTGAATAGTCTTCATGTGCCCAACCTCTACAGCTGCTACACTGAATCCACCACCCTTCTTTGTCCTTTGAATTTACGTACAGTTCAATGCAGAAGATGCAAGCATAATCGTTATAATTTTCTTCCACATTAGATGATATCACTAATGCGTCATTTTTTTTTCTTTTTTGAGTGTTGGGAGTTGTCGGATCAGGATTATTTTTCTCCTGCTCTATAGTTTTCAGTTTTGCTTTATAAGAAGATAATGTGAATATAATAGTTTTACCTCTATTCTTGTCCTTTTCCCTTTTTTCAGAATTCCGAATTCTTTTTTAGCCTTTACAATCAGGCATTATGCCCAAATAAACGTTTATACGTCATTAAAGAACTTAATAAAAATCATAATACCACTGATTTGTCCTAAATTTAAAGCGTGCAGTAAAATATCCCGTGGTGTCCAAAACGGGGACGTCCCCGTTTTGGAAGACCACTAATGTCCCTGTTTTAGCTGACAATGACTTATGCTAAAAAATATAGTATAAAAATCCTGTATAAATGTAAGATACTTTATCAAGCAATATGTCAAAATGTAACTTAAATCTAGGAGAATCAAATTCGAATGTTTGAAGATGCCTTGATCAGTTCCAATACAGTCCACGAAGAAAATCGAAAAGAAAAACTGCCAACATTAGAAAATTTTTTTGTAAAACAACAGATTGCTGAAAATTGTCAATAGCACATTTCAAAATGGCATATTGGCAACTATGAATGATAGTAACTTGTTGGATCTTAAGATGGCAACACTTATCAGTGAGAATTCTAACGTTCTCATTTGACCAGCAGTCCCCGTTTTAGATGACTTTCCTCTATAGTTTTCCCCTATTTATACGTTTTACCCCTATTTTACAGTTTTAACAGAGAAATCAAACAAAAACTGTGGTCATATGCAGTGCGGATTTGAGGTAAAACATTGTACATATGTATTGATGTGGTATATACATAAGTGTATGAAGAAACTTGCAAGTGTTTGCCTACTACGCGACATTATTGTCATCATATTTAAAAGTATGCAGATTATGCAGAGCCTATGTTAATTGCGCTAACTAAGCTTTGCATAAGAAATTCGTTTCTCATTTGCAGGGGTCGCAGCGTCCTATATATTTTTTAATAATCCCCACCACTATTTTCAATATATAATATTCACAATATCCTTCTATTGCAAGTTTTAAAGAAATCTACCATGCTATTTATAGTTTGAAAATAGTGGTATCAAATATATAAAAAATATAGGACGCTGCGACCCCTGCATTTGAGAAAACCTGGCACTGTATCTCACGAGAGAGGAAAGAAGTGAACTTATTCAGTTCTCCTGTGATAGATTACTGGAGTTCACATTCGAAAGGATGAATGTACCAGAATTTTCGCTGGCTAGAATACAAAGTACCGTCTGATATCATCAAAGTCGACTTGTGTTTAGCACAACATATGTCTGTGAAAGTGCTTTTTTCCCCTTCTTTACACGAAAAATAAATACATAATAAATTAAACATCGAATCTGACTTAAGACTAAAACTACCTAATATTGAGCCAGACATGAGGAAGCTGTGCTTGATAAACCAAGCCCACCCCTTTTATTAGCGATAGAAGCAAATTAGTGCAATTAGCCTACTATAACAGCATATGAATCAGTATGTACCAGTATGTCATTAAGTATTGTGGCTTTTTTTCTGTACCAAAACACTGTATTTTGATATTGTATGCATTATTAAAATTTAATGATGATACTACTTTTTACTTCAATGTTATTATAAAACAGTCAATCTAAGTACCAATTTAGTAATGTAATCATTCATATTTAAATACAATAAAACCTGCTATGACGGAAACACAAAAGACCGAAGATATATTTCATTTTAGAGAGGTTATTTACAGGTTTTCTATATTAGCTTTACGTTTGTTACCTGGTGGTACGTGAAACCATAACCTTCAATTTAGTGGTACGTCGGACTAAAAGTTTGAGAACCCCTGTTCTAGAGGTATAGTTAATGTGGAAATCGCGAAAAACAGATCATAGTGGCGACATCTGTTGGGCGGTAAATACCAAATTCTATTAAAGATCTATTTATGCCAAAGTCAAACATAATCTAAAGTTTAATTAAATTCCGTGCGTTAATTCTTGAGATATAGCTATCGCGGAAATCACGAAAAATGCAACATAACAGCACCACCTGTTGAGTAATTTAAACCAAAACCTCATCAGCACCAATTTATGTCAAGGTCTAACTGAATATGAATTTTCATTAAATTCCGCGCATTAGTTCTCGATATAGAACGCCCACAAAATTTGTGTCACATAGACAGACACATAAACAGACCTTTTCTAAGAACAGTCAATTCGCGTTCAGGACCTCCTAAATTGTAGAAGTACGTCGAAAATGTTTACCGATCCAATACTTTGTTCTTGTAAAAATAGAAGAAAGTAAAAAATGCCACCCGAATATAGGCTCGGGGGGAAGAATTTAGAGGTATGTATGCACGAGCCAATAATGGTTTCTATAAGGGTTGAGTCAGACACGGGCCGAATTCTTAGCTTTTATACCGGGGTGGGCCCAAGTCTGGAAATTTTGGCTCATGCAGATCTCTAGTAAGAATTAATTCCATGCCAAACTCGTAACGAAAAAAAAAAGTCTAGCCCGGCCCGGCCCGGCTCGAGTCTACAGAAAAAAATCTAATACCCGCCCAGGTAAGAGTGGGGAACTGACAAGGTCCGAGTTTCATGAATGAAAATTGACTCGAGATTTTATTTTTGGGCGAGACTCTTTCCCGCACAGGCTTCTGATGTAGATTTAGCGCAAGAGAGGGGGGGGGAGCAGTCGATCCGCCATTGATCGCAACCGGGCCGAATTTTCAGCTATTATGCCGGGCCCAAGCCTAAAAATTTCGGCCCGTACAGAACCCCTAGAAAGAATGAAATCTAAGCCAGGCTCAAACCGAAAAAAAAGAAGTCCGGTCCGGCCCCAATCTCCAGAAAAAACAAGGCCCGGTCCCGACCCAACCCTTAATGAGTGAAGACCTGTCCCGGTCCGACCTGTGGGTCGGGCTGTGATTCGCCAGAGGTCTTTTTTCGTGGAGGGCTCTAATGTCGGTTTACAGACCCTGTTTTAGACCAAGGGGGGGGGGAGGGCGATCGTCACATCGCAGACCTTTTATTAGCGCAAGGGAGGGGGCATCGATCCACCATTGGTTGCAATCAGGCCGAATTTTCAGCTATTATACCAAGCCGAGACCTGCAAATTTTGGCCCGTGCAGACTTCTAGAAAGAATGAAATCTACGCCAGGTTCGAACTGAAAAAATGAAGTCTGGTCCGGCCCGTCTCCAGAAAAAGAGAGGCCAGGTCCAAGCCCATGTCTTCAGAAAAAAATAAGACCCGGTATCGACCCGACCCTTAAAGAGTGAAGACCTGACCCGGCCCGACCCGCGGGATGAATCGTGCTTCGCCAGAGACCTTTTTCCGTGGAGAACTCTAATGTCAGTTTACCGACACTTTTCAGCCCAAGGGGGGGGGGGGGGCGATCGCCCCATCGCCCCTCCCTTAGATCCGCCATTGGGCGCTAGACAGACTAAGAAGAATAGTGAAAACAACCAATAAGGACAGAGAAGCAACTGAAAACAAAACATTTTATTGTGTTTCATACATTTTCCATTTTACACACGACGACACTTTACATGCGGCAGATGGCGGATCGCACTGAACAATAAAATGTTTTGCTTTCTGTTGCTTCTCTGTCCTTTATTGGTTGTTTTCACTTTTCTTCTTAGTCTATCTAGCGCCGGCGATTTTCGTGCTACAGGTACCGTTCCAACGCTTTTTACGGTTTTTCACTACGAAGATCACATTCCAATAAAAAAAAGTAAGTGTTGCCATTTGAAATTGTCGAAATTTTGTCACTGTAACCGTAACTGTTAGAATTTAACTGTTGTTTTTCACGTGATTCTTGAGCACATACCTCAAAATACTTTAGGCCAGAATTTCATTCAGTTTCTGTGAGCGGTTTGACAGTTATGGGCTCATATATCGGGATAGTTTTTTTATAATCACCCTGTACACCGCAAATGATTTCCCCTCATAGACCGTACGTAATGTAACGGAATACTTTTGCGTGCCCCTGTAAATGAAGTATGAATATTACACACTTCATTTTCAATACCGAATATGCCATAGTTGACTAAATAATATAATATCAATTACATGGGAATCCGAGTATATTTATGCGAGTTAGAGCTCGGACATACGGACAGACACACTGAGTGCATGAACACTTTTCAACTATGTCGGAAAATGTTAAAAAAGAAGTTATAACTTCAAGTAAACTTTTCGAACACTGTAAGAGCAACAACAACAAAAAAAGACAAATGCTTCTTGTTTTAGGAAAATATAATATATAACCACGTACGAAAATATACAATAATTTCTTCCGAGTTACCCACGATTCCGAAAAGCGTTCTTTATCTTTAGAAACCTCAGAAACTAATATATTTTGGAGATTTAAAGAAGCATTTATGGATTAAAAAAAGTTTCTTTTGCTGACACCAATTTTCGGAAACATTTCCGAGTAGTTTTTATTGTGTATTAATCAGTTTTCTAAACCGGAGTATAGGTTTTTTTTGGATGCTATCCATTCTCTATTTTCAGCAGCATAACTGAATGTATACATGCAAGAGTAATCAAATAATATTAATTTCAATGTTAATGTTAATGCTGTAAGTTTATCATGTTTGTCTGTAAAAGCATGTTTGTTGAACCTGAAAATGATGACTTGAGAATTGGTATCATCCGAAAAACCTATATGCTAGGTTAAGAAAATAGATTACCCCTTAAGTAACACGATGTATCTGCGTACGTCATGAACTCTTCTATTTGAAATACCAGAACGTATGCGCGTAAGTCCTCATTTTAAGTCCAGACTGCAGTGTTCTAAATATCTGTTTTTTTTGCGTCGCTAATTCCTATTATGATTGGTTTTGTACGGACTTTATAGCAATGATTGTTTTCGCACCCAATAGATGGCGTTATGTGTCGAAAAAAAAACCCTCTAGTTTTATTCCGCTGCTTTATTTCTTTCTTCTTCGTTCATTTATTTATGCGTTGATCATTCTGTTCAGTTGCCTTTCGTAAATTTTAGTGTTTCACTTTCGGTTTTGTGTTTGTTTGTATCTCTGATAGATAGTGATTTTATAGAATAATTATGTCAGACACGGGCATCAATTATTATGTTCTTAATTTTGATGATGACATTAGACTATAGCGATGATAGCTTTGAATCAAGCGATGAAGATTGGAACTTCGAACCTTATATCTGTTTGTTATAATATAAATAAACCTTTATTTAATCTCCTTACATTACACGTAATTAAATAATTCACATGTAATAAAAAATAATGACATAAACTACTTTTTATAAAATTTAATATATCTGGTTTTTCAGCATACTATCACTAAATTGAATATGGTGCCCTTAAGGGGTTAATACACTATAAAAACTACTCGGAAGCGTTTCAGAAAATCCGTTGCAGCAAAAGAAACTTTGTTTTTATAAATGCTTCTTTAAATCTCGAATATATATTAGTTTCTGAGGTTTCTAAAAATAAAGCACGTCTTTCGGAATCGTGGATAACTCGTAAGAGGTTATTGAACTTTTTCGTACGTAGTTATATTATATTTAACTAAATTAAGAAACATTTCTCTTTTTTTTTTTTTTTACAGTGTACAGCGTGCGTACAATCAATTTTTAATTTATCCTATCAGTAATTTCGAATAGAAATTTTTGCCTTAGTTATAGTTAATAGTAGAATGTTTGCGTTTAAATTAGGTAAAGATATCTATTTAAAAATAGTGGTGCAATTCGATTAAAAAATGTGAAGGGCCGAAACTAGCTTTTTTTTTCTTCCACGGGAGGCAAACATGGATTATGGCGCACCCCCCCCCCCCCCCCCCCGCCTCCCACCCTTCTTTATAAAGAGGATATTACTGTTTCTAATAGCTGATGACTTATTTTAAAATAAAAAATATGTAATCATAAAATACGTAATATTAAACAATGTAATCAGTTTTGTCAAATATTTATTCAATAAAATTTGTGAAACCTGAATCGAAAGGAACAGGAAAAAATTCCGCTTTATACAGATTTCCGTCTTAGCATTTATAATTGTTGATATTCTTTCTGTTGAGATCCTGTAATTTTTTTCAATTAAGACAGGATTCCGCCGTAGACAGATTTCATTTTCACATATTTTACTGTAGTTGTGGTGTTACATTACAATTGAGCAGACATTTAAAGTCATAGTGATATGAGTCAATTCCAAACTGCAAAAAATAATTGTTGATTTTACAGTATAAAACTGGCACCTCAGCTGCCAGTATTATACCGTAAAATTAACAGTATTAAACAGTAAAATAAGCAGTAATACGCTGCCGTGCAAGCAGTAATACGCTACCGCGCATGCGCGGTAGCGTATTGGAATTTAGATGGAAATTTAGATAGATATGCATTCGTTATATTCTGAACAAAGGGTAAAGGATAGTTGAAGTATCTGCTTCCAGATGTAAAAACCACAAAGAGAAGGTTGGAAGCATATAAACTGAATAATAGAGTAAGATATCTTTAACGGTTATGAAATTAACATTATGATGAAAAGAAAGCTTTTCGAATAAAGTATTTAATGCACATACGAAGAATTAATTTAGAAAATTTTAATATTTAAGAAGGGAAAAATTAAATTTTGAATAAAATAACCTAAGAATATATGAGCAACGCCATATATTTCTCCCCTTCGACAAAAATGAAATGTGAAAACTTACCATGGCTTGATCCTTACACGCAAGACAAAAATATACACAAAAATACAATCAAAAACACAAACAATAACTAATGCGTATTAGGTTGGAGACCACCAGAAAATACATACACATATAAGCTTTCAATACAAACACACTATATAACATGTAAATAAGAAAATATGGGTACCCAAGAAAAATGTCATACGTGTGACAATCTAATCATGATATTCATGATAACTGCAGTAAATTTGTTCAAATATTTCTTTCAGAACAAAATATTTTAAATCTCGTCATCTATGGACGGAGACCTGTATAAATCAATGTGCACAAGAAAAAAATCAATCTTATTTGAAATTAATAATAGTAAATATTAGTAGTACTACAGCAGGTCAAAATTTCTTTTCTTTTCATATGGCAACTGCATGCAGTTAAAAATGTTTATAAAATATAAACATTAATATAAATGATTACTAAAATAAAGAAAACATAGAAAAATGTGTAAATATCGTAAATTACATAAAATATATAATGCGCAGTTGAATCTGTACTAGAATGTGCAATGTCCTGTATATCTATATCAATGTATTAATATATATATATATATATATATATATATATATATATATATATATATATATATATATATATATACACGTATATAATATAGACCATTTAAATTTAAATTAAGACACCTAGCAAATAAAATAACAATGTAAACAATGTAAGTGTGAATGCAGCACCATTCCATCCAATTTAAAAAGCCAAAAAATATATATGAGTGTAGATTAAGCAAAAATAATACCTAACTGAAGTATACCTTATAAAAGTCTAACTAAGGATGTAAAAAATGACATGTAATAAAGTATAAATGGAAGCAATTGCCTTAAATGTGATTTTTGTGTAACAGACAACACTGAATAAAAAAATATCTTATCAAACATGACTGAGTGCACAATATGGCTGGTATGCATGTTCAAGGAAAAATGTATAAAATGTTAATTACGTTAAATTTTTAAATGTAAATATTATGAAAATATTGAACCATATGAGAACTGAAAATACCAAAAGATAAAATTGTAAACAAAGGTGTGTGAACCTTGATGGAAAATTTAATTATTATTTTTTAAATGAAGGGTAAAGTGCATAAGGCACAATGACAAACAGGAAGTACGTGTGTTAAAATAAACGTTTACATTGCAATACCTACCGTTGACCATATACAGGGACCCCAACAACCTGTAATATGAAAGGCTTGCAAAAAGAAATTGTATGTGTGTGTGTAAGAGAGAGTACCTCTTGTAAGCCAAATGTAACCGGATGACATTACCAACTTGTACACTAAATTTATCAACAATGTGAAAAATATCTGTCTGACATGTAAAAACATATGTTTCTTGAATATATCTCAGAGGATGATGAAAATAAATGTTTGTGAGAGAAAGAGAAAAAAAAATGTGGACATGAAAATTAAATAGCAGCAGAAAATAAAACATGTACATATTTTAAAACGAATCTAACTAATGATCAAAATATCAAGCAAAGCATACCTGTACCAGCACATATACATTCAACTCAGCAATCTTGACAGTGCAGGATAAATCTCGTGAATTTTTTTAAATTACTTACCAGTGAAGAGATTTATCGCCTAGAAATGTATCATGTACATATAATAAACAAAAATGTGATTTGTAAATCTAAAAAAAAATGTCAACGATGAAAAAGAGAAAAGAAATTCGAATGTAAACATTATAATAAAATAAATACCTTATAGCACATGTCTCCTACAATTATAGAGTCCAAAATTTAGAACACTGTGCAAAATTAAAAAAAAAAAAAAAAAAAAAAAAGACAAAATTAGAATATTGTAGACTTTTTTTTTTTTTTTTTTTTTAAACGTCCAAAAATATAAAGTGTGTAATAATTAAAATCCTGACACATATCTGTAAAAAAAATTACCAGACCTATAAAGATTAAGACGATAATGATAACAAGGGATTTTGTAATAAATCCGGCAGAAAATTAAAATAGATGCTGTAGAAAAATTTTAAAGAATTGAAAAAGTAATCCAACGGTATGTGTGTACAGACAATGAACAAACATTCTGGCTACGAAGGAGACAGACCTATGAAAGAAAAATTCTGTCTACGAAGGAGACAGACCTATGAAAGAAAAATTCTGTCTACGAAGGAGACAGACCTATGATCAAACATTTTCTGTCTACGAAGGAGACCAGACCTATGAACAAATATTTCTGTCTACGAAGGAGGCAGTTCCCTATGAACAAATATTTCTGTCTACGAAAGAGACAGTTCCCTATGAACAAATATTTCTGTCTACGAAAGAGACAGTTCCCTATGAACAAATATTTCTGTCTACGAGGGAGGCAGACTCTATGAACAATGTGTAAATAAAAAAATACCGTGGAATATTTCTTCACATAACCTAAAATAATATGAAAAAGTAACAAACCTATCTTAATTTGAGCATACAAATTTAATAGCAGAAAAACAATGTGTGAGAAGATGATATAAAAACCCACATGCAGAACTCATAAATGAAAACATTGTAATATCTTTGTAAGGAAAATAGCATTGTACATCTTTGTATATATAAGTTTGCGTGCAGAGTTGTACAAAAAGAAGGATCCTGAAAATATCCACTAATATTCGAATGAGAAAAATGTAAAGAACCATTGTACAACTGTGTAATTCGAAAACTAGCGAATACCCACAAAATCTACGTGTTGAATGAATTATTATTTTTTTTTTGAAAAGACAAAATATAAATGTAGAATGTGAAAAGTATGAAATGAGCAAATCCACAATAAAAATGTCAGCGATAAAATTTAAACAATGTGTGTGTACAAGAAAAAAAATCGGTGAAATTCGTAGAATACAATTCTGAATATAGTGTGTGAGTGATAGGTACGAAAGTTGAAAGTGTATCCACAAAAATTGAAAAGAAAAAAAATCCCTCATAGTTATGTACCTTACAATAATAAAATATAGAATCGTAAAACATGTGAATGCAAAAATCAGATAGCAAGCAATATGCTTCTGTAAAGTTTAACTGCATTGCCAAAACTTAGAAGTAAAATTTTGAATCAGAATGTAGAAATCTCAATACATGTGACAGTGAGAAAAAAAATGGAAGAGTAAGTACATATTCCACATATGATAAAAGCAAGTGGCCATCCCGCTCAAATCCGATGTGAAAAAGAAACGATCAATGAGCAATCGCTAGCAGAGAGCCCATCAAAAGAATTTACAAACACTCAAATTAAAAAAAAACAAAGTGGCAATGGAGATTAAATTGAAAATTTCCAACAGATTAAATATAAAAAAAAATCTGCAGGTGAAATGCATTGAATAAATTGATACCCACTGTGTGAAAAGTTGAAAATGAACTATCTGAAAAATATTCGTTAAAAATAAGATGACTTCTACATCAAAATTTAAAGTAGGGAGACAGTACAAGATAAACAAGGGTTACGTAGCAAAAATATTAATTCTATCTAAAAAGGTAAAAATTGACTGATGAAATTTTGATACCTGTAAAATAGTACCAAATGTATAATTTACATGTGTAATAGATTTGCAAATTAGAATCGATGATTTTTTTACATTATTAATTGGATGGAAGGCAGCCACAAACACTTCACTAGCAAGGAGTCTTAAGAGCACATACACATAAAAAAAATATATATATACATGCGTAAATATATGCATTTTAAAAGGCAGTTGATCATTATATTTGATTTAAAATGTCCATTAAAATATTTTATTCCCTTTTAAAATATGTAAGACAAGAAATCTTAACAGTTTAGGCAATCTCAAGGCTAGAAAATTATGATAAATTCAACAGCTGCATTATTCTGCTGCGAAGAAAAGTTTAATTATAGCATATACATCATCATTTTATTTACATACACAGCATGAGAATGAAATCCTAAAACGTCGTAAATTAATTTTTTAACATTATCAGCTATAATTTAAAAAAAAAAAAAAAGAAAACTGCGCATGCATGCATATGGGATGCAGAATATCTCAACATATGTAAAATAGTAAGCCAGCATTAAAAATATACTATGAGATACAATGCATCGACATATCTGAATACCTTACTATCCCGATTAGAAAGTATTGATACATGTGCACAAACTAAATTTTGAGAAAAATCTACCAACATAGACACGAATCCATATACCAATTTTATTTTAAAATTTTTAACCTGAAGAGAAATAAAGCAAGACATTTTGAAAAAAAAAAAAAAACTGTGCTACAACTCAAGTGTGCAGTATTCCGGAAGGAAAGTATAAATTAAAGTAGATACCAATTTTCAATATAACGACAGAATTTAATTTAATTTAAACATGTTGATATTTTGTATAACTGTATAAATCAGAGATTTCTATTGTCAACCGTGCAATACACTCAATAGATGGTATCCACATAAAATGAATAATGAGAAATGTTGTAAAAATATTAACTACTTGTATTTTTTTTTTTTTTTTTTTTTTTTAACATTTGTACAAAACTTAAAATGCATAGAGCTTTATATTATTGTTATCATTATTGTAAGAATTATTATATTGTATGAACACACCTTTTAAATAAACAAAAAAAATCTGACAGTTCAATAAAAATTCTCTTATAAAAATCTATCTGTTAGATTAAAGAGCACACATATATTTTAAAATACAAGAATTCGAATAAACAAAAAGAAATAGATACACATATAAATATAATTTGTAAAAGAGCTGATACTTGTTATGTCCCTTTTACTATTTAGCTATCTGAAATATAATATGCAAACGCTTGAAAGATTGTAAAAGTTCAAAAATTTCGCTTTAAAAGAATCTATATTAATATTCTATAATATATGGTCATAAGCACAAAAATTAACAAAGTTTATAAATGAAATATAAACCTTAAATTTTATGTTATGTTATTCTTAATATGCATAACTACTCTTCTTTTTTAAAAATGAAATTGTTCATAAAACTTTGTTCAATTAAAATAAAAGATAATAACTTCTTTTTTTTTTTTTTATGTTTTGTTGACAAATTTTATTTGTATGTCTAAAATATAAAATCTGACCGTTTAGCATGAAATGTACATACACACACATATACATATACCAAATAATCAAATAAAATTTTAAAGCTTTATATCTACTCTTCAAATTGCTTTAAATAATAATATGATAAAATTATAAACCTTTAAAAGATACCAATAATAATACCACGAGACAATTAAAAAGATAAAAAAGCTTACTTCATTTCTTGGAAAAAAAAACTTTCCTGTGTAGACAAAACTATATCGCGTATATTTTATGCTAGAGCCCGTCACAAATTCAAAAACTAAAAAGAAAAAAATCATGAAATCTTCCAGTCAATTATATCCGCAAATTCTTATCGCGAATATTAAATGCATACCGAAGTCTCAGCTGTGATATCATATAAATCGCTTATTCTTTTTTCACTAAAAAGTTTCGGAATACCAATGTAAAATATTGCACCCGACGTCATAGTGTAGTCACTTTTATTATGTATAATTGTTGCATACGGTTGTTCTTTATGAGCACTAATTTATGCAATACAGCATGGAGGATAAGAGAAAAAGAAAATCCTAAGTTCTTCCGCTCTTTTTTTTTCTTTATGCAATGTTGTTCTAACACAGGGTATGCGGTAGGAATATCGCATACTGGAAAACATCAAAGGTCGATCGTTGTATGCACTACGTAAAAAGACAGTCACGTTGGGCGATATATACGATCGGTTCAGGAATCTGGCACAATTAAAGTTTTCGCATAAAATCCAGAAAATTAGCAGGCGGTGAGAAGATACGGGATCACGTTTTTTACTGTTGCTGTTAGTCATCGCTGGTATGGAGAGAGAAAATATGATGCGGTTTTCTTTCGATTTCGGTTCTAAGCAGCATCAGCAAAACTTCTGTGGAAAGATTAGGATTGTCCGATAGCATCTGTAAATCTTAACGCTGAGTTGGTTACTCTCTTTCTTTATGATGGCACAATATACTCCGTTTTTTTATTCTTCCTTCTTTCTAACATTTTTTTTTTCTTTTTTCTTTTCGTTCCTCTTATTTTCGGATACATTGGAGGTTTTAAAAGTTTATATGAAAAAAAAAAATTTGGAGTCAGCTTCTAACACTTCAGGATTATACGTGAAAAGTTATATATTCCACAAGAGTTCGAGTTTCATTTGGAAATAGCAACCAGTCTATAATCCGGGGAGTGCGACAAAGTCCATTAAACTTTAGTTAGTTATGTAAAAAAATTATTTTCTTGGTAGGCGTTTGACATAAAAAAACATATATATCTTGTAGATCATTACACTTATTCCGTAGGCCACCCCTGTTCTAACATCTTGTAAATACACGGCGCCAAGGTCTGTGGAGTAGTTTTTTTGTGTTGTAGTAGTTGTAATAAACTTGTATCTAGCATATAACATATTTCTGATAAACAGAAACATGACGGGCGGTGAAAACGGTGGAAGTACAAAAAGTTGCGTTGTGGCTAAAGCAAGAACACAGCATTCTCATCCTGTAGATGTTAAAGACAATGCATTGAAGGGAAGTAAACGGTATCCATGGAAATTATTTTATTGCAAACACATAACGATGAAAAACAAGGGGTGGCCTCCGTAGCTTAACTTAAAGGTTAGATGCTTCTAGCTTGGAAGTCAGAGATGATCTGAAGTTTTTCATTAAAGTTACAATGCCATCATAAAAAAATGCTGAATCAAGCCAATGGCGCGGAGTTATTCACAACCGCTTGGGAGAGCGCAATGCTAATTTCGAACAGTAGACATACCAAGGGATTCCATAATTGGCAGGCTAGTCAAAATAAGTAAAATGGGACGGCAACCCAGTGACCATCTGAAAAATGCATGGGAAATGCGGTTTTGATAGGAGCGAACTGTATATACAATTATTATTAAGTCCGAAAACAGCAGATGGAAATTTAGATAGATATGCATTCGTTATATTCTGAACAAAGGGTAAAGGATAGTTGAAGTATCTGCTTCCAGATGTAAAAACCACAAAGAGAAGGTTGGAAGCATATAAACTGAATAATAGAGTAAGATATCTTTAACGGTTATGAAATTAACATTATGATGAAAAGAAAGCTTTTCGAATAAAGTATTTAATGCACATACGAAGAATTAATTTAGAAAATAATTTAGCATATAATATTTTAATATTTAAGAAGGGAAAAATTAAATTTTGAATAAAATAACCTAAGAATATA
Organism: Maratus michaelseni; assembly: GCA_963931845.1. Lineage (NCBI taxonomy): Eukaryota > Metazoa > Arthropoda > Arachnida > Araneae > Salticidae > Maratus > Maratus michaelseni. Next base: position 58,556,580 of record OZ007594.1, read on the forward strand.
TGAGCAACGCCATAGGGGGGGGGGGGGGTGAAAACAGAAAAAAAACATAACTTCTTAATTATGATATGTATCAAATCCGTTTAAAGTTATTATTACTTCTAGGAAAAGGGCCGAAAATTTATGTATGACAGATTTTTGATATCATTAAAAATAGCCTCAAGGAGGGGGGGGGGAGAGAATAGGAGTTTAAGAAGAAAAAAATTGATAACTTCGTCAATTCACAAGATATCCATCCGCTTCTTGGAAAACACGAAAAAAAAAATTGAATGCACTTAAAGTAAAATTTAATATAACAAAGCATACCTTTTATTATACACGTGAAATACCACTGCTTCGACCGATCGATGGGGTCTTTTTTTTCTTTTAAACATTTCAATATCAATTTTGCTTTTTAACCATAAATATAAAACAAACCTATGTGGAGAATTGATATTTTATCTTTTTTGTACTACTATTTATTTTTTTAATCATTGTTCAGCACTATATAATGCGGTTATTTTATTTTTGTGGCAACACTAATTTGAGGAAAAATCTTGCATTTCATTTTAATTTTAATTTTAATTTTAATGCCTGAGGAAGACCACTCGGCTGAGGGCGAACCCAGCCGTTGAGCGTTTAATGTCTTCCCCGGCTAGCTCCCCGGCACGCAGGGATTAAACGTGGCAGTACAAGCTTCGCCAATGGCTGGTCCTGCCGGACAAAGCCCCACGCGACAGGTGGCAGGAACTAAAGACATACAAAAAAAAAAAAAAAAAAAAAAAAAAAATTACAGGGTCTGTCGCTGGAACCAGCGTTCCTACGCGACAAGGAGCGACAGACAGGGTGAACGAGGTCCACAGGTGCGCCTGCACCAGTTGTACAGTCCGCTAATTTAGTAGAAGGGTGCAGTTCTTAGATAAGACTGTACCAATTGTACAGTTCGTAAATGACGGCACTTGAGATGTGGAGGTGCCAGTGTGAGATTCCCACGCGACAAGGAGCGCCACACAATTGCGCTGGAACCCTCACACTGGATGGAGGCTGGATGCACTTCGTGTTAGAGGTGACAATACGTTACTTGCTGACCAAACTTGCGGTTCCCGATAAGAATAAATTAATTAATGGGGACTCAGCCCCTGCTAGGAAGAGAACAATACTTGCGGATGAGAGAAACTATTAAGCTGCAAAATAGCTATATGGAGAAAGCTAAGCAGATAAAAAATGACGGAATGATTACGTTAATGACTAAAATAAGCGAGTTATTATTATTAATTTATGGAGAAAGAAAACTGCTTTGAATGATTAGGTTATGTTAGATAGGTGTGTTAGTAATTTGTAAATTTCTGAAAGTTTATGAGTTAAGATGGGACGCGTAATTATGTTCAGCAGCCAAGAAGGAGGTGGGTTAGAAGGAGCAGGCCTAAGATGCCAAGCAACAGTCAGTGGGCAGGAGAAGTAATAATGCATGGGGGTACCACTATCGCCGCACTCGCACACATCGGTTCGTGAAATTTTAAATTTGAAGAGGTAATTTTTAAACGGGCCATGCCCGGATAAGAAGGCACTTGTATAAGGAGTGAGGTTAAGTAGCTCTCTGGAAACTTTTGGAATTAGGTTGTAAGTGTGTCTACCTTTTGTGGAGGTGTCCCAGTAGATTTGCCAGTTGGGGAGTATTTTAGATTTGAGTTTTCTGCGAATAGAAGATGGGGGTACCGGAAGAGAGAAGTCTATTGATTGGCGTTTGGTGGCTTCTTTTGCAAGGCTGTCCGCCAGCTCATTGCCTGCGATACCAATGTGTGCAGTGACGTGGCCAAGGGTAACTTTTTTGTACAGTTGGTGAAGTTTGATTTTAATTTCCAGTATGAGAGGGTGTTTTGTCCGTAGGGCAAAAATTGCTTGAAGTCCAGACAGACTATCACTGAAAATTTTAAAATTTTCCTGCGTGGGGAGCATTTCATTTATAAAAACAATGCCGATTACATTTTTAATAGCAATATTTAATCAAAAACCATGTTTTAACGAAATGTGAGTGTACTATGTCAGGAGCCTGTTCAAAATCCTTTTATTTGGTATCTCATGAATCGTTCTGTGTGACTTGTCTGAATCTGAAATTTCAGACACCATAGATGTCTGAATTTAATACGTCTAAGTGTCTTACTATGATCATTGTATAAACGAACTGAGAAACATATCTGAATAATGATGATATGTCTGAAATTAAGACATTTAGAAAGTCTGACATTTAAGTGTCTGAAAAGTGATATAATACTAACATATGTGTAATGAATGTGTTACAATTGTATCTTTATGTATGCCAGCGCCATCAGGGAACGTTTTGAAACAGATAAAAGGTGTTTAAAATACTTTCCTAACACTAAATTTGGTATTATTTTATAAAAAGAGTTTGATTAGAGCATAAAACGTGTGTTAAAATTGTACAAATTTGCTTACTCAGTTATTTTTAGTGTATTAAGTAGTTAAATAATTTGTTTTCACAAAACAAAATTCTCCAAAAATTACATACATTGGTGGATGTACACGGGAGGGGTGCAGTGAAGGGTTGCCTTTCTCTCCTAAATTCTGAGATGTATAGTTTGAAATACAAAGAAATGTGAGTGCTGATAGAAAGATAAATTCAGACTGTAAATATGAAACAAACTAACAATTTTGTGTCAGAACTCTATGTGTAGAACAATATTTAAACTTTCCGATATAAAAATACAAAAATTTAACAATTCAGAAACATTAAATATTCAAAAATTGTTTCCAGCATTTTTTTTTCAATCCGAGAATTGAAATAGTTGATTATTTTTTTCGTTAGAAGATTTCATTCCCCCCCCCCCCCCCCCTCAGCCCCCGTTTCAGATAAATTTTAAACACATGAACAGGGTAAATAAAATTAAAAATTGACTTCTACGGTGAATTCAAGGGGACGGAGCCCCCCCCCCCTCCTCCCCTCTCTGACGAAAAAATCTTAGTCCCTTATTTTCTTGGTGTTTAATTATTATAAATTAACAGGAGAATAGTAAGTTTTATCATTTTTAAAAACAATTTAATATCATATTTTTAAAATAATTTTTAGCTGATATTTTAAACAGAAACGGGATTCCAAATTTCCAAACGCGATCGCAAAATTCCAATTATGATGTGATACTGATTAATCTCTATGTTGTTTAACAACAGTGATTTCAAAGTTGTGTATACAAAATAGTGACCACTCTAGTATACTAATAATGTATGAAAATACAGATTAGGTTATAAAGGCTTTCAAAAGTTAATGGAGGAATAATATTTTGGATTTTTACATCTAAAGCAAAAATCTGAAGTATGAAGTTGCTTTTAAATTCTTCAAAATTCGAAATATTTGCAAGTGTTACGTCAAAAAATTTTTTAAGCTATTTTCCCTCTCTCTCAAAGAAATAATAACTATAGTAATTATATTTATCTAACTGATTAATTTAACGCCAGAAAATGAAAAGTTTCTGTCTGCTGATAAAAAAATTTAATGAGTCAATTGGGTCAGAGATCACATCGTTGGAAATGCTGACGTAATTATTTTTTTTTTTTTTTTTAAACAGACCGCAGGCGACGATCATGTTCTGTTCATGTTCTTTGTTGGCAGACGTGTATGGCAATTGGTTGATGTGCTATTATTTCGAGTTAAACGTTTGTTCAACGAATTCGTTGTTTGAAAAGATGTTCGTGTTCTTAAGTTTTGTAGTGAAAATTGTGATTATAATTTAAGTTATTTTCCTTTCTTCAACAATAAGACGATATAAGCCCAAGAAAATGCTCTTATGATTTATAAAATGTTATAATTGTTAATTATTTTTGAAATTATATTCATTTTTTTCTGTTCAAGATTGTGCAAGATTGTGTTGTTTCAAGATTGTGCAAGATTGTGTTGTTTCAAGATTGTGCTTTTTAAATATTTTATTTTTATAAAATCCGACTGGTGAGTTTTTTTTTTGCAGTCGGATGTGTGTGTGTGTGTTTTTTTTTCCTTTTCAAAAGGAATAAATGGGCGATTTTTTTATCAATGAAGACATACATTTTCGACAAATCGCGTTGCAAAACAGTGCTTTTTTTTATGTTTTGCCAGAAATGTGCAACTGCCTTTTATCTATTTATATGTTATATTTAAATAAATATTAATTACGAATATGGAAATGACTAAATTATCAAATGTAAGTACGATTATAAACAACTAGTAATTTTCGTTTTCAAATAAAGCTTTTGTTACTTATGTAATATTATTTAATTACTATTTAGATTAATTTGATAAGAATAATATGTATTTATTATATTTGCATCTTTTTTAATCCAATAAATATATTTTAGTGTTAAAAGATATTTGTGTGCTTTTTTATGATTTTCAAATAAATTCATATGATTTTCAAAATTAACAAATTTGTTTAATATATCTTTAGATCATCACTTATCAATAAAAGTTTTTTATTGTAAAGAATCCATATTATTTATTAACTCACAGGATTGATTTTATTGCTTATGTAATCAACACAAATTAATCAACAATTTTCGTATTATATTTTTTCCACCAACCTGTAAAAAAAAAAAAAAAAAAAAAAAAGTTTAGAAATATATATATTTTTTTATGTGATTATATGTTACTCTGACTGCAAAAATATCAGTAATATTATATTTTTAAAAAATGCTTACATTAAAATATGCTTAAAAAACACTTTGATATGTTACGGAATTTAATGCTGCTTTGATCAATATGCGGAATTCTAAACATTTTCTTTCGCGGTCAAACACTTGTTGTGACCTATTTGTTATATTTTATAATTAGAGATGTACAATTTTCTTTGAGAAGTCTTTTTAGCTTTTTTTTTTATTTTCTCTTTTATTTGGTGGGGGGGGGGGGGGGGGGTGAAGGTTGATTTTTGTTAAATCTAAAAAAACTTCAAACTGGCTAATTTTTTTTTTCAATTTGAGAGAACTTAAAAAATTCTTATAAGTACCACATAATATATCTTGGTTTAAAAGCAAATTTTAATTGTAATAAAATAATTGCATAATCCATTTATATCTTCTAATCTATATAATTAACAGTTAAAAGAATCAAATTATTGCGGCTTTATGATTATTATTAATAAAATCAGTTTTCAAATTTACCTTTTTTTAAATAGTTAATAATTGTATTATAAATATATTTTTCACAGCTTTAATTTAATTTCCTCTAAAATAAGTAAACAAATATATCATTATTTACTTTGATTTATTCCTCGAAACTTTAGCTTTCGATTTTGCAAAATTGAGATATTGAAAACAAATTTTAATATATATTTTTGTAATTATTTTTAGTAAAAAGGTTAAAAATATAAAATATAAAAAGCTAGACTTTTACCTATTTACATTTTTGTATATTTGTGGTCCAAATATTTTTCTGTTTCCTTGTTGTAATAAAATTCGCGATATAAATTTACTGGTTCTATTATTTTTCTTTGTTTGTTTGTTTGTGTCTTTCTTTTTTTTTTTTTTTTTTTTTTTTAAAAAAACTCTTAGACTGTTTAACTGTGCTGTACAAGATCTAAAATATAGGTTTTTTTTGTAAATTTTATATGTTTTTACATAATATATATATAAAGTTTCCCTTAACATAAACCTGGTTTTTATATATTTAAATGAAAATATGAAACATTCAGAGTATGAAAAAAAGCTATAGTTGCTATTATTTTATTATTATTATTATTCTCATTCTAGAACTGTTCTATTCAAGTCTTAAAACAATTCGAAACTTACTTAAAGGAAAGAAAGTTGTACTTTCTACTAAAAAAAGAACTATATTGTACAAAATATTTATATCAACTTTAATTTGATGATCCTTTAAAACAATTCAGCAGAAGTACACTGCTCAAAACAATTAAAGGATATTTGAAGTTTTATATAAAATAAAGATATAAACGAAATTTTTTTGCCGAAAATAGAAGAAGAGAATCACAAATGCAAATTTTTCTGGTTTTCAAACTGTGGAGTATGCAAATTTTGAGTTCGACGTCAAAAACGTCGCTTCAGCGGCAGCGAATGAAATTTGACTTTCAACTGGATAAAAGAGAATGAAGACAAGGATGATCGGCATTCAGTGATTGCTTTGTTTCGATGAGTACGATGTCTTAGCGAAGTCATTTGACAGATTCAGAAGCTTGGAGAATTGTTGGTAGGTTAGAAGGGGGCCAAACTCAAGCCGAAGTAGCGCAAGCCATTGGAGTGTCACAAAGTGTCATTTCCAGGATCTGGAACCGTTTTTTGGAGAGTGGATGTGCAGGCCGAAGACCAGGGCAAGGTCGTAGACGGGCAACAACGCCCAATGAAGATCGGTATTTAGGTTAACAGCTCGGAGACACCGAAACATGAACGCTACTCTTCTCCAACAACACCTTCGCTCGGCTACAGGCACCACGATTTCAACTCAGACTGTCCGAAACCGGCTCCATGCTGTAGGTCTGTATGCTCGCCGACCGATGGTATGTGTTAGATTAACATCAAGGCATCGTCGCGACCGCAGGGAGTGGGCAACCGAGCATGTCAACTGGAGGAGAAATGAATGGAGCAATATTCTGTTTTCTGACGAGTCCCGTTTTTCTGTGCATCCGGATAATAGGCGTACTTTCATCTGGAGGGACCGTGGCAGGAGGAATAATCCTGCGTTCGTGCACGAAAGTGTCAGATTTGGCGGTGGAGGAGTGTTGGTGTATGGTGGCATCTCCATTGACGGGCGCACTGACCTCTACATCATTCGAGATGGAGCTCTGACTGGTCGCCGATATAGGGATGAGATTCTCAGACCTATTGTAGTCCCTTACGCTGCAGCAATCGGAGATAACTTCATTTTAATGGACGATAACTGCAGGCCACATCGTGCAAACCTGGTGGAGGATTTCCTTTTCGAGGAAGGAATCGTTCGAATGGAATGGCCAGCGTGTTCTCCAGACATGAATCCAACCGAGCACGTTTGGGACGCTCTAGGAAGACGAGTTTCTGGCCGCCAACAACCCCCACAAACTCTCCAAGAACTGGAAAGAGCTCTTCTGGAAGAGTGGGGCAGAATACCCCAACTCGTCATTAATAGCCTCATTGAGTCCATGCCTCAAAGGTGTTCAACGTTGCTGGCCGCCGTGGAAACCATACCCCCTACTGAAAATGATTTTCTTTGAAGAAAACACCTTTTCTTATTCTTTTTTTCTCATATGCACAAATTGTGTTTTTTTCCTTTTGTACACAAATGCGCAATAAAATGCATTTTTTTCTGCCAAACATGTGTAATTTATTCTCATATAACCTACTATGTCTGTCGACCATGTATCAATCAGCTAAAAAGTTTCCCAGATACAAAATCCACCTTAAACTGCAATATCCTTTAATTGTTTTTAGCAGTGTATTTAACAGTTATCCATTTGAAAAATGCTCCTTTGAAGGATAAATAGCTAATTTTGATGAAAAGTTGCATTGTTCTTCTAAAACAAAATTACAGTTTTAATCTAATATTGCAGTGTTAAATTTTCATTCTAAAATTATTTTTTTTTTTTTTTTTTATGGTCATTTTAATGTGCACCGCGAATGAAGTCGTTGCCGAAAAGAGTATTCAATGACTTCATTCGTGTAATCGGGTGGTCCAGAAAAGTTATAATCAATATTGTACATACTTTTAGCGTAGAATGAAGTTGAATACAAAGAATATTATATAAAAATATATTTTTTATATGCTCAGTAATCGAACGAATTTAATTTTTTGCGATAGTATGTGAAGAGGACGGGGATGGTAGTCACTGTCCCTCGAATTGTTTTAGTGCACATCTTCTATGCTATGACAAAAAATTAAACACTTTCATGCTTTAGAATACATATACAAATTTGGCCATAAAGCAAAATTGGGTTTCTTCCGTAAGAGATTTGATTATAGCACGGGCAAACTGGGCCGTAGCCATGGCCACTCTGAATTTAGGGGTTCTCAAATTTAGTATGCAATTTTCGTAAAGCTGATATTTTATATCTATTTCGACGTTGCACAGACTATAATCAATATTTGGAACATTTAGAATAGAATAAGTTTAAAAACGAAAATATATTTATCTAAATACAGTAAAACCTTTCAATAGCGGATACCCCAGGACGTTATTCGGAAGAGTCCGCTTTCTGCAAATAGCAGACCAATTCTATGATGATGCGGTGTCCACTGTTGAAAGATTTTATTGCATTTAGATAAATATATTTTTTGTTTCTAAACATATCCTACATTAAAAGTTCAAAATATTGATTATAATCAGTACAAAAACGAAAGAGATTTAAAATATCAGCTTTACAAAAATTGCATACCAAATTTGGGGGCCCCCTCAAATCGGGAGGGGAGGCATGACAGAATTTACCCCTGCTTTAATCAGGTTCTGCTTCCGGAACAAACCCCAGCCCTGCTTTATGGTCAACTCTTTTCCCATTTATTCAGGATTCACTGTGGTCCAACATGTACTGTTTTTAATGCTAAAAAAAATGTGTGGTCAGAAATGGCTGCCTATTGCTCACAAAAAAAAAAAAAAAAAAAAAAAACACAAAAAGGGCTGCGATTTAAACGTTTCAAGTGTCTGAAATTCAGATACATTTAAGTAACTTAAATTTTTAAGGCACTTTAAAGTGCCTCTTTTTTGAACCATCCCTTTCAGTCACTTAAGTGTCTGAATTTCAGACATTTCAGTTTACAGTGTAGTACAGTAAGTACTATGTCAGAAGCTGCTTCAAAAACCTTTCGAAGGGGGATACCTCATTTGTTGTTGTGTGTTTTGTAAATTCATAGAAAAAGGGATGTTGACAACAGAAATAATATGTATGATTTTAGAATAATAGGACTTTGCAAAATAGCGCTAATTTAGTGAAAAGTACGGTCAAAAGATAAGAGTTTATATTTAAAACAAAAATTAAAGTGAAATCACACATCGTTAGTCATAGAATATCCATATTAAATAGTTATTAATAAAACTTAAAAAAAAACTAAAATACAGTAAACAATAATGTTTGATTAGATTTAAATTCATTAGCAATTAATACAGAGATTTAAAATTTGAATTATACATGAAAAAAAATATAACGTACTTCACAGAAATTATTAAAATACTAAATACAACTTAATGAGTATTTGAAAAAGAATGAAATAATATTAACTGATTAAGATTTTGGTTAATTACTTGCCCTTATGGGCATTTTAAAACTATCATATCTTTATAAGTCATGCAATAAAAGCAAACACGATTGTGATAAGCTTGGAATAAAATATTTTAGTTTATTTCTGTCAGTAATCTAATTTAATTCATTATGTATCTCTAATTGAATTTTTCCTTCAGAGTTCAATTACTGTTACAAACTATGAATTAAATAAATATTGCTAATAAATTAATTCCAATCTTTACCATGCTTGTGTCTATTTTCATTGCATGCTCTAAAATATATGATTCTTTTAAAATGCCCATAAAAGAAACATAAAAAAAATAATCCACTCCATAAAAAGTGAACATTCACTCCTATGAAAGAGTGGCTATTCACTCCTGTCAGGAGTGAGAAACCCATTCCTTTTGCAAGAGTGAATAGTCACTTCTATGAAAGAGTGAATAGCCACTCCTATGAAAGAGTGACTATTCACTCCTATCAGGGTGAAAAAACCCACTCTTTTTGCAAGAGTGGATAGTCACTCCTCTGAAAGAGTGAGTATCCACCCCTGTTTAGAGTGAATATTCACTTCTTGGGAGTGAGTATTCACTCTTTCAGAGAGTGAACAATTTCACTTTTGCCTAGAGTGAATAGTCACTCTAAAGAGGTTGGGCAAATTTTGACTCTGCGATAGAGTGAATATCCACTCCTCCGGAGTGAATAATCACTCTTTCTTATTTAGAGTGTTCATATATTTGTTTATCCTTAACTAAGTATTATTAGTTCACAATAAGTTTCAATAAGTTAAACACAAAATTTACTCACCTTGACAGAAAACAGATTATCCTTTCCGCATGCTAGACCGAAGCTCGACTGACGCTCAAAAACTTGTGAGAATACCCGCTAGGGAGCAGCATCAATCTGTCATGACTGGTGGTGCGTCAGTTATAACTCGTTTCGAAAAAAGTGCACTGCGTAAACGTGCCCCGGTCTACCCTACACTCTAAATAAGAAAGAGTGACTATTCACTCCGGAGGAGTGGATATTCACTCTATCGCAGAGTCAAAATTTGCCCAACCTCTTTAGAGTGACTAATCACTCTAGGCAAAAGTGAAATTGTTCACTCTCTGAAAGAGTGAATACTCATTCCCGAGAAGTGAATATTCACTCTAAACAGGGGTGGATACTCACTCTTTCAGAGGAGTGACTATCCACTCTTGCAAAAAGAGTGGGTTTTTTCACCCTGATAGGAGTGAATGGTCACTCTTTCATAGGAGTGGCTATCCACTCTTTCATAGGAGTGACTATTCACTCTTGCAAAAGGAGTGGATTTCTCACTCCTGACAGGAGTGAATAGCCACTCTTTCATAGGAGTGAATGTTCACTTTTTATGGAGTGAATTATTATTTTTCATGTTTCTTTTATGGGCATTTTAAAAGAATCATATATTTTAGAGCATGCAATGAAAATAGACACAAGCGTGGTTAAGATTGGAATAAAATACTTTATTGGCAATATTTATTTAATTCATAGTTTGTAACAGTAATTGAACTCTTAAGGAAAAATTCAATTAGAGTTACATAATGAATTAAATTAGATTACTGACAGAAATAAACTAAAATATTTTATTCCAAGCTTATCACTATTGTGTTTGCTTTCATTGCATGCCTTATAAAGATATGATAGTTTTAAAATGCCCATAAGGGCAAGTAATTAACCAAAATATTAATCAGTTAATATTATTTCTTTCCTTTCCAAATACCCATTAAGTTGTATTTAGTAGTAGTAGGAAAACGACAGTTCAAGGACAGCCGGTGGCACCGTGGCACCGTGCCACCGTCCGGAGGCACCGTGCCACCGGCCGGAGGCACCGTACCACCGGCCGGAGGCACCGACCCTCCGACCGCACCCGCAACGCACCCTAGCGGAAAAAATGGAAATTGTGAAAAAAAGGGTTAATTTTCTACTATAACACGAGGGGTGAAAATAAGAACTCTAAGAAGAAGTTAAATGAACAAGATTATCATACTATAAGATGAATATTGATTTTATATACTAATTTTGAAAGACAAACACCTTAATGAGTATCACTAATTAAGTGAAACAATGGAAAAAATATGAACTTTAACGAAAAAAGCAGATTTCTTAAGAATTTTTCAACTATAAGATGACGATATCAACTTATATGAAGAAATTTAAACTTACATTTTAGTTTTTGAACAATGGACACCTTAATAAGAATAATAATTAAGCAAAATAAAATAACAATTTTAACGAAAATGCTGATTTCTTATGAATTTTTCAACTATAACATGAGAATATCAAACTATAAGATGGATTTTAAACTTATATTATAGTTTCTGAACAATGGACACCTTAATGAGTATAATAATTAAGCAAAAGAAAATATTACTTTTAACGAAACTGCTGATTTCTTATGAATTTTTCAACTATAACATGACGATATCAACTTATATGAAGAAATTTAAACTTATATTATAGTTTCTGAACAATGGACACCTTAATGAGTATAATAATTAAGCAAAATAAAATATTACTTTTAACGAAAATGATGATTTCCTATGAATTTTTCAGCTATAACATGAGTATATCAAACTATAAGATGGATTTTAAACTTATATTATAGTTTCAGAACAATGGACACCTTAATGAGTATAATAATTAAGCAAAAGAAAATATTACTTTTAACGAAAAAGTTGATTTTTGAAGACTTTTTCAACTATAAGATGTGGATATCAAATCATAAGCCGTAGAATAAACATATATAATTATTTTAAATGACGAACATTTTAATGAGTATTACTAATTAGACGAAACAATTGAAAAATATCAATTGTAAGGTATAAAGCTGATTTTTTAAGAATTTTTCAAGTATAAGATGAGAATATCAACTTATAAGAGGAAATTACACTTACATTTTTTTAGTTTTTCAACCGTAATACACAGAAAATATTCAAAATTTGAATGAATTTTATACCTAATCAATTGATTTTCCGCACAATAATAGGAGTTTTAGCAACCATTATCTAATTTTACTGTGTATACTTGATTTAATTCTGTTTAGACGTATGTAATATAATCTTTTTATATCATTTAGACTTGAAATAAGAACCATATTTAAATAAAAACCAGTTGTTTATTTATTCTTAATACGCAAACTTTTTTTTCTTTCCTAAAATGTAGCATTTCTGAGGAGGGATAATAATTCCACCCACATTCTAAGGAAAAGGGGAGCATAACAATGGCCGTCTAGGTCACAACTTTTACTATAATATAAATATTATTCGCTATCAATATTTACAAAAAATCCATGTTGGGCGATAGATATGAGTTATATTTTAATAAAGTTTACCCTCCTCCATCTTCTACACGATGCTAACAATTATACAAAACAAAAGAAATATCGATTTTTAACGAAAAAAGGTGAATTTTAATGAATTTTACACACGTTTTCGGTATTATTATACACTAACACATAGGATTTTATTTCTTAGATGATTACAATACAGAGAAAAGTACATACCTTTAGATTACTTTACGTGAAAAATTTCATAGTAATTATATAAACTCCTGTTTACATCACTAATTTACATATGAAAATAAGGATTTATAGGATAAAATAAATAATCTTAACTTATACTTAGTAATTTTTACGCAATTCCAATGATTTTATACCATGTTTTACACGAGTTTTATATTAATTAACTTCCAATATTTTCCATGATAAGATTAAATATTTTCTGTCACAGAAATAACACTATCTAAATTTTCACTTAAAATATTATTCTAAGTATTAATATCCACTTATAGCTTTGCTTTACTTAAACTTTTACCTGCAATCATGTGAACTTATATAACAATTACCCTGCTTACGCATATCAAATTTAGTAAACAACATTCTTTTCTACACGAATACACGAACCTTTTTTAAATTTTCCAGTTTTAACAGAATATGCCTAAATATAAACTTTTATTTCAAATAGCCTAGTTTATGAAAACAATACGTAGTACCAAATATTAGACAACATTTTAACCCGAACTTAGATACTTTTCACATACCTATTTTAACATAACTTAGATGATTTAATATTATTTTACCCACTTCTTTCAGAAATATACATATAAAATTATGGATTTACCGAGTAAATATCCAATTTTAGCTTTCACGTACCAATTTTTACACCATTTCAGTGATTTCAAGCTATTTTCATGTCACAGAAACGAAAAAATAATTGAATACAGACGCGAGTAAATAATATTTGTATTGTATTTTCCATTCAAAGATTTGAAACTCAAGTTAAAATTTATGTTATAAGTATTGATATCCACTTTTAGTTATACTTTTACTTGAAACCATATGAACTTGTAGAACCTTGCTTACGCATATGGAGTTTCGTACACACTGTTATCTAAATGAATATGAATACCTTATTGTTTTAAATTTTCCAATTTTAACAGAATATGCACGAATATAAACTTTAAGTTTATCTAAACATTTTATTTCAAATACCCTAGTTTATGAAAACGATACATATTACCAAATATTAGAGATTTTAACATAAACTTAGATACTGAACACATACCTATTTTAGCATAACTTATTAACATGCAATAGCATTTTATCCATTCCTTTCAGAAATATACATATAAATATATGGATTTAACGAGTAAATATCCAATTTTAGCTTGCATTTAGTGATTTTTTACACCATTCCAATGATTTCGAGCTATTTTATATCACAGAAACGGAAACATATTTGAACATAAACTCCTGTAAAATAATATTTGAACTGTGTTTCCTATTCAAAAATTCAAATCTCAAATTAAAATTTATGTTCTATCACTTATCAACTATTTATCCCACATAATTTTTACCATAGAAACATCGTAGAAATTAAATATACGTTAAATGAAAATAATAAATTGTAAGTACCTAAAAATATCAAACACAAAATCTATTAATCAAAACTTAAAAAATTAAAAAAAAAATTAAAAGTTTTTACGAAGTTAAAAAAAAAATTACAAATGAAAAAAAATTTACAAATGAAAAAAAAAAAATTTACAAATGAAAAAAAAAATTTACAAATGAAAAAAAAAAATTACAAATGAAAGAAAAAAAAATTTACAAATGAAAAAAAAAAATTTACAAATGAAAAAAAAAATTTACAAAAAAAAAAGTTTTTACAAAAAAAGTTAAAAAAATATTTTACAAAATAATAAAAAAAAAGTTTTTTACATAAAAAAAAAAGAAAAAAAATTACAAAGGTTTAATATATTACAAAAAGTACCCATTTTTTACAAAATTTTAAAAAAATTACAAATTTTTAAAAAAATTAGAAGTTTAATTGCTATTATTGCCACTATCACTTCTCAGAATTTAGCAGCCTAGACTTTTGTACACTATATATTTTTAATACTATAAAGAAAATTTCAACTGCAATTGTACCAACACTATTATTAAGTTCGCATAAACCAAATTTTATACTGTATTTAGCGAATTTCCAATTAACATCTTCCGTGTAGAGTAACTTTTTCCTCTAACATTTGAAATCGTGTATATCTGCTACTTTCATATTTATAATTAATACTTCAGAATTAAGACCATACTAACCATTTTAATATAAGACACTATTTAAGCAAGATTCCATGATAAAGCTTATTATACTGATTATTTTTATTTAGTACGCATGCGCAATTTTGTCACATGATCACTTTAACTGATTATAATATAAAATTTTGAAAAGTTATGCAGAGGTTCTCATTTCCCAAGTCAAATTCTTGCAGATGACTATTCAGATGACTGTATATGTATAGCTCCCAGTAAATTTCCTGATTTTAACCCAGTTGGGGAAACAATTTCTCTGTTAACGAATAAAGTAAGTTGTACTATATCATTGTAAAACATCAATAAATGATTATCTATTAAATCTTTTCTAAATATATAATTATATTTCTTTTATTGTATAGATGTTACACCAAGATGAATAAAAACAGCAGAAACTCTCTTTACCAGAAATTGATACCCCGGATGATTCATCGTCAACACATATAGAGTTAAAGAATAATATACATGTGAGTACTTATATGTGATATATTAGAATACATATATTAAACATAATTAGAGTGAATTTACAATAAAATATTGTACCAGATGTTCTATAAAATGTGATGTTTTTTCGTCTATAGTGTTAGAAGGAATTCTAAATATATTCATTTATTTCTCTTGCAGATGTGTTCCACTTGTAACAAATACTTTTCAAGTAAATGGAATTTAAAAGAACATATACAAATCCATACTAGTGAAAAACCATATACTTGTAATCATCGTCAAAAATCATCTACAAGAAAGCGTGAATTATCTTTTACTAGAAAATGCAGACCATCAGTTCATATGAAAACACATCCTGTTAAAAAATTGTTTCAGTGTGAAAAGTGTGAGAAAATATTCGTTATTCGTAATAAACTGAATAGACATATGACTGTTATGTTGAACTTGTCGAAGACAGTATCCCAAATCCTATTGAAGATGGATATTCAAAAATTAACCAGTAGTTTGAAGAATTAACAGTCAAAGATCAGATTGGATACTTTGAAAAATTCACTGTATAGAACATAACATATACCCAAACTACTCATGCAGCATTATTGATTTGACATATGATATCCAAAAAGTGAAATTTGTAAAGAAAAATCCAAAGTGTTGTAAAGAATTTTATTGATATAATTGATAAACTGTATTGAAGAGAAATTGATATAAATGTAGACAATATTCACAATGTATTGTTTAAATACCCATAATAATAAAAAATGTATCTATACACATCTGTGTTTATTTTTATAAAACATATTTCATTGTTAAAATACATTGTATGATTTTTAACATGAAATTTCTAAATGACAGTAAATAACTAATTTTGCTTTACGTAAGACTTGAGATTTATCATAACTTGTTCAACGAAACAACATTTTCCTCAATGAATATCCAGTTTACACACATACATATGAAAATCAACTTTTGATAATACTATACATCAGATTAATGAAAAATATATAAAATTCATTAAAAAAAATGTTTTTAGAAATAAAAAATAAAAAATTTTTTACAAATTTAAAAAAAAAAGTTTTTTTACAATTAAAAAAAATTTTTACAAATTAAAAAAAAAGTTTTTACATATATAAAAAAAGAGTTTCTACAAAGTTAAAAAAAAGTTTTTACAAACTAAAAAAAAGTTATAAAAAAGTTTACAAAACTAAAAAAAAAATTTTAACAAAAAAAAAATAAATATTTTAAGTTTTTCTAAAAATATTTACATATTAACAAAAATTTACTCAAAAGTCAGAACCAGACCTATGCCTAACACAGCATTTTTTCGACTTCAGTTGTTAAAATCATAGTGTTAGCGCTGTGAAAATACAAAATAATACCTTCAAATGGTAATCTATCTTGGATCCAATATATGGTATATTAAGAATCATTTGTGATTTCGACAAATTAAATATGCATGAGAAAACGATTAATGTATCAGCAACTGATGGGACTCATTTTGCTGATATTATATCAATCTATAAATCTGGAAATTACCGACAGTAACAGTAACCAAAGACTAACAGATAGAGATGCTTTAAGGGTGTTGACATTACAGACAGATACAAGAAACAATTTATATCAGTCTTAAGCAAATAAAAAAGCTTCAGAGTTTCCTTTAGATTTACCTACTGAAGTGTAGATAACTGAAAATATATCCATCGGTTCAGAAGTGACTAATACACTGCTCAAAACAATTAAAGGATATTGCAGTTTTAGGTGGATTTTGTATCTGGGAAACTTTTTAGCTGATTGATACATGGTCGACAGACATAGTAGGTTATATGAAAATAAATTACACATGTTTGGCAGAAAAAATGCATTTTATTGCGCATTTGTGTACAAAAGGAAAAAAACACAATTTGTGCATATGAGAAAAAAAGAATAAGAAAAGGTGTTTTCTTCAAAGAAAATCATTTTCAGTAGGGGGTATGGTTTCCACGGGCGGCCAGCAACGTTGAACACCTTTGAGGCATGAACTCAATGAGGCTATTAATGACGAGTTGGGGTATTCTGCCCCACTCTTCCAGAAGAGCTCTTTACAGTTCTTGGAGAGTTTGTGGGGGTTGTTGGCGGCCAGAAACTCGTCTTCCTAGAGCGTCCCAAACGTGCTCGATTGGATTCATGTTGTCTGGAGAACACGCTGGGCATTCCATTCGAACGATTCCTTCCTCGAAAAGGAAATCTTCCACCAGGTTTGCACGATGTGGCCTGCAGTTATCGTCCATTAAAATGAAGTTATCTCCGATTGCTGCAGCGTAAGGGACTACAATAGGTCTGAGGATCTCATCCCTATATCGGCGACCAGTCAGAGCTCCATCTCGAATGATGTAGAGGTCAGTGCGCCCGTCAATGGAGATGCCACCATACACCAACACTCCTCCACCGCCAAATCTGACACTTTCGTGCACGAACGCAGGATTATTCCTACTGCCACGGTCCCTCCAGATGAAAATACGCCTATTATCCGGATGCACAGAAAAACGGGACTCGTCAGAAAACAGAATATTGCTCCATTCATTTCTCCTCCAGTTTACATGCTCGGTTGCCCACTCCCTGCGGTCGCGACGATGCCTTGATGTTAATCTAACACATACCATCGGTCGGCGAGCATACAGACCTACAGCAGGGAGCCGGTTTCGGACAGTCTGAGTTGAAATCGTGGTGCCTGTAGCCGAGCGAAGGTGTTGTTGGAGAAGAGTAGCGTTCATGTTTCGGTGTCTCCGAGCTGTTAACGCTAAATACCGATCTTCATTGGGCGTTGTTGCCCGTCTACGACCTTGCCCTGGTCTTCGGCCTGCACATCCACTCTCCAAAAAACGGTTCCAGATCCTGGAAATGACACTTTGTGACACTCCAATGGCTTGCGCTACTTCGGCTTGAGTTTGGCCCCCTTCTAACCTACCAACAATTCTCCAAGCTTCTGAATCTGTCAAATGACTTCGCTGAGACATCGTACTCATCGAAACAAAGCAATCACTGAATGCCGATCATCCTTGTCTTCATTCTCTTTTATCCAGTTGAAAGTCAAATTTCATTCGCTGCCGCTGAAGCGACGTTTTTGACGTCGAACTCAAAATTTGCATACTCCACAGTTTGAAAACCAGAAAAATTTGCATTTGTGATTCTCTTCTTCTATTTTCGGGAAAAAAAATTTCGTTTATATCTTTATTTTATATAAAACTTCAAATATCCTTTAATTGTTTTGAGCAGTGTATAACAGCAAAGCATACAGATAATGGGTATCGCGGACTTTTAGTTTATGTTATCACTTCAAGTGATGAATACTGCTGATTTCGGATAGATATGCATACAAGTAAATTATATGATGAGTCGAAAATGAACCGAGAATTCATATCGGAGTATAACTTAAACATGTGTATCTGCTTATGACTGGAAAAATTCACGACATTCTACAACGACTGATTTCAAATTACACAACCAATAAAATATTTACCTTCAAGGAAAGAAAATGAAACCCCATTCAACTGTTTCAGATATCCAAGTTGATCACGTGATCGATGTTGAACAGCAGGATCAGGCCTAAATCTAACATCCCATTTTTTCTCGATTTCGATTGTTTAAAGTGTTATTTTAAAGAGTAGTATAATGGTTGCCTAACCATTGTACATTTCTTTAAAATAAGAACTTTAAACAACCGAAATCGAGAAAAAATGGGATGTTAGATTTAGGCCTGATCCTGCTGTTCAACATCGATCACGTGATCAATTTGGATATCTGAAACAGTTGAATGGGGTTTCATTTTCTTTCCTTGAAGGTAAATATTTTATTGGTTGTGTAATTTGAAATCAGTCGTTGTAGAATGTCGTGAATTTTTCCAGTCATAAGCAGATACACATGTTTAAGTTATACTCCGATATGAATTCTCGGTTCATTTTCGACTCATCATATAATTTACTTGTATGCATATCTATCCGAAATCAGCAGTATTCATCACTTGAAGTGATAACATAAACTAAAAGTCCGCGATACCCATTATCTGTATGCTTTGCTGTTATATTAGTCACTTCTGAACCGATGGATATATTTTTAGTTATCTACACTTCAGTAGGTAAATCTAAAGGAAACTCTGAAGCTTTTTTATTTGCTTAAGACTGATATAAATTGTTTCTTGTATCTGTCTGTAATGTCAACACCCTTAAAGCATCTCTATCTGTTAGTCTTTGGTTACTGTTACTGTCGGTAACTTCCAGATTTATAGATTGATATAATATCAGCAAAATGAGTCCCATCAGTTGCTGATACATTAATCGTTTTCTCATGCATATTTAATTTGTCGAAATCACAAATGATTCTTAATATACCATATATTGGATCCAAGATAGATTACCATTTGAAGGTATTATTTTGTACTTTCACAGCGCTAACACTATGATTTTAACAACTGAAGTCGAAAAAATGCTATGTTAGGCATAGGTCTGGTTCTGACTTTTGAGTAAATTTTTGTTAATATGTAAATATTTTTAGAAAAACTTAAAATATTTATTTTTTTTTTTTGTTAAAATTTTTTTTTTAGTTTTGTAAACTTTTTTTATAACTTTTTTTTAGTTTGTAAAAACTTTTTTTTAACTTTGTAGAAACTCTTTTTTTTATATATGTAAAAACTTTTTTTTTAATTTGTAAAAATTTTTTTTAATTGTAAAAAAACTTTTTTTTTTTTAAATTTGTAAAAATTTTTTAATTTTTTATTTCTAAAAACATTTTTTTTAATGAATTTTATATATTTTTCATTAATCTGATGTATAGTATTATCAAAAGTTGATTTTCATATGTATGTGTGTAAACTGGATATTCATTGGGGAAAATGTTGTTTCGTTGAACAAGTTATGATAAATCTCAAGTCTTACGTAAAGCAAGATTAGTTATTTACTGTCATTTAGAAATTTCATGTTAAAAATCATACAATGTATTTTAACAATGAAATATGTTTTATAAAAATAAACACAGATGTGTATAGATACATTTTTTATTATTATGGTTATTTAAACAATACATTGTGAATATTGTCTACATTTATATCAATTTCTCTTCAATACAGTTTATCAATTATATCAATAAAATTCTTTACAACACTTTGGATTTTTCTTTACAAATTTCACTTTTTGGATATCATATGTCAAATCAATAATGCTGCATGAGTAGTTTGGGTAAATGTTATGTTCTATACAGTGAATTTTTCAAAGTATCCAATCTGATCTTTGACTGTTAATTCTTCAAACTACTGGTTAATTTTTGAATATCCATCTTCAATATGATTTGGGATACTGTCTTCGACAAGTTCAACATAACAGTCATATGTCTATTCAGTTTATTACGAATAACGAATATTTTCTCACACTTTTCACACTGAAACAATTTTTTAACAGGATGTGTTTTCATATGAACTGATGGTCTGTATTTTCTAGTAAAAGATAATTCACGCTTTCTTGTAGATGATTTTTGACGATGATTACAAGTATATGGTTTTTCACTAGTATGGATTTGTATATGTTCTTTTAAATTCCATTTACTTGAAAAGTATTTGTTACAAGTTGAACACATCTGCAAGAGAAATAAATGAATATATTTAGAATTCCTTCTAACACTATAGACGAAAAAACATCACATTTTATAGAACATCTGGTACAATATTTTATTGTAAATTCACTCTAATTATGTTTAATATATGTATTCTAATATATCACATATAAGTACTCACATGTATATTATTCTTTAACTCTATATGTGTTGACGATGAATCATCCGGGGTATCAATTTCTGGTAAAGAGAGTTTCTGCTGTTTTTATTCATCTTGGTGTAACATCTATACAATAAAAGAAATATAATTATATATTTAGAAAAGATTTAATAGATAATCATTTATTGATGTTTTACAATGATATAGTACAACTTACTTTATTCGTTAACAGAGAAATTGTTTCCCCAACTGGGTTAAAATCAGGAAATTTACTGGGAGCTATACATATACAGTCATCTGCAAGAATTTGACTTGGGAAATGAGAACCTCTGCATAACTTTTCAAAATTTTATATTATAATCAGTTAAAGTGATCATGTGACAAAATTGCGCATGCGTACTAAATAAAAATAATCAGTATAATAAGCTTTATCATGGAATCTTGCTTAAATATGGTCTTATATTAAAATGGTTAGTATGGTCTTAATTCTGAAGTATTAATTATAAATATGAAAGTAGCAGATATACACGATTTCAAATGTTAGAGGAAAAAGTTACTCTACACGGAAGATGTTAATTGGAAATTCGCTAAATACAGTATAAAATTTGGTTTATGCGAACTTAATAATAGTGTTGGTACAATTGCAGTTGAAATTTTCTTTATAGTATTAAAAATATATAGTGTACAAAAGTCTAGGCTGCTAAATTCTGAGAAGTGATAGTGGCAATAATAGCAATTAAACTTCTAATTTTTTTAAAAATTTGTAATTTTTTTAAAATTTTGTAAAAAATGGGTACTTTTTGTAATATATTAAACCTTTGTAATTTTTTTTCTTTTTTTTATGTAAAAAACTTTTTTTTTATTATTTTGTAAAATATTTTTTTAACTTTTTTTGTAAATTTTTTTTTTCATTTGTAATTTTTTTTTTTCATTTGTAAATTTTTTTTTCTTTCATTTGTAATTTTTTTTTTTCATTTGTAAATTTTTTTTTTTTTCATTTGTAAATTTTTTTTCATTTGTAATTTTTTTTTTAACTTCGTAAAAACTTTTAATTTTTTTTTAATTTTTTAAGTTTTGATTAATAGATTTTGTGTTTGATATTTTTAGGTACTTACAATTTATTATTTTCATTTAACGTATATTTAATTTCTACGATGTTTCTATGGTAAAAATTATGTGGGATAAATAGTTGATAAGTGATAGAACATAAATTTTAATTTGAGATTTGAATTTTTGAATAGGAAACACAGTTCAAATATTATTTTACAGGAGTTTATGTTCAAATATGTTTCCGTTTCTGTGATATAAAATAGCTCGAAATCATTGGAATGGTGTAAAAAATCACTAAATGCAAGCTAAAATTGGATATTTACTCGTTAAATCCATATATTTATATGTATATTTCTGAAAGGAATGGATAAAATGCTATTGCATGTTAATAAGTTATGCTAAAATAGGTATGTGTTCAGTATCTAAGTTTATGTTAAAATCTCTAATATTTGGTAATATGTATCGTTTTCATAAACTAGGGTATTTGAAATAAAATGTTTAGATAAACTTAAAGTTTATATTCGTGCATATTCTGTTAAAATTGGAAAATTTAAAACAATAAGGTATTCATATTCATTTAGATAACAGTGTGTACGAAACTCCATATGCGTAAGCAAGGTTCTACAAGTTCATATGGTTTCAAGTAAAAGTATAACTAAAAGTGGATATCAATACTTATAACATAAATTTTAACTTGAGTTTCAAATCTTTGAATGGAAAATACAATACAAATATTATTTACTCGCGTCTGTATTCAATTATTTTTTCGTTTCTGTGACATGAAAATAGCTTGAAATCACTGAAATGGTGTAAAAATTGGTAAGTGAAAGCTAAAATTGGATATTTACTCGGTAAATCCATAATTTTATATGTATATTTCTGAAAGAAGTGGGTAAAATAATATTAAATCATCTAAGTTATGTTAAAATAGGTATGTGAAAAGTATCTAAGTTCGGGTTAAAATGTTGTCTAATATTTGGTACTACGTATTGTTTTCATAAACTAGGCTATTTGAAATAAAAGTTTATATTTAGGCATATTCTGTTAAAACTGGAAAATTTAAAAAAGGTTCGTGTATTCGTGTAGAAAAGAATGTTGTTTACTAAATTTGATATGCGTAAGCAGGGTAATTGTTATATAAGTTCACATGATTGCAGGTTAAAGTTTAAGTAAAGCAAAGCTATAAGTGGATATTAATACTTAGAATAATATTTTAAGTGAAAATTTAGATAGTGTTATTTCTGTGACAGAAAATATTTAATCTTATCATGGAAAATATTGGAAGTTAATTAATATAAAACTCGTGTAAAACATGGTATAAAATCATTGGAATTGCGTAAAAATTACTAAGTATAAGTTAAGATTATTTATTTTATCCTATAAATCCTTATTTTCATATGTAAATTAGTGATGTAAACAGGAGTTTATATAATTACTATGAAATTTTTCACGTAAAGTAATCTAAAGGTATGTACTTTTCTCTGTATTGTAATCATCTAAGAAATAAAATCCTATGTGTTAGTGTATAATAATACCGAAAACGTGTGTAAAATTCATTAAAATTCACCTTTTTTCGTTAAAAATCGATATTTCTTTTGTTTTGTATAATTGTTAGCATCGTGTAGAAGATGGAGGAGGGTAAACTTTATTAAAATATAACTCATATCTATCTCCCAACATGGATTTTTTGTAAATATTGATAGCGAATAATATTTATATTATAGTAAAAGTTGTGACCTAGACGGCCATTGTTATGCTCCCCTTTTCCTTAGAATGTGGGGTGGAATTATTATCCCTCCTCAGAAATGCTACATTTTAGGAAAGAAAAAAAAGTTTGCGTATTAAGAATAAATAAACAACTGGTTTTTATTTAAATATGGTTCTTATTTCAAGTCTAAATGATATAAAAAGATTATATTACATACGTCTAAACAGAATTAAATCAAGTATACACAGTAAAATTAGATAATGGTTGCTAAAACTCCTATTATTGTGCGGAAAATCAATTGATTAGGTATAAAATTCATTCAAATTTTGAATATTTTCTGTGTATTACGGTTGAAAAACTAAAAAAATGTAAGTGTAATTTCCTCTTATAAGTTGATATTCTCATCTTATACTTGAAAAATTCTTAAAAAATCAGCTTTATACCTTACAATTGATATTTTTCAATTGTTTCGTCTAATTAGTAATACTCATTAAAATGTTCGTCATTTAAAATAATTATATATGTTTATTCTACGGCTTATGATTTGATATCCACATCTTATAGTTGAAAAAGTCTTCAAAAATCAACTTTTTCGTTAAAAGTAATATTTTCTTTTGCTTAATTATTATACTCATTAAGGTGTCCATTGTTCTGAAACTATAATATAAGTTTAAAATCCATCTTATAGTTTGATATACTCATGTTATAGCTGAAAAATTCATAGGAAATCATCATTTTCGTTAAAAGTAATATTTTATTTTGCTTAATTATTATACTCATTAAGGTGTCCATTGTTCAGAAACTATAATATAAGTTTAAATTTCTTCATATAAGTTGATATCGTCATGTTATAGTTGAAAAATTCATAAGAAATCAGCAGTTTCGTTAAAAGTAATATTTTCTTTTGCTTAATTATTATACTCATTAAGGTGTCCATTGTTCAGAAACTATAATATAAGTTTAAAATCCATCTTATAGTTTGATATTCTCATGTTATAGTTGAAAAATTCATAAGAAATCAGCATTTTCGTTAAAATTGTTATTTTATTTTGCTTAATTATTATTCTTATTAAGGTGTCCATTGTTCAAAAACTAAAATGTAAGTTTAAATTTCTTCATATAAGTTGATATCGTCATCTTATAGTTGAAAAATTCTTAAGAAATCTGCTTTTTTCGTTAAAGTTCATATTTTTTCCATTGTTTCACTTAATTAGTGATACTCATTAAGGTGTTTGTCTTTCAAAATTAGTATATAAAATCAATATTCATCTTATAGTATGATAATCTTGTTCATTTAACTTCTTCTTAGAGTTCTTATTTTCACCCCTCGTGTTATAGTAGAAAATTAACCCTTTTTTTCACAATTTCCATTTTTTCCGCTAGGGTGCGTTGCGGGTGCGGTCGGAGGGTCGGTGCCTCCGGCCGGTGGCACGGTGCCACCGGCTGTCCTTGAACTGTCGTTTTCCTACTACTTTTAGTATTTTAATAATTCCTGTGATGTACGTTATTTTTTTTTTTTTTCATGTGTAATTCAAATTTTAAATCTTTAGATCTCTGTATTAATTGCTAATGAATTTAAATCTAATCAAACATTGTTTACTGTATTTTAGTTTTTTTTTTTTTAAGTTTTATTAATAACTATTTAATAGATGGATATTTTATGACTAACAATGTGTGATTTCACTTTAATTTTTGTTTTAAATATAAACTCTTATCTTTTGACCGTACTTTTTAGTAAATTAGCTATTTTGAAAAGTCCTATTATTCTAAAATCATACATATTAGTTCTGTTGTCAACATCCCTTTTTCTATGAATTTACAAAACACACAACAACAACAAATGAGGTATCCAGTCAACAAACTTGTATTAAAATGTAATAAAAATAAGAAATATTTCTAAATATCTCATTACAAAAAAATTTAATTATATATTTTTGAAATAAAAAAATATATTTAGCAGGCATTTTCTTTTAATAAAATATTTCTGTGTGCAAATATTATAGTACATTAAAGAAAGAGAAAGTATTAAGGTGGAATTTGGAACAGTGATGTAGCCCAACCATAAATCTTGCATTATAAAAATTCTTACTCATATTTGTACACATTTGTGATACTTACCACACAATTTTTAATGTATTAAATGAGAACACATGAAAGATATTTGCCAAAAAAGAGGGCAATTGCTCTCTAAATATAAGGCGAATTTATAATTATTTTTTAATATTATTAATTTTGCAACGTTTTGTACTGAAAGTTATTCTTGACATTTTTTTCAAAACCTAAATCATGTTATAACAAAAATGCATAAAGTGAGATAGAGGGAGGTACGTGTATTCAACAATGCTTGGTTTTCACTTGAAAGTTCAGCTACATTTTCTAAAATAAAAGTGAATTTTTCCAATTTTCTAAGAATATAAAAATATAGATTTAAAAATATCCAATTATAGACTTTATAAATACATTTTCAAAGACAACTTTACAAACATATGTACAGTACACCCTATTCATATTTCAAGGACATGTTTCTTTCTTTCATTTTTCTTGGGGAAGACAAGGATTAAAAAAAAAAGAAAACTTAATAATATTGATCTCAATATTTGACAAACAAGTTACTTTTGTCTAAAATATTTTGCATATAGGAAAAATAACAGTTGCAAGGTGATATAACCATTATGAATAAATATGGGGGGGGGGGGGGGGGGACTTAAAATGATTTAACAAACAATAGGTTTTCTAAAGAGAAAATTTTAACTATGAAATAGGTTGACTACAAATTGTAATCAACAATGTTGAAAACTTGGTGATTTTACTCGTACATTGAAGCCATATATATATATATATATATATATTTTTTTTTTCATGTTCTTCACCGATCTCTTTTTCATGTAATTTATATTTACAATCTTAATTTAAAATAGAAACTCCTTTTAAGAAGGGGAAAAAAATCAGAAATATTATTAACCACTGATTATCAGAAAATGGATTTTTTAAAGGTAAATTGATAATGGATTCTAAATTAAGATAAAAATTAAATACTATGAGAATTATTTCAGCTAAGTTAAAAAAAAAAAAAAAAAAAAAAAAAAAAAAATTGAACATATTACACATTAAATCAAATTTAAAAATATAATTTTTTTTCCTCTTGTATTTAAAGATTTAAATTCCTTTTAAGGATCACCTGAAAATAAAATTCAAACACAAGTGAAATGACACAAATAACATGTAAAAAGTTTATTTTACAATCATTTTTTAATATTATATAACAAAAATTACAGAAATCTTTTTCTTGCAAGTCAATACTATACTTTTCTTTGTTGCAGCCCCTAGAAAAAATAAAATTAAATAATTAAACAAAATTAAATTGCAATTAAACAAAACTGAAATGCAATTAAACAAAACTCGTTCCAAACATATTCCCCCCCCCCCTCCCCCCTTGAAAGAGAACATGAGTCCTGAACTCGGGTTGAGCAGCTCTGGGTCAATTTTTCTTGGCGTCAATTCATCGTAGCTAAAATGTTTTTGAAGGCGATGATGATAAAAGTAAAGTTAATTTAGTTAAATTATTTAAGGAAATAATAATTTAAGGATCTCAAATATAGAATTTTAAATAACATTTTAGATATATTTGTCCTTTTGCAGCTTTATACTAAAATACCAATCATTAAAATCAGGGGTCTGTCCATACTTTTTTCACAGGGTCCTGTTTTTGTGAAATTGTGAACAGCTTTTTATATTTGTGAAAAATCTAATCATAGTTTTGTGAATTTGAAATGGTCGTTATATTCAAGTTCTAGTTTATGCATTTTTAAGAAGATATACGGATATAAAATACATATTTTTTCTTAATATATGCAAAAGTGACAGGTCAGATTTTACTTTTAAATGATTAATTTGTGAAATGTTTGGTTTAAAGATGGAAAATTTTTGTGAAAAACCTAAGACAAAGAATTTTGTGAAGGGTCCTGTTTTAGGGAAAATAATTTTGTTAAGGGTCCTTTTTTGAAATGAAAAATTTTGTGAAGAGCCCTTTAAAGGACCCGTTTTTTTCCTAAACAGATCCCTGAAAATAGAAAGGATTTTTTTTTATATGCGGTTTTTGGGGCCTAGAAATATCTATCCACGACAAATTGATGCAACATGGGGTTGAGACCTGCCTCATCTCTGTCTTTTAAAACAGGCATGAGAATAGGTAAAAAGCTTAAAAGAAGAAAATATTTCTTTTGCTTTTCCTATCCCTTCCCTCCCCTAATGAATATCCTTTTGCTGCTGGGAAAGGAGATGCAGAAATTTCATGAATAAAATTTATGCAATTATTTATTGTTACTACAAAGCAAAAAATGAGGCAGAATTTTTCTTTACTACAAAAATATAAAGTGAAGATTAAATTTTGAGTGTTACAGATGTCAAACTTTGTGGACTCATGGAAGGGGTTCGAAATTGTAAAGATATTTACATACTAATACAACAAAGAAACTCCCAGAAATATGTTTTTGTAGCAGGATAAATAGCAGTTCTGTAGCTCAGTTTAACAGTTTTGTAGCAGGACAAATTATCAAATAAGAGTTTTCCCATTTTTCCATAAAAACAAAGGATATTTTAGAAAATATTACCATAGATGACATTTTTAACTTAATTTTGGAATGCTACAGACCTGGAAAGGTTTTTATGATTCAAAAATAACTTATAAATCAAGGTTAGATAAATCTATCAAAAAAGGAAAAATGCTGTTCATTTCCAAATTACTTCAGTAGTTATGCCTTACGGAATACTTTTACGTCTAAAAAAGTCTGCAAATATGTCAGAATGCTTCGAATTGTTGAGCGGGTAAAAATATTTTCTTTGAGAACAGCCATAAATGCAGAAAATCTTTTGCAATAATGCTATTTTTCATAGATAAGATTGTACAATAGCTGTGTTTTGGAATAATCATCCTCTTTGAATTAAGATGTAATAAATATTTAAAAACTGAAATTTAAGATACTGAACCTGTATCAGAACTCATTATTCTGATAAATTTTAGACTTTCATGATGTTGCCCATCTTAGCTACCTAGTCTATTGCCAAGCTTATTAAACAAGACTTTTTAGACAAGCTTTCTCCTGCTACCATTAGTTGATGCACACCATGTCTTTTTTTTTTTTCATCTGTCTAACCATCCTTCGCTTGCAGTAAAACTGGGATCGCCTTCAGGTAACTGTTTAATTAAGGGCTTTTCATTGAATGGCTGGTCCTGAAAAGGTAGGCCATATTATCTTTCAACGCAAAACCAAAGAAATAAAGCTTTGTCCAGCATTTCAAGTTTAGCCGTTTTAGCTTTTTTTGCTCATCCAAACTGTTACTCAAATTCAACTTAAAGCAAAAATCCTCACTATTTTTTCTATTTTTTTCCAGTCAGACACTGTTCATGTTCCTATTACAAGATCAAAGGCAATTTTTTTTAATGGTTCACCTTTATCAATTCTATCCAACGCTTCCAATTTCTTTTGCATAGTCACAACAATATTTTTTCATTTAGTCATCATTACTAACTCAGTTCACTGATATTTTGCAATAAGAGAGCTCTTTCTACGAAAGTCTCAACACACGCATGCGCATTAGAGATGGGCAACGTCTTTCCTTTTAGGGAATCGTTCACCGAAAGGAACGAGTTCTTTGGAGTAATTCCTTTTGGAATCGTTCCGAAAAAAAGGAACGATTCCGAACAATTCCGAGAAAAAGGAACAATTAAAAAAGGTTTTCGAGAAAAAGAAATGTTTTTTTGAGATAAAAATAATGATTTCAAGATAAAAAGGATAATTTTGAGAAAAAAGGAACAAATCCAGAAGTATTAGAACGAACATGAAATCCATAATATTAATAATACTAATTTATTTTCTTACGTATTCGTTCATTTTCTTACGCATCCATCTGCCTTATTTTTAAATTTTTTGGACAGATGATTTCGTTTTCAAGATCAAGAGTTCATTTCATTGATGAATGTGTGCAATTAATTAGCAATTATTTCTAATTACCATAATACAAGTATACTCTCTGACTTTATGGTTTATGGCATTAAACTCTTGAAAATTTACTCCTGGATGACCTTTCATTTACCGCTATAGTTTATCAAAGAAATTTTATTGCAGCTGTTTGTTTTGCCCACCAGGGTGGTGATCCATTCGATTTTTAGTGTAATCGGGTTTCCTCTTGAAAATATATCGTTGAATGACCCTCTATTTATACTATTAATTATTTTATGCAGGAATCTTTATTCTACGAAGTTCTGATGTTTGGCACCATGGTCTACGCAATTTTAAGCCTTATAATTAAGATCCCTCTTCAAAATCCACCTCAAGATAACCAACCATTCATTTACATGTCAGTCCTCGGAACCGGCCGTTTCCAGAGTCCCTCCATTTCGATACGATTATATTTGGAAATCTGTCATTTTCTCAGTCTGCCCATTTCTAAACAATTCCCAGGACTATCTCTTTTTAGTATTAAGTTCATGCGTGAATAGAATCTTTTATAAAATCAAATTCGGATACCTGTCGATTTGGGAAAACATAATTCATTAAACAAAGTATATTTGACAGTCTTAATGTATAACTATGTCCTTTTTGACTGCATTATCAATGCACAGACGAAACCGAAATGCCTGCACCTGAAATCGTAAAATTTTAGTTGTTATTTCCTGTTATGACATAAAAATCCATTAAAAAGATGTTTTCTGAAATTCAACTGTTAGGTGATTGAAAAGTTTTTGAAAAGGTATGCCAGTATATTTAAATTTAGAAATTGCACATAATTAGAATTGTAGATATTGCGATAAGAAACAAAATCATAACTACATAATTCAATACGTTTCAATAACTTAACTAACTTTCGTCAACTTTATAGTTTAATACAAATACGATTTCAAATACACAAAATAAATAAGAAAATACAAAATACAATACTCTTAAAAAAGATTTTATTTCAAAAATAGGAATATATAAAATTTGGTGATTTGGGGAAATCCTAAAATAATCCGCAACAAAAAAGCAGGCTAAAATGTTAGTAGTCAGCCGGAGTAATTCCTGGTCAACGACTTTCAGGGGTAATTCTTGGTCACAGTACTTTTCAGTGTTTGAAAAAGTCCTCACCAAAATTTAAAAAATCATAGAGATACTCTAAACTATCTTCTTTAGAATTTATCATTGAATTGTAGAATTACTACTTATTTAGTCTGAGAAAAAAAATTGTTTTGAAAGTGCTTGCTTAGTTTCTGTAAAACAACATTGGTCTCAGCAGTGGCACATTTTTACAAAGATCTTTGTCACAACTCAAATTTTAAATATTTTTCTTTTCTTTCTTTTTAGTTCAATTATCAACTACTTTAGCTATTAAAAATAGTCTCTATATTTCTTATACTATTTTAAATAATTTACAGAAGTTGACCAAATATTGCCCCATGCAGCTGGGGTAAGCCTTGGTCACTGGGGTAATTCCTGGTCAATGTTTTTCTCATCATTTAGTCCCTTTTTATTGTCATATTTAGGGATTTTAATTGTTGGGAAATGCTTTAAGCATTAACTGTAAAGTTAACTTTAACCACATTGTTTACCACATTTTAGTTAATTGTAGTTCTTAAAAAGTAGAGTCACTCGGGATAATTCCTGGTCACTGAATTTCTGAGGTAACTCTCGATCATTTTCACTTTCATTATCAAAATAACAATTTATCAAACTGTAAAAAATCTTAAAGATATTTTGAACCCTTTGCTTTGAAATGCATGCCTAAATAATTCATTTGGTTGAAATTTAATGTTGAAAAAAAACATACAAAACTGTAATTCAAATTTCTGCAAAACAACATTAACCTTGATTTTTACATATTTTACAAAGATTAGTGTCATTTTTAAAGTTTTAATTATTTTATTTTATTTCAACTATGGCATATCACAATCTTTAAAAAAGACTATAAAATTTTCTTCTACTATATTAACGATTACTACTGTATCTATGATATTATTATCTCATTGCAAAATGTCAAAATGGTGCATAAAAATATACAGAATGCAATAGAGGAACTTAATTGTTATGCTGTGTATCATAATAAAGATCTGTATTGAAGTTTGTGTAAAATTTCTTGAAAAAAAAAAAAAAAAAAAAGACTGAAACCAAAGTGAGATAAAATCAAAGATATAAACATTCAGTTATGCATTTTATGGGCCAATAAATTTGCAAGGTATTAATTAGTCCATTCACAGTGGATAAATAAGTAATAAATACTGCTTATAAATGTTGGAAAACTGCATAAAAATTCTTTGGCTAATTAATGTTTTGTAAAATGTACAAGAGTCTTTAGCACATCAAATAAATTTGTATTTATAACCAAAACAAAGTCTATGCTTTATTATTCTACAACTATGCGATGAATAAGTCTTTTACAAGATTGATTCTACTTATTTTAATACTCAGTCTTATAGAAATTAACTTTATTACTTTATTTACATCAAAAATGATGCTGACCGATAATTACCCAGAAGTGACCAAGAATTGCCCCGTTTCCGGGGTAATTCTTGGTCACTTAAAAATTATAATTATTTCAATTATAAGTGCATTTAAATTTAAATAAGCATCTTCTTATATAGCCATCAGAGGGGGGCTTATTCCACAAAAAAATTGAAAACAATAACTTTCATAGTTTATATAATAATTGGATGTTGATGATTTTTGACCAGGAATTACCCCGGGTGACCCTACAACAAACAATTCAACAACAGTTTCATGATAGTAAAAAAAATTAACATCAATAATATAAAACAACAAGAAATGGTAATTTGTTTCTAAAATTTGTACACAATAATTATATAATTATATTAGCACTAGAATCAGTTTAAAAAAAAAAAAAAAAAAAAAAAAAAAAGAAAAGAAAAGAATAAAAAACAAATGTATTTACTGTAAATTATGCTTTTTTTTTTTTTTTTTTTTTTTTTTTTTTTAACGATATATTTTTACTATATACTATATACTTTTTTACTATATACATATATTATAAAACTAGTTTAATGTAATCTTAACATAAATCTATTAAACAGAAAAAGCATAAAATACGCAGCTTTACATATGTCATAATGTTGGGAAATGTCTGATAATCTATATCTCTAATAATTTCTCTAATAAATATCTCTAATAATGTATAATATATAAATGTCTGATAATCTCAGAGTCAGTATATTTTGAACCAATTCCTAGGAATCGTTCCTTTTCGGAATCGCTACATTTTCGACTAATTCCAAGGAATCGGTCCTTTTCGGAGTCTGTACATTCTGGACCAATTTCGAGGAATCAGTCCTTTTTGGATTCGATATGTTTTGGACCGAATCTGAGGAATTGTTCCAAAAAGGACAGATTCCTTTTTAAAAATTGGAATCGTTCCTTCAATTTCACTGCCGGAGTCTTTCCTTCGGAATCGTTCCTTGACAAATGACACATCTCTAATGTGCATGCAGAACTCTACCGAAGTCTTGGCACATGCATGCACATACAGAGTTCGGCTGTTTCACAAATTGAGATGGATAAGGAGAGAAAAAGAATTATGATGTTGCTTGACCTTGTCTAGAGAGAAAAGTGATTGTGTGTGGTATTTTTCACAGAGTTCAGACAAAGAATAGAGAGGCAGTGAATCGCAAAATTGACTTGCAATATGAAGTCGGTTATCTCTCAAATCCGCCTTCAAATCACTCCGACCGCCGCAGAATTCACGGAGCACGATGTTTAGCATGTTGGTCCTTTGTTACGTCCTTTTTATACCGAGACTCTTGCGGAAGCCAGGTAGAAAGGGGAAAAAAATGTGAAAATTGAAACCGGACAAATTTAAAAGGGAAATTTATTAAATTAAAGACACCGAATTGCGGGAAGGGTTGGGCTCGGGGCTCTGAAGCTATCAAAAGATCCTTGCGGCTTCGAGCTCTATGTTCTATGTGGCCCAAGGGCTGACTTCATTGGTCGGAGAGATTCTGCACGTGAAACAAGGACTGGATTCAATGGATGGGGAGAGGTTTTCAAAGAAAGCCACCAGCTGTTTGGGCAGACTATAGGGTTGCATTTTCAGAGTCACACCAAACATAAACATATCATCTATATTTATTCTCTGAACACTGTGGGTATTTCTGCTGATCAGAGCAGCTTCGTTAAGAAGCATTTCCTGTTAAGAAGCTCTGAATACCAATTGTCACCGGTGATAAGAAACGTAACAATAGTCTGTGGCTGTTTCAAGGAATAGTACTTGGAAAGTCCTAAGGTTGTGTTTAGTGTGCAAACTTGCAAGCTGTCCTCAGTTGGCATAAATCCTTTCCCTTCCCATTCTTCTCGAATCAATTTGTGGTCAGGTACAAAAGAAAGGGGTGGTGTAAACAGCTGTCTCCTCTTATTAACTGCTATTGCTTTGACCTCTGAATTTTAGACATTCTGTGAAAGTCATAAAACATCAAAGATTCTGAAAATTGCAAACGAAAACATGCGAGTTAAGTTTACAGGGGTTGATCCAGGAAAAATTTGGGATCCTTCACAAAAATCCATTTAATAAAACAATCCCCTTCACAAAATCCCATGCCATAAAAACATTCATTAATTATTTTAATTTTGTTAAGTTTTAAAATGTGTAATTTGTAAATAAAACAAGTTCACCAGAAAGAAAAACTTTAGCAGGACTTATAGAAGTTATTATTAAATGCTCTGTTTAAGTTTCAGTAGTTGGATTTCATCTTTCGTTGCAAAATGTTATTTTTCATAAAAAATAAATTTCACAAAAATATGATAAATTTCACAAAATAACTTACTTTTTACAAAATGGGCCCCAAGGAAAAAAATCTGCATCGACCCCTGATCTATGCACTGTTCCAGCCTTTAGGCAAAGCCCCACTACCTGAAACGCCTTCTTTTTACTCGCAATCATAGCCATTAGAAAGTTTTAGGATACAAAATATAATGTGAATGAGCGAAAAAATACTGTTTTGGAAATTCAAAACTCAAGCAGACTTAGTCCGGGTTAAACAGAGTTAAAAGGGTCCCAGTTAGCAAAAGGTTCCACTGTACATTTAATGATGATCAGGGTTTGAAATTCAATTTTTTCAAGGAGGGGAGTCTCCCTACCAACATTCTTAAATGGAGGGGAGTTGTAATGTTTGGCAGGGAGAAAAAAAAATCTTTAAACCCCACTATTATTTTACGTGCTATTTAAAGAATTACTTTAATGCAGACATGACAAAATACCATTGAAAAAATTAAGTCAACTGAGAATGATTATGTAAAATGTTTATTTTTATTATAAAAAAAATCCCTGACGGCTCGGCCTACAGGCACAGGTAGATTTCAAAGACGCAGACCGTGGGGCGCCTGTTTGTCGGGAATTGCGGAAGAAATTACCTTTTTACGATGATGTGGCAGTTGGAACCGCCTACTTCGAAACCTAACTTGCTTGCAGGCGGAATCAGCAGGGATTTTTTTGTTTTTAATTTTTTTTTTTTTTGCTATAACGGTTGGTCCTATTAAAAACTTGTCAATATAAAAGTTTTAAATAATATTAAGAGGATTAATAATAAATTTAAGCGGATTTGAAATCTTGAGAATTGGCGAAGTTATAAATTTTTTTCTTCTAAACCCCCCTCCCCCCCCCTTAAGGCAATTTTTAATTATATCAAAAATCTGTCATACATAAATTTTCGGCCCTTCTCCTAGAAGTAATAATAACTTCAAACGGATTCGATACGTATCATAAGTAAGAAATTATGGGTTTTTTTCTGTTTTCACAAAAAGCCCCCCCCCCCCATCCCCTCCCCTCTTGGTCCGATTTTGTCCATTAACGAACTTGACCGAGATTTTATGTATCAGTTTCGAAAAGATGCGGGAGTTGGAACCGCCTACTTCGAAAAATAACTTGTTTGCAGGCGGAGCCGGCAGGGATTTTTTTTGTTTTTAACTTTTTTTTTGCTATAACTGTTGGTCCTATAAAAAACTTGTCAATACAAAAGTTTTAGATAATATTAAGAGGATTAATAATAAATTTACGCGAATTTGATATCTTGTGAATTGACGAAGCTATGATTTTTTTTCTTCTAAAACCCTGCTTTCCCCCCCCCCCCCTTGGGGCCATTTTTAATTATATCAAAAATCTGTCATACATACATTTTCGGCCCTTCTCCTAGAAGTAATAACTTTAAACGGATTCGATACGTATAATAATTAAGAAATTATGGGTTTTTTTCTGTTTTCACAACCCCCCCACCCCCACCCTCCCCCCCTTGGTTCGATTTTGCCCATTAACGAACTTGACCGAGATTTTATGCCCCTTGATTTTATGTATCAGTTTGTAAAAGATTAATGCAGAATTTTTCCAGTTATCGTGGTCAGAAAAAAGTGACATAGATAGATAGATAGATAGATAGATAAAGTTTTGAACTGGGGGTGGTTTTGGGTTCTGGGAGTCATAATTAGCGTAGATCTGCAAAAATTTTTCAAAATTTCCAACTTAGGTGAGAATGTAATAGGTAGTATTTCTTACGAAATCTACCTAAAAGGGAAGAAAGTTAAGTTTTATATATGCAGTGTATTTTTCAAGTTCCATTAAATGTGTTAGGGACCCTTAACAATTAGGTTGTTAAATAAATTTCTGAATTTAGATTTTATTTGATTGAGATTCACCGATCGATCGCGGAAAAAAGCAAATTTCGTCGATCGATTGCGGAATAAACGAAAGTTCGTCGATCTGTCCCTATAAAACGCAAGGTTCGTCGATCAGTCGCTTAAAAAACGCAATGTTTGTCGATCTGTCACAGAAAAAACACAAAGTTTGTTGATCATGATCAGTCGTTTAAAAAACGCAAAGTTTGTCGACCAGTCGCTTAAAAAACGAAAAGTTCGTCGATCAGTCGCTTAAAAAATGAAAAGTTCGTCGATCAGTTGCTTAAAAAAACCTTAAGTTTGTCGATCAGTCGTGAAAAAAAATGCAAAGTTCGGCGAACTGTGGTTGAAAAAATAGACGCTTTCAGTGTGACGTCAATCATGAAGTTTTGCTTGGAAACTGACTCCAAACAAACGGTTGCTATGTTGTATTTTCTATTTAATTTGTATATTATAGTTATAATTTATAGATATATCTCACAGCTAAGTGTTTTAATACTTTATAAGCAGTTGTAGCATTTTCTACGATCTATATTAAATAAGAAATGAAACATAGCAACCGTTTGTTTGGAGTCAGTAACCAAGCAAAACGTCATACCTGACGTCACGACTGAAAGCGTCTATACAAAGTTCGTGGATCTGTCGCGGAAAAAATGCGAAGTTTGTCGATCTGTCGCAGAAAAAACTACAAAGTTCGTCGATCTGTCGCTGAAAAAAATGCAACGTTCGTCGATCAGTCGCTTAAAAAATGCAAAGTTTGCCGATCAGTAGCTTAAAAAATGCAAAGTTCGTCGATTAGTCGCGGAAAAAACACAAAGTTCGTTGATCTGTCACGGGGAAAAAACGCTAAGTTCGTCGATCCGTCGCGGAAAAAACGCAAAGTTCGTCAATCGGTTGCGGGAAAAAAAAATCACGAAATTTATCGTTCGGTTGCAGGTAAATTAAATAACGCAAATTTCTCCGAAAATGCTGAAATTTTTTGGGCGGGAGGCTCCCTCTCACAATCTTTTTTGGGCGGGATTTCAAAGTTTTCGGCGCGAATCCCGCCCTGATGTTATATAAATAAAAGTATTGTTAATGTTGAATGTTTAACCCTTTCAGGAGCAAACCACTTCTGCTGCTAAAATGTGAGATGAGTGAATGAAACTGGAATTACAAGCAAATTAATTTTGAAATAAGAAAAAGCACATACATAATGAATGTAAAATTTTATACCAAAATTTTGGTGCTATTGTGGTATTTAGGAATATATATTTATATATATATATTAGGAATGCACCGGATATCAAGCTCCTGTCGGACATCCTGCTTACTCAGTACTCAAAACAGATATTCTCTCCGGACGAATACTTCAATATCTGGTTGCCGAATAGCAAAATTTTTTTAATTATATTTTTAACATTGTCAGAAAAAGCTAGTGCGAAATTAATGTGCTATCCTATTAAAACAATGTTAATAGAAAGAAATTCTCATTGTCACAAAAATGAAATTATAGGATTTATATATGAAACTATAATATTTTGAACATGAAAATATAATATTTATAAATAAACAATGACAATATATATATATATATATATATATATAGTATGTAAGAACATTAGGTGCTTAGCATTTTCAGGCTGTAATCTGTTATTTTTTTTATCACAAATATTTCCTGTATCTGAGAATAAGTGTTCAATCTCAGATGGTCTCCTTTTCTTGTGTTTTCAACAATTCTAAAATAAAAATGATTTTATTCTTTTATTTTTATTTTTTTGTCGATGGATGAAAAACTAGCTGGGGTAAAATAATACTGACATGAAAAGAATTGTGTCATTTTCTTCAATAGTTAACTGTCCTTTTTGTACTACAAAACAAGATACTTACAATGAGGAGCTTCTCTATTTAAATTCTGTTAGAAAACATTTGTCATGAGTAAAGTATAAGTAATAATATGTACGAGTATATGTTGGAAAAGAAAAAGCCACTTCAATAGGACGTTTAGTATTTATAAATAACGAAGATTTATAAGTATGAAAAACAGAGAAATTACTTAATTGTTTATCTTTTTATGTTCAATGACCCTGAATAAATGAAAAAACTACTAATATGTGTATTAGAATAGGCAAAGGCAAAACATGATTAAATATCAATATTTAATTACTACAAGGCATTTGTTTTTAAAGTTTTTCTTCTTTAAGCAAGCATAAAATAGAAATATTACTATCGAAATTAAAAACAAGAAAGTATTTGGCCGGATACCAAATATTTGGTAAAATTTTGTGTCATATACACTGCTCAAAACAATTAAAGGATATTGCAGTTTTAGGTGGATTTTGTATCTGGGAAACTTTTTAGCTGATTGATACATGGTCGACAGACATAGTAGGTTATATGAGAATAAATTACACATGTTTGGCAGAAAAAAATGCATTTTATTGCGCATTTGTGTACAAAAGGAAAAAAACACAATTTGTGCATATGAGAAAAAAAGAATAAGAAAAGGTGTTTTCTTCAAAGAAAATCATTTTCAGTAGGGGGTATGGTTTCCACGGGCGGCCAGCAACGTTGAACACCTTTGAGGCATGGACTCAATGAGGCTATTAATGACGAGTTGGGGTATTCTGCCCCACTCTTCCAGAAGAGCTCTTTCCAGTTCTTGGAGATTTTGTGGGGGTTGTTGGCGGCCAGAAACTCGTCTTCCTAGAGCGTCCCAAACGTGCTCGATTGGATTCATGTCTGGAGAACACGCTGGCCATTCCATTCGAACGATTCCTTCCTCGAAAAGGAAATCCTCCACCAGGTTTGCACGATGTGGCCTGCAGTTATCGTCCATTAAAATGAAGTTATCTCCGATTGCTGCAGCGTAAGGGACTACAATAGGTCTGAGGATCTCATCCCTATATCGGCGACCAGTCAGAGCTCCATCTCGAATGATGTAGAGGTCAGTGCGCCCGTCAATGGAGATGCCACCATACACCAACACTCCTCCACCGCCAAATCTGACACTTTCGTGCACGAACGCAGGATTATTCCTACTGCCACGGTCCCTCCAGATGAAAATACGCCTATTATCCGGATGCACAGAAAAACGGGACTCGTCAGAAAACAGAATATTGCTCCATTCATTTCTCCTCCAGTTGACATGCTCGGTTGCCCACTCCCTGCGGTCGCGACGATGCCTTGATGTTAATCTAACACATATCATCGGTCGGCGAGCATACAGACATACAGCATGGAGCCGGTTTCGGACAGTCTGAGTTGAAATCGTGGTGCCTGTAGCCGAGCGAAGGTGTTGTTGGAGAAGAGTAGCGTTCATGTTTCGGTGTCTCCGAGCTGTTAACGCTAAATACCGATCTTCATTGGGCGTTGTTGCCCGTCTACGACCTTGCCCTGATCTTCGGCCTGCACATCCACTCTCCAAAAAACGGTTCCAGATCCTGGAAATGACACTTTGTGACACTCCAATGGCTTGCGCTACTTCGGCTTGAGTTTGGCCCCCTTCTAACCTACCAACAATTCTCCAAGCTTCTGAATCTGTCAAATGACTTCGCTGAGACATCGTACTCATCGAAACAAAGCAATCACTGAATGCCGATCATCCTTGTCTTCATTCTCTTTTATCCAGTTGAAAGTCAAATTTCATTCGCTGCCGCTGAAGCGACGTTTTTGACGTCGAACTCAAAATTTGCATACTCCACAGTTTGAAAACCAGAAAAATTTGCATTTGTGATTCTCTTCTTCTATTTTCGGAAAAAAAAATTTCGTTTATATCTTTATTTTATATAAAACTTCAAATATCCTTTAATTGTTTTGAGCAGTGTATTTGATACCTGGTATCCGGCAAAAATTCTATCCGGTGCATCCCTATATATATATATATAGTGATCTCTCACTTATATGCGATACACAAAAATTACTTTTCAGTATGTTTTTTTTTAAAATAATTTTAGCCTTATTAAATTGCAGAAATTATAAATCCAATTTTACTATTTTAAAATAGTGCTACAAGAAAGTAATTAATGAACATCACGTAAAAGTGAGAGGTCACTGTATATATATGTGTATGTGTAATTTTTAGAATTTCTATAA
The DNA here is from genome assembly GCA_963931845.1 of Maratus michaelseni. Lineage (NCBI taxonomy): Eukaryota > Metazoa > Arthropoda > Arachnida > Araneae > Salticidae > Maratus > Maratus michaelseni. The sequence goes on from OZ007594.1 coordinate 58,596,995, forward strand.
AATTGATATATATATATATATAACTCTTTCTATCAATATAATGAAAATGAGATAAGGGAAGAAGGGGGAAAATTGCAACTTACAAGTAAGGAATGAAACTTTTTCTTTATTTTTTTTCTTTCAGTTGGGCTTCATACTGGAGAATGTTGTTCTAGCAAGTCTTTTTTTAATCCACGTTCCTAGTAATGTAAAATGAAAGAATATTTTCACATTTTCAGTTTGTTAAAAACTTTCAACTAATTTATGTAATAAAGAAATGTTATATAATATATATACAAAGCTACAAAACATAATGAGAGTTTGATATTCCACACTGAAGTTCCTAAATTTATTTTTATGACTAAATTTGTTAATCAATCGCGTGAAAAAAAAATCGGGAAATTCTTTAGTCGGCCGCATGAAAACCCCCCGCGAATTTCGCTAGTAAGCTGCAGGAAAAAAATAAGTAAATTTGCCGATTGGTCGCAAGAAAAAACTGCACAATTAGCCAATTGGTAGCAGGAAAAAAATCTCGATATTCTTCAATTGGCTAGCAGGGAAAATTTGAGAAATTTGTCAGTCGATCGTAAGAAAAATCACAAAATTCTTCAGTCGTTCAAGAGCTGAAACTCGTGAGTTCATCACGGGAAAAAAATCGTGCAATTCGTCAATCGATCATGGAACAAACCTGTGAAATTCGCCAGTCGGTCACATGAAATTATCAAGAAATATGATAAAAAAAAAACCTCTTAATGCACATAAAAATCTTAATTTTAAGTACTACTGCACTGATGATATGTAATCCATAAATATTTAAATTAGCAGCAAAGTCATCTCCTACAAACTGCTATTTTTTAGCTAAGCTAGTACACAGGAACACCAAATGAATGCATATCTTGTATTATAATTTTTAATAGCCTTCTTTTTTTTTTTTCAAAATTAGATGTAAAGAAAAGTTTTTTTCAAAGAGAATCAAGCTTCTCCGAATCAACTCTTTCTTAAAATAAACTACCTTTGGATTGGCATTTTAGTATTGTATAAAATTTGTTAAGATGGCGGAAAAACTAAATATTTATAAACATACGTTCATTAAACCGTGTTTTTGCACAATCTTAAAAAACAAAAATATTTATCAGCATTTTCAATGTTTTAACAAATAATGAAAATACTATAGCCGTACAGAGTACACAGCCAATTTGCCGAGTAATTGGTACTTATACAAATTTTAGCCATGTACTCAGCCAATACCAAGTAGTTTTAGAATTTCCTTTTTTAAGCATTCACAACTGGAATTATATTTAAAAATAAACGCAAAAAAGGAAAATATCTAAAAAAATTCTCAAAAAAATATATTTACACAATATTACATCTAGGGGAAACCGGTACACACTGGACCTATGGGCACAGTGGACCACCCCCTAAAATTTTTTACTTTTTTTTAAAGCTTCTCTTCTATCCTAATAGACAACAGCACTGCACAGATTATTTATAGCCTTCAGAAAATATGTTTAGCTCAGATTGAACTATTTTATCCTGATTGGTTGTTTTGAGCTTCTAAAAGTAAAATTTTTCATCATCATATTTTTATTTTTTTAGTAATTAAAGGTTGTAGATAAATAAGATAAAACAGCTTTTTTGCAAAGCTGCAATACTTGTTTTTATTTAACTTTAAAGTTAATATGTTTAAAAGAAAGCTATTATAAACAATATTAATATGATTATTTATTGAACTTCAACATGGGGCACAGTGGTCCACCCACTCCTGGGGCACAGTGGTTCACAATTCACTCTGATCCTGTAATGCAGAATGTTCAAAAATATTTAATAATTGCTTATTTCTATAAAGAAATATTGTTTTAAAGTAGTTATTTAACTGTAAAATAAAGTAAACAAAGAAAAATAACAATTTATTTAACATAGTAAGAAATGTTTTGTATTTACTGCCTTTGATAAATATAACTGTAGTCTAATTGGCGATGATTCTATTCAAGTAAGATTCATGAGACACAAATTGAATGGAAATCAGTTTATTTTTCCTGAAACTGTAGATGAATCTGTTGTTGATGTCAATGATTTCATAATGTTGCTCCCAGACCCAAAAGTATTTCAGGAAAATTCCAGGCTCAATCTTACTCATAAGTATTTTGGAATATCATTTGCAAATTTTAATGTGCGCTGATTTTTTGTACTTAAGTAATAACTTCAATTAAATTGCAATTGTTCCTGTATTAATCTGTTATTTTCAAAATATAATTAATTTTTTTGTTTTGTTTTTGTTTCAAAATGTTACTTGTAAATTTATATTACTATGTTATTTTGTGGATAAAGGGGAAATAAAAAAGAATTAGATTAATGAAAAATAGATTTATATTGTATTTCAGATAATACCTAATAGCCGTCCACTGTGCCCCGGTGGGTGGACCAGTGTGCTCCACTTCTGGGGCACACTGGTCCACTTTACGGGTGCATATAAAAAATATTTTCTTGAAAAATGTATTAAAAACTGTGTTCTGAGAAAATTATGATGGATGTATAAATGTTTAAGGAATATTCAAAAATATTTTCATGCAGATCGGTTCGTCTGTTAAAGAGAAAAAAAAATTTAACTGAAAAAGTAGTCCACTGTGTACCAGTCTCCCCTACATAAAAATATCATTAAAAAAATAAAGGTAAATTATAACCCCAAAGGCTGAAAAATGTAACAACCACATCAAAATATTTACAGTGAAGAAAAAAAAAAACTTACCAAATCTTCTGACACAGGTTATGAGACTTTTCCTTATTATAAGAACTTTTTAAATAATATTAGCTTCAAGTCTAACATTATTTTAATATATTTGTACTTCTTTTTTCTAGACACTGTCATTATTAGTCTTGACTCCAGGTTAATTACTGCTTGAATAGTTTTAAAAGACAGACCTTGGCATGCTGCCAAAAAATAGACCATTCCAAATGGAGGGAAGCATTGGATAAGGAGGAGACATATTCAGGTTTCGCTTAACTGTCTAACCGCCATGTCATTTCTTCACTGGCTGTTTTATGTTCTTGTACTAGTACAACTTTCAGAAATCTGTTCATCCCTCACAAAAGCAAAACTGGGAGAGATTCTTTTCATTACCTTCTTCCCTATTATCAAGGATAGACTCGTCTCACCCAGACCTCTTACTCATGTGACCAGTCTTTAAAGCTTGGTTCAGTAGTAGATAAAATTGCAATGCCCAGTGGCTTTATTTATTTTATATAATGATTTGGTCACCTCATTTCAAGATGTGCGTTTTTAAAAATCTTCTACAGTAGACTCCCTTAAATCTGCATATCTGAAAACAAGAGATTGTGTGGATTTTAGAATTTTGCCGATTTCTGGTCACTGTTTTGTTTACATTTTTTAAACAATAATTTGCATTTAATAATGTACTCGAAATTATAATGAATGCTTACAATAAAGTAAAACAATAAAAAATTAAGAGAATTTTAAAAACATTTAAAATATTAAAAGTAAAGATCAAGTAAATAATTAATTATGCATATGATGAGATAATTTTGTTCTTGAATTATTCAGTGAAACTCACTTTATAAGTGTACACTAATAGTTCACATCAAACTCTTAAAATAACAAAGTTTTATTTCATGTTTAGTCATACTTAAATAACCAAAAAAGCTTTGATAAAAATATCACAATCACCACTGATATCAGCACTATCTTGATTTTTTTTTTAAATATAAATTCACACTTCCTTCATGAGAAAACATGAGTTGAATCATATTAACCAGAAATACATATTAAAATGTACGTACAGAATGATATAAAAACTTGGATTTTAACTGTAATTTTCATTGTTTACATAGGAAAGAATGTGCGGATTGGAGGGATTCTACTGTAATAATTTTAGAAGTTTCAGTTGGCTAGTTTTATACTTTTGGAACAGCTTCGGCATTAGCCCGCTGTCCGCCATCTTGGATTTTTTTTTGCGCCGCGAAAAGGCCGTTTTCGCCAAGTGGTCATTTTTAGGCCTTTTAGGCTCAAACATACATAAAATTATTTTAAAGTAGATAATAAACAAAAAAAAAAAAAAAAAAAAAGGAAAGCAAAGCAATTAAAATAATGAATATTTGTTAAAACATGTAATAAATTATTCATGATTTTAACTGCTTTGCTTTTTTTTTTTTTTTTTTGTTTATCTACTTTAAAAAAATTTTAATTTTGGATTTATAATATATACTTAAAATAACTAAGCCTAAAGTAAAGTATTATATAAAGTTGGCGACATCGAGAAAACGGTAAATACGTCCGAGATTACAGTAAATAAAAAGCTGATTATTTGTTTATATTAAACAGTGGTCAAAATAAATTATCTGCTTTAAAAAATAACAAATTTATCCCTAAATTCAAATAATTAATACATTTATAAGAAATAAATCTGAAAAATGAAACCTGAAAAAAAAAAAAAAAAAAAAAAAAAAAAAATGGCGACACTCGTTGTGCGACAGGCTGCTATGCAAACGACAAAGTGATCTGGTAGTGTCCAGTTGTCCGTGGGGTCAGCATGTACGTGAAAGGGCCAGAATGATACAGCTGCCATAAAAGTCAGGGTTGCTATTCGCAAGCATCAAAGGCGAAGCTCGCCAAAAAAAAAAACGCCAAATAACGATGATTTTCGACCAATCAGAAACAGTGGGCTAATGCCGAAGTTTAGCCGTATAAAAAAACAATTGTAAAAGAAAAACTCATGCAAAGAAGGGTTAACAGGGCTGGGGAATTTTCAGTAAATCTTACCAGCCAGCATAGAATTGAAAATTGGGTACTTTTCGGTTAGCCGGGCGCCAGTGAAATTTATATATCTATGTATACATATATATACATATATCTATACATACACACATTTATATATGCATGTATATATATATACATATATATACACATACATATATGTGTGTATGTATACATATATATGTATATATAGATATATACATATCAGTGGCGCCCGGCTAACCGAAAAGTACCGAAAATTGTTATGACAAAATGCACGTCTTCAAAAATAGTCAATTGCTACTGCTACAATGCATTTTCATATTTTTTTTTCTATAAAATTAAACAGTGAATTGGAAAGTTACAAAATATAGTGACCTAGTAAAAAAAAATAAAGTTTTTGGCATATCTTCTATAGTCTGCAATTCGAAATCAAAGACTTCCTTGCAAGTCAAAGACTTCCTATTCAATAAAAGGGTGGTGAGTAAAAACATGTATTTCCCCAGCCCTTTTATTGAAATTATATTTAATTAAATTTTTTTTAAATTAGTTAAATTACACAATTTATTACTTATTTTTTTTTTATTTAAACTAAAAGTACTTCATTATACAAAAACCAATAAACATAAAAAAAATAAAAGCTTCTGGCATAGTATTTTTAAATTTTAGACAACTTTTTTTGTAATCCCACCCAGGAATCACCGATTCAAGAATGCACAAAATTAAGAGTAATTATAAAAAAGGTGAGGAAAAGTTGATAACAACCATATTAATAAATTTAACAACATAATAAATTAACAACATATTAATAAATTTCATTTTGACAAATACAATTTTACACCCAGTCATCAGTTTTAACATAAAATTTATTTTATTAATTTAATAAGCTTTAATTTAAATAAGCTTCCTCCAACTAATCAACAGTTTAGTTATTGTCTAAAGAGATTTTTTTATTTTATTTTAAACATATTAAACTCTTAATTTTAAACATAAACTGTTAGAAAATTATTTCTTGCCAAAAAGTCACAAAGAAAAGGAAAATTTTATTCTAAAACTGGAGATTTGTCGCTGTCATAAGCAGATTGTTGTGCCAACACAACATTTTGCACAAATACAGCAAGAGTGACCACATGATTGTAAAGTGACGATTAATTCTGCTTATGAAAATAATATCAAAAGTAATGTCGATGCTTGCTACAAACTAGTGATTTTTCAGTACAACACGATACATTTTCAAAAACCATGTATAACATTATAAACTATTGGGAAAAGTAAGAACTATTCCCTGCAGTTTTGCTACTTATAGGGCATTGTTTCGAATTATTACATATAACCTACTATCAAGTTAATGATCTATAGTTTTGCATCTATAAATCCTAAATGGAATCTACAGATCTGATTTAGAATTGATCATTCAATCATTAAGGGGAGGTAGAGCAGGGGATTATCGATATTATCAATCCAACTATCAATTTTTATGTCGAAAACCAGAGTCGTAATTCATTTATTTAGCCAAAAATACTCATTCCAATTTCAATCCGGATTTTTGTTCATAACTTTAGCAATTATGAAGACCGGGGAACAGGGTTCGGTGATATATATCATGATCTATACCCGATATTTATTTTCAAAATATCATGATATTTGATATATTTCTTCAAAACAAGTGTAAAGGAATTTTTCACCTGTTATTGAACTGTGGCGTTCTGTAGATAAAAACTTTTGCTTTTGCTTTGACTTTTTTAGCCAAAAAAAAATTACTTTTTTCGAAGTTTTACATTCGAACCTGAATTTTTAAAGGTAGAACCAATAAATATGTGGGACCAGGGCTTTACAAATTTGATAAAATCTGGTCGCCAGCAAAAAAAAAAATTGTTGCCAGTAAAAAGTATGTATCCCTCTTCACCCATCATTGATTTTCAAAAGGCACAAAAGTTTTTTATGACTTAATGGGAAAATATAATAACAATCATATTTTAGAATTATTAGTTACACTGTTTAGAATTGTAACGGATTTTTTTTTTTATTTATTTATTTTTTTTTTTTTGTAAAGCGATTTTTAGCGTTTTTCCGTGCTTCGCGAAATTTTTTGACATTCCTTAAAGAAATCTTGTTTGAATCTTTTAGCGATTTTTAGTATTTTTTTTTTCACGTTTTGTTGCGATTTTTCTTTCTACTTTAGGAAAAGGAATCCGGTTCCAGTCTTTTAGCCCAATATTTTAAATTTTGTCCTCTGTGATTTTTGAATTTTTAGCTTCTTTTTAGGCGATTTGTAGCTTTTTTCACGTTTCGTGGCAGCTTTTTGACGCTCGTAAAAAGAATCCGGTTTCTATCTTTTAGCCCAATAAAGTAAATTTTGTTCTCTGCAATTTTTAAATATTTCCAGAATTATTTATGGGGTTTTTTGGCGTTTTGCGGTGATTTTTGGACAATTTATTTTTGAAACGGAAAGAATTCTTCGGTAACTATAACTATATTTGTACTCATTTCTTAGGTAAATTTTTGTACAAGAAGAAAAAAAAAACCCCGACAGATTAAAGAATTTGGTCGCCAGATAAAAACACTTGTTCGCCAGTGGCGATCTGGCGACCGCATTTGTTAAGCCCTGTGTGGGACTAATATTTATTTACAACATTCAGTGAAATAAAGGGGGACGCTGATTAACATCCCCATGATATATGCCCCCATACGTCATTTTTACGTCACGAGAAAAGGGGATATAAATCCAGTGCTTGAGCATTTCACTTTTCATGAAATCCTGATTAATGTCCCCCTGATATATGCCCCCATATCTAAACGGAACACAAATGTAAAGCTAGAGAAATTTCGTTTCGTTGAGAGCCTGATTAACGTTCCCATGATTCATACCCCTATACGTCATTTTGACGTCACAAAAAATGGGGGTGCAAATCCGGTGTTCGATCATTTCACTTTTCAAGAAATCCTGATTAATGTCCCCATGATATATATCCCCATATCAAAAGGGGACACATATCCAGTAATAGAGAATTTTCCTTTCATTAAGAGCTTGATTAATATCCCCCTGATTTAAGCCCCGTACGTCATTTTGACGTCACAAAAAATGGGGGCACAAATCCAGTGCTGGAGCATTTTACTTTCGACGAAATCCTGATTAACACCCCCATGATATGCATCCCCATACGTCATTTTGATGACGTCACAGAAGATATGACGTCACAGAAGATGGGGACTTAAATCAGGGGGCACAAATCCAGTACTAGAACATTTTATTTCATCGAGAATTCCTGATTTACGACCCCATGATATAATCCCCCATACGTCCTTCTTATGTCGCAACAAAGGGGATTCAGATTTCATGCAGGATAGGCTACTAGAGTTTTGCACGGGCAGGAATAGAGGTCTTCACGGGCCGAAATTTCCAGCTCCGGGCCCAGCCCGACCCATACAAAAAAAATTCGATCCGGCCCGGCCCGATACAAAAATTTAAAGTTTGGTCCGAGCCCGGCCCGAACAAAAAATATATTGGCCCTGCCCGGCCCGATTTAAAAGTTAAAAGTTCGTCCCGAGCCCGACCCGGCCCGGCCCGGTATAAAAACTAAAAGTTCGGACCGAGTGAATTTCTACAAAACATTGATTTTTACGTCGATTTGGTTAAATATTTGCCTCGTAGGAGGAGATCTAACCAAAAATTCCTATCTAAGCCCTTTGTTTTCATGTTTATAATCTTCATTTTTATAGAAGTGCCGCAGCTTCCGATATTTATTTTTTTAATAAATCTCTATGTGTTGTATGTATGTGTTTAAGTTATCATTAATATTGTTAATCCATATTTCATGTATTCAAGTGCCAGGTCTTATTTTACTGACCTTCGGACGGACCAGGCCAAGTCGAGATAATGATTTTCATACGGGTCAAAATCAGGACTGAAAATTTTGGGGCGTGAAGACTAGGATAAAGGAAACCAGTCCCGGCTCTGTACCGAAAAAATAATTTAAGGCACGGCCTGATCCTTCAGGAAAAAAGCAAGGCCCGGCACAGCCCGTAAAGAGTAATCGCTAGACCCGGCCCGGCCCGAGAGCCGTGAAGGAAAATAGGCCCGAGCCCGAACCGCCGGCTGGGCCGGCCTTAACATTTCACTTCGGGCCTTGCCCGGCCCTTGCAGATCTCTAGGCAAGAATTTCCAGTCTGATCCCGGCCCGGTGCAAAAATTTAAAGTTCGACCCCAGAAATTTTTGTGTTAAAAAGAAATAATCTTGTGTAATCACGTGTTCAACGTTTTCTGGCTTTTCCATTACCTGCGATTTTATTTTGTTGAGCTGATCATAATTATCAGACCAGAATTATAATTATTGCGGTTAAGTGGGTGAATTATTCCTTCCAGCTTCTCCAGGATTTCCTAATTGGTAGAGCAGTGGCGGCTTCAGCCAGGATATCCTTGGTTCGAATCCTAGCCTGGACATTTTTCGCCCAGTGTGAAAAATTAAATCTCATATGATTTATTTACCTATTATAATAATTGCGTTTAAAAAACTGATTCTTGTATAAATACGTGTCCAGCGTTTTCTGGCGTTTCTATTACCTGCGATTTTATTCTGTTGAGCTAATTCATAAACATCAAACCAGAAAAAAAAAAAAAAAAAAGCAGTGAATTTTGTAACATTTTGTAAAATGATTAATCAAACAAAACTTAGAGGTTTATTTTTTATTGTATACTAAAAGAAAAAAAATGTTAAAGAAGATTTATTGCTGTTTTCAAATCCAAAGAAGCTACTTTCTGCTAGGTGACTGCCTGGGACAAGAAAAACAAAGGGGTGGAAAATTCACAAAATAAAATACTTAATGATAACTTGATATATATATATATATATATATATATATATATACATATATATATATATATATATATATATACATATATATATATATATATATATATATATTAGGTGCAGAAATATCTCACTCAGGGTGAAATGGGTAGCAAAACCGCCCCTGCTTTTACCCCCTCCCCCCCCCCCAAATTATTTTTCCTCGGCATTTTGTCATTTCTAAACCGAAAAAGGCCATTTTTAAAAAAAAATCTAGATCCGGGCGTAGAAACTGCGTGGTTGAGTGACTGCACGGAAACCTAACAAGTGGGTAAGTGTGATCGAAGATAGCTCAAAGCGTTTCGTTTAATATTCCTTTCCAAACACTTTATCCTTTCTTTAATAAATCCAAATAAATTTCATTTAGCAACCAAATAAAAAAAAAAAAAAAAAAAAAAAAACTTGTTTTTGTTTTTTATAAAGTAAAAATTTACTGGTCTATTTTTTCGTTTTTTCGAGTATCCAAACCAGCCCGATAGCAGGCGAAGTCGGCTATTATATTCTATCATAATATCTGTCACGCGGACTAAATGCGATATAAAAAAATAATTTCAAAATGAAACATGCTGTACACCTTCAAAATGTTAAAATATGCGAATATTGTTTTTCAAATAATAATTCATGTATTCATATACAAAAATATTAATTAAATATTAATTCATATTTAGTATACAAAAAATTTTAAAATAAATAAAAATCATATATAATTTTCTTTGCGACACTTAAGGAGACTCGGCACTTTGATCAATATTGTTAAATGTTTTTATGGAGAAAAATAGTTTAACTAAGAAAAAATTCAAGTTTGCGGTAAAATTAAAAAAATAGATTAACTAAAACAAATAAGAAAATTTAAAAAACGCACTTCTCCTACAATTTGGAACTTATTGCAATCTTTTTTTTTTTTTTTTTTTTTTTTTTTTTTTTCCACAGTTTTCCTATTGTAACTGTGACAAGATATTCAAAAAGTAATTTTTTTTTTTTAGAGAAAAGCAAACTAAAATGTCACGATATACGCAAAAGTAAAGCAACAAAGGCTTTTTTCTTTAACATTTTTATTTAAAAAAAAAACAACTATTCATACTACTACTAATCTTATCCTTCATTTCATAAATCACACCATACGTCAATAAAAAATATCAATGCAGTTCAAAAATATATGTTGAAGTTTTAGCATTTCGCACATACCTATATTGAAAAAAAAGAAAGACGAACTAAGAACAAGTGGGTAAGTGTAATCGAAGATCGCTCAAAGGGTTTCGTTTAATATTCCTTTCAAAACACTTTAGACTTTATCCTTTCTTTAATAAATCCAAATAAATTTCATTTAGCAACAAAAAATAAATAAATAAATAAATAAATTAAAAAAAAAAAAAAAAAAAAAAAAGTCTTGATTTTTATAAAGTAAAATTAAACATGTTGCACACCTTCAAAATGTTAAAATATGCGAATATTTCCATAATCGGATTTTTATCATGATTCAATATATTTCTCAAACTCATATATTTACTATTCTCTATTGCTCATATTGATACTCGCTTTGTATTATTCTCAAACATTTGAAAAATTCGTTAAACTTCCAATAGGACGTCAGATTTTCTAAATCGAAGATATCTTTGTGGACCACGTGTGAATTTGGCATCCCCCAATTCGACATTTCAAAAAACAATTATGCTATTATTTTGCCCAGTTTTACCAACCCATTAGATAATTTTGCCTAACTTTTAAAAAGCTGTAAATTAAAAATATGGTTTTGACCACGTGTTCAACTGGCACTCCCCAATTCGAATATGGCCATAAAAATTACATACAAGTTTTGTCCAAGTTTTGGCCACCCACTATTTAATATTACCCACGCTTTATAACGATGTAAATCAGATTTTATTTTTTGACCCATTTTTCATACTGGTACCCCCCAATTCAAAATTTCAAAAAACAATTGTGCCATTATTTTGCCCAAATTTTGTCCAGTTTTGCCCATCCAGTAGATAATTTTGCCCACCTTATATAACGCTATAAATCAAAAATATATTTGTTGACCACGTGTGAAGGTGGCACTCTCCAATTCGAAATTTCAAAAAACAATTATGCCATTATTTTGACCACCTTTTAAAAAGCTATAAATTAAAAATATGGTTTTGACCACGTGTTCAGTTGGCACCCCCCCCCCCCCCCCAATTCGAATATAGCCATAAAAATTATATAGAAGTTTTGTCACGGTTTTGTCCACCCATTATTTAATTTTGTCCAACCATTATACCGCTGTAAATCAAAGATATCTTTGTTGAACACGTGTGAAGTTGGTAAACCCCCCCCCCCCCTATTCGAAATTAAAAAAAAACAATTGTGTCATTACTTTGTTCAAGTTTTGCCCAGTTTTACCTACCAATTAGTTAATTTTGCTCACTTTTAATAAGCTCTAAATTAAAAAATATGATTTTGACCACGTGTTCAGCTGGCACGCCCCCAATTCGAATATATTTATAAAATTACATAGAAGTTTTTCCCAGTATTGTCTACCCATTAGATAATTTTGCCCACCATTTTAATGCTGCAAATCGAAAATGTCTTTGTTGACGACGTGTGAAGTTGGCATACCACATTACGAATTAATCTTTACAAATTACATAGAAGTTTTGCTCAAGTTTTGCACAGTTTTGCCCTCCCATTATACAATTTTGCCCACTTTTTATAGCGCTGTAAATTAAAAAAAAATGTTTTTCACCGCATTTAAAGCTGGTACCCACCGACTGGAATATAGCCATTAATTTTACTCGTAATCCTATATCATATTTACTTTTTCCCTTTAGTTTTAGAGTTTTGCCCAACAATTCTAGTTTTGTCCAGCGTCCTTAAAGGTTTTTCCAGCTGTGTCCAATTTTTTTATGGAATATGCCTGTTTTCTTTTAGTTTCGTCTAGTTTTGTCCAACGTCACTATAGTTTTGTCCAGTATAATTAATGTTTTACCCAGTCTCTCCCAGCCTTCCTAAAGTTTTGCTCAGTTTTGCCTAACGTTACTAAAGTTTTGTCTATCGTTCCTAAGATTTGTTCCGCTTTGTCCAACATTCGTGTGGCTTTGAGCAGTTTTTCTCTATATCCTACAGTTTTCCCCCGTTTTGCCCACCGTCCTTACTCTTTTGCTTATCATTGCTAAAGTTTTGTCCCACATTGATCATGACCCTGTAAACTTGCCCTGTTTTGTTCAGTGTTTTCACAGGTGTATAGAGTCACATGCAAAGCCGGTCAGAATTTTACGAACGGTAGGCAAAACGGTAGGGACTATGAGTAAAACGGAGAAAAATTCTTGGATATTGAGATAATACAGTCAAAACCACCCGAATGGACAAAAACGGACAAATCTTTAGGACGCTGGACAAAACTTTAGTTATGTCAGGCAAAACTGTGAAAACTCTTGGAACACTGGACAAAACTTTAGTAACGTTAGGTAAAACTGAGCAAAACTTCAGGAAGGCTGGGCAAGAGTGTGTAAAACATTAATAAAGCTGGTCAAAATTATAGGGACATTGGACAAAATGAGACGGGACTACAAGAAAACAGGGAAAATTTGGCAATACTATAAAAAAGTTGGGCACAGCCGGACAAACCTTTAGGGACGCTGGACAAACTATAGGATTGTTGGTCAAAACTCTAGAAACAATCAGAAAAACTGGGCAATACTATAGGATTATGGGTAAAATTCTCGACTGCTGGACACAACTCTAAGAACGTTAGGGAAAACTTTAGGAATACTGAACAAAACTTTGCAATGCTTTAGAAAAACAGAGCCAGAACAAACAATTAGGAATGCTGGGCGAAAAATTTGGAACAATGGCCAAAACTAGGGTAATTCTAGAAACACTGAACAAAACATGAATATGCCATAGGAACATTAGACAAAACCTGGGAATGCTATCGAAACACCTAAAATCCTCGCAAAACTTTAAGAATGCTGTGCAAAACAAGGCAATGCTGAAGTAAAACGGGTCGAGAAAAATATTCCAAATACTAGTTTAAATTCTAGAAACGCTAGTGAAAACTCTAAAAATCCTTTGCAAATCTGGGCAAATACCGTAGATCATTGGGCAAAACCGTACAAAATTACAGCATAATTTGGAAAAAACTGACAATGTTATATGAAAACGGGCAAAATCTGCAAAACTTTAAGAACGCTAGGTAAAACCGTATAAACACTGGGAAAAATGCTGTAAGAATGTTAGGCAAAGCCAATAAAATCTTTAGAAAATCTAAACAAACATAAGAGAGTTGGGCAAAACACTAGGAACAATGGGCAACACCTGGCAATGATATAGCATCAAGGGCAAAACTTCAGTAACGCTGAACAAAACTCTAGGGACGCTGGAAGAAACGGAAAAAAATTCTAGGAACACTGAAAATCTGTCAATTTTCAACCTGTCAACCTCTCAAACTATCAATCTGGAATCACTCTCGCCATCGAAACATGCCGTGAACGAGACGCTGAACATAATTTTGGGACTTTGGGAAAAACTCTATGAACAATCTAAAAATCAGGCAACGCTATTGGAAAAATGGAATTTGTAGAAACGATGGGTAAATTTCCAGGAACACTGAGAAAACCAAGTAATGCTATAAAAATTTAGTACAAATATTTAGGAACGCTAAGTAAAATTGTAGAAACATGGTCAACAGACACATAATTGATTATAATGTTATAAAACTTTGGCCAAACTATTTCTGCTTAAATTGTATAACTTAATTCGTATTGGAAAAAGGGGGTGTGAAAACTTCACACATAGCCAACAAAGATATTTTTGATTTACAGCGTTATAAAAGGTAGGCAAAATTAAAAATTGGGTTCTCAAAACTGGAAAAAACTTAAGCAAAAAAAAAAAAAAAAAAAAAATGATTTTAAAATTTGCCATTTTGCGGTGATATATTATAAAAAATGGGTTGTGACATTTTCCCATATCCCAGCAAAGATACTTTAATACAGACCCCCAAGTCGTCGGGCCATACCTAAAGAAAACGATCGATCTCCTATGTTGAATGGTTTGGACATTATAGGAACAATAACTGAGACTGCCTGGCACCTAGTCCGACACTAACGGATTAATTCTTCTTCTTGTGAGGTCAGGGATAGGGAAGTTTTCCCAGACGGACTGACTCGAAAGGAGGCCCTTTAAATCTGTGAATGAGAACGAGATATGAGCGACGATAGGCCGCAGTAAGTTTAGGAGGCCTGGACGAATTTTCCCCCTCCCAACTTTTTTCTTAAGCTGGAGGAAGAAGAGAAGACGAGAGGGAGATGGTTTTTTGGAGGCAAAAGGGTAGGACGTGACCCTAAAAAGCCGAGGATTGCAGAGAAACGAGCAGCGCAGGGGAAGCCGGAGGAAACAGACGCCCTGTCTGAAAGAGAGGAATCCCGGAGAGAATTCGAGTCGACATCCATTGGACACCCGGTCCAACGCAACAGCTTCACTGAAAGAATAGACTGAACCCACTAACTGAAGCAGAGATTTAGGACTTAATCCCAATAGTTTAAAATTTCACCGAACTCACTCGTATCAGTATTTAATATATGAAACTAAAACTCTTAGAAGAATAAACTGTATTTGTTCTGTTGAATAAAATATTTTCTTCTAATGAAATAAGTAATGCTTCGGGCGCCACGGCTACCAGATCAACATTTCATTAATCCCCGAAGTCTTTACAGGGTCAAAAAATAAAATTTTATTTACAGTGTTTAGAAAGTGGGGCAAAATTAATTAATGGGTAGGAAAACCTGGATAAAACATGGGCAAAATAATGGCACAATTGTTTTTTATTTCGAATTGGGGGTGCCAACTTCACACGTGATCAACAAAGATATCTTTGATTTACAGCTTTATAAAAGGTAGGCAAAATTATGTAATGGGTGGGCAAAACTTTGCAAAATAATGGCACAATTGCTTTTTTAAATTTCGAATAGGGAAGTGCAAACTTCACACGTGCAACAAAGATATCTTTGATTTACAGCGTTGTAAAAGGTGGGCAAAATTATATAATGGGTGAACAAAACTGGGCAAAACTTCTATGTAATTTCTATGGCTATAATCGAATTGGGAGTACCAACTGAACATGTCGTCAAAACCATATTTTTAATTTACAGTTTTTTAAAAGGTGGACAAAATTATCTAATGGGTGGGAAAAACTGGACAAAACTTGGGCAAAATAATGACAAATTGTTCTTTTAAATTTTGAATTGGGAAGTGTTAACTTCACACGTGGCAACAAAGATATCTTTGATTTACAGTGTTGCAAAAGGTGGGCAAAAATTATATAATGGGTGGACAAAACTGGGCAAAACTTCTATGTAATTTTTATGGCTATAATCGAATTGGGGGGTGCCAACTGGACACATGGTCAAAACCATATTTTTAATTTACAGCTTTTTAAAAGGTGGGAAAAATTATCTAATGAGTGGACAAAACTGGGCAAAACTTGGGCAAAATAATGACAAAATTGTTCTTTTAAATTTCGAATTGGGAAGTGCCCACTTAACACGTGGCAACAAAGATATCTCTGATTTACAGCGTTGTGAAAGGTGGGCAAAATTATATAATGGGTGGACAAAACTGGGCAAAACTTGGGCAAAACTTCTATGTAATTTTTATGACTATAATCGAATTGGGGGGTGCCAACAGAAAGCGTGGTCAAAATCATATTTTTAATTTACAGCTTTTTAAAAGGTGGGCAAAATTATCTAATAGGTGAGCAAAACTGGGCAAAACTTGGGCAAAATAATGACAAAACTGTTCTTTCGCATTTCGAATTGGGGGGGGGGGTGCCAAATTCACACGTGTTCAACAAAGATATCTTTGATTTACAGCGTTATAAAAGGTGGGCAAAATTATCTAATGGGTGGGCAAAACTGGGCAAAACTTGGGCAAAATAATGACAAAATTCTTATTTTAAATTTCGAATTGGGACGTGCCAACTTCTCACGTGGCAACAAAGATATCTCTGATTTACAGCGTTGTAAAAGGTGGGCAAAATTATATAATGGGTGGACAAAACTGGGCAAAACTTGGGCAAAACTACTATGTAATTTTTATGGCTATAATCAAATTGGGGGTGCCAACAGAACGCGTGGTCAAAATCATATTTTTAATTTACAGCTTTTTAAAAGGTGGGCAAAACTGGGCAAAACTTGGGCAAAAATAATAACAAAACTGTTCTTTCGAATTTCGAATTGGAGAGGGGGGGGGGTGCCACATTCACACGTGTTTAACAAAGATATCTTTGATTTACAGCGTTATAAAAGGTGGGCAAAATTATCTAATGGGTGGGCAAAATTGGGCAAATAATGGCACAGTTGTTTTTTGAAATTTCAAATTGGGGGGTGCCAGTATAAAAAATGGGTCAAAAAATAGAATGTGATTTACAGCGTTATAAAGGGTGGGCAAAACTGTGCAAAACTTGGGGAAACATCTATGTAATTTCTATGGCTATATTCTAATTGGGGGGGGGGGGTGACAGCTGAACACGTGGTCAAAACCGAATTTTTTATTTTACAGCTTTTTCAAATTGGGCAAAATTATCTAATGGGTGGGCAAAAACTGGACAAAACTTGGGCAAAGTTGGGCACAGTTGTTTTTTGAAATTTCCAATTGGGGGGTGCCAACTTCACACGTGGTCAACAAAGATATCTTTGATTTACAGCATTATAAAAGGTGGGCAAAATTATCTAATGGATGGGCAAAACTGGGCATAATTTGGGCAAAATAATGGTGCAATTGTTTTTTGATATTTCGAATCAGGGTGTGCCAGTATCAAAAATGGGTCAAAAAATAAGATCTTATTTACAGCGTTATAAAGGGTAGGCAAAATTAAATAATAGGTGGGCAAAACTGGGAAAAACTTGGGCAAAGCTTCTATGTAATTTTTATGGCTATATTCGCATTGGGGGTACCAGCTGAACACGTGGTCGAAACCAAATTTTTTAATTTATATCTTTTTAAAAGGCGGGCAAAATTATCTAATGGGTGGACAAAAACTTGGGGAAAATAATGGTACAATTGTTTTTTGAAATTTTCAATTGGGAGGGGGGGGGGGGGGCAACTTCACACGTGGTCAACAAAGATATCTTTGATTTTCAGCGTTATAAAAGGTGGCCAAATTTTTCCAATGGGTGAGCAAAACTGGGCAAAACTTGAGCAAAATAATATCACAATTGTTTTTTGATATTTCGAATTGGGGGGTGCCAGCATGCAAAATGGGTCAAAAAATAAAATGTGATTTACAGCGTTATAAAGGGTGGGCAAAATTAAATAATGGGTGGGCAAAACGTGTATGTAATTCATATGTTTTAATTCGTAAGGGGGGGGGTGCCAACTTCACACAGGTCAAAAGTGCCACTTATAACGACACACCTTGTTTTACACAATTAGCCATCTGCATTTAGTTTATCAGCAGTTATTATTGTGAAAAATTTCCCGTGTAAGATAGTGCATCGTGTATCATCACAATTAAATTATTCACTTGATACAATTTGAATGGGAGCTCTAGAAGTATTGAATTAGTTTCTGGAAGTTAATATAAACATACTTTTTCAACTACTGGCCCGATAAGGATTATAACGAATCATGAACTGCTGAAGCATTTTTGTTGAATAGTTAGAAATCTAATGCTCTAACTCTAAGTCTTGATACTTCTTACTTTGTTATGACCAACTACTGTGTGATAGACAGGAAGGACCATTTAGAGTTTTGCTGCGTATTGTATTTTTAAAATACGATAAAATTATAATGCAGTTTGTTATTTCGAAGACTCGAGAAAGGATGACTAAAGACAAAACAGACAGGCACACATTTTGCTTTTGTGAAACTTTGATCTGTGGTTTATATAGGTTTTTAATGTGAAAAAATATTTTCCACATTCTTTTAAAAAATCGGGTCAACCCGAACACGCAACTGACTTGGACCTAAAAGAATTTTTTTTTTTACGGTTATAAACACAAATAGGGCAAAAACTGAATACACAAATTTTGACTTTATTAACTGCTTTATAAAACCACAATGTCTAAAATTTCCTAAGTTAAAACATAAAAATTAGAAAATTCATTGAAAAAAATCCGCGTAAATGTGCCCCGGTCTACCCTATTTTTTTTGTGAATTTTCCACCCCTTTTTAAGTAGCTCTCATTACAAAAAGCTACCTATTGCAACCGTTCGGAGGAAAACAATTCCAGCAATTTTCATATATATATATATATATATATATATATACATACATATCAAGTTATCATTAAGTATTTTATTTTGTGAATTTTCCACCCCTTTTTAAGTAGCTCTCATTACAAAAAGCTACCTATTGCAACCGTTCGGAGGAAAACAATTCCAGCAATTTTCATATATATATATATATATATACATACATATCAAGTTATCATTAAGTATTTTATTTTGTGAATTTTCCACCCCTTTTTAAGTAGCTCTCATTACAAAAAGCTACCTATTGCAACCGTTCGGAGGAAAACAATTCCAGCAATTTTCATATATATATATATATATATATATATATATACATACATATCAAGTTATCATTAAGTATTTTATTTTGTGAATTTTCCACCCCTTTTTAAGTAGCTCACATTACAAAAAGCTACCTATTGCAATCGTTCGGAGGAAAGCTATTCCAGAAAATTTTAGTATATTTTCACCGATCAATTATAATATATCATTTGACACTTTTTTTAATGTTAAAACAAATATTACATGGTTCCATATTTTGAAGTCTGATAATATTAAGGTTTGGGTTGGAGAGTATTTATATCGCAGCTTGGCGGATTACACTTATAATCACCATTTTGGGCAGTTAGAAAAACCAAATTGTGTAAAGCAACTATGTGTTGATACAGGGACGCTGATTAACATCCCCATGATATATTCCCCCATACGTCATTTTATATATATATATATCAAGTTATCATTAAGTATTTTATTTTGTGAATTTTCCATCCCTTTGTTTTTCTTGTCCCAGGCAGTCACCTAGCAGAAAGTAGCTTCTTTGGATTTGAAAACAGCAATAAATCTTCTTTAACATTTTTTTTCCTTTCAGTATATACAAAAAAAAAAAAAAAAAAAAACCTCTAAGTTTTGTTTGATTAATCATTTTACAAAATACTACAAAATTCACTGTTTTTTTTTTTTTTTTTTTTTTTTTTTGAATTGTGATATACATAAGCATTTGATTATTGTCCAGTCCAATATATGAAATTATGTACTTAATTTATTTAGTGTGTTAGTGTGAAGGAAAAGAATAATAATGCTACATTTAATATTTTAACGACAAAAACATAATCAAAATTCAAAATTGGCAATACGGAACTGATAAAACAATTTACAGAAATAAATCTATTCACAATCATGCCTCAAAAACAATATCTTTTACTAATTTGTAGCAAGTGGGATAGAAACAGCTTTATGCCGTCTGCATAAACAATGTTTACTTTATTTATTGCAAAACATTTCCCCGATTTTCCCTAGAATAATTGATATATCATGTGAGATTTAATTTTTCTAAATGGGCGAAAAATGTCCAGGCCAAGATTCGAACCAGGAATATCCTAGCTGAAATCGCCAGTGCTCTACCAACTGAGCCATCCTGGATGAAGCTGAAAGGACTAATTCACTCAGTTAACTTTATTGATTATAAATCTGGTTTGATGTTTATGAATTAGCTCAACGGAATAAAATCGCAGGTAATAGAAACGCCAGAAAACGCTGGACACGTATTTATACAAGAATCATTTTTTTAAAACGCAATTATTATAATAGGTAAATAAATCATATGAGATTTAATTTTTCAAACTGGGCGAAAAATGTCCAGGCTAGGATTCGAACCAAAGATATCCTGGCTGAAGCCGCCACTGCTCTACCAATTATGAAATCCTGGAGAAGCTGGAAGGAATAATTCAACCACTTAACCGTAATAATTATAATTCTGGTCTGATAATTATGATCAGCTCAACAAAATAAAATCGTAGGTAATGGAAACGCCAGAAAACGTTGAACAAGTGATTACACAAGATCATTTCTTTTTAACACAAAAATTTCTGGGGTCGAACTTTAAATTTTTGCACCGGGCCGGGATCACACTGGAAATTCCTGCCTAGAGATCTGCAAGGGCCGGGCAAGGCCCGAAGCGAAATGTTACAGGCCGGCCCGGACGGCGGTTCGGGCTCGGGCCCATTTTCCTTCACGGCGCTCGGGCCGGGCCTAGCGATTACTCTTTACGGGCCGTGCCGGGCCTTTCTTTTTTCCTGAAGGATCAGGCCGTGCCTTAAATTATTTTTTCGGTACAGAGCCGGGACTGGTTTCCTTTATCCTAGTCTTCACGCCCCAAAATTTTCAGTCCTGATTTTGACCCGTATGAAAATCATTATCTGGGCTTGGCCTGGTCCGTCCGAAGGTCAGTAAAATAAGACCTGGCACAAAAATCTTTGCAAAAGATGCATACATTTTTAAATCGCCATTATTCTACAATTAAACATTAAAATTTATTATTTTTAAAGAATAGTAGATTTATGCGCTTATTAAAATATGGCTAAATTAAAATATAGTGAAATGTGTGAAAAAGAACCTGCTTATGACGGAATCCTGTTTTAAACTGAAAAATGTGTTGATCCATGCAAAATGAATATACTAATTCGTAAGAAAAGAATGTATAATACATTTACACCTGCTAAGAAGGCAAATTGTCGATAACTCTTTTTTTTTTTTTCTTCCCTATGCAATTCCATCTTAGAAGATTTTACTGTATAGCATTTTTCTGATTTTTAACACTTGAATACATGGAATATGGATTAACAATATTAATGATAACTTAAACACATACATACAACACATAGAGATTTATTAAAAAAATAAATATCGGAAGCTGCGGCACTTCTATAAAAATGAAGATTATAAACATGAAAACAAAGGGCTTAGATAGGAATTTTTGGTTAGATCTCCTCCTACGAGGCAAATATTTAACCAAATCGACGTAAAAATCAATGTTTTGTAGAAATTCACTCGGTCCGAACTTTTAGTTTTTATACCGGGCCGGGCCGGGTCGGGCTCGGGACGAACTTTTAACTTTTAAATCGGGCCGGGCAGGGCCAATATATTTTTTGTTCGGGCCGGGCTCGGACCAAACTTTAAATTTTTGTATCGGGCCGGGCCGGATCGAATTTTTTTTGTATGGGTCGGGCTGGGCCCGGAACTGGAAATTTCGGCCCGTGCAGACCTCTATTCCTGCCCGTGCAAAACTCTAGTAGCCTATCCTACATGAAATCTGAATCCCCTTTGTTGCGACATAAAAAGGACGTAAGGGGGCTTATATCATGGGGTCGTAAATCAGGAATTCTCGACGAAATAAAATGTTCTAGTACTGGATTTGTGCCCCCTGATTTAAGTCCCCATCTTCTGTGACGTCATCAAAATGACGTATGGGGATGCATATCATGGGGGTGTTAATCAGGATTTCGTCGAAAGTAAAATGCTCCAGCACTGGATTTGTGCCCCCATTTTTTGTGACGTAAAAATGACGTACGGGGGCTTAAATCAGGGGGACATTAATCAGGCTCTCAATGAAAGGAAAATTCTCTATCACTGGATATGTGTCCCCTTCTGATATGGGGATATATATCATGGGGACATTAATCAGGATTTCTTGAAAAGTGAAATGATCGAACACCGGATTTACACACCCATTTTTTGTGACGTCAAAATGACGTATGGGGGCATGGATCATGGGAATGTTAACCAGGCTCTCAACGAAACGAAATTTCTCTAGCTTTACATTTGTGTTCCTTTCAGATATGGGGGCATATATCAGGGGGACATTAATCAGGATTTCGTGAAAAGTGAAATGCTCAAGCACTGGGTTTATATCCCCTTTTCTCGTGACGTAAAAATGACGTATGGGGGCATATATCATGGGGATGTTAATCAGGCGCCTCAAATAAAGTAACTGCCTAATTTAGATAATCCATTATTAACAGCTTCATTAGAAAGAACATTTTATGGTTTTGGTTTTGTCTCAGTTTAAACTGCAGAATAAGTTAGAGAATGAAAAAGTAGACAAGCCTGCATTTATGTTCAAATTTTTCAATATATTATTTTGTATTTAAAAATTTCTTGATTCTAAATCATATACTTTGTTTTTTATGAGTGTAAAAAGCAAATTGTGTCTGTTTTCAATTAGTTGGTCTTCAATTTTGTTACGTAAGTGAAAAAAGAAAGAAAAAGACATTTAGAATATTGTTTTCATTAAGTTTTCTATATTACGTGCGATATGTTTTAGTTTCTAATTTATATTAAGTCTGAAAATATTTATAATCAGCAGTAAGTGGACTATTTTGAAAATATGTAGTATATATCAAAATATCGGATATTTTGGTTATTTTCGAAAATATGGTATTTACGAACCCTGCCAGGGAATCCTTCCTGGGTTACACAACATACTGTTCGGTGTGACATAGGTGAAATCATTTTTTTTTTAATTGAAAACTCTAATAGATTTTTTAGATTGCCCAACTATATGAGAGGTCGGGCAAGAGAGTGCCAAGCCCCATTTTCGAACTTCTGAGATATTTCAATTTGAAAATTTTATCAATTACTCAAATCAAGATATATAATCAAAAGTTTTTTCACCCATGTCTTAGTAACATTTGAGATATTCTGAGTAACAATATGGCATTACGTTAATGATATTACTATTACGTTCTTTGTAAATTAGCTATCTTCATTGGGGGCCTAAACATCTGGGGCAAAAACGGAACCTGTCACATAGGCTACCACCAAGTGACATTAGAAACAAATTATATGTAAGGGTATTATAATTTACAATATTAAGTAACAGATTACAGTGTTAGATATATTTCACCAAAAATGTGGCTTGGCACTTTCTTGCCCCGACCCCCTCATATACATAAAATACAAACGGAAATTTCGTTCCGACTGCTTATAACTTGAGTTTTGCTGAATGAATTTTGATGGAACTTGCACTGTTAGGTAGATAATTTTTCAGGGAAGGTTTTAGTATATACCATATCGTTCTACGTAGATTAACTGTAGAATTATGGTAGAAAGTTCTGTTGTTTTGGACGAAAAAGTTACCAGTGGTCATTTTTGGGCGACCATTATCGTTGGTGTACTATCTATATTAAAAAAAAAAACTTTTTTAAAAAATTGACAAATTTGCATTGAAACCAGCAAAAGTTACTTTTCTGATTGTGTAAAATTTCAGTTTATAATAAAATATACTTTACTTGTCTTAATTTTTTTTGTGGGGGAGGGCAGTTTGAAATAAGATTCGGTTGAAAAACAAGGTATTGGCGATCTTGAGATAAATGCAATTCTTATAAAACTATCCCCGAAATTAGAGCCGTCAACGTTTTGTGAAGCCTCGGTTACCAGCTTCACTCATCGTCCTACTGTTTGGACGTGTGACCTTATGCAGGTGATGTCACACACCATTAGCTGGCGGTATCGAGATCCAATATTCTAGCAACTGTACCGTCAGAATACCAGTATGCGCAGCCGCAAATATCCCCAGCAGACGACTTTTAGCCTCGACCCAGGTTGCGTGCATAAAATGTAACCAAAATTTTGCAAATTTAACAAATATTCTGGATAAAGAACAACATTTTGAATTTATATTACAACATATTAAATACCTACTGTCACAATAATGAATTATTTTGCGGTATTTTTATCAAAAGATCTCCATAGAACACTATGCTAATGCTCAAAATTAAATACCGCCAGCAGACGAATTTTAGTCTCGAACTCAGATCACGTGCATAAGCATAAGGTCCATTGGTCAAAGTTCCACTCATCCTCTGTTCCACCTGATTAGACCTTAGACCAAATATCTTGATCGGTGATTTTTCGCAGCAAGGGTGGTGCTGAAAGCGTAGTGGTGTTCCAGTGAATCATTTCGATGTAGTCTGTAGCTAGAAAACTGATTTTGGATGGTTGAAAACTCCTGATTGACTTTCTTTTAAAAGCTAAGTCTCTAGCCGACATTCCAAGTTATCCAAATAGCAATACTTACTTGCCTTCCAACCCCGAGACATTTGCATCTCATGGAGAAGTTGAATGAAATCTGGTGTACGTTAGATATTTATGATAATATAAACTGATTTTATTATTAGATATAATTATATCTAATTTACAAATCTCATGTTTTTAGAATTTTTGTTTTGAAAAATCAGTTTTTATGGTCAAATACGTCCTAATCTACTCGATATCAATAGCATACTTAAATCCCCCAAAAATATGCATATAAGGTTTTTAAATTATTGGATAATCATCCATAATCGCAGTGGTGTAGTCGAAGGGGGACGGCGTCCCCTCACTTTTTTTATTTTATCTCAAGCGTCCCCCTACTTTTTATTTTCAAGGGGACGGTAGGGGCACGGAAGGACGCAGACTTTCCAAACTTATTAATTTTTTAAGGGATAAACACGCTAATGAATTAACAGTTTTAAGAAATAAACAACTGATTTTTAATACTTTTCAACAAAGTTGAAATGTGTGTTTATCATTTTGGATCGTCTGCCATGTCTGTCTATTTGTCTGTTCTCCCTCTAACTTCTGTAACTATGTCTGAATTGTGACAAAATTTATGTATGTTTTTGAGTTTCTTTGCGTTATTATCACTGCTGAAAATGATATAACTTAATTGTATAGCTTTAATCTAGAGATCTGCGTGGACCGACATTTTCAGACACGAAATAAAGTTCTGAACTTTTCAATTAGCGACAAGCTATTTAAAACATTTCAAGTAAAGAAACTTTAATTAAATTAAATTAAACTGTTTAATTTTTCAATTACTTTTCTCTGCAGTTCAAAATCAAAGGTAACATTCAGTATCAAGTATTCTATCGATGACATAGACCCTATGTTCCCCCCACTTTTTTTTCCTGGACTACACCACTGCATAATTACCAATTGACTATTTCAACAAACACTGATTTGGCGCTATAAACTGGTTTTTGTGATAATCTTTTAATAATATTCCCATTCAATTTAAATCGTCATCGTTCATGTTTGGCGTAGACGTAAATCGATTACAAAAGATTTTATTTTCCTCATCTAGACTTTCTGCTTAATCTTTCGTAATCGGGATTGTTATGATTTTTACTTTCTTCAATCTTTACAAGAAAGTATTGGATTCATGAAAATTTTCGATTTTCGATGGATTTATACGTTTTAGAAGGTCTTGAACACGATTTTACTGTTTTTAGAAAATGTCTGTCTGTCTGTCTGTGACAAAAAATTCGTGGACGCTCTATCTCAAGAACTAATGCACGAAATTGAATGAAACTTTATATTCAGTTAGTCCCTGAAGTAAATTGGTGCTGATTAGTTTTTGGTGAAGATCACACAATAGGTGGCGCTGCTCTGCTGCATTTTTCGCGATTTCCGCAATAGCTCTATCTCAAGAACTAATGCACTTATTTTCATCAATCTTCAGATTCAGTTAGACGTGGACACAAGTTGCTGCTGATTACGTTTTGGTGTAGATATCCCTACAGGTGGCGCTGCTATACCACTTTTTTCCTTATTTTTACGATAGCTATATCTCAAGAACTAATGCACGGAATTTCCCCAAACTTCAGATTCTGTTAGACCTTGACATAAATAGATGCTGCTTACGTTTTGGTGTGAATAGCCCAACAGGTGGTGCTGCTGTGCTACTTTTTTAATATGTTATCACGATAACTATATCTCAAGAACTAATGCACGGATTTTCATTAAACTTCAGATTCAGTTAGACGTGGGGATACGTTGTTGTTGATTAGGTTTTGTTCTAAATTTTCCTTTAGGTGGCGCTTCTATGCTACATTTTGCAAGATTTACACGATTTTAACAATAATCATATCTCAAGAACAGAATTTAATACAACTTTAGATTCCGTTAGACCTTGATATAAATTGGTGCTGATTCTTTTTAGTGTATGCGAAACCTGTGTGATGAGATAGAAGAAAGTTTTGGGATTGGCACATCCGACTAGGTTTTATAGACAATCAAATAGAATTGCTACGGAAAAGAAAAGAAAAAGAAAAATAATAAAATATTCATCATGTGGGATTATGTAATGTGATAAAACAAAATGCTTTATATTTTTCAAACCGATGCATAAAATGCCATAAAAAGTTATACACCAAATTTAAACAATCTGACAAATGTTTTAACAAAATTTCAGATTAATAGGAATCGCATTTTAGACCCACCCTCCCTGATTACGTTTTGGTGTAGATATCCCAACAGATGGGAAACCTATACCACTTTTTTCATGATTTTTACGATAGCTATCTCAAGAACGAATGCACGGAATTTCATCAAAGTTCAAATTCTGTTAGACCTTGACGTAAATAAAGGCTGTTTACGTTTTGGTGTGAATAGCCCAACAGGTGGGGCTGCTATACCACTTTATTCATTAAGTTTACGATAGCAATATCTCAAGAACTAACGCACGGAATTTCATTAAACTTCAGACTTTGTTAGACCATAAATAGATGCTGCTTACGTTTTGGTCTAAATAGCACAACAGGTGAAGCTGCTATGCTACTTTTATACTTTCTTCTATCTTTACAAGAATATGGATTCATGAAAATTTTCGACTTCCGGTTTTTGACAGATTTATAGGTTTTAGAAGGTACTGAACATGATTTGACTTGTTTTAGAAAATGTCTGTCTGTATGTGACAAAAATTTTGTGGGCGCTCTATCTCAAGAACTAATGCACGAAATTTAATGAAATTTCATATTCAGTTAGTCCCTAATATAAATGGGTGCTGATTAGTTTTTGGTGGTCAAATACATCCAAATCTAGTCGACATCAATAGCATATTTAAATCACCCAAAAATATGTATATAAGGCTTTTAAATCATTGGGTAATCATCCATGATCGTGTCCATTACCAATTGACTATTTCGATAAACCAGATTTGGCGCTATAAAGTGGTTTCTGTGATAATCTTTTAATAATATTCACATTCAATTCAAATCGCCATCGTTCATATTTGGCATAAACGTAAATCGATTACGAAAGATTAACTAGCCTTTTATTTTCCTCATCTAGACTTTCTGCTTAATCTTTCGTAATCGGGATTATTTTAATGATTTTTACTTTCTTCAATCTTTACAAGAAGAAAGTATTGTATTCATGAAAATTTTTGACTTCCGGTTTTCTACGGATTTATACGTTTTAGAATGTCCTGAATACGATTTGACTGTTT
The DNA here is from genome assembly GCA_963931845.1 of Maratus michaelseni. Classification (NCBI taxonomy): domain Eukaryota; kingdom Metazoa; phylum Arthropoda; class Arachnida; order Araneae; family Salticidae; genus Maratus; species Maratus michaelseni. Next base: position 58,624,820 of record OZ007594.1, read on the forward strand.
TTAGAAAATGTCTGTCTGTATGTGACAAAAATTTTGCGGGCGCTCTATCTCAAGAACTAATGCACGGAATTTAATGAAAGTTTAGATTGAGTTAGACTTTGATAGTGTATGCGAAACCTGTGTGAGATGGAAGAAAGTTTTGGGATTGGCACATCCGACTAGTTAACATTGTAAATGTGATCGATTATTAAAGCTACAATAAGCTATGTAGATTCAATTAATTAAAATAACGGGTGTATTTAATGGTTATTGATGTGGATGATGTTATAGTATGTAGCGTTAACATAATGTGATATGTAGCGTAACATAAACCATTATAAATATCAGATAATCTTAAATTAAGCCATTTGGGACAATCAAATGCACTTTGTTCTGCAATAGATTATGAACTATCAATTTGAAAATCGCCAATGAATAATCATTTGAGTTTTTCTAACGATAATAACATGTTATTACAGTTACCATCTTGTAAATTGATGATGTCATTTGAATATTACATATATTATATACAGATTTTCGAAAAATCTAACATGGTGGACACAGTATGAAATAATGGTACCTTTTACACAAGTTTTTGAACTAATTAATATACATTTTTACCAATGAGATAGCATTGGTTTGTCTAAACAGCACCAATAATATATATTGTAAACTTTACGAAAGAATATAGCTTGTGTAGCTTTACGAAAGAAGTAACACTTGACGTTTCTCAAAAAACGTGTTAAACCAATATACCACTAATATTTTTCCATAATGCATTCATTATGAACTTACCTAACTGATTTTCACCAATATATTTTTTCGTAACAGGATACAGGAAGCACTTGAAGCGATGACAATATCATAAATGATAGCATATGCATTTTGCTGAAGTTATATCAATATAACGATTGTGTAAAATAAAATATAGGAAACTATAAAATCAAGGTTTCCAAGACATCAATTAATGAACTGGAATTTACTTTCACCAAGGAAATGTTTGATTCAAACTATCAATAACAGCAACCTTATCAATAACCTTGCCGTTAACATCCACAATTCGATTATGTTATGTTAATATAACCATAGGCTATGCAAAAATATTGTAAAATATAAAATGGCTTTGAGATGTTGAAATAGACATGATAGCTGTTGAACTAGCTTAATGTATTTTCACCAATGATGCATCATTTGTTTTTTTCTAATAGTGATATCAGATTCCATTGCAGTTAAGATCTATTAATTTCATGAAGTTACGATAATGTAACATAAGCTATACAAAATTTTGAGAAAAAGAAAATAGTGATCATGGAATGGGGAAATTGAACTTCTTTCATGCTAGTTTTGGAACTAGCTTACATATTTCCTGCAATGAGATATCTATACATTTGCATAAATAGCGAGGATAACATATACAGCGTAAGAAGTTTAAAAAATTTCAAAATGGCGGCCACAGTAAGTTCAAATTTCATATGCGTTGAAATAGCTCTTAACGTATTAAATAATTTATTCAACTGACTTTTATAAATGAGGATCTGATTTTTAGTTGCTCGAAACTATTTTAAATTATCGAACATCGTTTTAATGTGTATTTTTTTTATAGAAATACTACCACAAATTAGCTTAATAAGCAAATTTTAGAGATACGTTGAAATATAGATTGAAATTAAATACGAAAACTATCATGATTGATGAAAATACTTTAATATTATTATTTATTATTGATTGCCATAATCTTTTATGTAAATTTAGTTAAAACTATAATTAAATCCTTTTTGGATTTCGCATTTTAAGGGAAATTCCAATATGGCGCTCGTGATATATTAAAATGATTATGAATGTTTTAATGTTTATGTACAAACATCTACAGTATAATACATTATGAAAACAGATTCATGTCATCAATTTTTACATTTTAGGCAGTAATTTATCAATATTTTGGGAATTTTAAATTTTAAATTTACTTGTGTGCTTTGCAACATTAAGTTAGGCCTAACAGATACGGGAAAATGAACAGATACGGGTTCATTTTAAAATGAACTTTAAGGTAACAATATAAGTGAGATATTTCTTTAAATTGCTTCTGTTTGAATAATTGTGTAGAAACTCAATATTTTTGTCGAAGTTTAGACATTTTATTTGTATATTTATTTGTATATATGTATTTTTACACCAAAACTATGCATGGATAAAAATTTTGAATTTTTTAATGAATTTGAGTGGAAAAGTGAACAAAAATACTTTATTTAATTAAATTTTGTGCAATAGAATATAAATAAATATTTTTTCCTACAAAAAATACTATTTTAGCTGTATTTTTGTGACCTGAACGTAATTTGGCGTATTTTTAATAGATATATCTATCCTCTTGGCGACCGTTTCTTTGCCAAATTTTTCAGCAGCCAAACAGTTTGACGTAACGATGACGTCAGTACTTCTGACGCAACTGACTGATAACCAATCAGAACACAGAAATTTATCATGCCACATCACGCGACTTGTTTTAACCAATCAGCGGCGTCTAGCGAGAGCTCCGATCCGCTCTGGTCTATATAAGGGGGACTTATCTGATGGGATTTCATTTCAATCAAGACTGTCATCTGTGCTGGTCGTCTCATTCTTTGCTGTCTAAAGTACTGTTGCTTCAAGCCTCATATTTTTCTACATATAAGTTAACAAGAATACAAATTGAAATGGCTTCCTGTTTTGCCTGGTGGTAAGTTGTTTTTTCGTGTTTTCTATTTTAATTAAATTTATAATTTATTAATTTTTCTCTCGTGTCCGTTACACATATAGCTATGTGCGTGCTATATTACAGATGCGCGAGTACACGATTTATTTACATTTTTCTTAGATATTTCAGTAAAATTTAGCTCTTATGACAAATTTGCTTAATTTTTACTAAACTGATTGAAAAAATGCGTTAAAAAATACTGTAAAATTGTTAATTTTTATGTTTTATTGCATGCACACTAAGATTGTAATCGCGATATATAATGTACGTTAAATTATTAAATAAATATGTATAATTTAAAGTCAGGTTTGAAATTCCTTCAAATTTTAGTCCTTCTGACTCATATTACATAGTAGACAAGATAAACCTAACTATAATAACACATAATGTAGGAAGTAGACAATGAGAGGATGTTCGGTTTTTATTTCAAGATACATATTAATCCTTATTGAATGGTAACATTTCTTTATTTAAGTGTATGCATAATTTAATTAAAACAAATCAGTTAGTCGCAAATGTTCACATTCATTTACATGCGTGTAATGAACTATTAACGTTTCTTTTTAATAATGATAACACAATCAAATATATTAATATAATCTCAATACATCGTGTGCAAAAAAAAAGTTCTTCCTTTTCATAGGTTACCATGGCCTAACTTGGTCATAAGAAAGTGCCATATTTGTTAAATATTAAAAAGTTACGAAACTGAAACGGTGAGCACTGAAAAAAAATTCTAATTTAATTATCTATGGCTCATTTATGTAGCCATATGTCACATATTTTGCATTAAATTATTGTATATATTAAATGATGTAAATGTTGAACAAATTGCTTGCGCATTTGATACAGCGATAATTATTTAACTTGGATTTACCTGGTAGGTTGCTAGTGATTTAAATGCAACTTAACAACATTGGGCAGTCCGCAGCAAAGAGAAATCAATGGAATCACGATTACGGATGTTAGCCCGAAAGAGGTAGTCATCTTTAGTCGGGGTACTAATCAGTTTGTTTTGCGGTAGACTGCGGTACGTTGCTAAGTGTACTTTTAAACAGCTAGAAACTTGCAATTAGAAAAATCGTTTTTTAACTGTTTCGACAAATATATATTCTTCGCAAACTTTCAGTCGACAAATGGCTACTTATGGATTTGAGATTTCCTTCGGCCTAACTGTGTGATATAGAGATGTAATCGTTATATGCCATTATCTACGATAATGCATTAAAAATATAGGTTAATTTTCTTCCAAGAATACGTTTTTTTGCTTTACCATGTTGTGCGAGCAACATTTTTTTTTTTTTTTCAGTACGGAGTTTAATACAATAAATTTGAGAAATAGAACATTGCAAAGATTTGCAAGCAGATGAAATATTCAGTGCGAAGCCAAATTATTAGAAAGATTGAATGGTACTTGCGTATTATCCGGGCCAGGAGATAGATCGCCAAAAATGGTTGCAATTACCAATCATGTTCTCATTATTAAATACATAGCATTAAAAAAATGAGGTACTTGCGTATTATCTGAGCCAGTTTTAAGCCAACTGCTGCCATGCATGGAACCAATATTACTAATTATAGTAACCCTTATATATTTTTTTCTTCCTACATCAAAGCCATTAAATAATTTATTAATAATATATTATTATTATTAATATATTATAATTATATATATAATATATATAATATTAATTATAATTATTTAATGGCTTTGTCCTACATGGTAACTACATTTAACACAATAGCGACTCTTTCAAAGAGTGCTACTCAATTAAAGATTTCAACTGCGTATGCCTGGGAATAATCTACATTTTTTTAGCAGGTAGTAAGGTTAATAATTTTTTTTTTGAGATATTGCTTTTATGAGTAAAATATAAATATTTTATTTGACAATTTTAATAAGATAGATTTAAAAAAGATATGAGCGGTAAGAAACAACGTTTTTATACACATTTCATCAAAATTATGTAAAAAGTAAACGATCAATGTAAAGTTTAAAAAAAAATACACGAAATTCTTTAATGCAGCGATCACTGTACCGCATGTATGATCGCTTCGTGAACATGAAACTGAAAAAAAAATCACTGGATGCAGCAACCTCTTTGTATTGGGATCCCCAAAAATACACGAAATTCTTTAATGCAGCGATCACTGTACCGCATGTATCATCGCTTCGCAAACATGAAACCGAAAAAAAAAACATCACTGGATGCAGAAACCTCATTGTATTGGGACCCCAAGAAATACTCGAAATTTTTTAATGCAGCGATCACTGTACCGCAAGTATGATCGCTTCGCGAACATGAAACCGAAATAAAACAACATCATTGGATGCATCAACCTCATTGTATTGGGATCCACAAATATTTCCAGAGTCCAAAAAAATAGTTCCGGTTAATCGAGGTTACTGAAAGTCAATAAGCTTCTTCCCATTATTACATACTAAGTACATACCAAATTTTAAGTCTCTATCTCAGTTTTTTTGGGAGATAGAGCTACAGACACACAGACGGACGGCATTTTTTTTTTTTTTTCTAAAAATATGTTTTTTGGAATCTTCAGTGTCTGAAACGTGTAAATCCGTCAAAAATTTTTTTTCGATTTTCAAAACGATTACAAGACTTACCCTACGTATGATGGGTAAATAATAAAGTATTTCATTTATATTTTTTCTGTTTGCATGTAAAATGCATTTTCTGGGCCCCAAACGAAGTCAAGGCAGTACGCTGCAAAACGTATCTGTGTCCTACTCAAAAGCGCTGTTAATTTTACGGTATAATACTGACAGATGGGATGCCAGTATTATACGGTAAAATCAACACTTTTTTTTGTAGTGTAGTAAAATATAAAATTGGTAATATAGATATAATTAAAGAGTAATCGCATTAAAATGTGAGTTAATTTTCTTTCATTTTCGGTTTCGGGTTGAAGCGATATCACCCGACTAATGTGAAATCCTCTAATGTGAATAATAATTAAGAGTTGTCCCGAAAACACAAAGGTAAACCAATCCCTTGAAGTCGGTTTTATTTTTGTTTCACAGAAAAAGGCGCGGTGACAATTTTAAAGTTTAACAACGCTGTGGTGTCTTGGCGATTTAGCCGATTGATTTTCTCTATAAGAGAAACAAATTTTTATTCTCTCAAGTCTCACATCCAGGTATGAGTCGCCAAGCGACCAAGATTTATCGCCAAATTATAAAGCATGTATGACATTATAATAATATATGATATATATATATATATATAACATTTCTTGACGTATGTGGCCAAGTTATAGTCATATAGGATGTATATATGTGACATGTGTATATGATGTATATACGACATATGAGACGTAAATAATACGTGTATAATGACGTATGGCACATATAGGAGTGTTTGGAATATATATATGCGTATATCCAGTCACTACTGTAACGATGAGTGAACGCCAAGCGCAAGTCCATACAAAAAGAGTAACATCAATTAGCGGCGAAACAAAACAAAGACCCGTCCTGCCAGCAATGGCCAGACGCTACACGGCATCCCTTCAGTGGCGTTGCGTGCTCCGCTGTCAGGCACTAAACCAGAGGTGGATTGCCCATTAGGCTGAGTAGGCTGAAGCCTAGGGTCCCTGAAGAAAAGGGCCCCTGTGCTAAGATTCTTTTGGTTTTTTTCTTCATATTGGGCTGATATTTTATGCAAAAGAGAAATGATGTACAATGCTCTTTGTTTTGTTTCACTCATTTATTCAATCTTTCAGGTTATTAACATATAGATGGTATTCTAAATCCTATTCCCCTTTCAATTTCTTCTATATTTATAAGAAGAAAGTACTCGATTCATGAAAATTTTCGGCTTCCAATTATGACACTCTGAAGTTAATGGAATTTCAATGTTTACCTGCACTAACAGTGCTTCTTTCCGTTTTTAGTGTTAGGAAGAACTGAAAATTAATATAATACGAAGTATAATAATTTAGTAAGCTTTGGTCTTAAAAGAATAGGATTTTTTTTTTTTATGTTCATTCGTAAATGAAGTACATTTTTCTAAATATACCTTATAGAATACAGGGGCCGTATAAAAAGTAATTTTCGTATTTTAATATGCATAAAGCCCCTTGAAAAACAAATGCCATGTCTAAAATCTGTATTTGTTGTAATTGGAATTATGTTTCTATCATCAGTGGTCTAGGAGATAAATGAGCAAACATGTAATTGGAATCTACCTCTATATATTGCTTTGTAGGAGGAATGGGGGGCAAAAAAAGATCAAGCCTAGGGGCCCGATTGGTAGTTGATCCGCCTCTGCACTAAACCCGTTTAAACTAGGGAAAGGTAGGGGCATGGTCGCCGGTCTCAAAAGATAGAGGCAAAAATGGTCCGGAATACTTGTATCAAGTCACTTAAGCAAAAAATAAATTTGGATTCATAATTTTTTTGTCTATATTTTTCAGTTTTAAATATTTAAGTAATCAACCTTTGGGGAAACAAGATGACAGATCAAGGTGGCCAATGAACTCAATCGAGATCTTGTTAAGTCTAATACACATGCTTAGTTGCATCCGAATCGGTTTATAAATACGAATGTTATCACATGACAAAGATCGGATGTATATGGTATATATGTAAATCAACATTTGAAGGGAGTACGGTTTCTGGGATCCTATGATCGGTGAAAATATAAATTCCGAACGGCTGCAATTTTTATTTTTTGTAATGAAAGCTACCTAATTCTATTCAAGTTTCTAATGGATTGTGTACGCGATTGGAACCCATGAAGTTTTATTTTTAAAAGAATCATGCAAAGAGCAATGTAAAATTAAAAGACACTGTAACTCTAAAAGAATTTTGAAATCAATGACTTCTTTCGGTTGATTTTCAGCAAACGATCCAGGTTGAAGAACGAGCCAAATAACAGATCAGTCACTTTTAGGTGGATTTCATAAGAAATACTATTTATTACATTCTCCCCTAAGTTGGAATTTTTTAAAATTTTTTGCAGATTTACGCCGATCATAACTCCCAGGACCCAAAACCACCTCCAGTTCAAAACTTTATCTATCTATCAATGTTACTTTCTTATGGACACGATAACTTCAATAATTCTGCATAAATCTCTTCCAAACTGATACATAAAATCTCGACCAAAAGTTCCTTAATGGGCAAAATCAAACCAGGGGGGGAGGAGGGGTTGTGAAAACAGAAAAAATAACCATAAAGTCTTAATTATGATACATATCGAATCCGTTTAAAGTTATTATTACTTCTAGGAAAAGGGCCGCAAATTTATGTATGACAGATTTCTGATATCATTGAAAATAGCTACAAGGCGGGTGGGGGGGGGGGGGGTTAAAAGAAAAATATTCATAACTTCGTCCATTCTCAAGATATCAAATCCGTTTGAATTTATTATAAATTTATTATCAATCTTCTTAATATTATCTAAAACTTTTATATTGACAAGTTTTTATAGGACCAACGCTTATAGCCAATTAAAAAAAAAAAAAAAAAAAAAAAAAAATTCTGCCGGTTCCGCTTGCAAACAAGTTAGGTTTCGAAGTGGGCGGTTCCAACTGCTGCATCATGGCAAAAAGGCCATTTCTTCCGCAATTACCAACAGACAGGCGCCCCACGGTCTGCGTCTTCGAAATCTACCTGTGCCTGTAGGCCGAGCCGTCAGGGATTTTTCTTATATACACATGAGCAGCCGACACATGTTAGTCTAAGTGAGAATTCGTTTCTACCAATGTCCGCAACTGATTTATCAAGTGTGAACACGTAAGTACTCAAAAGGAAATTCTATAAAGAGTAAGTATAGAAAAGAAGTACTACTCTAACACCACGGCCAGTCGATGTGAAGTCCCCTTGGAAGTCACACATGGTTAGAAGTGTCACAATCACTACGGTGAATCAAAATATGGGATATTTCACTGTCTTATTATTACTCTCAAATGATTGTTAACACTGAAAAGTCCCTGTGACTGTCGCTTTATGATGGGTCACCAGGTGACATTACAATGAAGTCACCTTGTGATTCTCAAGTCACTATCAGTTGAAGACTGAACTTTGAAGTCACTGTGAGCATTGCATTGTGATGAGTCGCCAAATAATGTCACAATGAAGTCGCATGGTGACTTTCCGGTGATCAACGCTCTATTGTGAAGTCATCATTGCACTCCTTTGTGAAAAGTCACCAGATGATTTCATTTTCTGTCACTTGGGAACTCGTCACAGAACAGCTATCATGATAACTTTACAATGGAGTGTCAAAATGACAGTCACATGAGAGTCACAAGATGACTTCATTGTAAAGTCACCTGTTGACTCGTCAAAAAGCAGCAGTCATGGTGACTGTTCAGTGGAGTGACCAAATGAGAGTAAAAATGAGACGAATGAAATATATCACATTTCTGTTTATTGTAGTGACTGTGGCAATTGTGACCATTTGTGATGTCAAGAAGACATCACATCGACTGTCTGTGCTGTTTAGGGTAGTACCTATTTTCTCCACTTGCTGTTTATAGAATTTCCTTTTGAGTACTCACGTGTTCAGAAATTAACATTTTGTGTTTGTTGCTTACGTTTTGCACACTAGTGTACATTATAATTGATCGAGCCATTGCCGAGAACTCGTGTTCATTCCACTGTCAGATTGGAGTGGATACATAGAAAGCTTCGCTCGGCTACAGCTCGCTGCGCTCCAAATAAAAGCGAACCTAATTTTCAGAAATTCTATAGCAACACGATAATTTTATTACGTATTTAAGTTCAGCATTTAAAAAAAATGTAGAAATGCAAATGCTCATCAATTAATAATGATTAGTTTGAATATATTATTGACAACATATATATTATTTACAATATATTGACAACCTACATATTATTTACAACATTAAAGAAGAACATAGGTTTTGTTCAGAGACATTACATCTAACAATTAATTGCACATTTAATTTTTTTTCCTTGATATATTTTCTTAAAAGCCCATACATCACACATTTTGCATTAACTTGAGTTTAAAACATTAAGAATTAACCAGAGAGCCCGTGCGAAGATTTCGCACTGAAATCTAATATTTTTTAGGTACTTCTCTATTAACCCGTCGACCGCTTTTCATAACAAAAAACTACCGCCAAACTGTAAGATTAAACGCCAAAAATGCAGTCCCATTTACTTGAAGTCAGAATCATTATGCGTGTTTGTTACGTCATCTAGTGGTATTACATTCGACATTTGCGCGTATTTTTCATTATGTTTTACTGATTTAGTAGTTATTTTATTAATTAAAATAACAATTGTGTCCTTAAATTCTTATATTTTATTTATTTGTTGATATTCCAATGGCAACGTTCTCCCTTTTATTTGGCGATAGTTTTTTGTTATGAAAAGTGGTCGACGGGATAATAGAGAAGTATAATTTTTTATCAATATGTAATATTTATTAGATGCAGGTTTAAGCTTCTAAAGAAAAAGCAAGGATAAAAATATCTGCAAACAACATTTAGTTGTTAGTCAAGCTAGAATATCATCTAATTTATTCCATCAAAGTTAGACTAAAAACTGATCCAAGATTGCTAAAGGCACGCGCGAGAAAAAAAATTAACAATCGTATTTTGACTGCATTAGAGGATGACGTCATCCGCTTCGAGAAAACTATGGGACTTAGAAATATAAATCTAAACATTTCAATTTCAATTTCGCTTTTTAATCATAAGTATAAAATAAACCCGTGCGGTGTTTTTTATAATAATTGCTATGAGCATCATATAATGTGGTATTTTATTTTTTTTTGGCAACAATAATTTCAGGAAAACCTTTCATTTCTTTCATGAAAACAATGCCGATTTAATTTTTTAATTTCAGCAAATTTTAATCAAAAACATGTTTTAACGGATTGTTAAGTGGGCTATGTCAGAAGCCTGTTCTAAAACCTTTCATATGGTATCTCATTCGTTGTTCTGCGTTTCATATTTTCTGAGTAAAAGGGATGTTGACAGGAGAAATAATATATAAGGATTAATAATAGTACGATTATTAAAAGTTTATAGCAAACGTACACTTTTATTCGACATCAATAGAATCTGCATGATCAACACCTCTTCCTCTTTAACAGAAAAAAAAAAATCCTTCCGGCTTGTACCGGAAGGAAAAGGTAGCTTTCCTATATATTCGTTTTAAAATTTTAGCTAATATTACTCGAAAGCAGCAAGCTAAAATGCAAAGAGCCCGATTACAGAAGATTCTTTTGTAACCGTTTCTTTGCATTTTATCTTGCTGTTTTCGTATAACATTAGCTAAAATTTTAAAACGAAGATATAAGAAAGCTACCTTTTCCTCCCGGTACTGGCCGGAAGGACTTTTTGTATTTTGTAATGTGCTGTCTTGTTTCAAAATGTCATCCACCCTAGAATTTCAAACTGCTCTATCTCAGCCATTTTTTAAGAGAGAGGCAAAACAAAAAAATTTTCCTGAATCCTTGTATCAAGACCTAAAACTTAAGCAAAAAATAAATTTGAATTTCTTATTTTTTACATATTTTTTAGTTTTAAATATTTTAGTGGCCGCCATTTTGAAACAAGGTGGCAGAACAAGCTGGTCAACGAACTCGGTCGAGATATTGGTATATACACACACTTAATTACAAGCAAATTGGTTTATAAATACGAGTGCTGTCGTATGACATAGATATCAGATATATATATAAGGTAGGTGACCCAAAGGTGGCCATAATTAAGCTTTGTGGATTTTTTATTATTTTCTGGCTGTGTGTGTAGGAGAATTTTTGTTTGTAAAATTTTACACTTATTTCTAACACATATCAAGTATACTTTTCTTTGTAAAATAAAATTTAATTACTTTTATATTACAATTTCAAAATTGTGTAGCTTGTAAGCCACCTTTGGCGCATAGTGTGAGTTTTTCTTCTTAATCTTCTTATCTTATGACACGAAAAGACCCTGAAGCACTTTTTGTGCACGGTAGTTCGGGGATTTTCGTCTGAGAGTTACTGACTTCTTTTGAGTGATCTCTGGTGTTAACAATAAATGATATTAATTTTTTGCAGATATTTATGTAGAAATTTTGAAAATCACCCTCTCTTCTACACTGATTTCCACATTTGTTTTCTAAGGTGGCCACCGTGGGAAGTACGATCGCCATTTGCACGACGCAAAAGTATTAATCTGATACATTTCTTAGAATTGAAGTAAATGTGGTTAAAGAGAAGGAAATAAGCTTTCAGAAAACGTATCATACATATAAGTTTTAAGAATTTAAACACGTGTAAATTAAAAAATATCTGCTCACCTGGAAAGTAAAACGCCTCAAAAGTGAAATCACTGCATAAAATGTCGGAGAATCGAGGTGATTTCTTTAAATTCAGCCCACGTACACTGCAGATACATGATTGACAATACAGTAGCACCATTTTGTCATTAAAGATTAAATTAATTCTACTTTATTAAAATTACTTTATTTAAATTAATTTTATTTGGGCTACCTTAGGAACACTGGCCACCTTTGGTTCACCCACCTTATATAAATCAACATTTAAACGGAGTGTGGTTTTGGGGTCTGCGTGTCATGATCGGTGAAAATAAACTGAAAATTTTCGGAAGTGCTCTCTTCTGAACGGCTGCAATATGTAGCTTTTAGGTAGATTTCGTAAGAAATACTATACCTATTACATTCTCCCCTAAGTTGGAATTTTTGAAAAAATTTTGCAGATCTACGCCGATTATGACTCCCAGAAACCAAAACCACCCCCAGTTCAAAACTTTATATATGTATCTATCTATCTATCTATCTATGTCACTTTTTTATGGACACGATAACTGCAATAATTCTACACAAATCTCTTCCAAACTCATACATAAATTCAAGGGGCATAAAATCTCGGTCAAGTTCGTTAATGACCAAATCGAACAAGGGGGGGGGGGAATTTGGGGGCTTTTTTAAAACCTTATAATTTCTTAATTATGTTACGTATCGAATCCGTTTAAAGTTATTATTACTTCTAGGAAAAGGGCCGAAAATTTATGTATGACAGATTTTTGATATAATTAAAAATGGCCCCAAGGGGGGGGGGGGGTAGAAGAAAAAAAAACATAACTTCGTCCATTCACAATATATCAAATCCGCTTAAATTTATTATAAATCCTCTTAATATTATCTAAAACTTTTATACTGACATGTTTTTTATAGGACCAACCCTTATAGCCAAAAAAAAAATAAATAATAATAATAATAATAATAATAATAATAATAATAATAATAAAAATCCCTGCTGGCTCCGCCTGCAAACAAGTTAGGTTTCGAAGTGGGTGGTTCCAACTGCCGCATCATGGCAAAAAGGTTATTTCTTCCGCAATTCCCAACAAACAGGCACCCCACGGTCTGCGTCTTCGAAATCTACCTGTGCCTGTAGGCCGATCAGTCAGGGATTTTTTACTTTATGTAATGAAAGCTACCTAAAAAACACGTCTGTTTACTTTTGGCTATTGGTTGTAAAGTTATAAGCAAATATGTAAAATCTGGCAGCTATAATGTATCATACTCTAAATGGAAGTTGAAAAATCTCTTTCCTGACACTCATTACAAGAGAAAAAAAAATAAAGGGAGTTATTATTAAGATTTTCGAAGTTAATATAAAAATAAATATGTTATATGGTACTCCAAAAAGATTTAATTAGAACAGTATTACAGAAATTCATAAACAAGAAGCTTTGGTGTAAACAGCTTTGGTACTTCCAAGGGACATGGCATGATTTATTGCTAAATGTTATAAACAGTCACGAAAATAAAACATCGACCGATGAAAAATGTTGTAATCTTATACAGATTATTTATGTAGCCATTATTTATTATTTAGTGACTTTTACCGTAGCATGTTCCCGATTAAAAAAAATGGTGCGGTATCAAATATTAATAGATTGTACTTCTCTTGTATAAAGATATTATTTCTCCGTGTGAAGTAATTATTTATAACTGAAGTATATATGTATTATTTTTTAGGTAGATTTCGTAAGAAATACTACCTATTACATTCTCCTCTAAGTTGGAATTTTTGAAAAAAATTTGCAGATCTACGTCGATCATGACTCCCAAAACCACCCCCCAGTTCAAAACTTTATCTATCTGTCTATCTATCTATCTATGTCACTTTTTTTAAACACGATAACTGTAATAATTCTGCACAAATCTCTTCCAAACTGATACATAAAATCAAGGGGCATAAAATCTCGGTTAAGTTCGTTAATGGGCAAAATCGAACCAAGGGGAGGGGGGGGGGGGAGGAATGAGAGGGCTTTTTGTGAAAACAGAAAAAAAAAACAATTTCTTAATTATGATACGTATCGAATCCGTTTAAAGTTATTATTACTTCTAGGAAAAGGGCCGAAAATTTATGTATGACAGATTTTTGATGTTTGAAGAAAAAAATTCATAACTTCGTGAATTCACAATGTATCATATCCGCTTAAATTTATTATAAATCCTCTTAATATTATCTAAAACTTTTTCATTGACAAGTTTTTTATAGGACCAACCCTTATAGCAAAAAAAAAAAAAAAAAAAAAAAAATCCCTGCCGGCTTTGCTTGCAAACAAGTTAGGTTTCGAAGTGCGCCGTTCACTGCCGCATCATGGCAAAAAGGCCATTTTTGCCGCAATTCCCAACAAACAGGCGCCCCATGGTCTGCGTCTTCGAAATCTACCTGTGCCTGTTGGACGAGCCGTCAGGGATTTTTTTTTCATCCAGTCTGAGATATTTTGACTAAAAAATTAACCAAGAATAATTTACGAGTTGTTGAGAATTGGGATACAACAAATATCTGTGCAGTATCTATGTATTGAATTCTCAATTCTCAATAAACATCTACTTTTGTACCAAGATAACATAATAGGCAGAACTACGATTGCCTTTAACATTCTTGCAATATGATAATCTACTTAAAAATCTTAATCAAAACAAATGAATGGAGTTTCAATCGAAGGTATTTTTTACTCCAATTTGATGAATGTTTGGTATCATGGATTTTTAATTAAAAAAACCTACTTGTGAGTTATTCTATGCATGCAAACATACATCACTTTTTTCCCCTCTAAAGAGAATGTGACTGGCATATAACGCAACTAACAGGGAGATATAAATGGGGAAAATAGGGAAAAATACTTAAGATACGGTTTTCGACATTGACTTTTCAAATCATTCGGAGGAAACGGGAGTGTATGGGGAAAAATTTGTGTTCTGATACATGAATCAAAGAGACGGTGTATAACTTGTACTGATTTTTTTTTTTTTTTTTTTTTTTTTTTTAATATAAGAAATAAATATTTTAAACATATCCAATATTATAAAACTATCAAAACCCAAAATGTGTGTGTTAGGCATTCATTTAAATCTCTGATTTTTCTTTTCAGCGTTGGGAAATTCCGGCGTCCTCGCCGTTCTCCGGCACCCTGTAAGTATACAGATGAAGCGGATAGCATGAAGGTATCCGATTTTGTTTTCGTTCGCTATCGCATGCTCCTGTCCTTCAGGACAGCTGCGTCTAGGGCTTTGTCGAGGAAACATCGGGCAACTGCCCAGGCTAGGGCTTTGCAGATGGGGTTAGAAGTAGGTGGCGGTGATGCTTCTTCACCGCGGGGGGAAAGGGGGCTGGGAATGGGGCTCTTTGCATGTGTAGGGGGAGGAGACTGTGTACCATATCGTCCTCTAGAGGAGATGGATACACAGCACACAGAGGGGCAAAAAGTGGGTGCTCAGGATCGCGAAGTTGTGGCTGTAACCGCAACTAGTTGCAATCGCAACTTGGGAAATTCGGATCAAATGCTGCGAGTCCTGGAAAGTTTGTCTCATGAGTCAGGTATGGGTAATTCCTCTATTTGCAAACAGAGAGCACGTTTGGACAGGCTCGCTCTCTTAGTGAAAAGGCCGGCCTAGTCCAGGACCGCACATCCATTTCCCATAGGATTGAAGGGGGGAAGGGGGGTGAATGGGGATATAGGGATATTTCAGTAGGCAGAGATCGGCTTGAGCATGCGGTATATTAAATTTTATTAATAAATATTTAAGGTATCAGGTACCTCTAAAATAACTATAAGACCAAAAATTTTTTTATTCACTCTAATTTTCATCTTTTAATTAATAGCTTTGTAATCTAAAAACAATTTTAGACTTCAAACAGTTTGAAATAGTATTCATTAATGAGAGAATACACGTTTTGTTTAAATAGTAGGTCAACCAGACATTATTTGTATAAGCATTACTAACTCATACGGTTATGATCAATTCGAAATGTAGACATTAGTTTATGTCTTAAAATAAATAAATTAATTAATTTTCTGAAAAGCAAATATATATTTTTATGGTTTTACGTTTAATAATTTTTAGATAAAAACTTTCGCTAACTTTGACATTTCAAAGGTGCCTGATACCTTAAATATATATATATATTTTTTTTTTCAGAGTCAAGGGTGATTTTTTCTATTTTTTATTGTATTAATATTATTGTATTTGTTTGTATTATTATTTTATTTGTGTATTTTTATTATGATTATTATTAGTATGTATGTATGTATTATTAGTTATTATTATTTATTAATGTATATATTCATGTATATCGTTATTTTCTGCGGCTCCCCATTTTGTAAATATTAAAATTTTATTTCCAGTATGTGTACTATGTTGCACCCATAAATTACTTTTTCGGCAATTCAAATCTATCTAAATTATGTACAAAACAATTAAACAATTTAAAAAAACAATAAATAAAACACATAAAAATAAAAATAACACACTAATAAAAACATCTGGCTTCATAATTCTTTCTTTCGTTCAGCATCGTCCTTAACATCATAGCCCATTACCATCGGGCATAGAACTTTTCTCTTGGCGTCACCACCTATACCATCACCTATATCGTTTACCACCTATACCATCAAAGCCCACCACCATCCGGGCTTTTAAAGTAGCGGCATCCATCTTCCATTCATTTTTCTTTTTTTTTTCTTTTTTCTTTTTTTTCCACTTTTCTTTTTTTTTTCATTTTTCTTTTTTTTTTCATTTTTCATTTTTTTTTTGGTGTGTGTGTATGGGGGGGGGGGGGGGAATCGATTTCTCATAGTTAACTAGTATTTATGAGAAATCGATTCTCATAATCATTTTTTTTTTTAAATTGAAGTAAATGGGTTTTATTATTGAGAAATGATAAAGCTATATTTAGCTTCGCGCGCGTATAAAAAGCAGAGCTGGACAATTCATCAACTTTTCTTCTTTTAAGCGAATTTTAAGTATCAGCTTTCAAGTCGGCTCTAATAAACAGTTAGTTAGGACAAAAAGGTTTTGAAACTGATTGTAATGAAAGTATCGCATAAAATCATATAATAATGTTACAATTATAAAAATATTATATTCATAATCTCACTCTCTAGCATCGAACTTTGCAAAATTTAGAACTAGTAATCAAATTGTTCGGATAAAGATTGCGAAAAAAGTTTTGTAGTTAATGTTAAATATGTACTTTGAGTGTAGAAAAAAAAATCTCGTTTATGATAATGAAAACTTTAATGTTAGAAATCCAAGTTCTGTGATATTCTATTCCATTTTTTTTTTTTCAAAATAGTCTATTACATGAAAGTGATTTTGTAGCAAAAAATTTAAGTTTAAACATGCGCGGTTCTCTGAAGTTAAATTTTACTAAATTAATTGTGTTTTTAATCCGCGTAAGATTAGGAAGTATTGGTAAAGTTCAGAGAGTATTTTATGTTAATGTAACATTAAATTATACGATCGTGCTTGATATATTTTAATGCTGATCCTTATATTATATACATTTGTGTTGAATTTGAACTGACATTTTTTCAAGAAGCAATCAGATATTAATGCTGCTTGAAAGAATCAATTGGCCATCTCTGCTGTAGGGGGGAGGGGGGACCCCAACGAAATGAGACTCCACCTTGACGGGGTGTTGGGGCTTGAGAATGCCACTTCAATGCCACTCCTGCGCCTATGGCAAAAATTCGAAATGTCAAAAAAGTAAAAAAATAAAATAAAGTTATCATTACTTTCCGATATTTTTTCTCTTGTTAAGGAGATATTTAAAATGTATTGAATAATAATTTTTTTTTTTTTTTTTTTTTGGGGGGGGGGGGGGGGGCTTTATTGAATCATGACGAAAAAAATCAGAAAAATACTTGTAAAGGAAAAGTATTCGTGACTAAATGTACTTTTATGTAAACAAATATGATTCAAGTTATTTAGACGATTGGAAGAAAGTTAGTTAATACAAAATAAACAGTCGCTGAATTATATACGATTCGGGCGATTTGGTTCGATAGAAATGAAGTGGCATTCGAACCAAGAGAGTCTCAAGTAATAAAGTTTAAAGGGTATATATTTTTTTATTTTTAAATATTCACATTATCATGTATTTGATAAAGGACGGGTTGTAAGGCCCGTAAGGCGGGTGCTCTGAGTCAAGAGAAAACTCCCCACCAGCGAAACTAAAAGATATTTTTATTAACCTTTCAGTTCCCACATAGCACCTACCGAAGCTATTTTAATTTCATTTATTTTCTTCTATAACAGAAGAAAGTATTGTAATCGAAATTATTTTCGACTTCCGGTTTTCGACGAATTTACACGTTTTAGGAGTCAGAAATTCCGAAAAACATGTTTTTCCAAAATGTCTGTCTGTTTGTGTGTCTATCCTCACTGTATCATCGAAAAGTGTATAAAGTTATGCCTAAAAGCATAGGCGTAACCAGCTTATTACGTGGTGGGGGGGGGGGTCCAGATTTTTATTTGAAACAGGTAACGGAACTGAAAACAGACACATACATACATGTGTGTGTGTGTATACATGAATGCACAAGCCAGCATATACAGTCAAACCTCGTTAACGTGAACACTCAAGGCGAAACTTTTTTTGTTCGTGTTAAAAGTAGTTTGTGTTATCCGAACTTAAATACATTACAATGTCACAATAAATAAAAAAGTTAAAGTATTATAGTCAGGTTTTTATGGTAAAACCTCACTACAAACTCAGATGCAGTGCCGTAATAAAGGTATTGCTGCTAGTGTATATTAACCAGGTATCACGTCGGATAAGTGTACCATTGATGGTTTAAGTTACAACACAACTATTTAAGCATCAGCAGTAAGTAAAAAATGTATATAAAATTTTTACACCGGGTATCAGAGTTATTGCATCGTTGTTCATATTATGAGAGTGATAAAGTATTACCATTTTGTTGCGAAAGGAATCAACGTTATGACAAGTAATGATAGTAAATGAACTGATAATTTAGTAACTGATATAAAATAATTTATATCAAATATATTTTCATCATTGAAACTATGTTTGCATTTATGACAAATAAAAGCTGAAAATTACCATACAAATAATAAACTAACTCTAGCTTACTTTGTTATTTATTTATTATTTGTATGATAATCTTCAGCTTTTATTTCATAACTCCTGATACCATTGAAATACCACTCTAAAGATTTCAAGATTTTAAGCTTATAATATTACAAAAAAGATACATTTAAAAAATATTAAAAAACACAATCTAAAAATTTTTAAACTTTAAAAATGTTATTTTTTTTAATCAAGCAACTTTCATATCAAATGAAACCTTGTGAAATTCTCTTTAAAATGAGTGGTCAAACACAGTGTTGAATTCAGACACTTTTCTCCGGGAGAGATTTCTGTGGCTCCAGGGGAAGGGGGGGGGGGACAATATTGAGTTCCGAGGGGGGAATTGCACTTTTTGACCATTAAAAGCATGCAATTTGAAATCTTCCGGGGGGACATTTCAATGCTACGGGGGGAATATCCCCCCCCCGAGCCACCCCCTGAATTCAACACTGGTCAAACAACTCCCTACGCTTGATAGAATCTGAGAAAATCAAAATTAAAAACGTTTATACAGGCCAAAAAATTACGATTTTTCGAAATTAAAAAAATTGTTTGTAAATCTAATGAAATAAAAACAAGTAATATAATTTTTTTAAAGTCAATTCCTACTTTTTTAATCATAAATATATAAAATAAACTTGTGCAGCATTAATGTCCCACGTTATCTTTATTGAACATTATTTTATAATCATCGTTGCGGTATTTTATTTCTGTGGCATCACTCATCATTTGAGATAAATCTTTCATTTCATTTATGGGAGGAATTTTTTTCTCCCATTTAAAACTAAAATTAATTAATTAAATTTAATTAATGAATTAATATTTGAAAAAACTGTATTAACATAAAGTGTCATCACTACAAGTTTTAAAAAAATTATTTGAACTTGGAGTGGATGAATAGAAAATATTTTATTAACGATTGAAAATTTGAACAAGATATATATATAGAGAGAGAGTGTGTGGGCTAATAGTAGGAATTTAAAACAAGTGGGTAAGTGTGGTCGAAGATCGCTCAAAGAGTTTCGTTTAATATTCCTTTCAAAACACTTTATCCTTTCTTTAATAAATTCAAACAAATTTCATTTAACAAAAAAAAAAAAAAAAAAAAAAAAAAAAAAAAAGTCATGTTTTTTATAAAATAAAAATTTAAAGGTCTATTTTTCGTTTTTTCGAATATCTAAACCATCCGGATAGCGGGCCAAGCCCGCTATTATATTCTTTCATAATAATATCCGTCATACGGACTAAATGCAATATTAAAAAAAAAAATAATTTAAAAATTAAACAAATTGTACACCTTCAAAATGTTAAAATATGCGAATATTTCCATAATCGGATTTTTATCACGATACGATATGTTTCTCAAACTCTTATATTTACTATTCTCTATTATTTATATTGATACTCGCTTTGTATTATTCTCAAACATTTGAAAAATTAGTTAAACTTCCCATATGATGTCAGATTTTCTTTTTAATTCTCTAATGGCGTGATATTAATCTGCTTTGTGTACTTAAACATACTCATACTCCTTGTATTATTGAGAAATCTTAGACTTTTCCGTTTTATTACGACTATGACGTCAATCAATTTTATTTCATATTTATCTTTTTTTCAACTGGTGAAACTTTTTATTTAATTTTCCTTTTTCACGTGGAAATCGTCTGATAGAAAATGAATTATTGTAGAAAGAATTTCATTATGGATTTTAAATCTTTGGCATCTGCTATAACGAAAAATGTTTAAATTTAATAGGAAAAGGCTGTTAGAATTTTGTTTTTTTTATCTCTATTTATTGAAATAATACGAATTTTTCAAATTTTAATATTTTGAGCTCTTTACAGCTAGTATTCATCTATATACACGAAGTTTCAACTCTGTAAGTTGCATACTTTTTTAGAATGGCTCTGTGACGGACAAACAACGGAGCGGGAGTAATAGGGTTTCGTGAGATGAACGAAACCCTAAAAATTAAAGATATATTCTCATTTGTCTCATCAGGGAGAATGATTCCTGACAGTATCATTAAAATCTGAAATGGTCAGGTTGAATATTGATATTTTTTGGTTGGTTTGGCACGGAATGGACCTATTTATTTAAAAAAAAAAAAAGAGTGCTTATTACATTTTACTAAGTAAAATTAAAAAAATATATTTGATTTATTAGCTTTTCAGTTAAATAAAAAGATTTTATGCACTGCTGAAATATACACTTTTAGTATTGGCTACATAGGGTGTCTATTATTGGAAAGAGGCTAATAAGCATTCTAGTAATGGACACCGGTCCTAAAATCTTAACAGGAAATTAAAATTTGTAAATGGCCATGGCTATTGATATATGAAATTCAAAGTTTTATATTATCCAAACAAAAACATGCAATTTTTGCAAGAAAATAAGGAAGATATAAATTAATTAAGTGAAGTGAGCTCTTAGCATATTCATTAAGATTTTCACAGAAAAACAGTGGAACTGTGAAACATTATTTTCTGCTTCCTGATTGGTTTGATTAAGAGTGTCGACAATAACCTAGATTATAGATGCCGACGAAAGGGAGCGCTGTGACAGCGATTTTTGTTCCATTTTCATTATTGTATCGTCGAAAAGTGTATGAAGTTATGCAGATAATTGATAAATATAAAACATACAAGGGGGAGTTATAACAAAATAAATAAAAGCAATTTTTTTATTGGTTATTTTTTTATAATCCAAAAACATTCGGGGGTGTCCCGGTTACGCACATGAAAAATGAACCAAATTTTATTTATAGGTTTTTGGCTGTGGCCAACAGGTTCCACTTGAATTTGGGATATGCCGACGAAAGGGAGCGCTGTGATAGCGATTTTTGTTCCATTTTCATTATTGTATCGCCGAAAAGTGTATGAAGTTATGCAGATATTTGATTCAATTTTTTTGTGTAGGTTTTTGACTATGGCCTGCAAGTCCCAGTTGAATTTGGGATATTCTGCGGGAAGGGGGCGCTGTGATAGCCATTTAAAAATTTCAAATTCAAAAATATGTTCAAAATAATTAGAAATCCTAAAAGATTTTTCCGTTTCTAAAGAACCTCGAGACCTATAAAACCTTAACTTCTTCAAAAAAGAGAATTATAAAAAAAAATTTTGAGTTAAATGTTTGGCCTTGATCTAAGGATTCCGGAGCAATTTTTAGTTTGCCTTTATCTTAAAAAATGGCTGAGATATAGCAGTTTGGAATTTTAGGGGAATAACATTTTGAAACAGGCAGCAGGATCTCATCAAAAACGTCTCATGTAAAAAATGCAGCCAAATCTAGTGATTCTTTTACCGTAAAAAGTTCTGAGATCGTATAAAGCCAAGTTTAGCTATCTTATTAACTCTGAAACTTTCATTCACAAATCACTCCTAGTCTCTACATATTTAGTTAATGATTATTTTATGACTTGGCAGTTACGCAGCGCGAGAATGTGACAGCTGCATATATTTAGCCTTAATCAAATAATACCGCCCCATCCCATCCCATCCCATAACATAGCAAGGTGTAACAACTTAAATCCTGATTTTTTTTTTAATGGAAAAAAAAATAATAGCTATTTGACAATGGACGGAATTATTAAAGAAAAATTTTATTAAACAGAATTTTTTTAATTTGCGGTGATGGGGTGGGAGAAAGGAGGGGGAACGACTTTTTATTAAATATCGTATTTATTGTACAGCGTGTATTCGTGCAGCGGTATTTAGAGTGTTTTCGCGTTTCGTACTATTTTTTTTACAGGACCGGGCAACCCTGGGCAGATCAGCTATTTTAATATAAAACACACGCAATCTGCTCTACTTGGATTGCCAGACGAAGCAAAATCTCGTGAAAATCGCCGTGCTGCGCATGTATAAAATCGCCATTTTGGCGTCAAAAAAAGTCTTGGTGTGTCTGCGTCATCTGCACCATTAATATTAAATTGTTAGTTGATAAAAACTTAATTTTTTGCAGTGAATTTTCTATTTTTGAGCCGTTAAAATATTTCATTGTTGCAGTTTATGACATCTTTGTCATATTTTGGCGATCGTTTGTTGACGCTTAAATAAATCAATTTTTCCCGCACCAGAGTAATCTTTATATATATATATATATTTCCCTTACGCAGCGCGAAAAAACGCCTAAATTTGTAGCTTTCCGTGCGGCAACAACCGTAGTAACATAAAATTAATTTGCTTTATTAGATTCCACCAATTAGAAGCGTGATTTCACCACTGAAACTTACGTCATTTTTAAAAGAAAAGTTTCAATGGTTTTTATAAAATGTAAACATATTAAGATGATTGTTTTTAATTATGCTCTAATCGCGAAAGAGCAGAACAGGAGCCATCGCGAAACTTTCGTCGTTTCTCGCGACGCGA
The DNA here is from genome assembly GCA_963931845.1 of Maratus michaelseni. Taxonomy (NCBI): domain Eukaryota; kingdom Metazoa; phylum Arthropoda; class Arachnida; order Araneae; family Salticidae; genus Maratus; species Maratus michaelseni. Next base: position 58,648,309 of record OZ007594.1, read on the forward strand.
CGGCCCCGTCAGAACACAGATTATTTATTGAGAAATAATATTAAGTTTCCCGTGTAAATATAATAACAGTAAATAATCTATCATAGTAAGTAATATGTAATGTGAAAATTTTCCGATGATGAAAATGACGTCATTCGAAAAGCAAAAGATGTATTTTCATATATGAATATTATATTATATATATTATAACTTTTTGAGTGAAGACGTCATATTTACTGACACTTATTTTTGCAGCTAAATAGACTGAACTCTTGCTATCTATATATTTAAAACGCTAAGCGTTTTCTTTCGACAGTCCGTGAGAACAAACTACTGCATCAAATCACATAATTATTTTTTTTAATGAAAGATATTTGGACACAGATTTGTTATCGTACAATCATTTGTTCGAAAATTTAATTAATTAGCCGTAATTTTAAATTAAACTTTTACTTCTGCGTATGACGTCATAAAATCGGTAATCGGATAACTTCCACTGTTTGCGAGAATAAAAGCAGGCCCGTGTGAAAAGGGGGGGTGGGGGGCGAATGGGGTGGTCGCCCCTGACGCAGAAATTGAGGGGGTGACAAATTTATACTACCAACCTTGGTATTTTATTTATTTATTATTATTAACCATTGGGAAAATGGTTGTTGTTTTCGGTCGAGAATTGACCTCTTAACGTCGTCACTTTATTTTTTAAGCGTTTCTAAGCGTTTTTAACGAAATTCTGTAACTTTAGAAGAATTTTTCTTTGAATAAGCAATAGAAATACATAAAATCGTTACAAAAATGTTCAAGTTACAAAAAGGATAGATGCAAATTATCAGATATGAAAAAAGCCGAATTCAAAAATTGACGTCGGATGAGAAATCGTCTTATAAAGCAAAAAACATGGTCTTCAACTTTAATTTCCCCAAAATATCTTTAGATCAGACATCAATCTAAACAAGAGTTAAAGCAATATTTAAATTTTGCTTAGGGAATGGAATATAGAAAATTGTACCAAAAAGAAAGTAGAAATAGAAATTGTACCAAACTTTAAAAATTTCAATGCTAACACATAAAGATGACGTCATATTTGAATATTTCGGTTTATTTTACCTTCGGATACCAAACGGGAAGTCAGTAGATAGGGAATGGGACTTCTGCGTCAGCAGCAGGCGGTGCGGTGGTAACACCACCTGCTGCCGCGATCATACTATAGTAGGTGGGTGGAATAGCTAGAATGGGGAAGCTATGTTATAGTAGGGTGGGGCGAATAGGTTTGCTATAAAATGGGGGGTATTTCAGGAAAGGCAAAATCAATAAAGTTTTTTTTAAGCTTTCGGATCATTTTCCCAATGGTTGTTGTAATTTATTAAATTATTATTATTATTTTTTTTTTTTTTTTGACATCGATTATTTTTTGGGGAACTTTCTTTTCTTTTTCTTTTTGCAAACTGATTGAACCAGTGAGCAAGAAACACAATTCAGACAATAAGAGATGAAAATTTTCAAATTTTTGAACAAGAATGCAAAGATCTGGCTATGTCTCTAAATGGAGAGCCCTTATTTGAGCAAAGCAGAAAATGTAAAATTCGCAGGCAATTTGACTACGAAGCTCCTGATGAAAGTGGCAATTTAAATGAAAGCGGAGGATTTTGTGTTACATACGTAGAGGTTATTAACTCCATAATTGAGCAACTGAACACGAAAGTGTGAAATGTATCGCAACATTTTGAATTTCTGACTGATGCGAATCTAAAATCAGTAACCCAATATCTGTTAAGTAAATATTGCATGGGCCTTGCAAATAAACATATCGCTGACTTAAACAGACCTGAATTGTTAAAGGAGGTTTTAATTGCAAAAGCATTATTTCCACCATTGAATGAGAACCTTTATAAAATGGATCATTTAGAAATCCTTCAATTGCTCCATAATTTTTAGTTAACCCTTACAAGACCATAAGATGTCCAAGACTAAATATGCCAATACAACACAATATTTTAGCTATTGTGGGTGTAAAGTAAGAGAATATCACCAGAAAAACATAGCAGGGTGTATAGATTTCCTATAATTTCATGGGAAATATTTTTCCCTATGGACCATAAAAGTAAATAAACGAAGAGTTAGGTTTATTATATCGGTATTTTATTTATTGCTTTGTAATACAAAAAACATAATAATAATTATCAGAAAAGTAAAATAAATAGTTAGTTATGGTATTCTAATTTTCTCAAGGCCAAAACACTTTCAAGATATTATTAGTTCTGCCCGCGAATGTTTTGGTTTTGGCGCAATAAAGTTTGACAGTTCTTTATTTTTTATTTGTTCAGAAACACATTTGCCGCCTTGGACATACGTTTTATTTTGACATTCAGTAAAAAAAAATATCGATTCAATAATAATTGAACAATCGGTAACGATTTTTGTAGAAGGGCTTGAGCGTGAAAGGGTTAACAGGGAATTACAAAATAATGAAGACAGCGTACAGGATTTTTCTAAAGATTCCAGTAACCACTGCATCAGCGGAAAAAGGTCCTTCATTAAACTAAAAATAGTAAAAAAATACTTCGGATCTACTATGGGCCAAGACAGATTAAGCAACCAGAGTTTACTTTCTGTTGAATTCAGTGTGATGTAATCTTTAGATATTGGAAAAATTGTAATATATTAATTATATTGGTGACAGCTAACGAACCTTGTTTAACTGTAAGAGTAACCTGGATGCCACATTCTTAGATCAGATCGTAGATCGTAACATGCGTACATACATGCAAGATGCAATGCAAGTTAGTATTGTAAGAGATTCTTTATAGCTCTCCCAGAACTCTGCTAGCGAAGCCTGATAACAAGGTATAGGAGTTTTCTATGTGTTTGGGATTTTACCTCATAATATTTGTAAGTTCCCAATTCGGGCAACTACAAAAACTACGGAAAGACAAACTACAAAAGGTAAACTACAAAAGGTAAAAGTTTACAAAAGTTTAAAAGAAAAAAAAAGAAAAAAAAATCTTAAAAGGTTCAAAAGTTTACAAAGGTACAAAAAAAAGAAAGTATAAAAAAGGTACAAAAAGTACAAAAAGGTACAAAAAAGTACAAGAAAGTACAAAAAAAAGTTTACAAAATGTAAACTACTAAAAGGCAACTACAAAATTTTCGCTTAATCGTTATCAATCTTGCTACTTGAAGGTTTGGAGACAACAAGGAGAATAGGCAGTGGAAGAAAATATGTCTATCATCAAACCGACCGCACCGCTAGCGTGGGAACATGGGCGTTTGTTGTGTAACTTTACGTAATCCAAGAAGACCAGACTTTTGGAGACTTGGTACCAGACTTTTTGGAGACCTCTTGGGAAAAACCCCTCATCCTATCATGAAGGATTGTTTACTGTGACGACATCTAAAAATCTTTTTAGTGGCTAGTGAAAACTATTGTTCCGAAAGATTGTCGAAGGATGAGCAGAAAAATCAGTTAGTCAGTTAGCTGGGAAAGATGTTACGAATAGTTTGAAGATTCGTAAGTGGAAACGCAGATTTCCTCTAAAATCGAACATCGGTTCGGAATAGTACATCGTACTTAAGTGAATGTTAAATCACTTGTCAGAGATATCCTTTTCTCCAAAATACGTCGAAGATTCGTTGTGTATAACAAACTTTGGAAAGTGAACTAGATTTTGCATGGAAAACTGTTTGCAAACAAATATGAACTTAGAAGGTCTTATTTGCATTACGCAAAGTTGAACGACCTATTTTTCATTCATCGGCTACAACTTGCATAAAAGCGGACAGAAATCGGATCAGAAAAGAAGCTTAGCAGAAATCTGTCTCCTACTTACGAGAGGAAAATATAATCCTTTGAGAACTCCTACTCAGTATTGTTCGCTGGACTTTATTCTCCGGTCTGCTTAATAATCGAAAAGTCGAAGGACCCCCCATTATTTATATATTGTTGTGTAACTCTACGTAATCCAAGAAGACTTGTAATTTTATTTTATTTGAGAATTGAATTATAATAAAATTCATGTCTACGTTTAACTAGAGTTGATCCACCTTAAAGGTTTAACTTTCAGCACCTTGGATCTATCACAGTATTAATGTAACAACTTATATTTAATATGTATATAATCTGGAATATTTAACAACTCAAAGTTATGATAATGGCGACGACATGTAGCGGCGAAGCGAACTGTAAGTTTTGTTTGTGTTTATAATAGTTTTTTGAAATCGTATCGGCAAATGTCCAAGTTAGGCCTAGTCGGTCAATTTTTAGTATTTGACGACAGCAATAACGATTTTTCACTATACGTGGAAAAATTGGAACAATATTTTCTTGCAAATGATATCGAGCAAGCAAAACGTGTACCTGTTTTAATCTCGATATTGGGTCTTATCACTTATAAACTTTTACACAACTTGTTGACTCTGCAACTACCGAAAAATTGAATATATGACGATCTCATCAAGAAGCTGCAGGACCATTTTCGCCCGGCTCTCATCACAATTGCTGAAATATTCTGTTTTCATAGAAGAATTCAAAATGATCGCGAAAAAAAATCTCCGAACATATTGCCGAACTTTATCGTTTGGCATCCACATGTGACTTTGGAACTTTTCTCCAAGAAGCGCTACGGGATCATTTCGTCTGTGGTATTCGTTGTGAAGCAAGGTCGGGGAGGCCTACCTTTCGGCTTAAGCACAACTAGCCCCGTACAGCAGGTTTGTTTACCTAATTATACTGAGCATTACTAAATTATACTTTGCGATATTGAGCAATAATTATACTATGTAATTCTGAAATACAAATTCTGAAAATACAAGATTCCGAAAATACAAATTCTGAAAATACAATTTACCAATCCTACTAAGCAATACTAAATACTACTGTGTGATACTGAGCAATAATACTACCATGTAATAATACTGTAAGATGCTGAAGTAAATAATAATAATGGATACAAGTAAGTACTTAATGAACAATAATGAATGAATAATAATACTATAGTAAACAATGATAAATTATGCTAAAAATACTAAATAACACTGTATGATGCCATTAAGAATAACTAAATTGTCAAGGTTAGAGTTTATGTAGTGTGTAAAGGTCCTTATGCATATTAGAAGTCCACTTCATCCTCAACCTCCACTAAGTCCAATGGAGGCAGTATGAATAAGTACGGATTGCGTTCTAGCAGAAACATACAATCTGTTATTTTTTTAAACAGTTTTGGCTGTTTCAGCACGTAGGCAAACCAAGTCAGGGTACAATCTAGGATATAATATAAGGAGGTACCTCTTTTCCCACAGGTGCAACTAGGTGACGATGCCTTGCCGAATTTATTGAGATATTGAGGAAACGGGCCATGGTTTGTAGTGGTGCCCATTATCAAGTTAAAGATCTGTTGATACTGTTGTGATTAAGGCGTGAGTAAAGCGACTCGTTGTTCCCAGATTCCAATCCAATTGCCATTATCTTATTAATTCTGATGTTGTTATCGTCTTTAAATGTGATGGTGGAAATGGGTAGAATTTTTGTAAGATGACCTGTGACGGTTTCTTTGCATCGCGGCCGCGGGCCAGTTTATCAGCATGTTCGTTTCCAGCTATGCCAGAATGACCACGCACCCATTTAAAGAAAATGGATTTCGATGTTTGTTGCAAGGCTGTGATTATGTCACATACGAGTAAGCTGGAGGTGAATATATCTGCTAATGTCTGCAAGCTAGATAGACTATCAGAATTGATTGTGTAGCTTTGAAAATTATTAGAATTAGGCCAGTCTATTGCATCGTGTATTGCTAGTAGCTCTGCTTGGTAGACACTATTTTCTTGGTGTAAGCGAATCTGTCTTGTTTCGTGTAAAACTGAACCTTTATAAGCACAGAAAGCGTATGCAGTGCCATCTGATGTTTTTGATCCGTCGGTGAATATATCAATATCGATTCTCCTCTCATTTTCTGTTTGCCACTTAAAATATTCAGTGTATGGAGGTGTTATGCTTTTAGTTGATTTCGGTTGGTAATTCATCGGGTTATGTTCATCCACCGGGGGTTCCAAGAGGAAGTACCCTTCCGAGAGTGGATATTTTCTTCAGCTGCAATGCAAGAGGAGGCATTCCCGACAGTATGCAAAGAGTTGCAGTTGGAGATTTTTTTATAGGCACCCGCGACTAGGAGTAGGCACTGAACCTGAATTGAGGAAATAAGCCTTAGACCATGTAACTTTTGAATACAAGCAAACCATATAGATGCAGCATATGTGATTTTTTTCTCCAGAATATTATTATACCATACTTTGAGAATCTCTAGAAATCCCACCTGATGATGATGAAAATTTTAAAAGGTTGTGTGTTACTTGTGTTATTTCTAATATTTTGTTGCGGAGATGGGGGAGAAAGGAGAGTGTTGCATCTAGGGTGATACCCAAATATGGCAAAGTATTGCTTTTTGACAGAGAATAATTATCCCATTTATAAATAGGTGCACGTTTTAAATATCTGGGTCTTCGAAGGTTTAAAACTTTACACTTTCCATATGAGATAATTAATTTGTTTTACTTTTCCCATTCACTGATGAGATCCAAGACCAACTTGCCCATCATCTCCAGAAGTTTTCTTGTGATAACATGTATAATGAGTAGTAGGTCATCCGCATATGCAAATTCAATTGCTATTATACCGAGTCTTTGGAGAATCTTCATCAAACCATTCATAAATATTCTCCATAAGAAAGGGCCAAGGCACGAACCCTGTGGACATCCGCGAGAAAAGTGTATTTGTTCGGATTGCCAGTTGGGGTAAGCACCACGACTCGTTAAAAATGGAAGGATAATATTTTGGTATGATTGGTCTATGGACAAATTTTGCAACTCTTGTTGGGTAGTTGACTAAGGAAGATTATCAAAAGCGTTGCTGAAATCCAATGATATCAGATAAATATATTTATTTTCTTCTGTAACAACATAAAAAAGTATTTTTATATGAAAAATATCAATTATGTATCGAAATAAAGTATTTAAATTTATTAAAAAGTGTGACAAATTGACCAGTCAACTGAGCACTCACTCCTGTATTGTGATAAATTGACCAGTCAACCTGAATACTTACTTGTGGGATTAAGATAATCCCCTAATAATGGAGCAGTCTTATTGATTGACACGCATTGAAAGAGGATAATCCTATTGAATGAAGAACCTTATTGTGGTTTTTGTGTACAAGTGAAAAGTTTCCATCTTGAATAAGCCATGACAACGGTGTGTATTGTACTGATGGCAATATTTTCTGAGAGAAGATTAATTTGTATCTGGAAATTCATTTTGTATAGATAGTTAAACCACGGAGAAAAAAGAAGTTCATAGTGAAAGTAAGTGAAATAAAGGGTGATTTCAATCACTGAAGATTATGCAGTGGTGGGGGAGGCAGTCTTTCTTTCCTATATAAGAGGGACTGGTGTTTGAGAAGATACAGAATGGAGATCGAATATGGAAGAGAGTCTTCTGGACTTGGTTAAAATGTTGTTTCTGAAAATGGTACGAACCTGCTATGTAAATACTCATCATCATTTCATTTTTTCATTGTAAATTGTTATTGTGAAATAAAGTTTTTTTTCGTTTAAAACGTCTTATTATATATACATGTGTCCACGTTACCACTAAACAGTACTTTCACATTACCGTATGCCAGTGATTAATAGCCGAAGAAATCGTTTAAAGATTTTGCTACTTACAGCAACTTTTTTGATGCTGTTTATTTCAGTATTTAAGCACGTAGAACGATTACATATCTGTTAAATTTGTGTTTTATTTTTTTGTATTTATTTACTGATGAAGTGTTAATTTTGTTTTGGAATATCAGCTGGAGAAAACGCTGAACTATATTAAGTTCAAAAAAGGTTAATCTTCCGTAATCGAGCTTCACGCAATAGAGATTAATTTTTTTTTTTAAGATAATGCTTGAAAAATATTTTAAAACCATTAAAAAAAAAATCACTAAATTGAGATACAGTTTTCAAACAAATTGCATTTGAAAGTATTTTATTTTTTATTCGGACGATTTAAAAAATGAAATTGTGAGATGTTTAAAAGTTATTAAATGTGCCAATAAAAGAAGAAAATGGATTGCTTAGATCGTTGCCACCGACAATATTACGCCAGAATTATCATGTTTTTGCTTTATAATATAGATGGATGTTTTAACGAATCCAAATAGCACGAAACTAAGGCTGAACATAATTCACGTTACATACAATCCCCACTGACTGAAATACTGCACATTTCCAGTATTTTTACAAGAAGAAAGTACTGGATTCATGAAAATTTTCGACGGATTTATACGTTTTAGCAGCTCCTGAACACGATTTGACTGTTTTTAGAAAATGTCTGTCTGTATGTGACAAAATTTTTGTGGGCGCTCTATCTCAAGAACTAATGCACGAAATTTAATAAAACTTTATATTCAGTTAGTCCCTAATATAAATGGGTGCTGATTCGTTTTTGGTGAAAATCGCGCGACAGGTGGCGCTGCTATGCTGCATTTTTTGCGGTTTTCGCAATAACTCTATCTCAAGAACTAATGCAGTTATTTTCATGAAACTTCAGATTCAGTTAGACCTTGACATAAATAGACATTTCTTACGTTTTGGTGTAGATATCCCAACAGGTGGCGCTGCTATACCACTTTTTTCTATTATTTTTACGAAAGCTATATCTCAAGAATCGGAATTTCATCAAACTTCAGATTCTGTTAGACCTTGACATAAAAAGATGCTGATTACGTTTTTGTGTAAATAGCCCAACAGGTGGCGCTGCTAGGCTACTTTTTTCATTATTGTCACGATAACTTATATCTCAAGAACTAATGCACGGATTTACATCGAACTACAGATTCAGTTAGACGTTGTCATAAGTTGTTTTTATTAGGTTTTCGTCTAAATCTCCCAACAGGTGGCGCTGCTATGCTGCATTTTGCGAGATTTACACGATTTTTGCAATAGTCATATTTCAAGACCTCATGCACAGAATTTATTTAGATTCAGTTAGACCTTGATATAAATTGGTTGCTGATTCTTTTTAGTGTAATGCGAAACCCGTGTAAGATAAAAGAAAGTTTTGGGATTGACTAGTTCGTGATGTCATTGCATTGCTCTACCACCCTTAAAGTTTGAAAGTTCAATTTTGAATCACCTTGTCTGAAGGACTGATAAAAGTTATGAACCTAAATTAAGACAATAGCTTGAAATAAATAAACCTGTTGGGCAAATAAAATATGTCGGTATATACGCAAGTTCCGCCTTCTGAAATGAAATACTAACACACAAAATACGAGTAAGACTTTTTTTTTTTAAAATTAAAAACCATGCTGTGATTTTATATAACTAAAGAGAAATCAATGTTAACATGACATATTAGTTTCTTTTGCTATCATTGCTAAGTAGATGGAATGTGTTTAACCCCTTCACGACGAGCGACAATGCAAGGCCAAAACTAGGGGGGGGGTAGGGGGCGAGCGGACATATGCCCGGTTGCAGAGTAGAACGGTGCATGAAAAAAAGATTTAATTCGTCGTTCAGTTCAAAAAAAAAAAAAAAAAAAAAAAAAAAAAAAAAACGAAATTTGGGCAAAAAAGTCATGCTATCGGATAACCCAAAGTAAAAATGTATTCGTTAAGTTTTTACTCTGATTTGAAGAGAGCTGATATTTTTCATTAGGTGATCGCATAGGGGCGCAAAAAACGATACTTGATTAACCAATTCATCCTAGATACATGCAAGGTCAATACACTGTCTCAAATAGGTTTGAATTGGTACACCTATTTGGGTTCGGATGTTATCGGATGTTATTTCGTATGTTATCGTGAGAATAAGTTTTATTATTATTATTATTATTATTATTTGCTCTTGTGTCGCCTTGTAGACGAACTATAAGAGCTGTTACTTGATTAGTGAACTCATCCAAGATACTGGCAGATCAATTTACTGCCCCAATGAGTCTCGAATTGGTTCAGTATTTCGGACGTTATCGTGTTGCAGTAAGGTCCATTTCTAAAGAAATCAACCTGAAAATGCTAAGATTAATATACTTTATAACAAAGATTTCATATTAAAAATTAAAACACTGGATGGAAGTGTTATACCTCCACACTTCACTTCCACCCAAATCGAAGAGGGGGGGGGGGATATGGCAGAACAACAATTTTTCTTTGATACGATCTAATAGAAACTACCTATATTCTAGGATTGTTTTTCAAATAATAAATAGCCAATAAAATAATGCTGTTTTCAGGAACATAATTGGGCAGTCCCTCCGTTGTTTCAAGTGTTGATACATTTAAATGCAATCCTTCACTGCAAAAAAAAAAAAAAAAAAAAAAAAAAAAAAAAAAAAAAAAAAATGTTGATTTTACAATATTATACTGTAAAATCAACACTTTTTTTTTTTTTTTTTTTTTTTTTTTTTTTTTTTTTGCATAGTGTTGTATTATTATTCACATAAGTGAAGTACAATATTTTGCTTGTTATTGCGATAAAACTAATGAAAAATTATATTAGAAACATATTATTAATGTAAACAATGTGAGTAATATGCTGATTTTGCATTCCATATTCCATACATTTTTCGGAACATACCAGTCATACGAAGGTGATCAATATCAATCGACTATAATCAAAGATATATGGTGAACAAATTGAGATAGAGACTTGAAATTTGGTATGTACTTAGTATGTAATAATGAGAAGAAGCTGATTGAATTTCAGTAACCTCGATTGTCCGACACTGTTTTTTTTTCAGACTCTCGAAATATTCATTCTGATAAAAGGTATATAAAATTTTTCAAAACTGTTTATTTTATTGTTTATTTTAAGGAATAACTATAAAAGATAATAAAAAAAAACAAATTTTACATAAAGGAGGATGTCGATCGGGCTATTAGTATTAACATACACTGTAAAAAAAAATTCCTGAAAAAAAAACGGAAATTGTACAGGCAATCGGGATGCCAGTGCTATTTCCGTATTTTAACGGGAAAAAAATCAGTAAATTCCAGGAAATTTTCCGTGATTTCTGAAATATCCGTTCTTAAATTTCCGTTTTATAACAGATATCATCCGTATTTTTAAAAACATTTTATAATGTTAAAATAAACATTATAGGACCAAAAAAAAAAGTGACTCCTCAAGAACAACCTTATAAAGGATAGATATATTTCTGCTTTTTTTTTCCTCATTTTGGAGGGAGTTTTGTGTAAATAACCAAACCTTGCCACGATGAGAATCGAACCCGCAATCTCCCGTGTACTAGGCTGGAAGTCCCGACCACTAGGCTATGATTAGATATTCAACTTCCTCAAGCGTTGCTACTTATTTCAGTCGCTTTTTAAGATGCAAAAACTTGAAGGTTCCATGAATTTTTTTTCAGTTCCAATGTTTCTAATATTTTTCTTTTCATATTTTTCAATATTTTGCTTTATTATTTGATGCTTTATAACAGATAAATTTTAACTTATTATGTATTATATGCGTAAAACATTGTATTAAAAGTAATGTACCAACATTTTCTTTTTTAGAACTTTTTAAATTATTTGTCTGTTGATCTATTTATCAATTCCAATAAAACAATAATTATCTTAAGGAGACGTATTTATTACATGCTATTAAAATAAATTTTCGTTATATCTTATTTTAAAAAACTTATGTAAATAAAAAAAATTATAATAAATTAAATTATTACATTTCAGCTATGCTGAGAACTTTTGCGTACGGTTCTGTCCAACTGAATAGTTTTAATAATATTAAAACAAAAAATTGACTTTTAAAGACAATTTCAAAATTAATGATCATGTGATAGGTAAGTTTATATTTGGACTTATTGATTTAATTTAAATTAATTTAGTTTAATTTATAAAATTATAAGCTAAAGAAATAAATTATAAAATTAATAAAATTATAAACTTCATTTTTATAAAAGTAAAGAAAAAATATTAACTATTTTTATAAATTAAAGGAAAAAATTATAGACGTTGTAAAATTATAATTTATAAAATAATAAATTTTAGTTTAATTCATAAATTTATAAGCCAAATCAGTTTAGTTTAATACAAATTTACATAGAGATAACTTGCAGAGATATTATGTTATGAAACTTTAAAATAACCCAATATTGCCTCACGTTAGAAAAGTTTAAATAAAATTTTAAAAAATTAGTGAAAAAAAAGTCCTAATTTTGAAGCACTATCAATAAAAATAAAAAGTAGATGAAGAAAAGTATTTTTCTGCAACTTATAAAAATAAAATCAATTTATAAATATTTCATAAAAAATATAAATATTACTATTATTTTCACAAAAGAATTACCGTCCAGACATGACCCCTGTTAGAATGGCCCAGCATTTCGAGCCGGGTCAGGTCTGGATCCTTGAAGAACTCTAGTAAATAAAACAATCTTAATTCGCATTTCAAACAAGGCGATTTCTGTACGCAAACCTCTGAAAGTTAGTTACGGAAATTGCACTGTTTTGGAAGAAATACGGACATTGTACTGTTTTGTAAGAAATACGGAAAACTTTCTGTATATCTATGGATTTGAAATCTCCTTCACGGAACTAATGTCATTTACGGAAATTGTAACTGTTGTTTTGGAAAAATGAAACTTCTCCGTAAAAATTTACGGAAAATCTCTTGTATTTTCACGGATTTTTTTTAGTGTATCTATAAGAAGAAACAATTCATGAACATCCAAAAACTGCTGAGGTATCGAATGGAAACCAATATCAAGACCTTTTTGTTTGTCTTCACTCATGTTTCGCATTTAATAATAGGGAAAATTTTAACCAATTAGATGAAGCATTGGTAATACTCATCGATTTCGATTATGGAATTTTTACGTTTTTAAACGAAGTGGATTGTGTTTGTAAAAAGTTTTGTCTAACATTCATGTGGAAACTATTCAAAGTGTACTGTTAAAAGCATGTTAATAAAAATTTCTTGTTTAAACATTTATGTGTTTTTATTTCAAAACGTGTATGAGTGTGTTTATGTTTAAAATAATCATAATTTTTAATTAACAATACTCATTAAGTTTTATTAAACAATTAACAATTTATTGAAACGTTGAATATATTAAACTTTACAACTATCATTTTCAGTGATTAATTAATTAAACCTTTGTTAAGTCACTTATGTTGTTATACTCATGTTTGAACATGATAGCAGTACACATATATAAACATATTAGTAAAATAAGAATGTTTGAAATGATTTTACGAACTAAACATGAAATGAATAAGCAGTATTCTAAAAACCTTTTAAACATATTATCATTAAAATATCGTCAAGTTATTTAAATATCACCGAATGATTGATAGAATATCATCAAATGACCAAAATATTACCAAATGATTGGTAAAATATCACCAAAATTGTTTAAGTACTTATCTCTAATTGGTTAAGCAATTAATCACATGGTTATTCTGAAACGAGCGTCCTCTATAATTTGATAACTTTAGATGATGCAAGACACATTCGTTACATATAAGGACAGATAAGGTTTAAACAAGAAAGCAACCGCTCAAAATAACAAAGCAACCGCTCATTTATCTTTGACAGTAACCAATAAAACCTTTACATATAAAACTAGAAAGCAACCGCTCTAACAAGAAAGCAATCTCTCAAAGTAACAAAGCGCTCACGAGTGGTTGCTTTCTTGTTTAAACCTTACCTTTAACAGTAACCAATAAAACCTTTACATATAAAACAAGAAAGCAACCGCTCACGAGTGGTTGCTTTCTTGTTTAAACCTTATCTTTAACAGTAACCAATAAAACCTTTACATATAAAAACAAGAAAGCAACCGCTCAAAATAACAAAGCAACCGCTCACGAGCGGTTGCTTTCTTGTTTAAACCTTATCTTTAGCAGTAACCAATAAAACCTTTACATATAAAACAAGAAAACAACCGCTCAAACCAACAAAGCATCCGCTCAAAATAACAAAGCAATCGCTCACGAGCGGTTGCTTTGTTGAATCATTCTAAACATATGGTCTATTAAAAAACACATGTTTAGAATAATTCAACACTCCAAACCGTTCGTTAATAAAACATTAGTAGAAAGTTTTTTGTTTTAGAAGCTTTTTTTATGAATCAGTTACACAAAAGTTTTCTAAACTTTTTAAATAATTTAAAGTCATTCTGCAATGTTTTTAAAATTAGGTGTCTTTGTAAAAACATGAAGTTTTTTCTCAAAATACTTGCTAAGAGTTTAAAGATTTAAAAAAATATTTTATACTTAACCCTCTTTTATACTTAACCAATGAACCCCCAAAAACTAATCAGGGAAGTGCTTTATCAGAATAAACCTGTATACCAAATTTGAAGCAAATCGGATAATTCTGCATGAAACTTGTTCTTTTTCATTTAGCTAAATGTTGTCTTTGTTCATTTAGCTAAATTAAGGGGGGTATTAGTCCCCCTTTCCCCCTCCCCTTTATACTTAACCAATGAACCCCCAAAACTAATCAGGGAAGCGCCTTATCAGAATAAACCTGTATACAAAATTTGAAGCAAATCAGATATTTCTGTCAAGAGTTATTGCGTTACGTACATACATATATACAGAACCTGTGGGCACATTAGCTCTCAGGCTTTGATAGCCTGTGAGCTAAAAACTTTTGCCAAATGAGAGGACCCCCAAATTGATACCGTGCTTCCCCTAGATTCAGAGGTTAATCGGGCCTTGGTAGATCCGGATCTGGCGGTATTAACAAATATATATATATTTTTCCACGCTCAACAACTCAAAATTTTGAGGCACATTTTTAAAAGTAAAAACATGAAACTTGGCGGCGTGATTTATGAAGAGATTTATAAGGGATCCATGTTTTTATTTTTCGTTCAATTAATTAGAAATTGATTTACAAACAATTATTTTCACAGTACGATAAAATTTTTTTTTTTGTTTCCAGCTTTCTATCGCTTCGGGAAATTCAGTTCAAAATGTCCACTTTGACAGCATTTTTTGAAATATATTCTACCTTTATCAAAAAATCGAGACAATACGGACATTATAAAGTTCTGAATAAGAGAACCTGCCCATTGGATGCATTTTAGAGTAAAAATGACTTTAAAAATGTGTCACAAAATAAGCAGTTTGGATTTTAATTTTAATACACCATACACCCTTACAGATAGAGAAAAGACCGTAGCAAGAGAACAATTAATACATTAATACATCCCCCCCCCCCCCCAAAAAAAAAAAAAAAAAAAAAAAAAAACATTTCTTTTATGACAATGTTTTTTTTTTAATTTTCATTAAGAAATTCATAGAAAATTCATGTTACTTTCGTAAAATGGGCGGGTTTTTTTTCTTCAATTCTGATTGTTTTCAACCGCAGGAAAAACGCCATGTCGTTGTCATTTATGATAAAAGCTCGGCGATCATGGAAATGTAGCGATTATTTTGCTGTAGATTGGGGTTACAGAAGATTGTTCATTGGTCAGTATATTACTTTAAGGTGTTTTTCAAATTTCTTGCTCAACAACGCAGAACTTTCTGACACACTTTTAAACGTAAAGGCATAATATTGGCTGGCACGACTGTTGAAGCGATTTGGAATCGAGTAGCGTTTTCCATTTTTCGATAAATTACTTATCGAGCTACAAGTGATTTTTCTCACGTGACGACGTTTTCTTCTTTCTTGCGCTGGCGCGTTGGGAATTCGGTTCAAAACCCCTGCTGTGAAAGTATTTTCGGAAAGATCTTCTGCCTTTAGCAAAAAAAAAAAAAAAAAAAAAAAAAAAAGGGAAAACGCCATTCGATTACATAATTTCTGAATAAGAACTCTTGCCAATTCCATGCGTTTCCAAACAAAAATGAATTCAGAAATGTGTCAGGAAGCAGCTCCTTTGGGTTTGAGAACAGCCTTAATTTGTTGGGAAAAAAAGAAGTTTATACATATTGTATCCGTGTGTGTATTCTACGCTGATATGGAAAACAAGTTGGAAATTGCACGTCAAACGTGACAAATGAGGTGCGTTAGTACTGTTATTACTTCAGTGAAATGAATTATATCGTCTGTTATTATGATATGATTAATTTCCGTATAATAAAATAAGTACATTTTAAGTTGGCAGCATTTTATCTTTTGTTGACATCTACTGAAAATTCAAGTGGGAAAATTAAGCCCAGCTTTGAAAATTTCGGAAATTGAAATCCATATTTAGACTTTTTTTTAAATTTAGTATCTATTTCTCCGGAAATATCTATCCAAAAAACTGTCGGTATATTATAGGATTGCTATAATTAAACAATTTTAGTATGCAAATTCGGTTTTTAAATTCAGTAATAGGGAAATAATATGACTCCATCCTAAATAGGACGTCATCACCATGGCAAAATAGAATCATTACCAATCATGGGATATCAGTGAATTAATTACGTATGATAGGATTTAATAGAATGAAGAACGTGACTATAATTTGGTCATATAGGTTATAAAATGTCATATACATCATATATGACTTATAACTTGGTCATAGAAGTTATAAAATGTCATATACGTCATATATGACTATAACGTCATACATGTCAGATAACTTGACGATACATTTCACGTCTACATTGCTTGATGATTCATCCTCAGAAGCTGCTATAACAAGGAAGTACCGATTTTTAAAAAATTCAAATTACTTAATAAATATTTTCATTAATATCTTTTTAAGTTTTGATTCGATTTTCATAAAATTTGAAATGACTCGACAAAATTCTGCAACGATTATAATATATATTAAATTTCAAACTATTTGGTTGGGTAATTTTTGCACTGTTATATGCGGACAGACGGGCGGACGGACTTAAACGACGACTATAGGTGCTATACGTATTTATATAATTACGAACACACCTAAAAAGGCAGGATTTATAACTTAAATTTTACTGAACGAATTTCAAATGTGCTTGCATTCTTATTTACATAATTTTGCGAAGAAGGTTTCCTTGGTCAAAGGTGATCAAATGTTCCCAACAGAGTGAAAATTCGAACCTAGAACCTTGCTATTTCATTAAACATTTTCTTTTTTCTTTTTTTTTTTTAATGTTCCCTGTGCACGCTACAGATATATTTTATTATATAGCTGTATGCTTATGGCGATGCTCATATATTCTTAGGATTATTTTATTCAAAATTTAATTTTTCCCTTCTTAAATATTAAAATATTATGGGCTAAATTATTTTCTAAACTAATTCTTCGTCTGCGCATTAAATACTTTATTCAAAAAGCTTTCCTTTTATCATAATGTTAATTTCATAACCGTTAAAGATATCTTACTCTATTATTCAGTTTATAAGCTTCCAATCTTCTCTTTGTGGTTTTTACATCTGGAAGCAGATATTTCAATTATACTTTACCCTTTGTTCAGAATATAACAAATGCATATTTATCTACATTTCCATCTGCTGTTTACGGACTTAACCCCTTGGGGACGAGCGACACGTATACGTGACGCATCAGATGCTCAGAATCCCCGATTATTCCCACCAGTTATTTTTTACTTTAAGCTTTGCCTTATTAAATCTTAGCATTTCTGAGATTCAATTAGCCGAAAATTTCTATTTTGAATAACCGGTGGTAAAATATTAAAAATTCTGTAAAAGACGCTCGTCGCGAAGGGGTTAATAATAATTGTATATACAGTTCGCTCTTTCAAAACTGCAGTTTCCATGCATTTTTCAGATGGTGACTGGGTTGCTGTGTCATTTTACTTATTTTTGCTAGTCTGCCAATTATGGGATCCCTTGATATGTCTACTGTTCGAAATTAGCATTGCGCTATCCCAAGCGGTTGTGAATAACTCCGCGTCATTGGCTTGATTCAGCATTTTTATGTTGGCATTGTAACTTAATGAAAAAGATCAGAACATATCCGACTCTCGTGCGGAGAACAACTTAATCGTTGCTGAAGGCGAAGGCCACCTCTCAAGTATCTCATATCTCTAAGAAATAAATAACCTTTTCCATGGATTTCTTCTCGTCTTCAATTGTGTCCCAGCGTAACATTTTGCAGGAGGAGAACGCTGCGGTGTTGCCTAAACAACGCATTTTCTATTTACAAATACGGCCCAATCAACGATTTTCCAAGATGTATTTTTTTATCCTGAATTCAACCAAAAATATGTTTTCACCCAGTCAACAATACCACAATACTCAATTTCCCAGGCGGTTTCTAACAGGCACATCAGGATGCTATATGATTAATTAAAATATTATTGATGACATACATATTTCCCCTTTTAAATAAGTTTCGTGAAGTAGCGCGTGGATTTCCTCTTGGATTAATCAAATTTTCATAATCATAAATCAAAAAATAAATAGTAGTACAAAAAAGATAAAATATCAATTCTCCACATAGGTTTATTTTATATTTATAGTTAAAAAGCAAAATTGATATTAAAATGTTTAAAAGAAAAAAAGACACCATCGATCGGTCGAAGCAGTGGTATTTCACGTGTATAATAAAAGGTATGCTTTGTTATATTAAATTTTATTTTAAGTGCATTCAATTTTTTTTTCATGTTTTCCAAGAAGCGGATGGATATCTTGTGAATTGACGCAGTTATGAATTTTTTTCTTCTTAAACTCCTATCCCCCCCCCCCTTGAGGCCATTTTTAATGATATAAAAAATCTCTGTCATGCATAAATTTTCGGCCTTTTTCCTAGAAGTAATAATAACTTTAAACGGATTTTATACGTATCATAATTAAGAAGTTATGTTTTTTTTTCTGTTTTCACAACCCCCCCCCCCTCCCCCTATTTCGATTTTGCCCATTAACGAACTTGACCGAGATTTTATGTCCCTTGATTATATGTATTCAGTTTGGAAGAGATTTGTGCAGAATTATGGAAGTTATCGTGTCCATAAAAAAATGATATAGCTATATAGACAGATAGATAAAGTTTTGAACTGGGGGGGGGGGGGGGGTTCTAGGGGTCATGATCGGCGTAGATCTGCAAAATTTTTCAGAAATTCCAACATAGGGGAGAATGTAATAGGTAGCATTTCTTACGAAATCTACCGAAAAAGAAAAAATGATAATTTCGTTTCTCTCAATAAATAAATAGTGACAAAATTACATAATGCCAGGCTTTCACTCTTCAATAGAGTGAAACATTTCACTCTTGTCAAAGGAGTGAGAAGTCACTCTCGACAACGGAGTGACATATTTCACTCCTTTCTAGGGAGTGGAAAATTCCACTCTTTAAAGAGTGTATTTTTATAAAATTCACTCCAAAAAGAGTGAAAATGCCTCTCACTCTTCCAAAGAGTCAACTTCTCACTCCTCCCAATTTTAGAGTGTACCTTTTATCAGAATCAATTTTCCGAGAGTCCGAAAAAAATAGTTCTGGATAATCGAGGTTACTGAAATTCAACAAGCTTCTTCTCATTATTACATACTAAGCACATACCAAATTTCAATTCTCTATCTCAGTTTGTTCGGGAGATAGAGCGTTTACAGACACACGGACGACATTTTTTTTTTTTTTTCTAAAAATATGTCTTCCGGAATCTCTAGCGTCTGAAACGTGTAAATCCCTCAATTTTTTTTCTTCAATTTTTTAAACGATCACAATACTTACCCTATACTATACGTATGATGGGTAAGTAAAAAATATGTAACTCTTAAATCGTAATCTTATTAACTGATGCTGTGACACATGATACAAGAAAAATTACAATTAATTTACTTCGGTTGCGAACTGCTAAACATATTGAGGAAAACTGCGGGATTTCTATATTTTTAATGAAAAAATAATAAAGTATTTTAAAAGACAACACTGCTATCGGCCAAAAAACATATCCGAATTTTGCGTTGTTGAGCAGATCATTTGAGAACCACCAACCACCTTAAAAAAACAGAATTCGAATTATAAACTCATTTACATACAGCAATACAATGTAACTTAAAATAAAATTGATTTAAGTTTATTTAATTTACAATTTTCTTTTTTCAAAAACGCGATTTTTAGAAACTCGTTTTTTAAGGTGGTTCCGAATGACCTGCTCAACAACGCGAAACGTTCTAACACATTTTCTGACTATTGAAGCGATTTTGAATCGAAATGAGTTTTCCACTTTTTAGATTAATAAATTACTTATCTAGTTATAAGCGATTCGTGGCGCGTGACGACATGTTTTTCCCATTTCTCGTCTTGCGGCGTAGAAAATTCGGTTCAAACCGCTGAGTTTGACAGTATTTTTTGAAAGATCGTCTGCCTTTATGAACAAATACAAAACATCTTTCAATTACAAAGTTTCTGAGTAAAAACACCTGCCAATTTCATGCGTTTCCAAACGAAAATGAATTAAAAAATATGTCATAAAATAAACAATTTGCCTTAAAAAAAAAATAAAAAAGACGAGATGAAGGTAATGTGTCTTTCCGCCTACCGATTCATCAAACACGTTAAAAACACTCAATCTTCTTTTCTTAAAAATATTTGTTATAAGAAAAAGAAAAAGTTATATAATAATTTTTAAATTTAAATTTTCGCGTGTCAGAGAAGTTGTCGAACGTGCCACAGGTTCGCGTTCACCAAGGGCTTCATTCATCCTAAATTCGATGCTCGCGACATCTATCAGTATATAAAACTATTTTAAAGTCTCTTAAAATTTAAAAATATTTAAATGGTTCTTAACACCTTTCGGGACCGGCATCCCATTCCTCAATTTTATTAGGTTGGCACCACTCTTTTTTTAAACATTTATCTTTTCTTTTTTAGTAATGACGAACAGTTACCGAACAGTTGATGTCGGTTAACCCTTTCCGGCACAGACAAATTCTGTTCGTAAAATGAGAAATTACTGACTGACACCGGGATTTTCAAACGACTTTTTTTAGAAAATAAGAACTCCTTATTTTAAGCTTTCATTGTAGAAATTAAATTTATGAAAATATTTTTGGTGCCGTATGCAAGTTTGGAATTAAAATTAGGTGTGCCCGGAGTGGGACCACTGTGCCGGAAAAGGGTTAAGGGGCTTCCGAGTTGCAATAAACCCAGTCTATTGTCAGTAGGGTGTCTTGTATTAAATTGAGCCGTTGGGAAAAGTTAAGATGTAGTATATTAACTACAAGATGAAGGGACAATTACAATAAAAAGGATAGATGTAAAATAAAGAAATGAGATGATAAAAAATTTGGAATAATAAAGTAAAGCGAAAAAGATTAAGGATAGAGTCTAAAAATTGAGAAGAAAGTGAAATGGTATATCTGTAGTTATAACTAACTGCTAGTAAGGAAGTTGAAAAAGTAAAAAATAGGGTTCGGAACATGTTCGGGAAACAGCACATAAATGCCAGGTGGTGAAAAGGCGGACAAAGCTTAAGCAAAAAAAGCACCCAAAAGAGCCATACAATTTTTTTTTTGTATAGTTTAGATATTAAGTTTTAACTACGAAACTAGGTATTTATAATGTGTAAAAAATTACAAGTAAACAATAAGAGATAGAGAAATATACAGTTATGGTGAGCACTAATTCTCACAGTCCATAATGCTGGAATATTTTGGTCTTTTACGGTGATGTGGTTCGAAGGCGTCATAATCCGGTAATTCCGCGATTATTTCGTTAGGGATTATTTCGTAGCGATTATATTCGTCGTTCATAGAGTTTTTCATAGATTTTTTTAGAAAGGTGGTTGATTTTTTTTCTTTAAAGTTGTAGTTTTGAGGTCCCTATACGAATAGTACTATTTCGGAGGTAACGGGAAGCATTTTTGACAATACGAAAAGTTTTATTGTGGAGTTGACTAAGGTTGTTCATAGAGGTTTTACAGATATAGTACCAGACCAGACAGGCGTAAGTGGTTATTGGTAAAATACAGGAGTCATAGAGAAGAAGTTTGTTATGGATAGCCAGGCTTTTGCTATTAAGTAGAGGTTTGGTGCAATTGTGGCTCCAGCGACTTTCCCTTTGATGTTAAGAATATGTTTCTCGAAAGTTATTCTTTGGTCAAGGGTGACCCCTAGGTACCTTGCTTCATTAGACCAGGGTATAGTGATATTGTTAATAGCAATTCTATTGGGATAGGTTAGTTTTCTGTAGAAATGGACAGAAGCGGTTTTGTTTTCATTGATTTTAATGCGCCATAGGTCGCACCAGTCCAAGAAGGCACCAATGTGAGTCTGCAGGTGCCTGTAAAGTGTATACGGGTGGTGAGCATAAGAGTAGATTGTTGTGTCGTTTTCATAAAGTGCAAGATAGGTGTTAAGTGAACGAGGAATATAAAGTAAATGTTGAACAACCAGTGGCCGATGACGCTCCCTTGAAGTATGCTTGCTAAGATATGGAAGATGTTAGAAAGAGTGTTGTTTATGCGGACGCGGATGATGCGATCGCAAAGGTAAGAGAAAATTAAGTGCATAAGTCTAGCAGAGAATTTAAGCCTAATTAATTTGTATATGAGGGCCTCATGCCAGAATTTGTCAAATGCCTTTGCGATATCAAGAAAAATGGCAGCAGTAGGAATCTTCGAGTTTAGCTTTTCGCTAAGGAATTCTACTACTCGAAGTAGCTGGTGTGTTGTTGAATGTTTTGGGGGGAAAGGGGAAAGCCATATTGTTCAGGCATAAGAGTGTTGTTCCGTTGTATGTAGTCCTGAAGCTGTGACCATATGACGCGTTCGGCAACCTTGCTGAGTGAAGGAAGAAGTGAGATTGACTAGGTCAGACGGCAGGGGTGATTCTGAGTAAAAAAATTTTTTCTGAAATTCACAGCAAATTTTCTGAAAAGTTACAACAGGGGGGGGGGGGTGTCCACTCCCGCCACTTTTTTTTTGGCGTCCCTTTGATGAAATTTGCCGTTTTTTCGCGATCGTTTGTGAAATTTGTCATTCTTTCGCGATCGTTTGCGAAATTTGCCGTTCTTTCGAGATCTTCAGACGAAATGTGCCGTTTTCGCAATGTTTTTAACAAAATTTGCCGTTTTTCGCGATCTTTTGCCGAAATTTGCATTTTTTTGCAATGTTTTTGACGAAATTTGCCGTTTTTCGCAATGTTTTTGACGAAATTTGCCGTTTTTTTGCGATTTTTTGACGAAATTTGCCGTTTTTTTTGCAATCTTTAAACGAAATTTGCCGTTTTTTCGCGATCTTTAGACAAAATTTGCCGTTTTTTGCAATGTTTTTGACGAAATTTGCCGTTTTTCGCAATGTTTTTGACAAAATTTGCCGTTTTTTCGCGATCTCTTGACGAAATTTGCCGTTTTTTTGACGAAATCTGCCGTTTTTTCGCGATCTTTAAACGAAATTTGTCGTTTTTTCGCAATCTTTAGACGAAATTTGCCGTTTTTTTGCAATGTTTTTGACGAAATTTGCCGTTTTTCGCAATGTTTTTGACAAAATTTGCCGTTTTTTCGCGATCTTTTGACGAAATTTGCCGTTTTTCGAAATGTTTTTAACAAAGTTTGCCGTTTTTTCGCGATCTTTTGACGAAATTTGCCGTTTTTTGCAATGTTTTTGATGAAATTCGCCGTTTTTTCGTGACCTTTAAACGAAATTTGTCGTTTTTTCGCAATCTTTAGACGAAATTTGCCGTTTTATGCAATGTTTTTGACGAAATTTGCCGTTTTTCGAAATGTTTTTAACAAAATTTGCCGTTTTTTTCGCGATTTTTCGACGAAATTTGCCGTTTTTCGAAATGTTTTTAACAAAATTTGCTGTTTTTTCGCGATCTTTTGACGAAATTTACTGTTTTTTGCAATGTTTTTGACGAAATTTGCCGTTGTTTGCAATGTTTTTGACGAAATTTGCCGTTTTTTCGCGATTCTCTGATGAAAGTCACGTTTTCCCCGCGATCCTTTGACAAACTTGGCGACTTTTTTTCGAACGAATGACGAGATTGATTTTTTTCGGCGATCATTTGCCGAAATACCGATACATTTTATGTCCGAATTTTCGGATTTATGACCGATATTTTTTTTAATTTTCGGAAATCATTGCCTTAATTTTTCGGAATTTTCGTAAAATTCGGACCAGAATCACCCCTGGGTCAGAGAGCTTAGCACCAGATTTGGGGATTTAGTAATGACGAAAAGGCCCTAATTAAATACGGAAAATATTACTTTTCAATATTACTGGTATACCAAAAACCATTTCTGTATGTAACTCATGATCCCGAATGTGTTAATTATCGAAAATATCATTTAATATGCATTCATAAACTGTAAAAAATTATAAAATGTTATGCAAAAAAGTTTGGCTGGTCATTTTTTCGAAATCAAATAACCATTTTGAACAAAATGACTTTAAAAATTGTTGTTCATGACGTATTTGGCGACATCTGAAATTATTTTTATCATACTTTCGTTCGAATGCAAAATTTTAAATACGGTTTTGTTTAAAATATTACAAATTAAGTACATTCTATATGAGAGAATAAGAAAATAGAACTTGTTTAATCAATCTAAACATGACTGACCCCTTAAAGCGATTCTCAATCATATTAGAATTTACTTAATTTGCAATATTTTAAACAAACCCGCATTTATAATTTCAGTCATTTCAACTCAGTCATTTTCTCGAAATCACGAGTGCTAGCAGCCAAATAATCATTTTGAACAAAATGACTTTAAAAATTGTTGTTCATGACGTATTTGGCGATATCTGAAATTCCTTTTATCATATTTTCGTTCGAATGCAAAATTTTAAATGCGGTTTTGTTTATAATATTTCAAATTAAGTAAATTCTTAAATAAGTGAATAAACAACAACAAAAAATTCTTTAATCAATCTAAACATGTCTAACCCCTTAAGGGTCCTCTTCACTCACGCGAAAAGACCCGCTCACTAACGATTTCTTTTTCGATTTTTGTTTGTAGATTTTTTTAGGAAGATACTGTAAAAAAAATTGCAAAAAAAAAAAAAAAAAATTGCAAAAAAAAATTGTTTAAGAATATTGAAATGCAAACGAGATATTAGAAAAATAATGCCTCATACGAGCGAGCGGGTCTTTTCTCGTGAAGGGAGAGGACCCTTGAGGCGATTCTGAAAAAGAAATTTTCCACTCTCAACAACGTGAATTTTTTTGACACATTGGCTCGTTTTTAAATTAAAAGCCTGATACTTTCAGGTCTGACTTTTCAATTGATTTGGAATCTAATAGTTTTTTTTAATTACATCTTGAATTATAAGAGATTGCTGTCTCACGGGGACAGTCTTTTCAGTTTGTCGCGCTGTGGCGTCCGGAAATTTCATAAACGCCAAATTAGACAGCATTTTCTGCCTTTCTGGTGGAAACAGACTGCACAGTTTTTGAATAAGAGCACCTCCCAATTTCACGTGTTCACGAACAAAAAGGAATTCAGCAATGTGTCAGAAAGTATCCTGTTTGGATTTGAGAAACAGCCTTAAGGCTGTTCGTCAGTGAACTTCCCGATTCCCCTCGCTGACGCATTCGTATATTTAAAATATCTTCTCGGGAAATTAATATTTTTAACTTCTGTTTTCTTTGTACTGTTCTTAAAGGATGTTTCTTTTTTTTCCTTAGTTATCGAAATATATCTAAAATATGTGCTTAATTTATAATTTTATGTGTAAAAATATTAGCGAAACTAAATAAGATTTTAACATTTCACATAAAATTAAGTATCTATTTTAGAATTTTTTTTACAACTAGGAAAAAAAAAAGAGACATCCTTTAAGAACAGTACAAAGAAAGCAGAAGTTAAAAATATTAATTTCCTGAGGAAATATTTTAAATATACGAATGCATCCTACGCCCATAGGTTTAAAATAGCGAAGGGATCAGGAAGTTCATTGACGAACAGCTTTAAGCGTTTACACCGCCATGAAAATTTAAGGGTTCAGGGGAAAAACTACTTCTGTCCACTTATTCATGATATTGAGTTTTTGGTATAACTTTGTTGCTCATAAGGGACATTTTAGCAATATACAATCTTTTTTGGGGCAAAATAACTTACATAAAACACCCAGACATGAAGCGTTGTCACGCCAGTCTCCAACTTTGATTTGCGTTTTTCTCTAAATTGCTTTTCATGGACCATAGCCACCAACCTCCCAGTATTCTTCCAAAAATTTGGGTTAATATGATCCGAATTAAACAAGTTTCGAACCAGATTTAATTATTATTATTATTTTTAAATAAAATCAAATAAGTTCCACGCAGATACATGAAATTTAATAAATATATACGAAATAAAGTTTTTTTTTCAAGGTGTGTTTAACCGGAGTCAAATGAAACTTCATTTTATGGAAAAATAGCTGGAGGTTGGCAAGCATGCATGGACTGAATTTGTTTTTCATCTGGACCCTTCATTCATGTTTTCTCTTTTGTTAAAGCGATTGCTCATGCTGACTAGATAAATTTCTAGATAAAAATTCTGCAATTTATCTTTTATGCACTAAATAGCATTACTGTTTTCTTAAAAGTGACTTTTTTTTTTTTTTTTTTTAATAAAAACTGATTTTCAGTAGTACTTTCTACACTTTTCAAGCACTTGATTTGGAAATTTAAAACAATCCTCTTTATCTAAGAACAAATATTTAGGAATCCCTCCTCCCACCCCCTCCAAAAAAAGTTATAAAATTTTTTATTAAAAAAAAAAAAAAAAAAAAAAAACGAAGTCTAAAATTAGCTTTTTTATTTCATAACTCACAACTTATAAAAACCTGCCTGTTTCTTTTGTCATATAGAAAATAAATTGATTTTTATTGTTATACTAAATAAATATCATTGTTTTGATAATTTGATTTGCGATAACACTGATTTGCGATTTGGCTGGTGTGTATAAATAAATAAAAAAGAATCTTTGAGGAAACATTTAACAACGCAATTTTCATTAATATATAACATTTTTTTTTTCATTTTCATTTTCTCGAATCCTATACGTGCATAATAAGTGCTTTTCATAAAAGATTTTCCCCCAAAATATCATTATTGAAAGGCGGTGGTATTTCTTTATCATAGATAACTTCTAAAAAAAATCATATTAACTTTTAACTCTCTCTCTCACCTGGACCTCTCACGAGGCCACTGATTTAACACTAGAACCAGAGCCCGATTAAGTTTGTCCTGGACCCAAAGGCCCAGCAGCTTTTGAGGGCCCTCCTCAAACTAAAATAGTAGTTAGAAATGATTTTTGGGAGTATTTGGAAATTTTCGTGCTTTTTATAAAAATGGTCAGGAAACTCAGGTTAACCTATATTTTGTTTTGCTGTTTCATACTATAAAACTTTAAATATCTCTTCATCTTAAATATTTCTGTAAAAAAAATTTCCTATAAAAAATATTCTGTCTACTGCATTCTTATGTTAAGTTGTTTTTAGAGAATAGAAAAATACAGGTATACATTTATACAAGTAACTGTTTCTTAAATATCAAAGAATTGAAAAAAAATCTAAATAATTTTATTCACTTTGGGGCCCCCCTGTCTCAAACGGGCCCAAGGCCGTGGCCTAGTTGGCCTGCGCAGTAATCAGGCCCTGACTAGAACTATACCGAGGCGGGTTCTCTCGTATCGCTGTTGTTCTTCAGAATAAAATTTTGGAATTGCTTGACTTTATACACTTATAATGCCTTAACACGAATTTAGTTGAAATCCAACGAATATATATTTTTTATCTACAGGTCTATACCCAGAATTACCGTGCGTTAAATGTAAGTAAAGAAGTCATGGAACTATATATATATATAATTTTTATTCAGGTTTATTCAGTCAAATTTATAATTAAATCTATATTATTTGAATGATTTTCTCATTTTACATTTCATACGAGCTGTCAAAATCTCAAAGTATTTGTACTGAAATTAAAATTTTAATTTTCTTCGATGGTATCTGATCATTATATTTCATATTATGTAATATTCTAGAATCTAAATTTTATTTAATAATTAATTAAAAATCATTGTATTATATACAGGGTGTTTCACAAAGGACCCCTAACTTTGAAAATCAATAACCCGGAAACGGTGATAGATAGAAACATAAAACCAGTGCTATGTTTAATAAAAAAAATCGTAAGAATCTTATACATAAATCTCAAAATTTAGTTAAAAATAGTACCGACAGATGGCGCTGAGAGCGTTAAGAATCCTTCTACAGAGAGTTCAGAAGCATAAAAAGACTAGCCGTTGAAGATTTCGCCATTGAAATCTGACCGCTATTAGCTTATAGTGAAAATACTTCCGAAAGTGATGTATACCGTGGAGGAACGTGTGTTTATTGTGTTGGAGTACCACCGATTAAATGAGAGTCCTACTGCCGCAAGGAGAAGTTTTCAAACGCGATTTCAAGTCGCAAAAGGCCCAGATGGGAAAACAATTCCTGAGCTTTTCAAAAAATTTCAGCAAACAGACCGGTGACATACAGCAGAGAGTCAATCACAGTTTTATCTTCGTTTGCGATAAGTTTGTTGCGTAAAAGGTGCACCTTTTGAATCACTTTTGATACGCCTATTTACCTCAGCGCCATCTATCGGCGCTATTTTTAACTAAATTTTGAGATTTATGTGTAAGATTCTTACGATTTTTTTAATAAACATACCACTGGTTTCATGTTTCTCCCTATCCCCGTTTCCGGGTTATTGATTTTTAAAGTTAGGGGTCCTTTGTGAAACACCCTGTACATCAAAACTCATTGTGTGTCTATATCTCCCATACAAAACAAGAATAACATCACTAAAGTCCATGGGTCAGCTACGACCCACCTCAGTAATTCTAGGTATACAAGAAACACGGTAGATCTAGTGTTAAATGAGGGGGTTAGAACGACAGTGGAGTAAGTCAAAAACTTAAAAAATCTAGATAACCATATTTTCTCTGAACGTATATTAATTTCTGTTCAGTGTGACAGTCAAATAAGTCATACTTCACTTAGGGAGTAGCTAGAGGGCAAAACAAGTCGGACCACTTAATGCAACGGCAATACGACAAGTTTCATTTTTCAAATTACTAAATACTGACTTACTCCGCTGTCATTTTAACCTCCTCAAATGATAAAATGCGGTGTTTTAAAAACGGTTTTCCACTAAATTTTATTTTCAGTGACATCTTTTAAACCTCCAGGCCTCATTTATAGCATAAATCCTCTATTTTTTAAAACATAATCTTGGGTGGCATTTTAATAATGCCATTCAAAGAATGAGTTTGAAACAAAAATAATCGTAAGCGATAGGGTTAAAGCACATTTTTAGGTAGCTAAAATACGCGTGTGCGTGCGTACACTCTATCAATCAAATCAAATTAAATATATCATTTAGGTATGTTAATTTAACCTCTTCAGACCTGAGGTATACACAAATGTGGACCTCTGTTCTTTTCCCCATGAAAGTTAAACTGTTTGAATTTTTTTTTTTTTTTTTTTTTTTTTAACATTTTTACTTTACTTCTATATAGCTGAATGTTTTTTGCTTCGGAACAAAACCAATAAATGACAGCACTGATGCGTATTTCCTCATAGACCGGGAGGCGACAGCACAAGCAATCACCTCATCGAGTTCAAGGCTGAAGTTCTAGAATTAGTTAAAATTCGCATCGATTCGCATATTAAAACGCAATCGGTCTGCCAAGTCATATCTTGTTGGAAAACACGTGAAAACCCTACTTTAGCGGTTGACTCGTAAGTTTACCATTGTGTTTTCCTGCACTCAGTTCTCCATGTTATCATACTTTTGGGTGCAGGAAAACACAATGCTAAACCTACGAGTCAACCGCTAAAATCAGGTTTTCAGGTGTTTTCCACCAAGATATTGGCAGACCGATTGCGTTTTAATATGCGAATCGAGTTTTAACTAATTCTAGAATTTCAGCCGTGAACTCGATGAGATGATTGTCTGTGCTGCCGCCTCCCGGTCTATCATAAAATAAATGTTAGTATCATATGAGTTTGCAAAATGCCTTCTAAACAGTGGGGCCAAAAATAATAATGGGTTGTTCCGAAAGTTCCTCCTGTTTGGAAAAACCAATTCGTACCAGAAAATTCTTCCCGTCAATTATTAGACAGTTGCCGAACAGTTGATGTCGGTTAAGGGGCTTCCGAGTTGCAATCAATTTTAACGCCCAGTCTATTGTGACTGAAGTATCTTGTATTAATTTGAACCGTTGGGAAAAGTAAAGATTGTAGTATTAACTACAAGATAAAGGAACAATTACAATAAAAAGGATAGGTGTAAAATTAAGAATGAAATGATAATAAATGTGGAATAATAAAGTAAAGCGAAAGATATTAAGGATAGAATTTCTGAAGTTCTAGAATTAGTTAAAACTCGATTCGCATATTAAAACGCAATCGGTCTGCCAAGTCATGTCTTGGTGGAAAACACGTGAAATATATAGAGTCTAAATATTGAGAAGAAAGTGAAATGGTATAGCTGTAGTTATAACTAAAAATACTTGTTAGGAAGTTTAAAAAGTAAAAAATAGAGTTCGGAGAATGTTCGTGAAACATCACATAAATGCCAGGTGGTGAAAAGGCGGGCGCTTAAACAAAAAAGGCACTCAAAAGAACCATAAATTGTTTTTGGTATAGCTTAGATATTAAGTTTTAATTAAGAAATTAGGTATTTATAATATGGAAATAATTACAAGTAAAAAATAAAAGAGAGAAAAATTATTAAACATTAGATATCGGATTTAATGTGTTACATCTTTAAACATTATCTTGTTTCAACATTACATATCGGATTTAATTAAATGATACAATTTTCTGGTACGAACCAACTTTCCTAAACGGAAAGAACTTTCCGAACAACCCAATAGAAAAAGTCATAATTGTTTAACTAAAATCGTTTACAATAAAAAAATTTGATGATTTGTAGATCATTCACTTGTTTAAAGCCCTCCAATTTGTTATTGCGTGAATTAAGGTAATTGATAATTAAATTGATATTTTAAATGTGCTAGTAATTTTAGATCCATATTTGTGAACCTAAATCACAAGTCCCCTAAGGAATCCAATTTTAGAAAAAGGGCTCTTACTGTCATTGGTGTCATTTTTGTTTATGCAAAAGCAATGAATGTGTATTTGTAGTGTTATTTTAACTTCAGGTTTTAGAGGATAATGGTGCGCTGAGAATAAAAGCGTGTGACCAACAAATGCGGAAACAGAAATACTTTTTTTAACTCCTTCGACGAGCGTCTTTTACATACATTTTAATCTTTTATCACCGTTTTTTCAAAATAGAAATTTTTGCCTACTTTAATCGCAGAAATGCTCTGAATGAATAAGCAAAAATTTACAATATACATGCTGGACGATTACACCATGAATATTACAACATTAAAGACATGGGTATAAAACTTCACAAATTTTACTGAATGGTGTATACAAATTTAAAATTTCATACATACATTAAAATTAAAAATATCGACGTTTCGACCACCTTCTGTGGTCATCCTCAGGAAATGACCATAGTTGTGAATGACCATAGAAATTTTTTTCCTGAGGATGACCATAAGAAGATGGTCGAAACATCGATATTTTTAATTTTAATGTATGTATAAAAGTATACACCATTCGGTAAAATTTGTGAAGTTTTATACTCACGTCTTTAGTGTTGCAAAAATTTACAATTAAAAATTACCGGTAGGAACAATCAAGGCCTTTGAGCATTTTATGACTCACGTATAAGTAACGCTCGTTGCGAAGTTGTTAAAGAAGTTATATGTTATATATAAAAATATAGGAACATTATAAATATTTAAAGAAAACGGGATCCATCAATAGATTCACTGGTCGGCACAAAAATCCTCCCTCTAATATTAATAGTTGATTTTTATAGATTTCAGGTTACTAAATCAGAATATGGCAATGAAATTGGCTCTATCACGTACCATTTTTTATGTGGAAGGGTTTGTTTTTAATTTAAGGTATTTTATGTCTTATAAATGGAAATTGTGTAAATAATAAAATATGTATATAATTATAATATGTAAGTTAACTATAAATAAACTAGCTGACCCGCCCGGCGCTGCCCGGGAAGACTGTTATTGAAAAATATAACAAAAAAAATGAAATAAGAGCTAAAATTTCAAAAGTATAACAGTTACGTTTAAAAAAATGAAACGGTCAGGGAAAATTATTACACTTACTTTTGAAGAATGAAAAGGCCAGGGAAGTTCTTACGGTTGAACCTAAATGGCTTATGGGTATAACATCGAGACTTTGATATATGGCAAATTAAGATTTGTGAAATGGTAATATGATGCATTTTATAAAACTTCATTATTGCCATTAAACAATTAACAAATAATCGCGATTTCTGTAAGATTCCAACAATTTTTTTTCCAACGATTTCAACAATTATTTTTTTGTGCAGTGGGGAAATGTTTTCATTTTTTTGCCGACCAGTGTTATGATTGTAAAAGTCATTCAAATTACGGAAATTCTGCAATATTATTTTCCAGAAAAAAAAAACATGTGACAATGTAAGAACGAAACATTTTAGTTAATTTAAATCTCAATTTTTATTGACAGCACAGAAATTATAATAAATAAAAACAATTAGCAGACGAAAATGATGCATGGAATTTTATTCCAGAAACAAAAATTAAACTGTTTTCTCTGTAACAGCTTCTTCTTTTCTCCCCCTGAAAAACAAGCAAAATTTAATATTTTTGTGAAGCTATAAATTAATACATTCAATACTCTAAAATTTGTGGAATCCTATTCCACATACAGCTGTGGAAAAAAATCTTTACTTCTTCATTTACCCTCTAATGTGCGTATATGAAACCCATGGAAACAAAATTATTTACCGCTATTTTCCAAGTGATTACGATATTTTGAAACTGTCAACACAATCTTCGATTTAAGTTTTTCAAAGGCACAAATCAAAGAATTCACCTTGTAAATGAACCTTTGATTTAGGTTTTTTAAAAGGCAAAAATCAAAGAATTCACTTTGTAAAGGGATGAAAAGAAAAGCTATTTCAAACAATTGCCTATGATTTACAATTCTTCTATTACGGCAAGTTTCAAAACATACTGGATGAATGTCTAATTTAAGTTCCAAATTACAAGGTGCCTCATAATTCCGTACTCATTTCACATTTCAAAAATTCAGAAAAAAAAAAATACCAAAGTAGTGTCTCAAGTAGTCAATCAGATAGTCTCAAGTAGTCAATCAGATAGTCTCAAGGTGTCTCATTATTTTGTGGTGTAAGAAAAAAATAACAAATTTTCTTTGAAGTATTTTTTTCTACAAAAATTCCGGCTATTTACCAAAAGTCATATGTGCAAACAACATTTTAAATTTTTGAGACTTTTGACTTTCTTCTATCTTTATAAGAAGAAAATATTAGATTCCTGAAACATTTCCTGAATATAAAAATACTATATGTCCATACATTTATTATTATTACTTCATTTATGCTTCAGAATTTAGTAATAATAAATTAAGTAAAAAATTGCTTAATTCTCTTAACACTGTTGATGATTCTTTTATTTCAAACATATGTTTCACTCTTTAAATGTAAACAAGTTGGAAATTGTACGTCAAACGTGACAAATGAGGTGCGTTCGTCCTTACAACTAGTTTCAGTGAAATGAGTTATATCGCCTGTTATTATGATATGATTCATTTCTGTAATAAAATAAGTACATTTTAAGTTGCCAATATTTTATCATTTGTTGACATTGACTGAAAATTCCAATGGGAAACTTAAGCCTAAGCATTGAAAATTTCAAAACTTGAAATCCATATTTAGACTTTTTTCCATTTAAAATCTATTTCTCCGGAAACATTTATCCAAAAACTGTCGGTAGATTATAGGATTGCTATAATTAAACAATTTTAGTATACAAATTCGGTTTTTAAATTCAGTAATATGAAAATAATATTACTCCATTTTAAATAGGACGTAATCACCATGGCAACCTAAGTATCATTACCTATCATATAATATCATTGAATTAATTACGTATGATGGGATTTAATAGAATGATACATCTCGGGCGCTTGACGATTAATCCTCGGAAGCTGCTATAACAAAGAAGTAGCAATTTTTTAAAAATTCAAATTACTTAATAAATATTTTCATTAATATCTTTTTAAGTTTTGATTCGATTTTCATAAAATTTGAAATGACTCAACAAATTTCTGCAAAGATTATATATATTAAATTTCAAACCATTTGGTTGGGTAGTTTTTGACTGTTATTTGCTGACAGACGGACGGACGAACAGACAGACGGACGGACCAGACAACGACTATAGGTGCTACGTATTTATATAATTACGAACGTACTTAAAAAAGGGCTACTTTTCCAAACGAATAATTTATGATAAAACATATAAAGTGCTAGAAAGTTGTTATGTCTATTTTAACATGTTGTACTACTGCATTTTCCAAACATCATCAAAAGTTATTCCTTAAAATATTGTCATAAGAATAGTACACAATATAATTACATTCCTTAGTTTTCTGTAAATGACATGTTTGTAAAATTTCATTAAACCTTAACTTTTGTGATTTGAAAAGCCACTTTAATATTATTAACGTAAAAGTATTTTCGCCCAAAATTAAAAAAAGAAATCAGACTTGAAAGGGCTGCGTTTTTACAGCTTAATTTGGGAAAACTCAAACGCACTGCTTTAAAATATAAAAGTTATAATTTGATTAACACATCGAAGGGAAATAAAAAAGCATGAGAATTTATTTCCCGGCTAACAATCACATGTTTAATTACATTTCATTTAATACTTACCGTGAGTTCGCAGTTGGGCCCCAGGACACAGCACAGCGAAAGAAAAAAAATTGTTAATATATCATAGATTATATTAATCTTACAAATACATGTATGCTTATACATTCTAATCTACATCAAAAGAAAAAAAAAATTTAAAATTTCTTTAAATTTTTTTTCTAATGCAGATAAAACTTAACAAAATTAACCTAGTAAAAATAATCCCTCCTCCCAAATTCCCGAACACGCCTCGCTACATAAATATTATATTGTCCAGAGTAGCCATTTTCAGTAATGTATTAGTATTTCTTCAGTGCTTCTGGCAATTAAATTTTATTTGTACCACTATTTTTAAACAATAATTTTCTTGGTATATTTCTGCAACACGTGCGAAAAAATTGTAAAAAAATCTGACACAAAAATTGTTTAAAAAGTGTGGTACCAATAAATTATTAAAAAAAAAAAAATAGTCACCAGTCGCACTTCGCATGTATTAAAAAATATTGTGCCTGACGGAGAACGGGAACTCTGCATTATCGCACATAAAAGCAATTAATTGCATTAGTAGGAAACGAAACTGTGCCTTTTATTAACCTGTACAAATAAAATAAGTTTAAGGGTATCTAACATACAGTAATAGGAACAAATTAAAAAAAAATCCACCCAAATTTGACATAAACGTCTCAAATTAGTCGAAAGATCTGCATATGAAAATTAACAAAACCCTACAAACAGAGATAAAAGCGTTTAAAAAGGCTATTAAATCCAAACTGGCTACTCTCTGACACTTATCTGAAATAATTTTATGTTTACAAACGCATCAGATTGTCAGGTGTTTTTGTTCAGAACCTATGCAATCGAACAGTGTTTTCCAGTTTTCGGCAAATAAATATTTCAGAATAGGTAAAGACATCTTGCAATATCAATCTTTCAGAAAATGTTGTTGGGGTTGACGTTTTGAACTGAATTTCACAACGCGACAGCGCTGGAAAAGCAAAAAAAACTGCCATCATGACCAGGGCTTTACAAATTTAATCAAATCTGGTAGCCAGGAAAAAATTCTAGTCGCCAGTAAAAAATTTTTACACCCCCTCAACGCCCCATCATTGATTTTCAAAAAGCACAATATGAATTAATTGAAAAAATAATAATAATAACAAGCAGAGTTTAGACTTATTAGTTACATAATTTAGAAAGTTAATATCAACTAAGTTTTCTAATAAAACTTAACAAAATTATATATATGAAAAAAAAAAATACTATAAAGGCTGATTTACCGACAGGTTTGGGAAATGCTGATTGTCGAATGATTCAACTGTCTGGAGAGTTGAGTGCTACAAGATCTGTATCTGATGAGTGGAATTAAAAAACGGAGATTCAAATACAAAAAGATTCTAGGACTCCATGAGGCGAGGCAGCACAAAAGATTTCACTAGCGAAATAAAATGTTACCAAACAAAAAATAAATACTTAAGATTTTGTTTCTATTATTTTTTCTCTTTTTAAAAGAAACCACTTTCTGCAAAGAAGTAGTACCCTCAATCTTTCACATCATATAGACTAGAAAATCTTCTCTAAACCAGGCAGGCGCCTATTTATTGTGCAATGTCCAATGTGTGTGGCGTGCAGATAATAAAAGCGCCATGCATTTTACGCGAGGTAGAAATATTTAAAAAATACATATTATTTAATTTTATTAAAAATAGTTATTCTTGAAATTTTAATGAAGTTTTATAGATTTATTTCAAATGAATTACTTATTCTTTAAAATGAATGAGATCGATTAATCAGTTTTAATTCTGAAATACAAAAATCTGCTTTGAGGGAAAAAAAAAAAAAAAAAAAAAAACTTTGAACATTTTCTAGCATTGTAACCAGTTTTAGGTGTTTCCATAGAGACAAGATTATCACAATTTCTTACTGTTTTATCGAAACCTCCCTCCCCTCTTCCTACATATTAATCACATAATATACTAGCTGTCTTTAAGGGAAAAGAATGAAGTTTTATGTGCATGAGATAGAAAATAAATGTATTTTAAACTTGGATCTTCCATTAAAAGTACGACAGAAGAGTAAAATGACTGCTTGCCGCGCACGAGTAAGGGTGGGGGTCGGTGAAAAGGAACTAGTTTGTGATCATTTCTTAGGTCAAGTTATGTAAAAATATATATATATAAATAAACAAAATAAATAAAAACCCAGATTAAAAAAGTTGATTGCCAGATAGAAAATGTTGGTCGCCAGTGGCGACCTGGCGACCGCATTTGTTAAGCCCTGATCATGACACAAAAAATGCTTTCAACAGAAGATGTAATTCATTTATCGAAAAAATGAAAATAGTGTTCGATTACAAACCACTTCAATAATCATGCCTGCATGTGTCATTCTTCTACTTTTAAAACTGAATACGTAAATGTGTCAGAAAGTTTCGCGTTGTTGAGCGGAGAAATATATTTTTCTCAGAACCGCCTCCAGGATTTCGTTTAATTTGTTAAAGGTTAAACATTTGACAGTAAATTATCTATATGATAAAGCACAAACGTGTCCGTGCGTAACGCTGACGTCATTTTGCGAATGGCAACACTTGACGATGCAATTTCGGTTTTGCGATTTTTGCTACTGCAATTTTTTTTAATTTTTACATCGTTATATAGGGAAAAAAACTTCTTTCAATTGCAATTTGTTTGAAAACTGTATCTCAATTTACTCATTTATTATCGCATTTAAATTAAATTTCAATCATGATTTTTTTTTAAAAATCTATCTCTATCGCTCGCAGACGATTACAAAATATTAATTTGTTTTGCACTTTAAACAATATAAAAAGTTCAGCATTTGTTTAGAGCTAATATTCCATAACTAAAGTAAAATTTCATTAAGCGATAAATACTTTAGTATCAATAAAACACAAATTTCACAGACATGTAATCGAAATAAGCGCTTAAAACAGCTGAAATTATCAGAATAGAAAAAAAAAAAAAAACTGCTGTAGATAACGAAATTTTTAGCTATTTCTTGGGCTATTAACTTCTGGCACGAGGCCAATCCAAAATTACTGCTTTTAACAAATTTCAAAATTTTATATTCATATATAATTGGCATATTTATTATAAAAAGGCCCTTTGGTGTTGTTAAGAGGCAATCTTAAAAAAAAAAAAAAAAAAAAAAGTAAAAAATGTATTAGTGTTTTCAATAATAATAATAAAAAAAATATAATAATAAAAAAAATAGATGGTTTTCATATTCTGTACCCCAGGAAGACCGGGTTGTATGCCCTAATATGTATAAAGTACAAATTAAACAATATATTTTTGTAAAAAAAAAATCAGTATTCTAAAATTTTGATAACAAATAAAGGTAACTACATTTTAGCATCTAAAACAGAATAATGTATTGGCACACTGATGATGAAGGCAAGCTGCACCAACCCTCCATTCTTTAGAGTACATTTCTGAGCAGAAATTCTTCGATTAAATAAGACGAAGAATACTATTCGGAAACAGTGGTACTCCAAAAAACGAGACGGTTGGCAGCTGTAGCTGATGTGTGCTTAGGAGGATCCTCTATAGACCTTATAAACAAGTTTCAGAATATTCAAAGGTCTATTTGGATCCTTAGATCTCATTCCTTTGACTACAGTTTTAAAACTGGAGTAAATTGTTTTGCTGCGGAAAGAATAATCATGAACAAATTATTTTAATCCTATAGTTATCTAAATATTCAAAATGATAAAATCGCGATATAATTAAATAAATTTATCAAAAAAAAAAAAAAAAAAAAAAAAAAAATCAGTTCAGGACTTTTTTGAAACACTTTTTAAGGCTACATCTCAGAGGTGCGTAATACTAATATAATAGTACTACAATATAATAATAATAACAACAAACAGGGACTATTATAACTGTTAGGTTAATAATGTATAATTAGTTATTAATAAATTAAACATTTACCTGGAATGTGTCAGCTCGACGCTTCATGGCCAATTCCTGAAAAAAAAAATCATTTGTTAAATTTATGTTTACAAGGAAATCGTATCGAGTAACAACTAATTAAACTATTAATTAACAATTAATTTTTTCCAAAAATAATTTTTTTAATATTAATTAAGTTTTCCATTTTAGATTTCATATAATTATGCTTTGATTTTAATTCCTTTATATAATTAATATATTTTAATTTTGGACGTCTGTTTTGTTTTCTGTTGGTTTCCTCCATTTCATCCAGTTTTTTCCATCCTTTCCGTTTTTTCCAGTTTCTTCCACTGTTCTGGAAGAAACCCAACCCTAGAGTGGTTGTAGGAGGTCGACGCTTCGTGATCAATACCTGAAAGAAAAAACAAAAAACAAAAATTCAATGTTAAATTTATATATTTATAAGGAAATCGTATGGAATAACAATTAAATACTGTTTGAATGCTAATTTAATTTTAGGAGCAAAACTTCAGAAATTTTATTCTGTACTCAATGAATATACTTTTATAATTATAATAATAGAAAAAGCCAAAAAATTTGAACTTTATACATTTTTGTATTCCAAAAATTCCATATGAACAACAACAACAAAAATTATCAACTAAAATTATATATATATATATATATATATGTATGTATATATATATACATATTTTCAGCAAATATTAAGATTTTTTTTCTGGCATCAAAAAATGCTTTTGCATATATGTAATTTGCAAATAGATGCGAATTATCTTTTTCTGGATGAAATTTTTAAATTCATCCATACAGAAGTCAACGATTTCAGAAATTAACATGAGTACTTATGACAAACAAAAATGATATTTTGGTTTCAGGAAACAATATAGCACCACCATCTCTTGAAAAGTCTACCCATAATTTGGCGTTATTATCGCAAGAGTATCGCCCCCCCCCAAATAATTGAAAAAAAAAAAACATATTTGCAACAAATATTAAGATTTTTTTTCTGGCACCAAAAAATTGCCTTTGCATGTATAATTTGCAATTAGATGCAGATTATCTTTTTCTGGATAAAAATTTTAAATTCATCCATACGGAAGTCTACGATTTCAGAAATTATCATGAGCACTTATCCCAAACAAATATGAAATTTTGGTTTCAGGAAACAATATAGCCCTACCATCTCTTGAAAATTCCACCCATAATTTGGCTTATAACATATTATAGTTAAGTTGGCCAATGCATAAAATAGCTTTTGAACTGGATTTTGAAATTAGAGATGTTCTATAACGTTTATTTCCCCCGCACTAAACAATACAAATCTTAGATATATTCTTCAAAAGATTTTTCCATGTAACTGCAGACTTAAATTTAAATATTAGCACCCAAGCTATTAAGTAACTTTTCCAGAAACGATTTTCAAACTGGATTAGTCAGCCTTGAGAAAGAATTGCCAGTATATATTGATCGGTTACGCACAAGAGCTAACCACTTCATGTTGCTGCAAACAATATATACCAAATTAATTTAGGATGTTTAAACAACGTTTTTTAGGTGCGTTCGTAATTATATAAATACGTAGCACCTATTGTCGTCGTCTGGTCCGTCCGTCTGTCCGCATATAACAACCCAAAAACTACCCAACCGAATGGTTTGAAATTTAAGATATATTATCGTTGTAGAATTTTGTCGAGACATTTCCAATTTTATGAAAATCAAATTAAAACTTTAGAAGATATTCATAAAAACATTTATTAAGAAATTTGATTTTTTTTTAAAGATCGGCGCTTTCTTGTTATAGGAGTATCCGAGGTTTAATCGCCAAGCGACCGAGATACTTATTTTATTACAGAAATGAATCTGCAGACGATATAATGCATTCCACAGAATTAAAAATCATCAAGATCTGAATATTTATATAACTAGCCATAGTACGAACGCACCTAATTTGTCACGTTTGACGTTCAATTTCTAACTTTTTTTACCTTGGTTTTGACCACAGGATGAAACTACTGTGCATATAGCCAACTGCAAACTCGTATCATCCGTTATCTTTTGTTAGATTACTTCAATTATTTAATTTACCACGGGAAAAAAATCTTATTTATAGCAGAAAAATATATTAAAAAGGTGCATACAAATTTGATATTATTCGTCTATTTTTGGAATCTTATATCTTATTCTTCAGAAATAAACTTAGAAAATAAGTGAAAGTATACGTACTTCATATTATCATATTTTCTTCCGGTTGATGTCTCAACTCATACGCTTCTGCAAAAGAAAAAAAAAAATGTTTAAAAAAAATACACGTACATATAGTCAAATTATTCAGATTTTTCAATACGTCAGAGCTATGACTGGCGACTGTTTGTTTTATTATTATTATTATTTTGCATATCACTATTTCTAAACAAAAAATATCTACCTATTTATTATAGACCAAGAGGGAAAAGAGACAGAGGAAGGCCGCGAAAGAGATGGATTAAGGCTGGAACAGGATTATAGCCTTAAACCATGTTTTGGGATGATGATGATGATAATGAAATATCTACCTCGAAAGATTAGTAGAAATTTACCACAAAGATTTTTGTTTCGAAATATCGTTGGACAAAATATTACAAAATGAAAATATATATATATATATATATATATATATATATATATATAAATAAAATGTCGCCATTAGCAAGTTTGATATATACTATACTGTGTTTTATCGCATTCCTACTTTATTTATACATATTAAATTAACACAAGTGTAACAAATTTGAACTTCTGTATATAAAAAAAATATAATAATAATAATTAAAAAATAATAACAAGATGTCAAAGATAATAGAAAATAAAATGCACACCGCAAAGGTCAAACAATTAATTATTGTTTTTCTTCTTTGTTTATGTGGTTCTCAAATTCTCTGCTAAATAATGCTTGACACATTTTCTGATCCATTTTTAAATGTAAAAGGTATCAAATTGGCAGGCCTGACGATTGAAGCGATTTGGAATCGAACGGTGTTTTCCAATTTTTAAAAATTACATTATTTTAGAGTTATAAGCAATTGTTATCACGTAATGGCAGGTTTTTCTCATTTCATGCGCTGTCGTGCCTGGAAATGCGGTTCTAAACGCTATCTTTGACAGTATTTTCTGAAAGAATCTTCTGCCTTTACCAGAAAATGTATTAAATACATTGTATGAAATGTATTAAATGTACCTGTATTAAATTACCTGAAATGTATTAAATATCATTCGATTGCATAGTTTCTGAATAAGAAAACCTGTCAATTTCATACGTTTCCGAACAAAAATGAATTGAAGAATGTGTTGGAAAGCAGCGTCTTAAGATTTGAGAACAACCTTAAATTCTGACTTCTATGATTTGAAGTAATGTTTCATTAAGACTGTTCTTAAATCCAAACTGGCTACTTTCTGACACATTTCTGAATTCATTTTTGTTCGCAAAGATTGACAGGTGCTCTCATTCATGAACTATGTAATCGAACAGTTTTTTTTTTTTTGCAATTTTCGGTAAAGACCTTTCAGAAAATGCTGTCAAAATTCGCTATTTGAACCGAATTTCCCGACACTATTGCGTTGGAAAGAAAAAAAACTGCGGTCACGACAGACACAGGCAGTTTATAACTCAATACGTAATATATTTATCGAAAATTGAAATAACTTTTAGACTACGAATAACTGCATTAATCATTCCTGCAAGCGTCATGCTTTAACATTTAAAAATGAGTCTGTAAAAATATCACAAAATTTCGCGTTGTTGAAAGGGGGAAGTATTTTTTTTGAGTTTAGAAATAAATTATTAACAGAGAGTTTTTCCCAGTTAGATTGTTTTTCTTTTCTTTTTTTTAAATAACATTACAATGGAAAGTTCATACTTCAAGCAACATTTAACACAATTTGCTCAAAATAATTATGATATTAACATGTTTTATTTTCAATAATAAATTATTTTTTAAATAAAATATTAGAATGTTAGGTAAGAATAAAGTGAATCTCTTTTTGAAAAGTGGGCGCAACAGATTAGGAAAATAGCTTACCTTTGGTTTGCTAAGTTTCTATCGAGCTCTTTCATTATTTTCCATTCTGAAAGAAAAATAGTGTAATTTAGCAAATCTTAAAAATTTAAGATAGAATTTAAACATTATAGTAAGAAAATTCAAGATTATCATACTTTGAAGAATAACTTTCTAAGAGAGGAAATTTGATAAAGAGCTTTCCATATAGTAGAAATTGATCTCTACAACTAAATAAAATGTTATGGAAAAACATGGTACGCTACATTTTCTAATATATATATATATATAAATATATATATAAATTTGTCATTATTCTAACCCTTTCGGGTCTGGCGTCCTATTAATATTACATGTCTTTTCATTCAGCATTATTTTGTCTTAGCAAATATTTTTTCTGACACCATTTATGCTTCAGCATATAGTAATAATAAATTAAATAAAAAATGGCTTAATTATCTTTACAGTGCGGATGATTCTTTTATTTCAAACATATGTTTCACACGTTAAATTTAAAATAGGGGCTACTTTTCGCACGAATAATTTGTGATAACACATAAAAAGTACTAGTAAGTGTCTATGTCTGCTTAAACATGTTGTAATGCCCAATTTTCCAGACATGTTCAAAACGCATAGCCCTGCATTCATTTTTTAAGTGAACAACTTTTCACGTTTTTTTAAATATATAGACAGTTTTTTTTCTCTTTTTTATGGGTAAGGTTTCTTTCCTTTTTAATATTGTTTTTATTTTTTGAACTTTATGATTTTTTCACAGATTATTTCTCTATTTAAGTGTGGGTAGTCCCAAAATCATATACTTTAGCAATGTTATGGCTAATATGATGATGAAACCACACATTTTATTTGTGGTATTTAGGCAATTGGGACCTGAAGATTCTGTCTAAATTCCACAAATTTCATTTTTTCAATTTTTCATTTAATTTCTTCTTCATTTAACTATGTATATGGAATCTATATTCAGAGTGTTGGGGAACATTATTGTTGTCAATTATTACATACTAATTCATAATTTCATAGTTTTTGTTGGTGTTTCGGTAATGTTTCATTAATGGTTATATATATAAATTTTAAACTAAATATTGAAATTCTAGATAAATAATAAATTGAATCTCTTTTTCAAAAGTGCATGCGACAGACGAAAATATTTGCTTACCCTAGAAATGGCCAGTCGTCGGAGAGCTTGTTCCAAATCATCCTGTAAGGGAAAAAAAAAAAAATCTCATCCAGCAAAAATTTAAGATAGAATTTGAACATTCTAGTAAGAAAAATAAAGATCATCATATTTTGAAGGATAAGAGCAAAGTTAAAGAACTTTCCATATTTTAGAAATTGATCTCTATAATTAAAAAAAAAACATGTTATTATGAACATGTTATGGAAAACACGTTAGGTTACATTTTCTCAAAAATTGTTTTATTTTATACATGAAAGTGCTATGAGGTATTCTATCATATGGTCAAACTAAAATACTAAGATTGTAAGATTCTCATTCTTGTTCAAGATGTGAGACACTGTTTATTTACTATTTAATATTTGAATAATTTAAATAATAGTGCATTTGAAAAGTAAATGTTAATAGTTTTGTATCTCCAGTTTTAATTCTACAAAAATTTAGTAAATAATGGTCATGAATAGCATAAAACATAATCCTCTCAATAACATTAAACAGTTTTAT
The DNA here is from genome assembly GCA_963931845.1 of Maratus michaelseni. Taxonomy (NCBI): domain Eukaryota; kingdom Metazoa; phylum Arthropoda; class Arachnida; order Araneae; family Salticidae; genus Maratus; species Maratus michaelseni. Next base: position 58,692,613 of record OZ007594.1, read on the forward strand.
CAAAAACCACAAGATATTACACATTAATAACAATGACAGAGCAATATCAATTTTTAAAAGAGATAAGCAAAACTAACTTTAGATTTTATGATGGTCTTGCAATAAGATCTACTAAGAATAATCTTTCTTTCTTTTTTGTCTTTTCTCATGTCACAGAAAATGCAAATCTGGAGAAAAAATAACAAAATAATTATTTGCTTGAAAAGTAATGAGACAGAAAATACACATTATAAATTTAAAAACATGTTCCATTGACTTTAATCAAAAATCTCTCAAGAGTCTTGTAGTTTGGGAAAAATAATGCAAGATTGACTTAAATCTATTTCACATGTTGTTCATATTAGTGTGGATTTTAAATATTCTGAAAATTATATAAAAGAAAAGAAATGCAATAACAAAGCATTGTTTTAACACAATTATCATATAGAGAGCGATTGAGATTTAAAAAGTCTAAGAGGGGTTTGGGGTTTCTAGAAATATGTTGTCAAAACGGGTATACATCAACTGCACTCACAAATGGGAGGAAATCACCAACTGCACATAAAGCTTCGAACCTCACCAGTACGAACTGAACTTAAGGGGTTGGGGTAAGCAAATTCATAAAGCAATAAATGATTTTATTAAAGGTTGCTTTTAAGAATGCTATACACATAAAATTTTATAGTAAGTCTGTATAGTAATGCACCTTAGTGATGTACATCAATTTCAATATGCTTGAAATAGTGAAACATTATTAAAATAAACTGCAAACTATTTTTCTCCGTAGACCGTAATGTAACGGAATTCTTTTGAGTGGACCCGTAACGGAACCTTAAGTACTATGCATACCATATTCCATAGTAAGCCTCTTGTAGTGCACCTCAGTGATATATGTCAGTTTCAATATGTTTAAAATTGTGTAATATAATTATAATAAACAGCAAATGATTTTTCCCCATAGACCGTAATGTAACACAATTCTTTTGAGTGTCCCTGTAAAAAAAAAAAAAAAACAAAAAAAAAAAAAAAAAAAAAAACTGTAAGTGCTACACATTTTATTTTTCAATACCGAACATGCCATAGTAAACCTCAATAACATATATCAATTGCATGAAAATCTGAATATATGTACGCGAGTATAGAGCACGGACAGACAGACAGACGGCAGATAGACAGACAAACTGAATTCATAAACACTTTTCAACTTTGTTGAAAAGTGTTAAAAAACAAACAAACAAAAAAAAAAATTAAAAAGACAATTTTCATAGTAATTTTTCATTTTACCTTGCTAGTGTGTTCTTTTTAAAATCTTTTTTTACAGCTCAGCTTTTTCTCATTGATAATTTTTGGAATAATAGATATACATAATTTCATGATTTTTTAAGAACTTTTTATTAATTATAAATTCTGTTATCTGGTATATCCTCGTCCCTCTCCCCCACTATACTTATATTATGGTCCTCAACATAATGGCCCCACCAGTGGCTGAGAGGTTGTGCTCTCGAAGCTGGTAGACGGGAGGTGCTGGGTCCGATCCCAATCGCGCCCGTCGGCCTAATCGCTCGGAGTTTTCGTGGTTTTCTTTCGAGCCGTGGATTTTCTCCATGCGTAAATACGGATTAGGTTCCCTTAGAAAGACCCCCACGAAGGGCACTCCCCCTGGGCCTATATCCCTAGTGTCGATAATTGGCCGTCAATAATCAACCCAACCCAACCCAACCCTCAACATAATGTGTATCATAAAAACTTCTGCCAACAACACATAAATGAACTCTTCTTAGCAAACAAAAGACGAGTTATGTAATTAATTTTTTAATCAATTTAGATAATTATAATTTAAAATTTCATTTGTCATGTTTACAAAATTAATAAATCGTGTTTTAGATACGTTAACCAGAAATGCACTTTTTTGTTTACAAGATCATTTTTAACACTTTCCAAGAAAGTTGAAGAGTGTTTATGATTTCGGTTTGCCTGTCTATCCATAATTTTTCAACTGTGTTGGAATGCATTAAACATTGAGAGAGAAATTACACGAAAACAATATGTTATAATAGCAATTCGATTTTCTGTATCGATCAAAAGTGTCAGTATTCTAACCCCTTCGGGTCTGGCGTCCTTATTAATAGTACATGTCTTTTCATTCAGCATTATTATGTCTTAACAAATATTTTTGCTATTATCTGCATATAGTATCTGCAATAGTTCATGTGTATAATATTTATTATTAGGACTTCATTTATGATTCAGCATTTAGTAATAATAAATGAAATAAAAAAAATGCTTAATTATCTTTGCACTGGAAATCATTTTAATCATGATAAAAACCGATAATGAAAATATTGGCATATTTTTACAGTTTAAGCTGCCTTGAATCTTTTTTTTTTTTTTTTTGCTATTTTCACAATGATTCCATGTGTACGTCTCCCCGCCGGTGGCAGAAAAGTTCTGCTCTCAAAGCTGGTAGACGGAAGGTGCTGGGTTCGAACCCAATCGCGCACGTCGGTTTAATCGTTTTACAATGGTTTGGAGTTTTCCGTGTTTTTCTGCGAACCTTGGATAACCTTATGTAAATACGCATTAAGTTCCCTTAGAATGATCCCCCCCCCCCCCACGAAATACACTCCCTCCTCGGGCCTTCCCTTGTGTAAATAATCGGCCATTATAAAAAACACCAACACCATATGTATGTGTGGATGATTGCGTGTATATTAGAGATGAGGGGGGACTCTGGCTCGAATTTTATACCAGCCTTCGGGCCCGGGCTCATTCGTTCTGAAACTGACAATTTTATTTATTCTCATATAGTTTTTTTTTTTTTTTTTTTTTACACCCTAAAAAATTACATATTCCATTTCAAGTCATTTTAATGTTATTTTGATCAGAATGAATAGAAGGGGAAACACAAATCTTATTTTTCTTTTCTAGTACTATTAGAACGCCCCAAAACTAATGAGGGAAACTCCTTATCAGAAAGAACCTTACTTACATGTATCAGACATTAATTACTCTAAGTAATTCCAAGTCATTGGCAAATTCTGCTTACACAATTTCGATACTATTTAAACGCGCTCTAATGCTTTACCCGTTGGAGATACACAGATAATGTAATTTGTTGAAGTCTTCAAAAAAAGGTAAGAAGTAAGATTATATCAATGAAATAGCCCTGCATTCATTTTTTAAGTGAACAACTTTTTACGCTTTTTTAAATATATATATGTATATATATATATATATATATATATATATATATATATATATATATATATATATATATATATATATATATATATACATAAATTTGCTTACTCTGGAAATTGTCAACCTGCGGGGAGCTTGTTCCAAATCATCCTGAAAGGGAAAAAAATCAAATTCAGCAAAAATTTAAGATAGAGTTTGAACATTGTAGTAAGAAAAATAAAGATCATCCTATTTTTGAAGATTAACTTTTTTAAAGTGCAAAGTTAAAGAACTTTCCACATATTAGAAATTGATCTCTATAATTAAAAAACATGTTATTACGAACAGGTTATGGAAAAACATGTTAGGTTACATTTTCTCAAAAATTGTTTTATTTTATAAATGAAGGGTGTTATGACGTATTCTATCATATGTTCAAACTAAAATACTAAGATTGTAAGATTCTAATTGTTGTTGAAGATGTGAGACACTATTTATTTACTATTTACTATTTGAATAATTTAAGTAGTAGTAATACATTTTAATATTTGAAAAGTAAATGTAAATAGTTTCGTATCACCAGTTACATAATTAAATATATGCTTTCAAAAAGGAAAAAAAATAATAAAATTTACAACAAAAAGCTTCAATTTTCAGGAAATTTAACTTTTGTCACACATCTTTTAACACTAAGCTCTTCAATTAAGATGCTACAATCAAAGTTTTATAGTATATATTACGTCCAGCCGGATCCATCCTTCCATTTAGAGGAAAGGGGGATATCTCTTTTTTCTGGGCGGGGGGGGGGGGGGGGAACACATCTCTTTATCAGCAATTCTTATACCTTAGATCAGAATTGGCTATTTTCTGGCTTAAACCTAAATTAATTTTCATTCGTAAATTCATGAATTTCGCAGGTATATTCATAAATAAATAAATATTTTCAGGATTTATTCAGTTACTAAGAAATCAGTTTTCTTTTTTCTTATAAATGCAAATGATCTTACTAAGCCGGGCTCGACAGTCTTGGGAAATCGTCTTGTGTAAGCAATTGAATATACAATCCAAACTGTACTTCAAATACAGGAAAATAAAAAACATCGTTCATTCTTTGGTGCTTCAAACAATAATCTTTGTAATTTTCATGCATTTCTGTATGAAAATAACTTCGTGACTTATCAGTAAGATTAGCAGTTTTAAGCACGAAAGTAGAGAAAGAAAATATGAAAACACCCTTAATAGATAATATTAAAAAACCTATTGTTCTATAGAAATAAATATTCTTCCGTTAGAGAAGGGTCATGACTCCCATGGCATTTTTCTGGTTTAATTAAAAATAATACGAAGGTTGGCTATGTAGTTGCGTATGTCCGAATGTATGCTTGAATATCAATATACAGGGTGTCCATAGATGACTGTGCCGGTTTCCTTACCTCATAACTTATTATTTAAGAATATGACGAAAATTATTATTATATATTCGTAAATGACAACCCGACAAGATCTTTTTTAATAACACAAACAAAGTTACATATGGGTAAAATTGCAACTCAAAACGCTATTAATCAAATAACGATTATAATCAAATAATAATTAATATTAGAATTTTATCAGATTTTTCCAAAAGCACTTGATGAATTATGAGTACAAAGTTAGATAGCATATTAGCTATCATAAATTATTAATAATTTTTTTTATAAATTTGATAAAATTTTAATATTATTTATTATTTGATTATTATCGTTATTTGCGTGATATCGTTTTCAGTTGCAACATTACTCACATGTAACTTGAATTGTGTTAACAAAATTTTTTGAGTTGTCATTTACGAATATATAATAATATTTTCCGTCATATTCTTAAATCAAAAGTTATGTGGTAAAGTAACCGGGACAATCATTTATGGACACCATGTATTACAACTCATTATGTCCATCACTAATTAGGGGTGTGAATTATCAGACTTTCTTTCTCGTCTATCTGCTATGTGAGAAATAAAATTTTGTATATAGAATATAAACACACCCTTTCCCACCTTTAAGTAAATTTCAAAAAATACATGGCTACATTCATATAATAGTATACAGCACTGCAACAACTCTATTTGACACCTGGTGCGAAACCCCATGTCAGTTTCCTACCGATCGTAGATGCATGAGTAGTATATAGTATCGGAGCTGATTAAGCTTGTCATCACCTATTCCAACTGATGGCGCCTGGTGCAAGGGCACCGTCGGCACTACCCTTGGTGCAGGCCTGTCTGTACATCCTCTGAACTTTTCATAAGTGAAAAATTAAGGCTGTTCTAAAATTCAAATTGGATGTTTTGACACATTTCTGAATTGACTTTTCCTCACAAACACATGAAATTGGTAGGTGCTTTTAATCAGAAACTTTGTAATCGAACTTGTTTTTTCCATTTTCCATAAAGGTAGAAGATTCTTTCAAAATACGTTGTCAAAGTTAGCATTTAAATTGAAATTCCCCACTCGAAAGCGCAGGAAAGAAAAAAAAAAACTGTCGTCATGATACAGCAGTCAGTAATAATAACTCAAAATGAAATTCATTTATTAAAAAATGAAAAAAAAAATCTTTTTATATACAGACACTTTTTTAAATTAAAATAGTGATATAAAAGCATTAAAAAATATTGCAAACCTTTCGGGTGAAAACTTCACCCCACTTCAGCACAATTTACACAATTACTAAAGATGTAAGAAATCAACTTCCCCATAAGAAATTTGCATCAAAACAACTGTTACAGTCAATTTTAAAATTAACATTTTAAAATAATACAATACTCAGATGGAATACCTTTTTCATTGCATTAGCAGCTGTTGTATTGAACAGGGGTAAAGGTTTCACCCGAAACGTTTACAATTGTTTTTTAATGGTTTTATATGTCTATTTTAGTTTAAAAAGTGTCTGCATTTACAGTGATCTTATTTCTTAATTTATATTAATCCGATGTAATGCTTGTACATTTTAATTAAAAAATAATGTAATTTAGCAAAAATCAAATATTTAAGATTGAATTTAAGCATTCTTTTAAGAAAATTCAAGATTATCATAATTTGAAGGATAACTTTTTAAAAGACAAAATTTATTAAAGAACTTTCCATATTGTAGTAATTGATCTATACAATTAAAGGACATGTTATGGAAAAACAGGTTATGTTACATTTTCTTTCTCTTTTTTTATAATATAAAAAAGTGTCATTATTCTAACTCCTTCAGGTTTGGCGTCCTACATGTCTTTTCATTCAGTATTATATTGTCTTAACAAATGTTTTTGGTATGATCTGCATACATATAGTGACAATAGTATATGTCTATACATTTATTATTATGAATTCATTTATGCGTCAGCATTTAGTCTTATTACATTTATGTTAAAATTTTCCACTTAAATCAAATTATTTTGTATTTAAAAGTTTGTTGTCTAAAAAATAAAAAAAAATTATGCTTGATACTAAATCCTATAGTTTTTTTTTTTTTTTTTAGTCTAAATAGCAAATCGTGTCTGTTTTCAGTTAGTTGATCTTCAATTTTGTTAAATAACTGAAAAGAAAGAAAAGAAAAAGAAACAAAAGAAAAATATATTTAGAATGTCGTTTTATTAAGTTTTTCATGCCAAGTGAAAATAGATGTATTTTTTAATTTGTGTTAGGTCTGAAACTTTTTTAAATCATCAATAAGTTGACCTATTTTAAGAATATTTAAAAAGTAATAATTTAATATCCGATATATATAAAAAATGTTAGATATATTTCAAAATATCGGATATTTTTAATATTTTTGAAAATATATTTACAAACCTTGTTTTTTTTACTGAATTTATTACACAGACAAGCTTATATATTACATTTTTTTTAATACTGAATACTAACTATACACACACACACACATATATATATGAGTGTGCATGTAATATATATGAGGGAATTGTTTTTGTCTAACAAGGAGAGTGCCAAGTTTGGTAATCACAGATTTTGATTATTTTTATGTATGTTGTAGGGTAGAAGCTCCTTAGACTCAGGTTCAATGGATTTTATACAACGCTCCTTAGTTTTCGAGAAATGGGGTGTCTAATATTATACTACAACTTAAATACTTACTTTGTAACGAAATAACTGTGTCGGTGTGTCGGTCATAGCTCAGTTGGTATGACGTCTGCTTGTTGTTCCGAGGGCTCGGGTTCGATGCCGGCACGCGCTACATTTGTTTTTCTCATTTTTTTTTATATATACTTGTAATTATAATTTAATAAACTCAATAAAATTTTTGTTAACATAATTACATTTTAATTGAGCATTTTTGATTTTTTTAAAAAATCACTTTTAAAATGTATTCCATATATGCTTTATCAATGTAACGATATTGAACAATTGTGTCAATTCGTGATTGTAAAGAAACATCATTTATAAATTCCCTTAATAAGGGAAGTTAATGCGATGATAATACTACTCTGTTTTTAAAGTAAGAAGCATAATTATATTAAACATTAGCATAAGAATTAAGGCCCCACCAGAGGCTGAGAGGTTCTGCTCTCGAAGCTGGTAGACGGGAGGTGCTGGGTTCGATCCCAATCGCGCCCGTCGGCCTAATTGTTCGGAGTTTTCGTTGTTTTCTTCGAGCCGTGGATTTATCCATGCGTAAATACGGGTTAGGTTCCCTTAGAAAGACCCCCACGAAGGGCACTCCCCCCGGGTATATATTCTAAGTGTAGATAATTGGCCATCAATAATCAACCCATAAGAATTAAATTACAACATATTTATGTTTTATTTTATTTTAACTAGAGGGCGCCACAATAGACTTTGGTTATTTCTTTTTTTAATTTGATGCTTTTACGTGGTTTTTGTTTCTAATATTTATCGCACAAGTGCGTATCATTCTATAACAGTTCATAATCGTATAAAAATGGAAGAAGCAAGCTGTAGTTCACAAGATCAATCTGAAGTGTCAGGATTCAATGAAAATCAGGAAAGTGATGTCACAAATGCGTTGAAGTACTGTAAAATTTTATTGTAAAACAATGAATTTTTAACAAACAATCGAGCATCTGAAATGTCCTCGTTTTCTATTGCGATGGAAGAAGAATTCTATAATTCGATATTTAATATGCTGATTTTGTAACGATTTTTGAAGTTTTACTAGTCAATAATAGATCCAATTTTTTTAAAGCACTTAAAATGATGAGAAATGTTTAATAATGGTTTAAAAGTAAAAAATGCTAAATTAAAATTTCATTATGTTAATTTTTTTTTTGAGTTTATTAAACTATAATTACAAGTATATATTTATAAAAAAAAAGCGCGTTCCGGCATCGAACCCGGGCCCTCTGAACAACGAGCAGACGCCATACCAACTGAGCTACAACCAACGCAGTTATTGTGTTACAGACTGAGTATTTAAGTTGTTTTATAATATTAGACCCCCCATTTCTCGAGAACTAAGGAGCGTTGTATAAAATCCATTGAACCTGAGACTAAGGGGCTTCTACCCTACAACATATATAAAAATAATTAAAATCTGTGATTACCAAACTTGGCACTCTCCTTGTAAGAAGTTTCAAGTTAAAAATCTCCCCCCCCCCCCCCAGTTCAGAAAGTTGGCTATAAAATAAAATCCAACACTTTGTTTTTTTTTTTAATTGTAAACTAAAAAAAAATAAGAGAGACAATAAAAAAGAATACCCAGAAAAAAAAAGTTTAAAATATTAATTTTCTGCGAAGATTGTTTTACAAATAAGAATGCATTCCACGACAATAAGTTTAACATTAGTAAAGTGAATTTGAGATCTTACTGACCAATACCCTCAAAAAATGTAATAATAGGCTATACTGTAATGTTTTTAATGGTAAGTCATACTTTGAAGAGAAAATTAGCCGAAGAAATTAACTTTAAAATCCCATCAAGTATTTTAGAATTCAATATTAATTGGCAGAAATTACTTACATTAATCACAATATTTTTATTACACTTAACTAATTCAAGGCTTGTTTGAATACCAAAATATTTAAAGGTATTTTGACATCAGTATGATACGTTCATAAAATTACACAAAGTACTTTGTTCCCTTTTTTTTCTATTAATTTTCCTTTCCTTATTTATTTAATTTTTTTTCTTTAAAAAGTGAGTTTCTTAGTGAACTTAGCTCTTTTTAAAAAGTGGGTTTGAGTTTGATCGAATTCGTTTCATAAATTTTGAATTTGAGTGTGAAATTCATTTATTTTTGAGAAGTTAAGCTTGAACTTAAGTTAGTTCTTTTTTTTTTTTTTTTTTTTTTTTTTAGCGAGCTTGCCCAACACTGCTATTAGATAACGGCAAGAGAGGATACCCTATATAATTATGAGCAATGGTATTGAATTAACTCAGGCTCATGACTTTAGTCATAGTTTAATTTGGAAAGCACCTTGCTTGCATGCATAGGTATAAGTGTTTAAATCCTCAATTTCTTTTCATTGAAATAGAATGAACAATTTGTTGTAACGATAGCTAACCAGTTTTAATTCTACAAAAATTTAGTAAATAATGGTCATGAATAGTATAAAACATAATTCTCTCAATAACATTAAACAGTTTTATCAAAAACTACAAAATATTATACATTAATAACAATGACAGAGCTATATCAATTTTTAAAAGAGATAAGCAAAACTAACTTTAGATTTTTTGATGGTCTTGCAATAAGATCTACTAAGAATAATCCTTCTTTCTTTTTTGTCTTTTCTCGTGTCACAGAAAATGCAAATCTGGAGAAAAAATAACAAAATAATTATTTTCTTGAAAAGTAATGAGTCAGAAAATACACATTATAAATTTAAAAACATGTTCCGTTGACTTTAATAAAAAATCTCTGAAGAGACTTGTAGTTTGGGAAAAATATTGCAAGATTGACTTAAATCTATTTCACATGTTGTTCATATTAGTGTGGATTTTAAATATTCTGAAAATTATATAAAGAAATTAAATGCAATAACAAAGCATTGTTTTAACACAATTATCATATAGAGAGCAATTGAGATTTAAAAAGTCTAAGAGGGGTTTAGGGTTTCTAGAAATATGGTGTCAAAACGGGTATACATCAACTGCACTCGCAAATGGGAGGAAATCACCAACTGCACATAAAGCTTCGAACCTCACCTGTGCGAACTGAATTTAAGGAGTTGGGGTAAGCAAATTCATAAAGCAATAAATGATTTTATTAAGGGTTGCTTTTAAGAATGCTATACACATAAAATTCTATAGTAAGCCTGTAAAGTAATGCAACAGAGTGATGTACATCAATTTCAATATGTTTGAAATAGTGGAACATTATTAAAATAAACTGCAAACTATTTTTCTCCGTAGACCGTAATGTAACGGAATTCTTTTGAGTGTACCCGTAACGGAACCTTAAGTACTATGCATACCATATTCCATAGTAAGCCTCTTGTAGTGCCCCTCAGTGATATATATCAGTTTTAATATGTTTAAAATTGTGTAATATCATTATAATAAACGGCAAATTATTTTTCCTCATAGACCGTAATGTAACGCAATTCTTTTGAGTGTCCTTGTAAAAAAAACTGTAAGTGCTACACACTTCATTTTCAATACCGAACATGCCATAGTAAACCTCAATAACATATATCAATTGCATGAAAATCTGAATATATGTACGCGAGTATAGAGCACGGACAGACAGACGGCAGATAGACAGATAAACCGAATTCATAAACACTTTTCAACTTTGTTGAAAAGTGTTAAAAAAAAAAAAAAAAAAAAAAAAAGACAATTTTCATAGTAATTCTTCATTTTACCTTGCTAGTGTGTTCTTTTTAAAATCTTTTTTTACAGCTCAGCTTTTTCTCATTGATATTTTTTGGAATAATAGATATACATAATTTCATGATTTTTTAAGAACTTTTTATTAATTATAAATTCTGTTATCTGGTATATCCTCGTCCCTCTCCCCCACTATACTTATATTATGGTCCTCAACATAATGTGTATCATAAAAACTTCTGCCAACAACACATAAACGAACTCTTCTTAGCAAACAAAAGACGAGTTATGTAATTAATTTTTTAATCTATTTAGATAATTATAATTCAAAATTTCATTTGTCATGTTTACAAAATTAATAAATCGTGTTTTAGATACGTTAACCAGAAATGCACTTTTTTGTTTACAAGATCATTTTTAACACTTTCCAAGAAAGTTGAAAAGTGTTTATGATTTCGGTTTGCCTGTCTATCAATAATTTTTCAACTGTGTTGGAATGCATTAAACATTGAGAGAGAAATTGCACGAAAACAATATATTATAATAGCAATTCGATTTTCTGTATCGATCAAAAGTGTCAGTATTCTAACCCCTTCGGGTCTGGCGTCCTTATTAATAGTACATGTCTTTTCATTCAGCATTATTATGTCTTAACAAATATTTTTGCTATTATCTGCATATAGTATCTGCAATAGTACATGTGTATAATATTTATTATTAGGACTTCATTTATGATTCAGCATTTAGTAATAATAAATGAAATAAAAAAATGCTTAATTATCTTTGCACTGGAAAGCATTTTAATCATGATAAAAACTGATAATGAAAATATTGGAATATTTTTACAGTTTAAGCTGTCTTGAGTCTTTTTTAGGCTATTTTCACAATGATTCCATGTGTACATCCCCTCACCAGTGGCAGAAAAGTTCTGCTCTCAAAGCTGGTAGACGGAAGGTGCTGGGTTCGAACCCAATCGCGCACGTCGGTTTAATCGTTTTACAATGATTTGGAGTTTTCCGTGTTTTTCTGCGAACCTTGGATAACCTTATGTAAATACGGATTAAGTTCCCTTAGAATGATCCCCCCCACGAAATACACTCCCTCCTCGGGCCTTCCCTTGTGTAAATAATCGGCCATTATAAAAAACACCAACACCATATGTATGTGTGGATGATTGCGTGTATATTAGAGATGAGGGGGACTCTGGCTCGAATTTTATACCAGCCTTCGAGCCCGGGCGGGCTCGGGCTCATTCGTTCTGAAACTGACAATTTTATTTATTCTCATATAGAATTTTTTTTTTTTTTTCTTTTTTACACCCTAAAAAATTACATATTCCATTTCAAGTCATTTTAATGTTATTTTGATCAGAATGAATAGAAGGGGAAACATAAATCTTATTTTTCTTTTCTAGTACTATTAGAACGCCCCAAAACTAATGAGGGAAACGCCTTATCAGAAATAAACCTTACTTACTTGTATCAGACATTAATTACTCTAAGTAATTCCAAGTCATTGGCAAATTCTGCTTACACAATTTCGATACTATTTAAACGCGCTCTAATGCTTTACCCGTTGGAGATACACAGATAATGTAATTTGTTGAAGTCTTCAAAAAAAGGTAAGAAGTAAGATTATATCAATGAAATAGCCCTGCATTCATTTTTTAAGTGAACAACTTTTTACGCTTTTTTAAATATATATATGTATATATATATATATATATATATATATATATATATATATATATATATATATATATATATATATATACATAAATTTGCTTACTCTGGAAATTGTCAACCTGCGGGGAGCTTGTTCCAAATCATCCTGAAAGGGAAAAAAATCAAATTCAGCAAAAATTTAAGATAGAGTTTGAACATTGTAGTAAGAAAAATAAAGATCATCCTATTTTTGAAGATTAACTTTTTTAAAGTGCAAAGTTAAAGAACTTTCCACATATTAGAAATTGATCTCTATAATTAAAAAACATGTTATTACGAACAGGTTATGGAAAAACATGTTAGGTTACATTTTCTCAAAAATTGTTTTATTTTATAAATGAAGGGTGTTATGACGTATTCTATCATATGTTCAAACTAAAATACTAAGATTGTAAGATTCTAATTGTTGTTGAAGATGTGAGACACTATTTATTTACTATTTACTATTTGAATAATTTAAGTAGTAGTAATACATTTTAATATTTGAAAAGTAAATGTAAATAGTTTCGTATCACCAGTTACATAATTAAATATATGCTTTCAAAAAGGAAAAAAAATAATAAAATTTACAACAAAAAGCTTCAATTTTCAGGAAATTTAACTTTTGTCACACATCTTTTAACACTAAGCTCTTCAATTAAGATGCTACAATCAAAGTTTTATAGTATATATTACGTCCAGCCGGATCCATCCTTCCATTTAGAGGAAAGGGGGATATCTCTTTTTTCTGGGCGGGGGGGGGGGGGGGGGAACACATCTCTTTATCAGCAATTCTTATACCTTAGATCAGAATTGGCTATTTTCTGGCTTAAACCTAAATTAATTTTCATTCGTAAATTCATGAATTTCGCAGGTATATTCATAAATAAATAAATATTTTCAGGATTTATTCAGTTACTAAGAAATCAGTTTTCTTTTTTCTTATAAATGCAAATGATCTTACTAAGCCGGGCTCGACAGTCTTGGGAAATCGTCTTGTGTAAGCAATTGAATATACAATCCAAACTGTACTTCAAATACAGGAAAATAAAAAACATCGTTCATTCTTTGGTGCTTCAAACAATAATCTTTGTAATTTTCATGCATTTCTGTATGAAAATAACTTCGTGACTTATCAGTAAGATTAGCAGTTTTAAGCACGAAAGTAGAGAAAGAAAATATGAAAACACCCTTAATAGATAATATTAAAAAACCTATTGTTCTATAGAAATAAATATTCTTCCGTTAGAGAAGGGTCATGACTCCCTGGCATTTTTCTGGTTTAATTAAAAATAATACGAAGGTTGGCTATGTAGTTGCGTATGTCCGAATGTATGCTTGAATACCAATATACAGGGTGTCCATACATGACTGTGCCGGTTTCCTTACCTCATAACTTATTATTTAAGAATATGACGAAAATTATTATTATATATTCGTAAATGACAACCCGAAAAGATCTTTTTTAATAACACAAACAAAGTTACATATGGGTAAAATTGCTACTCAAAACGCTATTAATCAAATAACGATTATAATCAAATAATAATTAATATTAGAATTTTATCAGATTTTTCCAAAAGCACTTGATGAATTATGAGTACAAAGTTAGATAGCATATTAGCTATCATAAATTATTAATAATTTTTTTTATAAATTTGATAAAATTTTAATATTATTTATTATTTGATTATTATCGTTATTTGCGTGATATCGTTTTCAGTTGCAACATTACTCACATGTAACTTGAATTGTGTTAACAAAATTTTTTGAGTTGTCATTTACGAATATATAATAATATTTTCCGTCATATTCTTAAATCAAAAGTTATGTGGTAAAGTAACCGGGACAATCATTTATGGACACCATGTATTACAACTCATTATGTCCATCACTAATTAGGGGTGTGAATTATCAGACTTTCTTTCTCGTCTATCTGCTATGTGAGAAATAAAATTTTGTATATAGAATATAAACACACCCTTTCCCACCTTTAAGTAAATTTCAAAAAATACCTGGCTACATTCATATAATAGTATACAGCACTGCAACAACTCTATTTGACACCTGGTGCGAAACCCCATGTCAGTTTCCTACCGATCGTAGATGCATGAGTAGTATATAGTATCGGAGCTGATTAAGCTTGTCATCACCTATTCCAACTGATGGCGCCTGGTGCAAGGGCACCGTCGGCACTACCCTTGGTGCAGGCCTGTCTGTACATCCTCTGAACTTTTCATAAGTGAAAAATTAAGGCTGTTCTAAAATTCAAATTGGATGTTTTGACACATTTCTGAATTGACTTTTCCTCACAAACACATGAAATTGGTAGGTGCTTTTAATCAGAAACTTTGTAATCGAACTTGTTTTTTCCATTTTCCATAAAGGTAGAAGATTCTTTCAAAATACGTTGTCAAAGTTAGCATTTAAATTGAAATTCCCCACTCGAAAGCGCAGGAAAGAAAAAAAAAAAACTGTCGTCATGATACAGCAGTCAGTAATAATAACTCAAAATGAAATTCATTTATTAAAAAATGAAAAAAAAAATCTTTTTATATACAGACACTTTTTTAAATTAAAATAGTGATATAAAAGCATTAAAAAATATTGCAAACCTTTCGGGTGAAAACTTCACCCCACTTCAGCACAATTTACACAATTACTAAAGATGTAAGAAATCAACTTCCCCATAAGAAATTTGCATCAAAACAACTGTTACAGTCAATTTTAAAATTAACATTTTAAAATAATACAATACTCAGATGGAATACCTTTTTCATTGCATTAGCAGCTGTTGTATTGAACAGGGGTAAAGGTTTCACCCGAAACGTTTACAATTGTTTTTTAATGGTTTTATATGTCTATTTTAGTTTAAAAAGTGTCTGCATTTACAGTGATCTTATTTCTTAATTTATATTAATCCGATGTAATGCTTGTACATTTTAATTAAAAAATAATGTAATTTAGCAAAAATCAAATATTTAAGATTGAATTTAAGCATTCTTTTAAGAAAATTCAAGATTATCATAATTTGAAGGATAACTTTTTAAAAGAGCAAATTTATTAAAGAACTTTCCATATTGTAGTAATTGATCTATACAATTAAAGGACATGTTATGGAAAAACAGGTTATGTTACATTTTCTTTCTCTTTTTTTATAATATAAAAAAGTGTCATTATTCTAACTCCTTCAGGTTTGGCGTCCTACATGTCTTTTCATTCAGTATTATATTGTCTTAACAAATGTTTTTGGTATGATCTGCATACATATAGTGACAATAGTATATGTCTATACATTTATTATTATGAATTCATTTATGCGTCAGCATTTAGTCTTATTACATTTATGTTAAAATTTTCCACTTAAATCAAATTATTTTGTATTTAAAAGTTTGTTGTCTAAAAAATAAAAAAAAATTATGCTTGATACTAAATCCTATAGTTTTTTTTTTTTTTTTTTTTTAGTCTAAATAGCAAATCGTGTTTGTTTTCAGTTAGTTGATCTTCAATTTTGTTAAATAACTGAAAAGAAAGAAAAGAAAAAGAAACAAAAGAAAAATATATTTAGAATGTCGTTTTATTAAGTTTTTCATGCCAAGTGAAAATAGATTTATTTTTTAATTTGTGTTAGGTCTGAAACTTTTTAAATCATCAATAAGTTGACTATTTTAAGAATATTTAAAAAGTAATAATTTAATATCCGATATATATAAAAAATGTTAGATATATTTCAAAATATCGGATATTTTTAATATTTTTGAAAATATATTTACAAACCTTGTTTTTTTTACTGAATTTATTACACAGACAAGCTTATATATTACATTTTTTTTAATACTGAATACTAACTATACACACACACACACATATATATATGAGTGTGCATGTAATATATATGAGGGAATTGTTTTTGTCTAACAAGGAGAGTGCCAAGTTTGGTAATCACAGATTTTGATTATTTTTATGTATGTTGTAGGGTAGAAGCTCCTTAGACTCAGGTTCAATGGATTTTATACAACGCTCCTTAGTTTTCGAGAAATGGGGTGTCTAATATTATACTACAACTTAAATACTTACTTTGTAACGAAATAACTGTGTCGGTGTGTCGGTCATAGCTCAGTTGGTATGACGTCTGCTTGTTGTTCCGAGGGCTCGGGTTCGATGCCGGCACGCGCTACATTTGTTTTTCTCATTTTTTTTTATATATACTTGTAATTATAATTTAATAAACTCAATAAAATTTTTGTTAACATAATTACATTTTAATTGAGCATTTTTGATTTTTTTAAAAAATCACTTTTAAAATGTATTCCATATATGCTTTATCAATGTAACGATATTGAACAATTGTGTCAATTCGTGATTGTAAAGAAACATCATTTATAAATTCCCTTAATAAGGGAAGTTAATGCGATGATAATACTACTCTGTTTTTAAAGTAAGAAGCATAATTATATTAAACATTAGCATAAGAATTAAGGCCCCACCAGAGGCTGAGAGGTTCTGCTCTCGAAGCTGGTAGACGGGAGGTGCTGGGTTCGATCCCAATCGCGCCCGTCGGCCTAATTGTTCGGAGTTTTCGTTGTTTTCTTCGAGCCGTGGATTTATCCATGCGTAAATACGGGTTAGGTTCCCTTAGAAAGACCCCCACGAAGGGCACTCCCCCCGGGTATATATTCTAAGTGTAGATAATTGGCCATCAATAATCAACCCATAAGAATTAAATTACAACATATTTGTTTTATTTTATTTTAACTAGAGGGCGCCACAATAGACTTTGGTTATTTCTTTTTTTAATTTGATGCTTTTACGTGGTTTTTGTTTCTAATATTTATCGCACAAGTGCGTATCATTCTATAACAGTTCATAATCGTATAAAAATGGAAGAAGCAAGCTGTAGTTCACAAGATCAATCTGAAGTGTCAGGATTCAATGAAAATCAGGAAAGTGATGTCACAAATGCGTTGAAGTACTGTAAAATTTTATTGTAAAACAATGAATTTTTAACAAACAATCGAGCATCTGAAATGTCCTCGTTTTCTATTGCGATGGAAGAAGAATTCTATAATTCGATATTTAATATGCTGATTTTGTAACGATTTTTGAAGTTTTACTAGTCAATAATAGATCCAATTTTTTTAAAGCACTTAAAATGATGAGAAATGTTTAATAATGGTTTAAAAGTAAAAAATGCTAAATTAAAATTTCATTATGTTAATTTTTTTTTTGAGTTTATTAAACTATAATTACAAGTATATATTTATATAAAAAAAAAAAAATGAGAAAAACAAACGTAGCGCGTTCCGGCATCGAACCCGGGCACTCTGAACAACGAGCAGACGCCATACCAACTGAGCTACAACCAACGCAGTTATTGTGTTACAGACTGAGTATTTAAGTTGTTTTATAATATTAGACCCCCCATTTCTCGAGAACTAAGGAGCGTTGTATAAAATCCATTGAACCTGAGACTAAGGGGCTTCTACCCTACAACATATATAAAAATAATTAAAATCTGTGATTACCAAACTTGGCACTCTCCTTGTAAGAAGTTTCAAGTTAAAAATCTCCCCCCCCCCCCCCCAGTTCAGAAAGTTGGCTATAAAATAAAATCCAACACTTTGTTTTTTTTTTTTATTGTAAACTAAAAAAAATAAGAGAGACAATAAAAAAGAATACCCAGAAAAAAAAAGTTTAAAATATTAATTTTCTGCGAAGATTGTTTTACAAATAAGAATGCATTCCACGACAATAAGTTTAACATTAGTAAAGTGAATTTGAGATCTTACTGACCAATACCCTCAAAAAATGTAATAATAGGCTATACTGTAATGTTTTTAATGGTAAGTCATACTTTGAAGAGAAAATTAGCCGAAGAAATTAACTTTAAAATCCCATCAAGTATTTTAGAATTCAATATTAATTGGCAGAAATTACTTACATTAATCACAATATTTTTATTACACTTAACTAATTCAAGGCTTGTTTGAATACCAAAATATTTAAAGGTATTTTGACATCAGTATGATACGTTCATAAAATTACACAAAGTACTTTGTTCCCTTTTTTTTCTATTAATTTTCCTTTCCTTATTTATTTAATTTTTTTTCTTTAAAAAGTGAGTTTCTTAGTGAACTTAGCTCTTTTTAAAAAGTGGGTTTGAGTTTGATCGAATTCGTTTCATAAATTTTGAATTTGAGTGTGAAATTCATTTATTTTTGAGAAGTTAAGCTTGAACTTAAGTTAGTTCTTTTTTTTTTTTTTTTTTTTTTTAGCGAGCTTGCCCAACACTGCTATTAGATAACGGCAAGAGAGGATACCCTATATAATTATGAGCAATGGTATTGAATTAACTCAGGCTCATGACTTTAGTCATAGTTTAATTTGGAAAGCACCTTGCTTGCATGCATAGGTATAAGTGTTTAAATCCTCAATTTCTTTTCATTGAAATAGAATGAACAATTTGTTGTAACGATAGCTAACCAGTTTTAATTCTACAAAAATTTAGTAAATAATGGTCATGAATAGTATAAAACATAATTCTCTCAATAACATTAAACAGTTTTATCAAAAACTACAAAATATTATACATTAATAACAATGACAGAGCTATATCAATTTTTAAAAGAGATAAGCAAAACTAACTTTAGATTTTTTGATGGTCTTGCAATAAGATCTACTAAGAATAATCCTTCTTTCTTTTTTGTCTTTTCTCGTGTCACAGAAAATGCAAATCTGGAGAAAAAATAACAAAATAATTATTTTCTTGAAAAGTAATGAGTCAGAAAATACACATTATAAATTTAAAAACATGTTCCGTTGACTTTAATAAAAAATCTCTGAAGAGACTTGTAGTTTGGGAAAAATATTGCAAGATTGACTTAAATCTATTTCACATGTTGTTCATATTAGTGTGGATTTTAAATATTCTGAAAATTATATAAAGAAATTAAATGCAATAACAAAGCATTGTTTTAACACAATTATCATATAGAGAGCAATTGAGATTTAAAAAGTCTAAGAGGGGTTTAGGGTTTCTAGAAATATGGTGTCAAAACGGGTATACATCAACTGCACTCGCAAATGGGAGGAAATCACCAACTGCACATAAAGCTTCGAACCTCACCTGTGCGAACTGAATTTAAGGAGTTGGGGTAAGCAAATTCATAAAGCAATAAATGATTTTATTAAGGGTTGCTTTTAAGAATGCTATACACATAAAATTCTATAGTAAGCCTGTAAAGTAATGCAACAGAGTGATGTACATCAATTTCAATATGTTTGAAATAGTGGAACATTATTAAAATAAACTGCAAACTATTTTTCTCCGTAGACCGTAATGTAACGGAATTCTTTTGAGTGTACCCGTAACGGAACCTTAAGTACTATGCATACCATATTCCATAGTAAGCCTCTTGTAGTGCCCCTCAGTGATATATATCAGTTTTAATATGTTTAAAATTGTGTAATATCATTATAATAAACGGCAAATTATTTTTCCTCATAGACCGTAATGTAACGCAATTCTTTTGAGTGTCCTTGTAAAAAAAACTGTAAGTGCTACACACTTCATTTTCAATACCGAACATGCCATAGTAAACCTCAATAACATATATCAATTGCATGAAAATCTGAATATATGTACGCGAGTATAGAGCACGGACAGACAGACGGCAGATAGACAGATAAACCGAATTCATAAACACTTTTCAACTTTGTTGAAAAGTGTTAAAAAAAAAAAAAAAAAAAAAAAAAAAAAAAGACAATTTTCATAGTAATTCTTCATTTTACCTTGCTAGTGTGTTCTTTTTAAAATCTTTTTTTACAGCTCAGCTTTTTCTCATTGATATTTTTTGGAATAATAGATATACATAATTTCATGATTTTTTAAGAACTTTTTATTAATTATAAATTCTGTTATCTGGTATATCCTCGTCCCTCTCCCCCACTATACTTATATTATGGTCCTCAACATAATGTGTATCATAAAAACTTCTGCTAACAACACATAAACGAACTCTTCTTAGCAAACAAAAGACGAGTTATGTAATTAATTTTTTAATCTATTTAGATAATTATAATTCAAAATTTCATTTGTCATGTTTACAAAATTAATAAATCGTGTTTTAGATACGTTAACCAGAAATGCACTTTTTTGTTTACAAGATCATTTTTAACACTTTCCAAGAAAGTTGAAAAGTGTTTATGATTTCGGTTTGCCTGTCTATCAATAATTTTTCAACTGTGTTGGAATGCATTAAACATTGAGAGAGAAATTGCACGAAAACAATATATTATAATAGCAATTCGATTTTCTGTATCGATCAAAAGTGTCAGTATTCTAACCCCTTCGGGTCTGGCGTCCTTATTAATAGTACATGTCTTTTCATTCAGCATTATTATGTCTTAACAAATATTTTTGCTATTATCTGCATATAGTATCTGCAATAGTACATGTGTATAATATTTATTATTAGGACTTCATTTATGATTCAGCATTTAGTAATAATAAATGAAATAAAAAAATGCTTAATTATCTTTGCACTGGAAAGCATTTTAATCATGATAAAAACTGATAATGAAAATATTGGAATATTTTTACAGTTTAAGCTGTCTTGAGTCTTTTTTAGGCTATTTTCACAATGATTCCATGTGTACATCCCCTCACCAGTGGCAGAAAAGTTCTGCTCTCAAAGCTGGTAGACGGAAGGTGCTGGGTTCGAACCCAATCGCGCACGTCGGTTTAATCGTTTTACAATGATTTGGAGTTTTCCGTGTTTTTCTGCGAACCTTGGATAACCTTATGTAAATACGGATTAAGTTCCCTTAGAATGATCCCCCCCACGAAATACACTCCCTCCTCGGGCCTTCCCTTGTGTAAATAATCGGCCATTATAAAAAACACCAACACCATATGTATGTGTGGATGATTGCGTGTATATTAGAGATGAGGGGGACTCTGGCTCGAATTTTATACCAGCCTTCGAGCCCGGGCGGGCTCGGGCTCATTCGTTCTGAAACTGACAATTTTATTTATTCTCATATAGAATTTTTTTTTTTTTTTTTTTTTTTTTACACCCTAAAAAATTACATATTCCATTTCAAGTCATTTTAATGTTATTTTGATCAGAATGAATAGAAGGGGAAACATAAATCTTATTTTTCTTTTCTAGTACTATTAGAACGCCCCAAAACTAATGAGGGAAACGCCTTATCAGAAATAAACCTTACTTACTTGTATCAGACATTCATTACTCTAAGTAATTCCAAGTCATTGGCAAATTCTGCTTACACAATTTCGATACTATTTAAACGCGCTCTAATGCTTTACCCGTTGGAGATACACAGATAATGTAATTTGTTGAAGTCTTCAAAAAAAGGTAAGAAGTAAGATTATATCAATGAAATAGCCCTGCATATATTTTTTAAGTGAACAACTTTTTACGCTTTTTTAAATATATATATATATATATATATATATATACATAAATTTGCTTACTCTGGAAATTGTCAACCTGCGGAGAGTTGTTCTAAATCATCCTGAAAGGGAAAAAAAATCAAATTCAGCAAAAATGTCAGATAGAGTTTGAACATTGTAGTAAGAAAAATAAAGATCATCCTATTTTTGAAGAATAACTTTTTTAAAGAGCAAAGTTAAAGAACTTTCCACATATTAGAAATTGATCTCTATAATTAAAAAAACATGTTATTACGAACAGGTTATGGAAAAACATGTTAGGTTACATTTTCTCAAAAATTGTTTTATTTTATAAATGAAGGGTGTTATGACGTATTCTATCATATGTTCAAACTAAAATACTAAGATTGTAAGATTGTAATTGTTGTTGAAGATGTGAGACACTATTTATTTACTATTTACTTTTTGAATAATTTAAGTAATAGTACATTTTAATATTTGAAAAGTAAATGTAAACAGTTTTGTATCACCTGTTACCTAATTAAATATATGCTTTCAAAAAGGAAAAAAAATAATAAAATTTACAACAAAAAGCTTCAATTTTCAGGAAATTTAACTTTTGTCACACATCTTTTAACACTAAGCTCTTCAATTAAGATGCTACAATCAAAGTTTTATAGTATATATTACGTCCAGCCGGATCCATCCTTCCATTTAGAGGAAAGGGGGATATCTCTTTTTTCTGGGCTGGGGGGGGGGGGATACACATATCTTTATCAGCAATTTTTATACCTTAGATCAGAATTGGCTATTTTCTGGCTTAAACCTGAATTAATTTTCATTCGTAAATTCATGAATTTCGCAGGTATATTCGTAAATAAATAAATATTTTCAGAATTTATTCAGTTACTAAGAAATCAGTTTTCTCTTTTCTTATAAATGCAAATGATCTTACTAAGCCGATTTTCGGGGCTCGACAGTCTTGGGAAATCGTCTTGTGTAAGCAATTGAATATACGATTCAAACTGTACCTCAAATACAGGAAAATGAAAAACATCGTTCATTCTTTGGTGCTTCAAACAATAATCTTTGTAATTTTCATGCATTTCTGTATGAAAATAACTTCGTGACTTATCAGTAAGATTAGCATTTTTAAGCACGAAAGTAGAGAAAGAAAATATGAAAACGCCCTTAATAGATAATATTAAAAAACCTATTGTTCTATAGAAATAAATATTCTTCCGTTAGAGAAGGGTCATGACTCCCATGGCATTTTTTTTATATCAGCATTTGATTTAGTGTCACATTAAAAAAAAAAAAAGTTACTGTTATGTTTTAATAAATTTTCTGGTTTTAATTAATTAAAAATAATACGAAGGTTGGCTATGTTGTTGCGTATGTCCGAATGTATGCTTGAATATCAATATACAGGGTGTCCATACATGACTGTGCCGGTTTCCTTACCTCATAACTTATTATTTAAGAATATGACGAAAATTATTATTATATATTCGTAAATGACAACCCGAAAAGATCTTTTTTAATAACACAAACAAAGTTACATATGGGTAAAATTGCAACTCAAAACGCTATTAATCAAATAACGATTATAATCAAATAATAATTAATATTAGAATTTTATCAGATTTTTCCAAAAGCACTTGATGAATTATGAGTACAAAGTTAGCTAGCTATTACATAAATTATTAATAATTTTTTTTATAAATTTGATAAAATTTTAATATTATTTATTATTTGATTATTATCGTTATTTGCGTGATAACGTTTTCAGTTGCAACATTACTCACATGTAACTTGAATTGTGTTAACAAAATTTTTTGAGTTGTCATTTACGAATATATAATAATATTTTCCGTCATATTCTTAAATCAAAAGTTATGTGGTAAAGTAACCGGGACAATCATTTATGGACACCATGTATTACAACTCATTATGTCCATCACTAATTAGGGGTGTGAATTATCAGACTT
This sequence comes from Maratus michaelseni, assembly GCA_963931845.1. NCBI lineage: Eukaryota > Metazoa > Arthropoda > Arachnida > Araneae > Salticidae > Maratus > Maratus michaelseni. The sequence goes on from OZ007594.1 coordinate 58,716,657, forward strand.
TCTTTCTCGTCTATCTGCTATGTGAGAAATAAAATTTTGTATATAGAATATAAACACACCCTTTCCCACCTTTAAGTAAATTTCAAAAAATACCTGGCTACATTCATATAATAGTATACAGCACTGCAACAACTCTATTTGACACCTGGTGCGAAACCCCATGTCAGTTTCCTACCGATCGTAGATGCATGAGTAGTATATAGTATCGGAGCTGATTAAGCTTGTCATCACCTATTCCAACTGATGGCGCCTGGTGCAAGGGCACCGTCGGCACTACCCTTGGTGCAGGCCTGTCTGTACATCCTCTGAACTTTTCATAAGTGAAAAATTAAGGCTGTTCTAAAATTCAAATTGGATGTTTTGACACATTTCTGAATTGACTTTTCCTCACAAACACATGAAATTGGTAGGTGCTTTTAATCAGAAACTTTGTAATCGAACTTGTTTTTTCCATTTTCCATAAAGGTAGAAGATTCTTTCAAAATACGTTGTCAAAGTTAACATTTAAATTGAAATTCCCCACTCGAAAGCGCAGGAAAGAAAAAAAAAAACTGTCGTCATGATACAGCAGTCAGTAATAATAACTCAAAATGAAATTCATTTATTAAAAAATGAAAAAAAAAAAATCTTTTTATATACAGACACTTTTTTAAATTAAAATAGTGATATAAAAGCATTAAAAAATATTGCAAACCTTTCGGGTGAAAACTTCACCCCACTTCAGCACAATTTACACAATTACTAAAGATGTAAGAAATCAACTTCCCCATAAGAAATTTGCATCAAAACAACTGTTACAGTCAATTTTAAAATTAACATTTTAAAATAATACAATACTCAGATGGAATACCTTTTTCATTGCATTAGCAGCTGTTGTATTGAAGAGGGGTAAAGGTTTCACCCGAAACGTTTACAATTGTTTTTTAATGGTTTTATATGTCTATTTTAGTTTAAAAAGTGTCTGCATTTACAGTGATCTTATTTCTTAATTTATATTAATCCGATGTAATGCTTGTACATTTTAATTAAAAAATAATGTAATTTAGCAAAAATCAAATATTTAAGATTGAATTTAAGCATTCTTTTAAGAAAATTCAAGATTATCATAATTTGAAGGATAACTTTTTAAAAGAGCAAATTTATTAAAGAACTTTCCATATTGTAGTAATTGATCTATACAATTAAAGGACATGTTATGGAAAAACAGGTTATGTTACATTTTCTTTCTCTTTTTTTATAATATAAAAAAGTGTCATTATTCTAACTCCTTCAGGTTTGGCGTCCTACATGTCTTTTCATTCAGTATTATATTGTCTTAACAAATGTTTTTGGTATTATCTGCATACATATAGTGACAATAGTATATGTCTATACATTTATTATTATGAATTCATTTATGCGTCAGCATTTAGTCTTATTACATTTATGTTAAAATTTTCCACTTAAATCAAATTATTTTGTATTTAAAAGTTTGTTGTCTAAAAAAAAAAAAAAAAATAATGCTTGATACTAAATCCTATAGTTTTTTGTTTTTTTTTTAGTCTAAATAGCAAATCGTGTCTGTTTTCAGTTAGTTGATCTTCAATTTTGTTAAATAACTGAAAAGAAAGAAAAGAAAAAGAAACAAAAGAAAAATATATTTAGAATGTCGTTTTATTAAGTTTTTCATGCCAAGTGAAAATAGATTTATTTTTTAATTTGTGTTAGGTCTGAAACTTTTTTAAATCATCAATAAGTTGACTATTTTAAGAATATTTAAAAAGTAATAATTTAATATCCGATATATATAAAAAATGTTAGATATATTTCAAAATATCGGATATTTTTAATATTTTTGAAAATATATTTACAAACCTTGTTTTTTTTACTGAATTTATTACACAGACAAGCTTATATATTACATTTTTTTTAATACTGAATACTAACTATACACACACACACACACATATATATATGAGTGTGCATGTAATATATATGAGGGAATTGTTTTTGTCTAACAAGGAGAGTGCCAAGTTTGGTAATCACAGATTTTGATTATTTTTATGTATGTTGTAGGGTAGAAGCCCCTTAGTCTCAGCGCCCCACCAGTGGCTGAGAGGTTGTGCTCTCGAAGCTGGTAGACGGGAGGTGCTGGGTTCGATCCCAATCGCGCCCGTCGGCCTAATCGTTCGGAGTTTTCGTGGTTTTCTTCGAGCCGTGGATTTATCCATGCGTAAATACGGATTAGGTTCCCTTAGAAAGACCCCCACGAAGGGCACTCCCCCCGGGCCTATATCCCTCGTGTTGATAATTGGCCGTCAACAATCAACCCAACCCAACCCTTAGTCTCATGTTCAATGGATTTTATACAACGCTCCTTAGTTTTCGAGAAATGGGGGTCTAATATTATACTACAACTTAAATACTTACTTTGTAACGAAATAACTGTGTCGGTGTGTCGGTCATAGCTCAGTTGGTATGACGTCTGCTTGTTGTTCCGAGGGCTCGGGTTCGATGCCGGCACGGGCTACATTTGTTTTTCTCATTTTTTTTTATATATACTTGTAATTATAATTTAATAAACTCAATAAAATTTTTGTTAACATAATTACATTTTAATTGAGCATTTTTGATTTTTTTAAAAAATCACTTTTAAAATGTATTCCATATATGCTTTATCAATGTAACGATATTGAACAATTGTGTCAATTCGTGATTGTAAAGAAACATCATTTATAAATTCCCTTAATAAGGGAAGTTAATGCGATGATAATACTACTCTGTTTTTAAAGTAAGAAGCATAATTATATTAAACATTACCATAAGAATTAAGGCCCCACCAGAGGCTGAGAGGTTCTGCTCTCGAAGCTGGTAGACGGGAGGTGCTGGGTTCGATCCCAATCGCGCCCGTCGGCCTAATCGTTCGGAGTTTTCGTTGTTTTCTTCGAGCCGTGGATTTATCCATGCGTAAATACGGGTTAGGTTCCCTTAGAAAGACCCCCACGAAGGGCACTCCCCCCGGATATATATTCTAAGTGTAGATAATTGGCCATCAATAATCAACCCATAAGAATTAAATTACAACATATTTATGTTTTATTTTATTTTAACTAGAGGGCGCCACAATTGACTTTGGTTATTTCTTTTTTTTAATTTGATGCTTTTACGTGGTTTTTGTTTCTAATATTTATCGCACAAGTGCGTATCATTCTATAACAGTTCATAATCGCATAAAAATGGAAGAAGCAAGCTGTAGTTCACAAGATCAATCTGAAGTGTCAGGATTCAATGAAAATCAGGAAAGTGATGTCACAAATGCGTTGAAGTACTGTAAAATTTTATTGTAAAACAATGAGTTTGGGTTGATTATTGACGGCCAATTATCGACACAAGGGATATAGGCCCAGGGGGAGTGCCCTTCGTGGGGGTCTTTCTAAGGGTACCTAATCCGTATTTACGCATGGAGAAAATCCACGGCTCGAAAGAAAACCACGAAAACTCCGAGCGATTAGGCCGACGGGCGCGATTGGGATCGAACCCAGCACCTCCCGTCTACCAGATTCGAGAGCACAACCTCTCCGCCACTGGTGGGGCTCGTAAAACAATGAATTTTTAACAAACAATCGAGCATCTGAAATGTCCTCGTTTTCTATTGCGATGGAAGAAGAATTCTATAATTCGATATTTAATATGCTGATTTTGTAACGATTTTTGAAGTTTTACTAGTCAATAATAAATCCAATTTTTTTAAAGCACTTTAAATGATGAGAAATGTTTAATAATGGTTTAAAAGTAAAAAATGCTAAATTAAAATTTCATTATGTTAATTTTTTTTTTGAGTTTATTAAACTATAATTACAAGTATATATTTATAAAAAAAAAAAAAATGAGAAAAACAAACGTAGCGCGTTCCGGCATCGAACCCGGGCCCTCTGAACAACGAGCAGACGCCATACCAACTGAGCTACAACCAACGCAGTTATTTTGTTACAGAGTGAGTATTTAAGTTGTTTTATAATATTAGACACCCCATTTCTCGAGAACTAAGGAGCGTTGTATAAAATCCATTGAACCTGAGACTAAGGGGCTTCTACCCTACAACATATATAAAAATAATTAAAATCTGTGATTACCAAACTTGGCACTCTCCTTGTAAGAAGTTTCAAGTTAAAAATCCCCCCCCCCCCCCCCAGTTCAGAAAGTTGGCTATAAAATAAAATCCAACACTTTGTTTTTTTTTTTAATTGTAAACTAAAAAAAATAAGAGAGACAATAAAAAAGAATACCCAGAAAAAAAAAGTTTAAAATATTAATTTTCTGCGAAGATTGTTTTACAAATAAGAATGCATTCCACGACAATAAGTTTAACATTAGTAAAGTGAATTTGAGATCTTACTGACCAATACCCTCAAAAAATGTAATAATAGGCTATACTGTAATGTTTTTAATGGTAAGTCATACTTTGAAGAGAAAATTAGCCGAAGAAATTAACTTTAAAATCCCATCAAGTATTTTAGAATTCAATATTAATTGGCAGAAATTACTTACATTAATCACAATATTTTTATTACACTTAACTAATTCAAGGCTTGTTTGAATACCAAAATATTTAAAGGTATTTTGACATCAGTATGATACGTTCATAAAATTACACAAAGTACTTTGTTCCCTTTTTTTTCTATTAATTTTCCTTTCCTTATTTATTTAATTTTTTTTCTTTAAAAAGTGAGTTTCTTAGTGAACTTAGCTCTTTTTAAAAAGTGGGTTTGAGTTTGATCGAATTCGTTTCATAAATTTTGAATTTGAGTGTGAAATTCATTTATTTTTGAGAAGTTGAGCTTGAACTTAAGTTAGTTCTTTTTTTTTTTTTTTTTTTTTCAGTGAGCTTGCCCAACACTGCTATTAGATAACGTCAAGAGAGGATACCCTATATAATTATGAGCAATGGTATTGAATTAACTCAGGCTCATGACTTTAGTCATAGTTTAATTTGGAAAGCACCTTGCTTGCATGCATAGGTATAAGTGTTTAAATCCTCAATTTCTTTTCATTAAAATAGAATGAACAATTTGTTGTAATGATAGCTAACCAGTTTTAATTCTACAAAAATTTAGTAAATAATGGTCATGAATAGTATAAAACATAATTCTCTCAATAACATTAAACAGTTTTATCAAAAACTACAAAATATTACACATTAATAACAATGACAGAGCTATATCAATTTTTAAAAGAGATAAGCAAAACTAACTTTAGATTTTTTGATGGTCTTGCAATAAGATCTACTAAGAATAATCCTTCTTTCTTTTTTGTCTTTTCTCGTGTCACAGAAAATGCAAATCTGGAGAAAAAATAACAAAATAATTATTTTCTTGAAAAGTAATGAGTCAGAAAATACACATTATAAATTTAAAAACATGTTCCGTTGACTTTAATAAAAAATCTCTGAAGAGACTTGTAGTTTGGGAAAAATATTGCAAGATTGACTTAAATCTATTTCACATGTTGTTCATATTAGTGTGGATTTTAAATATTCTGAAAATTATATAAAGAAAATAAATGCAATAACAAAGCATTGTTTTAACACAATTATCATATAGAGAGCAATTGAGATTTAAAAAGTCTAAGAGGGGTTTAGGGTTTCTAGAAATATGGTGTCAAAACGGGTATACATCAACTGCACTCGCAAATGGGAGGAAATCACCAACTGCACATAAAGCTTCGAACCTCACCTGTGCGAACTGAATTTAAGGAGTTGGGGTAAGCAAATTCATAAAGCAATAAATGATTTTATTAAGGGTTGCTTTTAAGAATGCTATACACATAAAATTCTATAGTAAGCCTGTATAGTAATGCAACAGAGTGATGTACATCAATTTCAATATGTTTGAAATAGTGAAACATTATTAAAATAAACTGCAAACTATTTTTCTCCGTAGACCGTAATGTAACGGAATTCTTTTGAGTGTACCCGTAACGGAACCTTAAGTACTATGCATACCATATTCCATAGTAAGCCTCTTGTAGTGCACCTCAGTGATATATATCAGTTTTAATATGTTTAAAATTGTGTAATATCATTATAATAAACGGCAAATTATTTTTCCTCATAGACCGTAATGTAACGCAATTCTTTTGAGTGTCCTTGTAAAAAAAACTGTAAGTGCTACACACTTCATTTTCAATACCGAACATGCCATAGTAAACCTCAATAACATATATCAATTGCATGAAAATCTGAATATATGTACGCGAGTATAGAGCACGGACAGACAGACGGCAGATAGACAGATAAACCGAATTCATAAACACTTTTCAACTTTGTTGAAAAGTGTTAAAAAAAAAAAAAAAAAAGACAATTTTCATAGTAATTCTTCATTTTACCTTGCTAGTGTGTTCTTTTTAAAATCTTTTTTTACAGCTCAGCTTTTTCTCATTCATATTTTTTGGAATAATAGATATACATAATTTCATGATTTTTTAAGAACTTTTTATTAATTATAAATTCTGTTATCTAGTATATCCTCGTCCCTCTCCCCCACTTATATTACGGTCCTCAACATAATGTGTATCATAAAAACTTCTGCCAACAACACATAAACGAACTCTTCTTAGCAAACAAAAGACGAGTTATGTAATTAATTTTTTAATCTATTTAGATAATTATAATTCAAAATTTCATTTGTCATGTTTACAAAATTAATAAATCGTGTTTTAGATACGTTAACCAGAAATGCACTTTTTTGTTTACAAGATCATTTTTAACACTTTCCAAGAAAGTTGAAAAGTGTTTATGATTTCGGTTTGCCTGTCTATCAATAATTTTTCAACTGTGTTGGAATGCATTAAACATTGAGAGAGAAATTGCACGAAAACAATATATTATAATAGCAATTCGATTTTCTGTATCGATCAAAAGTGTCAGTATTCTAACCCCTTCGGGTCTGGCGTCCTTATTAATAGTACATGTCTTTTCATTCAGCATTATTATGTCTTAACAAATATTTTTGCTATTATCTGCATATAGTATCTGCAATAGTACATGTGTATAATATTTATTATTAGGACTTCATTTATGATTCAGCATTTAGTAATAATAAATGAAATAAAAAAATGCTTAATTATCTTTGCACTGGAAAGCATTTTAATCATGATAAAAACTGATAATGAAAATATTGGCATATTTTTACAGTTTAAGCTGCCTTGAGTCTTTTTTAGGCTATTTTCACAATGATTCCATGTATACATCCCCTCACCAGTGGCAGAAAAGTTCTGCTCTCAAATCTGGTAGACGGAAGGTGCTGGGTTCGAACCCAATCGCGCACGTCGGTTTAATCGTTTTACAATGGTTTGGAGTTTTCCGTGTTTTTCTGCGAACCTTGGATAACCTTATGTAAATACGGATTAAGTTCCCTTAGAATGATCCCCCCCCCCCCCCCACGAAATACACTCCCTCCTCGGGCCTTCCCTTGTGTAAATAATCGGCCATTATAAAAAACACCAACACCATATGTATGTGTGGATGATTGCGTGTATATTAGAGATGAGGGGGACTCTGGCTCGAATTTTATACCAGCCTTCGAGCCCGGGCGGGCTCGGGCTCATTCGTTCTGAAACTGACAATTTTATTTATTCTCATATAGAATTTTTTTTTTCTTATCACCCTAAAAAATTACATATTCCATTTCAAGTCATTTTAATGTTATTTTGATCAGAATGAATAGAAGAGGAAACATAAATCTTATTTTTCTTTTCTAGTACTATTAGAACGCCCCAAAACTAATGAGGGAAACTCCTTATCAGATATAAACCTTACTTACTTGTATCAGACATTAATTACTCTAAGTAATTCCAAGTCATTGGCAAATTCTGCTTACACAATTTCGATACTATTTAAACGCGCTCTAATGCTTTACCCGTTGGAGATACACAGATAATGTAATTTGTTGAAGTCTTCAAAAAAAGGTAAGAAGTAAGATTATATCAATGAAATAGCCCTGCATACATTTTTTAAGTGAACAACTTTTTACGCTTTTTTAAATATATATATATATATATATATATATACATAAATTTGCTTACTCTGGAAATTGTCAACCTGCGGAGAGCTTGTTCTAAATCATCCTGAAAGGGAAAAAAAATCAAATTCAGCAAAAATGTCAGATAGAGTTTGAACATTGTAGTAAGAAAAATAAAGATCATCCTATTTTTGAAGAATAACTTTTTTAAAGAGCAAAGTTAAAGAACTTTCCACATATTAGAAATTGATCTCTATAATTAAAAAAACATGTTATTACGAACAGGTTATGGAAAAACATGTTAGGTTACATTTTCTCAAAAATTGTTTTATTTTATAAATGAAGGGTGTTATGACGTATTCTATCATATGTTCAAACTAAAATACTAAGATTGTAAGATTCTAATTGTTGTTGAAGATGTGAGACACTATTTATTTACTATTTACTTTTTGAATAATTTAAGTAATAGTACATTTTAATATTTGAAAAGTAAATGTAAACAGTTTTGTATCACCAGTTACCTAATTAAATATATGCTTTCAAAAAGGAAAAAAAAATAATAAAATTTACAACAAAAAGCTTCAATTTTCAGGAAATTTAACTTTTGTCACACATCTTTTAACACTAAGCTCTTCAATTAAGATGCTACAATCAAAGTTTTATAGTATATATTACGTCCAGCCGGATCCATCCTTCCATTTAGAGGAAAGGGGGATATCTCTTTTTTCTGGGCTGGGGGGGGGGGATACACATATCTTTATCAGCAATTTTTATACCTTAGATCAGAATTGGCTATTTTCTGGCTTAAACCTGAATTAATTTTCATTCGTAAATTCATGAATTTCGCAGGTATATTCGTAAATAAATAAATATTTTCAGAATTTATTCAGTTACTAAGAAATCAGTTTTCTCTTTTCTTATAAATGCAAATGATCTTACTAAGCCGATTTTAGGGGCTCGACAGTCTTGGGAAATCGTCTTGTGTAAGCAATTGAATATACGATTCAAACTGTACCTCAAATACAGGAAAATGAAAAACATCGTTCATTCTTTGGTGTTTCAAACAATAATCTTTGTAATTTTCATGCATTTCTGTATGAAAATAACTTCGTGACTTATCAGTAAGATTAGCATTTTTAAGCACGAAAGTAGAGAAAGAAAATATGAAAACGCCCTTAATAGATAATATAAAAAAACCTATTGTTCTATAGAAATAAATATTCTTCCGTTAGAGAAGGGTCATGACTCCCATGGCATTTTTTTTATATCAGCATTTGATTTAGTGTCACATTAAAAAAAAAAAAAAGTTACTGTTATGTTTTAATAAATTTTCTGGTTTTAATTAATTAAAAATAATACGAAGGTTGGCTATGTTGTTGCGTATGTCCGAATGTATGCTTGAATATCAGCTTGAATATCATACAGGGTGTCCATACATGACTGTGCCGGTTTCCTTACCTCATAACTTATTATTTAAGAATATGACGAAAATTATTATTATATATTCGTAAATGATAACCCGAAAAGATCTTTTTTAATAACACAAACAAAGTTACATATGGGTAAAATTGCAACTCAAAACGCTATTAATCAAATAACGATTATAATCAAATAATAATTAATATTAGAATTTTATCAGATTTTTCCAAAAGCACTTGATGAATTATGAGTACAAAGTTAGATAGATATTACATAAATTATTAATAATTTTTTTTTTATAAATTTGATAAAATTTTAATATTATTTATTATTTGATTATTATCGTTATTTGCGTGATAACGTTTTCAGTTGCAACATTACTCACATGTAACTTGAATTGTGTTATTAACAAAATTTTTTGAGTTGTCATTTATGAATATATAATAATATTTTCCGTCATATTCTTAAATCAAATTTATGTGGTAAAGTAACCAGGACAATCATTTATGGACACCATGTATTACAACTCGTTATGTCCATCACTAATTAGGGGTGTGAATTATCAGACTTTCTTTCTCGTCTATCTGCTATGTGAGAAATAAAATTTTGTATATAGAATATAAACACACCCTTTCCCACCTTTAAGTAAATTTCAAAAATTACCTGGCTACATTTATATAATAGTATACAGCACTGCAACAACTCTATTTGACACCTGGTGCGAAACCCCATGTCAGTTTCCTAGCGATCGTAGATGCATGAGTAGTATATAGTATCAGTACAAAAACCCTTAACGGGTTAAAGTTTGTGACGCAGCACTTCACCTTTTGTCTGTAAGAATTTCAAATACGGGTCTTAAAATTAATGATATCAAATTTTGAGTGACGGTATGCTATAAATAAAAAAACTTATCTCCCCCCCCCCCTACTGCTATATTGATATTCAGTGGTGCAAATATTATTTTTTTTACATGAAAAAATATATATAAGTTTTTTGCTCATGCTTTTTCATTCACATCTCTGATAAATTCAAAATACGAATTTTAAAAGGAATTATATCAAAATTCTAGTGACGCCTTCATGTGACTTTAATGGGTTTGTTTTAAAATCCAAGTTAATTTATTTTTGGTTTGTCTCCTAATGTATATTTACACATGATAACAATACTTTTAATTTTCTAATACATCATTAAATATATCACTTGCAATGAGCCTGTATTATGCATTGAAATGTATTTATTTCAATAAATTGTTTTATCTTTTGTGACATGCTGTCGAAAATTGAAAGAAAAATTTATGTAAAGGTTTATTTTGCATCATACTATCCATTTGCATACATTTCACTTAGTTTGGATACTATGACGCAAAATAAACCTTTACGTAAATTTTTCTTTCAATTTTCGACAGCATGGCACAAAAGATAAATCAATTCATTGAAATATATACATTTCAATGCATAATACAGGCTCATTGCAAGTGATATATTTAATGATGTATTAGAAAATTAAAAGTATTGTTAGCATGTGTAAATATACATTAGGAGACAAACCAAAAATAAATTAAATTGGATTTTAAAACAAACCCATTAAAGTCACATGAAGGCGTCACTTGAATTTTGATATCATTTCTTTTAAAATTCGTATTTTGAATTTATCAGAGATGTGAATGAAAAAGCATGAGCAAAAAACTTATATATATTTTTTCATGTAAAAAAATAATATTTGCACCACTGAATATCAATATAGCAGTAGGGGGGGGAAAAAAGATAAGTTTTTTAATTAATAAATAAAACTAAAAAGAAAATGATGATTTAAAAAAAAATTATTAACATAGCGTCACTCAAATTTTATATCATTACTTTTAAGACCCATATTTAAAATTCTTAGAGCCAAAAGAAAGTGCTGCGTCACAACTTTTAACCCGTTAAGGGTTTTTGTACTGATATAATTACTTTTGTGCGGTTATTGATAAAAATTTCATTCAGTCGAAATTAAGCATAGGGTATAAATTTATAAGAATAAAACTTAGTGGTTTCGACCGCTAGCGGGCCTTCAATTTATCTTTTCACCAATTCAAAAAATGAATCCACCCTTTCCGGAAAAAAAAAGGGGGGGGGGGGGGGGTCATCAGATAAATTAACTGAATAAAATGGATAGCCTTTGTGCGTCTTTTTGGAATTATATATATATACATATAGGTTGTTTTTTTTTAAATCTAAGATGAATGTTGTGATTTTTAAATGTTTATATCCGAGTAATTCTTGAAATTATATTTTTAGCTCACAGGCTATCAAAGCCTGAGAGTTCATGTGCGCCGGTTCTGTATGTACGTATGTATGTAAGTATGTACGTAATGCGATAAATCTTGATAGAAATATCCGTTTTGCTTCACATTTTGGTTATATGTTTATAGTGATAATACTTCCCTAATTAGTTTTGGGGGTTCATTGGTTAATTATAAAAGAGGGAGCGGGGTACTAAGCCCCCCCCCCCTTTAATTTATATAAATGGGTTTTTCATGCAGAATTTCCCAATTTGCTTCAAATTTTGTATATAGATTCATTGTGGTAAGACGCTTCCCTGATTAGTTTTGGGGGTTCATTGGTTAAGTATAAAGGGGGGAAACGGCGGGCCAATCCCCCCCCCTCTTGATTTATTTTCGATCTCTTTATTTTTCGAGGGGTATTATTCTTTGAAATAAGAGTATAACATACAATTAGTGTGAATAGCCTGTGAGCTCAATGCCATCAGTTTAACTGGGCACTTTTCTTTCTTTTTTTTTTTTTTTTTGTATTTGTCTTTGTTAAATAAATGTTTGTTTCTTAAATAAAGATATATAATTTTTCTTGTGTAATCTTTATTTAAATATACACACATAGGCACAAAAGTTTTTTAATTTATCAAAATATCTTGGTCGTATGCAATAAATACATAGACAATCAAGTTATGTTTTGATTAAAAAAAAAAAAAAAAAAAAAACTATATTTCAAATAGGAAGTTATTGACAACAAGTCTTAAATGTAGAAAATGATTCATATTATACATGTGTGTTAATTTACAGAAAAAACTTGTTGTATTTGTATTTATATTACATTTAATATAAGAATAAAATTACAATAATCCAGCAATATATGAAACCCTATTTCTCTTTTCCAGGGTCCCCTTTCCTTCATTGTCACAAAAATTTGAGCATTTCCAATGTCTCAAAGTATAGATGGGAGTATGTAAAAAAAAAAATTAGATAAATATATTTATTATTAACCTATTCTATTAGTATAAAATATCAACTCTAACTGAAAATTACATGCTAAATTTGGGGACCGAGGGCCCAATTAGAGTGCAATCACACAATTGCTACAAGTTTCACATTTATTTTACATTTGCAGTAGGCATATATATTTTTTAAATCTAGCTACTGTTTTACGCTCTTTAAATAGTTTGAGTACAATAAAATTAATGCTAATAAAAATTTACCTTATTCCAATTACTTGCTTTGAATAGGAATTGATATTTTTGGCTCATTTTAAATAATACAGCTGGGAAACAGAATGTATATATATAATAATAATAATTTTTAGTTATTTACAGTTTGTAAAATTTATTATGAATATTTAACGAATTCTTAAACTGAAAGTCCTGGTTTTCATATTTTATTTATTAAAAAAAAATAAATAAAAGCATATAAAATCATTGCATCATTTGTTTTAATTAGAAAAAAAAAGTTATTCTATAAAATATTTACGAGAATTACGTGATAAATCCCGGATATCAAAGTACAATAAAATTTAAAAGAAAAAAAGATATATCTGAGTTCCAGGCTTGTTTTGAATAAGAATGAATATTTTTTGTTCCTTTTTAATAATACAGTGGGGAAAAAAATATACATATTATTTACAATTTGTAAAATTTAACATAAATATTTTACAAACTCTTAAAATAGTTCGTTTTCTGTTCTGTTAACTAAAAAACTCGTAAAAAACATAACAAAATTTCTTTTTAAATACAGCTCAAGAAAAAAAAAAAAAAAAGTTTTCGATTTGCTGAACTTCAATTACTGACAATAGATGGCGCTCCGGCCAAACACGGCGATTCTATTACCATGCGCGTAAGAAATGAGTAAAAAGTCTACGCAATAGGCTTAAGAAAATAGTCCCATTTTTAAACCAGATTATTTAAAAAACAAGAGTTTTCCTACGTTAACGCGAAACGACATTAGCTTAGTCTAAAACCGATTAATATAATATATTAATTTTATAAAAATCGCCCGAGCCACTTTCGAGATAAATTTTCAGAGGCCTTACATTTACCCAAATTTAGTTAAAAATGGACTTCCAGTTCTTAAAATCTACCGCACGTAGAAATGTATAAATTTCAGGATTGAATTAGACCATAGATATAAGACTAATGTGAAAAAATCAAAACGGTATGCCTCATATTTGCTGAGATATTAAATGTCGGCGTTTTGATTTCTCTTTGATGTCCTTCTAGTTCTAGCCGTATATATAGAGTGACGGAAATCTTCGGTTTTGGGCGTTCGGTTTTCGTTTTTTGCTGCGTCACTCGAGATACTGCCGTCTCTCATGATCGGAGCTGATTAAGCTTGTCATCGCCTATTCCAACTGATGGCGCCTGGTGCAAGGGCACCGTCGGCACTACCCTTGGTGCAGGCCTGTCTGTACATCCTCTGAACTTTTCATAAGTGAAAAATTAAGGCTGTTCTAAAATTCAAATTGGATGTTTTGACACATTTCTGAATTGACTTTTCCTCACAAACACATGAAATTGGTAGGTGCTTTTAATCAGAAACACATGAAATTGGTAGGTGCTTTTAATCAGAAACTTTGTAATCGAACTTGTTTTTTCCATTTTCCATAAAGGTAGAAGATTCTTTCAAAATACGTTGTCAAAGTTAGCATTTAAATTGAAATTCCCTACTCAAAAGCGCAGGAAAGAAAAAAAAAAAACTGTCGTCATGATACAGCAGTCAGTAATAATAACTCAAAATGAAATTCATTTATTAAAAAATGAAAAAAAAAAATCTTTTTAAATAGAGACACTTTTTAAAATTAAAATAGTGATATAAAAGCATTAAAAAATATTGCAAACCTTTCGGGTGAAAACTTCACCCCACTTCAGCACAATTTACACAATTACTAAAGATGTAAGAAATCAACTTCCCCATAAGAAATTTGCATCAAAACAACTGTTACAGTCAATTTTAAAATTAACATTTTAAAATAATACAATACTCAGATGGAATACCTTTTTCATTGCATTAGCAGCTGTTGCATTGAAGAGGGGTAAAGGTTTCACCCGAAACGTTTACAATTGTTTTTTAATGGTTTTATATGTCTATTTTAGTTTAAAAAGTATCTGCATTTACAGTGATCTTATTTCTTAATTTATATTAATCCGATGTAATGCTTGTACATTTTAATTAAAAAATAATGTAATTTAGCAAAAATCAAATATTTAAGATTGAATTTAAGCATTCTTTTAAGAAAATTCAAGATTATCATAATTTGAAGGATAACTTTTTAAAAGATCAAATTTATTAAAGAACTTTCCATATTGTAGTAATTGATCTATACAATTAAAGGACATGTTATGGAAAAACAGGTTATGTTACATTTTCTTTCTCTTTTTTTTTAAATATAAAAAAGTGTCATTATTCTAACTCCTTCAGGTTTGGCGTCCTACATGTCTTTTCATTCAGTATTATATTGTCTTAACAAATGTTTTTGGTATTATCTGCATACATATAGTGACAATAGTATATGTCTATACATTTATTATTATGAATTCATTTATGCGTCAGCATTTAGTCTTATTACATTTATGTTAAAATTTTCCACTTAAATCAAATGATTTTGTATTCAAAAGTTTGTTGTCTAAAAAAAAAAAAAAAAAAAAAATATATATGCTTGATACTAAATCCTATAGTTTTTTTTTTTGTCTAAATAGCAAATCGTGTCTGTTTTCAGTTAGTTGATCTTCAATTTTGTTAAATAACTGAAAAGAAAGAAAAGAAAAAGAAACAAAAGAAAAATATATTTAGAATGTCGTTTTATTAAGTTTTTCATGCCAAGTGAAAATAGATTTATTTTTTAATTTGTGTTAGGTCTGAAACTTTTTTAAATCATCAATAAGTTGACTATTTTAAGAATATTTAAAAAGTAATAATTTAATATCCGATATATATATAAAAAATGTTATATATATTTCAAAATATCGGATATTTTTAATATTTTTGAAAATATATTTACAAACCTTGTTTTTTTACTGAATTTATTACACAGACAAGCTTATATATTACATTTTTTTTAATACTGAATACTAACTATACACACACACACATATATATATATGAGTGTGCATGTGTATGTAATATATATGAGGGAAATGTTTTTGTCTAAGTAAGAAGTTTCAAGTTAAAAATCCCCCCCCCCCCCCCCAGTTCAGAAAGTTGGCTATAAAATAAAATCCAACACTTTGTTTTTTTTTTTAATTGTAAACTAAAAAAAAATAAGAGAGACAATAAAAAAGAATACCCAGAAAAAAAAAGTTTAAAATATTAATTTTCTGCGAAGATTGTTTTACAGATAAGAATGCATTCCACGACAATAAGTTTAACATTAGTAAAGTGAATTTGAGATCTTACTGACCAATACCCTCAAAAAATGTAATAATAAGCTATACTGTAATGTTTTTAATGGTAAGTCATACTTTGAAGAGAAAATTAGCCGAAGAAATTAACTTTAAAATCCCATCAAGTATTTTAGAATTCAATATTAATTGGCAGAAATTACTCACATTAATCACAATATTTTTATTACACCTAACTAATTCAAGACTTGTTTCAATACCAAAATATTTAAAGGTATTTTGACATCAGTATGATACGTTCATAAAATTACACAAAGTACTTTGTTCCCTATTTTTTTCTATTAATATTCCTTTCCTTATTTATTTAATTTTTTTTCTTTAAAAAGTGAGTGAGATAAGCAAAACTAACTTTAGATTTTATGATGGTCTTGCAATAAGATCTACTAAGAATAATCCTTCTTTCTTTTTTGTCTTTTCTCATGTCACAGAAAATGCAAATCTGAAGAAAAAATAACAAAATAATTATTTTCTTGAAAAGTAATGAGACAGAAAATACACATTATAAATTTAAAAACATGTTCCGTTGACTTTAATAAAAAATCTCTGAAGAGACTTGTAGTTTGGGGAAAATATTGCAAGATTAACTTAAATCTATTTCACATGTTGTTCATATTAGTGTGGATTTTAAATATTCTGAAAATTATATAAAAGAAAAGAAATGCAATAACAAAGCATTGTTTTAACACAATTATCATATAGAGAGCAATTGAGATTTAAAAAGTCTAAGAGGGGTTTGGGGTTTCTAGAAATATGGTGTCAAAACGGGTATACATCAACTGCACTCGCAAATGGGAGGAAATCACCAACTGCACATAAAGCTTCGAACCTCACCTGTGCGAACTGAACTTAAGGGGTTGGGGTAAGCAAATTCATAAAGCAATAAATGATTTTATTAAATGTTGCTTTTAAGAATGCTATACACATAAAATTTTATAGTAAGTCTGTATAGTAATGCACTTTAGTGATGTACATCAATTTCAATATGTTTGAAATAGTGAAACATTATTAAAATAAACTGCAAACTATTTTTCTCCGTAGACCGTAATGTAACGGAATTCTTTTGAGTGTACCCGTAACGGAACCTTAAGTACTATGCATACCATATTCCACAGTAAGCCTCTTGTAGTGCACCTCAGTGATATATATCAGTTTTAATATGTTTAAAATTGTGTAATATCATTATAATAAACGGCAAATTATTTTTCCTCATAGACCGTAATGTAACGCAATTCTTTTGAGTGTCCTTGTAAAAAAAACTGTAAGTGCTACACACTTCATTTTCAATACCGAACATGCCATAGTAAACCTCAATAACATATATCAATTGCATGAAAATCTGAATATATGTACGCGAGTATAGAGCACGGACAGACAGACAGACGGCAGATAGACAGACAAACCGAATTTATAATAACTTTTCAACTTTGTTGAAAAGTGTTAAAAAAAAAATTAAAAAGACAATTTTCATAGTAATTCTTCATTTTACCTTGCTATTGTGATCTTTTTAAAATCTTTTTTTACAGCTCAGCTTTTCCTCATTGATAATTTTTGGAATAATAGATATACATAATTTAATGATTTTTTAAGAACTTTTTATTAATTATAAATTCTATTATCTGGTATATCCTCGTCCCTCACCCCCACTTATATTACGGTCCTCAACATAATGTGTATCATAAAAACTTCTGCCAACAACACATAAATGAACTCTTCTTAGCAAACAAAAGTCGAGTTATGTAATTATTTTTTAAATCTATTTAGATAATTATAATTCAAAATTTCATTTCTCATGTTTACAAAATTAATAAATCGTGTTTTAGATACGTTAACCAGAAATGCACTTTTTTGTTTACAAGATCATTTTTAACACTTTCCAAGAAAGTTGAAAAGTGTGTATGATTTCGGTTTGCCTGTCTGTCAATAATTTTTCAACTGTGTTGGAATGCATTAAACATTGAGAGAGAAATTGCACGAAAACAATATATTATAATAGCAATTCGATTTTCTGTATCGATCAAAAGTGTCAGTATTCTAACCCTTTCGGGTCTGGTGACCTTATTAATAGTACATGTCTTTTCATTCAGCATTATTATGTCTTACCAAATATTTTTGCTATTATCTGCATATAGTATCTGCAATAGTACATGTGTATAATATTTATTATTAGGACTTCATTTATGATTCAGCATTTAGTAATAGTAAATGAAATAAAAAAATGCTTAATTATCTTTGCACTGGAAATCATTTTAATCATGATAAAAACCGATAATGAAAATATTGGCATATTTTTACAGTTTAAGCTGCCTTGAATCTTTTTTTTTTTTTTTTTGCTATTTTCACAATGATTCCATGTGTACGTCTCCCCGCCGGTGGCAGAAAAGTTCTGCTCTCAAAGCTGGTAGACGGAAGGTGCTGGGTTCGAACCCAATCGCGCACGTCGGTTTAATCGTTTTACAATGGTTTGGAGTTTTCCGTGTTTTTCTGCGAACCTTGGATAACCTTATGTAAATACGGATTAAGTTCCCTTAAAATGATCCCCCCCCCCCCCCACGAAATGCACTCCCTCCTCGAGCCCTCCCTTGTGTAGATAAGCGGCCATTATAAACAACACCAACACCATATGTATGTGTGGATGATTGCGTGTATATTAGAGATGAGACGGACTGGGGCTCAAATTTTATACCAGCCTTCGGGCCCGGGTGGGCTTCGGCTCATTCGTTCTGAAACTGACAATTTTATTTATTCTCATATAGAAATTTTTTTTTTCTTATCACCCTAAAAAATTACATATTCCATTTCAAGTCATTTTAATGTTATTTTGATCAGAATGAATAGAAGAGGAAACATAAATCTTATTTTTCTTTTATAGTACTATTAGAACGCCTCAAAACTAATGAGGGAAACTCCTTATCAGAAAGAACCTTACTTACTTGTATCAGACATTAATTATTCTAAGTAATTCCAAGTCATTGGCAAATCCTGCTTACACAATTTCGATACTATTGAAACGCGCTCTAATGTTTTACCTGTTGGAGATACGCAGATAATGCAACTTGTGTAAGTCTTCAAAAAAAGGTAAGAAGTAAGATTATATCAATGAAATAGCCCTGCATTCATTTTTTAAGTGAACAACTTTTTACGCTTTTTTAAATAAATAAATAAATATAATATATATATACATAAATTTGCTTACTCTGAAGATTAGCAATGTGCGGAAAGCTTGTTCCAAATCATCCTGAAAGGGAAAAAAAAAATCAAATTCAGCAAATATTTAAGATAGAATTTGAACATTGTAGTAAGAAAAATAAAGATCATCCTATTTTTGAAGAATAACTTTTTTAAAGAGCAAAGTTAATGAACTTTCCATACATTAGAAATTGATCTCTATAATTAAAAAAACATGTTATTACGCACAGGTTATGAAAAAACATGTTAGGTTACATTTTCTCAAAAATTGTTTTTTTTTTTATAAATGAAGGTGTTATGACGTATTCTATCATATGTTCAAACTAAAATACTAAGATTATAAGATTCTAATTGTTGTTGAAGATGTGAGACACTATTTATTTACTATTTACTATTTGAATAATTTAAGTAATAGTACATTTTAATATTTGAAAAGTAAATGTAAACAGTTTTGTATCACCAGTTACCTAATTAAATATATGCTTTCCAAAAGGAAAAAAAAATAATAAAATTTACAACAAAAAGCTTCAATTTTCAGGAAATTGAACTTTTGTCACACATTTTCTAACACTAAGCTTTTCAATTAAGATGCTACAATCAAAGTTTTATAGTATATACTACTGATCCATCTTTCCATTTAGAGGGGGGGGGGGGTATGTCTCTTTTTTGGGGGTGGGGGGGATCACATCTCTTTATTAGCAATCTTTATACCTTAGATCCGAATTGGCTATTTTCTGGCATAAACCTGAATTCATTTTCATTCGTAAATTCATGAATTTTGCAGGTATATCCGTAAATAAATAAATATTTTCAGGATTTATTCAGTTACTAAGAAATCAGAGTTTTCTCTTTTCTTATAAATGCAAATAATCTTCCTAGGCCGATTTTAATTGCTCGACAGTCTTGGAAAATCGCCTTGTTTAATCAATTGAATATAATTCAAACTGTACTTCAAATACAGGAAAATGAAAAACGTCGTTCGATTCTTTGGTGCTTAAAACAATAATCTTTGTAATTTTCATGCATTTCTGCATGAAAATAACTCTGTGACTTATCAGTAAGATTAGCATTTTTAAGCGCGAAAGAAAACAAAGAAAAAATGAAAACGCCTTTAATATATAATATTAAAAAATCTATTGCTCTATCGAAATAGTCTTCCTTTAGAGAAGGGTCCCCCATGGCATTTTTACAAAAAGTTACATTGTTTCAAAAAGTTTTTTTTAATAACACAAACAACTTAACAGAATTAATAACCCCCTATGACCCTCATGACATTCCTCTTGAATCCACGTTTGATTTAATACCACATAAAAATAACTTACTGTTATGTTTTAATAAAATTTCTGGTTTTAATTGATTTAAAATAATACGAAGGTTGGCTATTTGTTTGCGTACGTCCGAATGTATGTTTGAATTTCAAGAAACAGGGTGTCCATAAATGTTCAGGTTTCCTTACCTCATAACTTTGGCCGAAGCGCCGCGGGGAGACAAACCTGCTGGCGCCCGAAAGGTTTGTCAGGACCTGGGTTCGGTGGTCGCCTACGCGCCGAGTGCCTCCCATGGCGGCTGGCGGCGCAGCTTACCTTTACCTTATAACTTTTTATGTAAGAATATGACGAAAAATATTATTACACATTCGTAAATGACAACTCAAAAAGTTTTTTTTTAATAACACAAAAAACTTAAGAAAATTAATCTAGTAAAATCAACCCCCCCCCCCCCCCGTTCCAAATTCCCGAACACTCCTCATAAACATTATCTTATCCAGAATAGCCGTTATCAGAGGCACAGTATTCTTTCTGTGCCTCTGGCGATTATATTTTTTTTGTACCACAACTTATAAACACAAAATATATAATTATCTTCAAGGTATATTTTTGCAACACGTGCGAAAAAATTGCAGAAAATTTGTCACAAAAATTGTTTAAAAAGAATGGTACCAATAAATTATAAAAATATTCACCATGCGTACTCCTCATGTATTAAAATATATTGTGTGTGACGGAGAACGGCAGCTTTGATTTATCACAGCTGAAAGCGATAAATTGCATTCAATGGGAAATTGAGTCTTTTTTTATGCTGTATGCATAAAATAAGTCGTCTGTACTGTAATAGGAAAAAAAACATTAAATTTTCAACGCCATCACCCAAATTATTCAAAAGATCCGCATATATAAATTAACAGAACCCTACAAACAGAGATAAAAGCGCTTAAAAATATTTTAAAATCCAAATTCGCTACTCTCTGACACATTTATAAAATTATTTTATGTTTACAATTGCAAGAGATTGGCTGGTTAGGAAGGGAATAAAATTTTAGGAAGGGAATAAATTTAATTGAAAAATTAATAATTCCAAGTTTTTTTATTGCTTCAAGCATTTTAAAATCTTTTTTTTTTTTTTTTTTTTTTTTTTTTCTTAAATTTGTTCACATATTACGTCGGAAACCTGCAGCCGTGTTGACCTATATCAAAATATCCAAGCTCGATGGCCAGAATCCTAAATTTCTGTAGAAAAAAAATAATAACAAATTCTAAATATAAGATTTAGTTTCTTCTTGTAAAAGAAGGTTGTATCTAACGGCTATTGGCTCAATTTTTTAAACTTTTTTTTTAAAAAGGAAAAATGCACTATTTTTAATTTTTTTTTTCATTTTTCGTCTAAAATTTTGTCATAGTGGGAAAAAAAAAAAGTAAATAAATAAAGAAATAAAATTTTCAAAAAACGGCTCGACGACCCTTCGACAATTTAATTAAATGTGTAGATGAGCACAAATTTTATTCAAAAATGTTAAAAGTTGTTCAAGTTATCATGCTGTCCATGTGGAAAAATTGTAGTTTCCAGAAAATCGCGTTTAAAATTCGCGCGCCCACATTTTTGTTTATATCTTTCTTAAAAATTGAAGTATCAATTTAAATCTTTTTGCATATAATTTTACACACTTACAGATTTAACTTCAGTCAAAAAAAAAAAAAAAAAAAAAATTTTTTTGAAAGTTGAGAACGTATGTAACCCCCCTTAAGGATTCATCTTGGGAGGTGTAATGGGTTACTAACAATAATAATAAACAGTGGTTAATATGACTGGTAGGCTTATTATCTATAATTGATTATAAATAAATATTTACCCTTAGATTGCCGGCTCGCTGTTTGCTGCCAGCTCCTGAAAGTAAAAATATAATAATCTCTCAAATTCGTTAGGAAATCATATCGAATAACAAGAAAATTCTACTGATTGAATTTTACTTTTAATTTTAGGGGCAAAACTGCTGAAATTTTATTCTGTACTCAAAAAATTTTATTTTATGGAGAGAAGGGAAAAAGAAAAGAAAAACAACCACAACAACAACAAAAAACAAAGTTTGAACACTAAAAGGTATCGCAAAAAATTCCATAAAAAAACTAATTAAAAACTTATATACATTTGAAAATAAAATAGAAATAAAAAGATATACGTATATCAATCAAAAGGGACCAAAATTATTTGAAAAAAAAAAAATTCAACAAACATTAATATTTTCTTTTTTTTGGCAACAATAAATGCTTTTGCATATTTAATTTGCAATTAGATGCAAAATACATTTTCTGGATGAAATTTTTCAATTCATCGTGCGAATTCAAAAATTTCCATGCGCACTTATTACAAAGAAAAACGAAATTTCTGTTTGAGAAAACAACCTAAAACCATCATCTCTCGAAAATTCTACCAATGATTTGGCTTATAATATTTTATAAAGATAACAAATGTAATAACTTTTGAACGGTCAATTTTGAAATTAGAAGTGTTCCGAAATTATTTTTCCCCGTAATAAACAATGCGAATCTTCGATACCTCCATGAACAGATTTTTGCATATAAGTGCAGATTTAAATTTAAATATTAGCAACCAAGCTGTTAAGTAAGTTTTCCAGGGGCGATTTTCCAAATAGGATTAGTCAGGCCTTGAGAAAGAATTGCCAGTAGATGTTAACCAGCTACAGAGAAGAGCTAATCAGTTCGTATTGATGCGAACGATATAGCATATTAACCTCTCACAGTTTCGTTTTCTAGCTCATAGGCTAACGTGTACGCGCTTCCTTGATTAGTTTTGGGGGTTCATTGGTTAAGTATGAAGGGGGAACGGGGGCTAATCCCCCTTAATTTAAATAAATCGGTTTTTCATGTACAATTATCCGATTTGCTTCAAATTTTGTATACAGGTTCATTGCGTTAAGGCGCTTCCCTGATTAGTTTTAAGGGTTCATTGGTTAAGTATAAAGGGAAGGAATAGGGCTAACCCTCCCTTAATTTACTGTCGATTTCTCTATTTTTTCGAGGGAATTATTCTTTGAAATAAGAGTATAATATACAATTAGTGTGAATAGCACGTGAGCTCAGCCATCAGTTTAACTGGGTACTTTTCTTTTTATTTCATACAATAAACTAAAAATAGAGACAAAACACCACTTTTTACGTAGTAAAACATTTGCTTTATATAAAAGAAAAATGCCTGCCATTTATTAAAGCGAAAATTACAGTCAAAAATTAGTATTAGTGGTATCAAAGCTTTCAGGAGCAAAACAAGAAAATTCTTCTTTAGCGGCGTTCTGGAAAACTGTTCAGTAGTTAATACAGCAGGTTTAAACTATGTTGCTTTACTTTGGCTTTGGCACACAGCATGAAATCACTCTGCATACAGCCAACTGCATACTCTTATAATCCGTTATCTTTTGTTAGATTACGTTACTTATTCAATTTATCGCGGGCAAAAACTTTATTTATACCAGAAAAAATATATTAAAAAGGTATATATACAATTTGCTATTATTCGTTTAATTTTGGAATTTTTAAATTCATTTTTAAGAAATAAACTTAGGGGAAAAAACATGAAAGTATACTTACTTCGTACACCCTCAGCTTTGTAGCATCCTTTTCTAACATTCTCTGCAAAAGAAGCACAATTTTTTAAAAAACAATACACGTACTCGTACATCAAGTTAAATAATTCCGATTTTTGCATGCGTCAGAGCTGCCACTGACGACTGTTTTTTATTTATTTTTTTAAATTATTTTTTTTGCATGCCACTAAACAAAAATGATCTACCTGGAAGATTAGCAGATATCTAACATAACGATTTTTGTTAAAAATATTTTTAGACAAAATACCATCTAAAAAAAAAAAAAAAAAATTAAATCAAAAAACGGTTTGATGACCCTTTGACCATTTAATTAAGTGTAGATGAGCGCAAATTTTATTCAAAAATGTTAAAAGTTGTTCAAGTTATCATGCTGCCCATGTGAAAAAAATGTAGTTTCCAGAAAATCGCGTTTAAAAGTTCGCGCGCTCACATTTTTGTTTATATCTTTCTTAAAATTTGAGATATCAATTTAAATCTTTTTGCATATAATTTTACCCACTCTAAATATTTAACTTCTGTCAAAAAAAAAAAAAAAAATAAATAATAATAATTTTTTTTTTGTTTAAACTTGATTTTTTTAAAGTTGAGAACGTATGTAACCCCCCTTAAGGATACATCTTGGGAGGCGTAATAGGTTACTAACAATAATAATAAACAGTGGTTAATAGGACTGTTAGGTTTATTATCGATAATTGATTATAAATACATATTTACCATTATTGTTCCGGCTCGCTTCTTGGCAGGTAGTTCCTGGAAGTAAAAAAAAAATATATATTTTAAAATCTAATGTTAATCCTATGGGGGGAAATAATTAACGATATCTCGTTCAGATTTCAATATTTTTTTAAATGATTTTTTTTTTTTTTTTTTTTTTTTTTTTTTTTTGCATTGGATAGCTGAAGTCAATCTCTATGCACGCTCCTTTGTACTTTTTCTATTTTTTTTTTTTTTTTTTTTTTTTTTTTTTATTTATTGAGGCTACTTTCACTTTCGAAACCGGTTCCGAAAGTGAAAGTATCTTAATAAAAAAAACTTGTGATCAAAAGCGAAAAAGTACAAAGAGCGTGCATAGAGATTGACCTCACCCATCCAATAATAATAATAAAAAACACATTTAAAATATTGAAATGCGAACGAGATATCGTTAATTATTTCCCCCATAGGATTAACATTAGCAAGCGGGTGTTTTCGGCTGAGTGAAGCGGCCCTTTAAGTACGGAACTCCATAAATGTAAACTTGTGACGTTTTCGAAAGTTTAGTGTCCCGGACATCTTAAGTCTCAAAAAATTTATTCCAATTAAAAAAATTTGAAACCTTTTTATTTTGGATGCACTGTTGACAACCTCCCCCTACTTCCACCGAAAGAAAAATCATGCGTCACGCATAGATTATGACAGACACTTTCCAGCACTTCCCGAATACTTGTGACGAAACTTCAGTATTTAAATAAGGTAGAAGGCGACATCTAAATAAACAATTGACAAATAACGCAGTTGAACACTCAATTTCAGGAATTAGCGCCCACGGTCGATAAGATATTCAAATTCTTTTGAACAGTACTGTATATTTTCTATAAATTTGTATATTCTCCGCATGGTTTGCTAAAATTTATTTTCAGAATTTACTGCCTATATAGGGTAACTTAAAATATTTTATACAGCCCGGCATATGATCTACAAAGTTTTATATAGGGGAAGATCGAGTAGACCCGGACACTTGGATAAGATGCAAATAAAAAACAAATGAATGATATTTCTGTCTTTATTTTATACTTAAAATAAAATTACAAACTTCTTTAATTATTTTAATTAAACATTGCTAATAATATCGAATTACTTAACGAAATATACTGAAAATAGTTTGGCCTTTTTTTTTTTTTTTTGGCGTCACAAGAAACGGCGGGACTTATTAATCAATGGTGTCCCAACCGTTTTTAGGCCTTACAAACATCACAATTATAATAAAAATCCGATGCATCTATATAAACACAACCTTAATGTCTAATAACGATCATCTAAAATAAGATCTAATTAATCTTTCTTAATAACCTGCAATAAAGTTTGACAGGAGCAACGAAAATTTATTGACGGAAACAAAACACTCATTCACGACTAACTTACTCGGCGCTCACGTCGCAATTAAAGTGTATTTGTTTCGACTCTAGAAGGTATTCACTTACAATAACTCTTTATTTACGCAACACTTTGAATTTTTTAGAAATTGAAATGTCCGCGGTTACCCGACTTTCCCCTACACCATATATTAAGCTAATATTTATTCCAAATAAGAAACGCATAACACAACTGAAATTATTCTTTCAGGCATTTCCATCTACAGACGATAATATATTCAGATTTTAACGTAGCCTTGTATATGAATTTATTTATATAAAAAACATATTGTTATATATTATTAACTAAATATAGTTTAGCTGAAAAATGTATAATACAATTTAAAAACACCCCTACGCAATTCCACACCCATAGACTAATGCTGACGAAATTTTTCCGCATCCCTGTATAATGCTCTAACATTTGGTTAAGCTTTAAAACTCATACCACATCTGAAAACGCACTTCCAGCGATTATCGCTAATAGATAGTGCAGTAACGAAATTATTTGTGTGTCCCTGTAATTGAATATATAAATTCTATGCTCTACCTATTTTACAACAAGCAATCTCGCAGTGAACCTCAGCAATATACATCAATCGACCATACTGTAACGGAATTTTTTGTGTGCCCCTGTAAATAAACTACAAGTGCTACACATTCCATTATCAATAAGAAATGTCCTATGGTAAACCTCAATATTATGTACTAAGCTCATGGTAATCGAAATATAATTACGCGATTTAGAGCACGGCCAGACAGACTTTTAAACTATGTTGGAAAGCATTATAACAAATTATAACACCTTGTAATAATATACTTATCTTAATTGCTAAAAAGACGTATAATAAAAACTTTATAAACAGTAAAATAAGTTTTAGTAGACGGCAGACATGTTTCGACTACATCGGAGCCATTATCAAAACGAATAAGAATATTCTACGATGCAGCATCATTTAACTAACCAAAATTGTGGCTCGAGTTATTCCATGGTTACAAATATGTAAATGAAAATCAAAGTAAAAATATCGTGCGTAATTTGAAAAAGTGCGTGAAAAATTAAATGAGGGCGTTTCAAATAATAACTTCATAGACCGTGCAATTGTGGAATATTCTCATTTGTTTTGATAACGGCTCCGAAGGAGTCGAAACATGTCGACGGTCTAATAAAATTTATTTTGCTGTTTATAAAGTTTTTATTTTACGTCTTTCAGCCATTAAGAGAAGTATGTTGGAAAGCGTTAAAAGTTGGAAGAGAAAGCGAACAAAATATAATAGCAATTCGATTTGCTGTATCGATCATTGGCATTTTAAATCTCAAAAAGTGTCAACATTTGCGATAGCTCAAATGCACTGATTTAAAGTATAAAACAGTTATAACTTGTTTAGGAAAATAAAAGAGCATGAGCCCTTATTTTCAGGCTAAAAAACACATGTTTAATTATATTTAATTTAATACTTACCGCGTATTCTCCATTCAGTCCTTCGCGACAACACTGCAAAAGAAAAATAATTGTTAATTATATTATAGATTATACGAATCAATAATACATGTATGCTTACATTCTGATTTACATAAAAATAAAGAAAAAAAGTTCTTCAGAGATTTAAATTTTCTTTAAAAAAATTTCATATAAAGATGAAACTTAACAAGGTAATCTAGTAAAAACAATCCCTTATCCTTTTCCCAAATACCCGAACACGCCTACTTAAATATTATCTTATCCATAGTATTCGTTTTCAGCAACGCATAGTATTTCTTCAGTGCCTCATATTATATTTTATTCGTCTACTACTTTTAAACAATCTTCGTAAGTATATTTCTGCAACACGTGCGAAAAAATTGTAAAAAATCTGTAAAAAATCGTAAAAATAGTTTAAAAAAGAATGGTTCGTTTTGAAAATCGAAATTTTTTTTGTGACGGATTTACACGTTTCAGACACTGGAGATTCCGAAAAATATATTTTTAGAAAAAAAATTTGCCGTCCGTCTGTCTGTGTGTGTGCCTGTAAACGCTCTATCTCCCGAACAAATTGAGATAGAGACTTGAGGTTTGGTATGTACTTAGTATGCAATAATGCGAAGAAGTTTATTGAATTTCAATAATCTCGATTATCCGGAACTATTTTTTTTGGACTCTCGAAATATTCGTTCTGATAAAAGGTACATAAAAATTTTCGAAATTGTTTATTTTAAGAAGTAAATATAAAAGACAATAACAAAACATAAATTTTGCATAAAGAATGAAGTCGATCGGGTATTTAGTAGCCGAGATATTTATAATCATATTTTTCACACTCTTCGATTTCTTATGACCTTGTATTTCATTCGAATTTCAATTCAAAGTTATATTTTAATTGGAAATGATACGTTTAATCCGACGCAGTAAACTCTTAGTTATTAAGATTATCATTTTTGAAGTTATAAGGATGTTTCTTTTACGCAATTCAGTAATAGACCATTTAAAGTTTATGACGTCATGAAGTCACGATTTTTTTCGAATTGCAATGCATTTTATAAATAGTTTACATGTTTTATTTTCAAATTCTATATTATGCATATCTATGATAGGTAAGTATTACGGTGGCCCCTAAAGACTAGTTTTTAGTCGCATAAACAATCCGCCGTACTGAAACAGGAAAAAAAAATTAAATTTTCAACGTCAACACCCAAATTTGCCAAACAAATCAACACCTAAAATTAGTCGAAAAATTTACATGTTTAAATTAACAAAACCCTACAAACAGAGATAAATGCATTTTAAAAAATGCTCAAATCCAAACTGGCTACTTTCAGACACATTTCTATATTTGCAAATGCATGAGATTGCCAGGTTCTCTTATTCAGAAACTATGTAATCGAATAGTGTTTTCCAAATTTTCGGCATACACAGAGGACCTGTCAGAAAATGCAGTCAAAATCGACGTTTTGAATCAAATTTCACGACGCGACGGCAGCGCCCGAAAAGCAAAAAACTGCCGTCATGACACAAAAAAATGCTTATAACTCAATATGCAATTCATTTATCGAAAAAATAAGAATACTGTTCGATTGCAAACCACTTCTATAATCATGTGTCATGCGTTTACTTTGAAAATTGAGTCGGAAAGCGGCTCAAAAAGTTTCTCGTAATTAAGCGGGATTTTTTTTTTTTTTTCCTTGAGAACTGCCTGAAGGATTATATTCAATGGGTTTAAGGTTTAACAATCGACAGTATACTATGGATAAAGTAGGGGTTAAGCAATTAATGTTTTTGAAAACAGATCATCATTCTGAAATTGTTATTAAATAGAGGTAACTATATGTTAGCAGCTGAAAACGACATGGTGTATTGACACATACACTGATGACAGCATTAGCTACTAACCCTCCTGTCTGGTGAGTATATTATTTCCAAGCAGAAATTCTGAGATTAAATAAGACGAAGCTTACTATTAGGAAATAGTGGTACTAAAAATACGGTACGGCTAGTAGCTATAGCTGATGGGTGAAGAGGTATCCTCTATTAGACCTACAAAATTTTTAAGTTGGTGTAAAGTTTAAAAACTTTAAAAGGGCTATTGGATCTCTCGTTTGATCTGCGGTTTTAAAGCTGCCAGTAAATTGTTTTGCTTCGGAAAGTATAATCATAGACAGGGCCGAAACTAAGCTTTTTTTTTTTCCCCACTTGACAAACATGGATTTTGGCGCCCCCCCCCCCCTCCCTTCTCCGCAAAGTAAATTTACAAGAATAATTTTAATAAGTTTCTAATAGTCGACTTATTTTAAAATTAAAAATATGTAATTATAAAATACGTAATATGTAATCAGCTTTGTCAAATATTTATTCAGTAAGACTTGTGAAACCGGAATCGAAAGGAACAAGAAAACATTCCGGTTTATTCAGGTTTTCATCTTAGCAAATAGAATTGATGATATTCTGTCTATAGGGACCATATAATTTTTTCGTTATAGGATTCCGTTATAGACAGATTTTATTTTCACAGATTTTACTGTAGTAATAGTATTACCTAACAATTGAGCAGGCGTTTAAAATCATAGTGATATGATTCACAATGTCTTAAGAACTAAAAAACCAGGATTTTCGGTAGGTATAGCAATGAATTTTTTTGAAACGGTAAAATATTTTTGTGTGCTATGCACAGCCAGTTTCATAGAACTATCACTTATACTGTTATTCCTATATATGGAGTAATATGTTTAGATACTTTCCTGAACCTAACACTAATTTTCTAAATTATAATAAGTGACATAGAACGAAAACAAGCAATAGATAAGAATTTTATTTAAATAAGTATTTCATTTTGTGAATTTTCCACCCCTTTGTGTTTAGTGTTCCGGACACTCTCAGTTTTCCTTTTAGATTTTAAGCTGCAAAAAATTGCCCATAAGGATCAGGTTCCATAAGTCGTGTTTTTGGCCCATGAAATAAGAACTCGATTAACTCGCCCTAAACTCGATTCTGTTATACTGACTTAATTATTTCACTTTTTAATATTAGAAGGTTTATCCTGTACGATTTCAACAATAGTTTTTGCATTTTGTTCGGATTTATATGATTTACACAAGCTCAAAGATCGTATTATTCGTAGTTTTTGATGAAAAATACGCAATTTCTCCTAATTTTACCTTAATTATTTATATGAGCGCAATCGTGCAACACTTTCTTCTTTACATACATTATAAAATACACCAAAATGTGCAATTTATGTAAAAATAAAAGTGTTGCAAAGCTGCTCTCATAGTAAAATATTAAAAAATATATTACAAATTGAGGTAAAATTAGGCGAAATAGCGTATTTTTCATCAAAAACTGCGAATAATACGTATGTAAGTTATATAAATCCGAACAAAATGCAAAAAAATATTGTTGAAATCGTACAGGATAAACTTTCTAATATTAAAAAGTGAAATAATTAAGTCAGTATAACAAAATCGAATTTTAGTCTTATTTCATGGGCCAAACACACGACTTCTGGTAAATAAAATCATATGATTCAATAGATTTAGCAATAGAAAAAAAAAAAAAAAAGTAAGACCAATTCAAGACTTTTTTGAAGCACAATTAAGGGGTTTAATACGTTCTCGGTGGCGAAAAATTGACATATTTTCGATTTATTTATTTATTTAGGAAGGGAGAAAAATTAATTGAAAAACTAATAATTCCACCTTTATTTTTATTGCTTCAAGTATTTAAAATTTTTTTTTTTTTTTGTTAAATTTGGTTACATATTGCGTCGGAAACCTGCAGCCGTCTTGACCTGTTACCAAAATACCCGGTCTCGATGAGCAGCATCCTAATTTCTTGTAGAAATAACAACAACAAACAAAAAATATTAAAATCTCAGTTTCTTCTTGAAAGAGAAGGTTGTAGCTAAAAACCACAGACTCCTTTTTTTTTTTTTTTTTTTTTTTTTTGAAAAAAAAAAGGAAATTGCGATAATTTGAAAAAAATATTTCCTTTTAGGTCTAAAATTTTGACCTTTAAACTTACTAGAAAAGAAAAAAAAAACAAAGGCTCGATGGCCCTTAGACATTTTAATTATGGTAGATGAGTGCTAATTTTATCCAAAAATGTTAAAAATTGATCAAGTTATCATGCTCCCCATGTTGAAAAAATGTAGTTTCCAGAAAATCGCGCTTATAAAGTTTTAACGATGTGCGCGCGCTCACATTTTTGCTCATATCTTTCTTAATAATTGAGATTTAAATCTTTTTGCATATAATTCTACACACGGTAAAGATTTAAGTTCCGTCCAAAAAAAAAAAAAAAAATCGATTTTTTTAAAGTTAAAAAGGTATGTAACCCCCCCCCCCCCCCACCTTAAGGATACATCTTTGGAGGCGCAATCGGTTACTAACAATAATAATAAACAGTGGTTAATATGACTGTTAGGTTTATTATCTATAATTCATTATAAATAAATATTTACCTTAGATTGCCGGCTCGCCGTTTCGCTGCCAGCTCCTGAAAGTGAAAAAATAATAATCTCTCAAATTTGTTAGGAAATCACATCGAATAACAAGGAAATTCTACTGATTCAAATTTACTTTTAATTTTAGGTGCAAAACTGCTGAAATTTTATTCTGTACTCAAAAAAGGTTATTTTAGGGAGAGATGGGAAAAAGAAAAGAAACACAACAACAACAAAAGCAAAGTTTGAACACTATAGGTATTGCAAGAAATTCCATATGAAAAAAAAAAAAAAAAATTAATTAAAAACTCATATATATTTGAAAAAAATAGAAATAAAAAGATGTACATATATCAATAAAAAAGGACCAAAATTATTTTTTAAAAAAACAATAAACATTAAGATTTTCTTTTTTTGGCATCAATTAATGCTTTTGCATATTTAATTTGCAATTGGATGCAAAATATATTTTATGGATGAAATTTTCAATTTATCCTGCGATTTCAAAAAATTCCATGCACACTTATTACAAACTGAAAGGAAATTTCTGTTTGAGAAAACAATTTAAAACCACCATCTCTCGAAAATTCTACCAATGAATTGTCTTATAATATTTTATAAAGATAATGAATGTAATAACTTTTGAACGGTGAATTTTGAAATTAGAAGTGTTCCAAAATTATTTTCCCCGCAATAAACAATGCGAATCTTCGATACCTCCATGAACAGATTTTTGCATATAAATGCAGATTGAAACTTAAATACTAGCAACCCAGCTATTAAGTAAGTTTTCCAGGGGCGATTTTCCAAATAGGATTAGTCACGCCTTGAGAAAGAATTGCCAGTAGATGTTAACAGGTTATGGAGAAGAGCTAATCACTTCCTATTGTTGAAAACGATACAGCATATTAACCCCTTAACAGTTTCGTTTTCTAGCTCATAGGCTATCAAATCCTGAGAGTTTATGTGCCCGCACGTTCTGTATGTACGTAACGCGATAACTCTTGATAGAAATATCCGATTTGCTTCAAACTTTGTATATAGGTTCATTGTGATAAGGCGCTTCCCTGATTAGTTTTGGGGGTTCATTGGATAAGTATAAAGGGACGGAACGGGACTAATCCTCCCCTTCATTTATTGTCGATTTCTTTATTTTTCGAGGGGCATTATTCTTTGATATAAGAGTATAATATACAATTAGTGTGAATAGCCTGTGAGCTCAATGTCCTCAGTTTACTGGGCACTTTTCTTTTTATTTAATACAATAAACTGAAAATAGGGACAAAACACCACTTTTTTACGTACTAATATATTTGCTTTATATAAAAGAAAAATGCCTGCCAATTATTAATGTGAAAATTACAGTTAAAAATTAGTATAAATGGTAATCAGCAACAAAACAAGAAAATTCTTCTTTCCCGAGCAGAGTTGCAATGTAGTTTAAACCTGCAAATCTAATTTTTAATTTTTTGGTTTTGTCCACAGCATTAAATCACTCTGCGTACAGCCAAATCCATATACTCTTATAATCCCGTTATCTTTGGTTTGATTACGTTACTTATTCAATTTACCGCGGGCAAAAACCTTATTTCTACCAGAAAAAATATATATTAAAAAAGGTACATACACAATTTGCTATATTTCGTTTAATTTTGGAATGTTAAAATTCATTCTTCAGAAATAAACTTAGAAATCAAGTGAAAGTATACTTACTTCGTAAACTCTAAGCTTAGCGGCATCCCTTTCTAATCGTCTCTGCAAAAGAATAACAATTCTTAAAAAACAATACACGTATATCAAGTTAAATAATTCCGATTTTGATTGCGTCAGAGCTGCCACTGACGACTGTTTTATTATTATTATTATTATTTTGCATACCACTA
Organism: Maratus michaelseni; assembly: GCA_963931845.1. Lineage (NCBI taxonomy): Eukaryota > Metazoa > Arthropoda > Arachnida > Araneae > Salticidae > Maratus > Maratus michaelseni. The sequence continues at coordinate 58,750,729 of OZ007594.1, forward strand.
AACAAAAATGATCTACCTGGAAGATTAGCAGAAATCTACCATAACGATTTTTGTTTAGAAATATTGTTAGACAATATATTATTTTTTTTAAAAATTGTCGCCGTTGGCAATACCGATTAGTATTATATTATATTTTTTTGCATTCCTACTTTATTTATACGTATTAAATTAACGCACATGGAACAAATTTGAACTACAGTATATAAAAAATAACAAGATGTCAAAGATAATAAAAAATAAAATGTAAATATAAGTAAAAATATCTATTTATTTTATATTCCATAAACTTATAAAAGATTGACTGCCAAAATAGAAACTCAAAAGTTACCAATACAGTGGTCTGAATGGATTCCAAAACACTGCAAAGATTGGTGTTCCTTTTCTTTCTGTTAAATTCGCATTGCTCTCGACAGCGCGAAACTTTGGCACATTTTCTGACTAATTTTTAAACGTAAAGGTCTAAAATTAGCAGGAAACTATTCAAGCGATTTGGAGTCTAAATGAGTTTTCCATTTTTTGATAAATAAATTATCTATCGAGTTAAAAGCGATTCGTGAGTTTTTATCCTTTCTCACACTGCCAGATGGGGAATTCGGTTCAAAACGCCGACTTCTGAAAGATCTTCTGCTTTTACGAAAAAATGGAAAACGTCTTTCACCAAGTTTCTGAATAAGAACACCTGCCAATTTCATGCGTTTCTGAAGAGAAAGGAATGAAAAAATAAAGTAGCCAGTTTGGATTTGAGAAGACCCTTAAAGTAATGTTTCATTAAAGCTGTTCTCAAATCCAAACTGGCTACTTTTTGACACATTTCTGAATTCATTTTTGTCGCAAACGCAGAAGGTTGACAGGTGCTCTTATTCAAAAACTACATAATCGAACAGTTAGTTTTTAAAAGTTTCGGTAAAGACTTCAACTTAAAATCTTGAAACTGAATTTTGGACTAACATACTTTAATTTTCTTCCTACGATTCCAGATATCAAGGATTTTTATTTTTCATATTTTCAAAATCGTTAATTTTTTTTTTTTACACTAGTGTGTCGACGCACAACGATACAAGAAATGACCGAACGATACAAGAATTGAAAAAATATATTTTTTAAAAACCATGAAAAGAATCCCACTACTGCTTTTTCTTCTTCTGTGAACAGAATGAGGGATTAAGAATGTTTGAAAAATCAAAATTGTAATTAAACTTACCAAACGTCGTCTTCTGTCTCTCGCCGTCTCCACCGGCTGAAAAAAATTAAAACAAACTTACTTAGAAAGAAAAAAAATACAAAAAATTATCATTATCTGCGTTGCAACCCGATGTGTTGCTTTAGAATTGCATGGTATTTTTCAATTCTTTATGGAAAAACTAAATCTAGTCTTATTGTACATTCAGAATGAGGGGTTAAGAATGTTTGAAAAATCAAAATTGTAATTAAACTTACCAGACGACGTCTCCTATCTCTCGCCGTCTCCACCGGCTGAAAAAAAATCAAAACAAACTTACTTAGAAAGAAAAAAATACCAAAAATTATCATTGTCTGCGTTGCAACCCGATGTGTTGCTTTAGAATTGCATGATATTTTTCAATTATTTATGGAAAAAATAAATCTAGTCTTATTGTACATTCAGAATGAGGGGTTAAGAATGTTTGAAAAATCAAAATTGTAATTAAACTTACCAGACGACGTCTCCTATCTCTCGCCGTCTCCACCGGCTGAAAAAAATCAAAACAAACTTACTTAGAAAGAAAAAAATACCAAAAATTATCATTGTCTGCGTTGCAACCCGATGTGTTGCTTTAGAATTGCATGGTATTTTTCAATTCTTTATGGAAAAAATAAATCGTCTTATTGTACATACAGAATGAGGGGTTAAGAATGTTTGAAAAATCAAAATTGTAATTAAACTTACCAGACGACGTCTCCTATCTCTCGCCGTCTCCACCGCCTGAAAAAAATCAAAACAAACTTACTTAGAAAGAAAAAAATACCAAAAATTATCATTGTCTGCGTTGCAACCCGATGTGTTGCTTTAGAATTGCATGGTATTTTTCAATTCTTTATGGAAAAAATAAATCTAGTCTTATTGTACATTCAGATCAAGGGTCGGCAAGTAATTTTAAGTAGGGTCTGAATACTCTTGAAAATTTTTATCGAGGTCCAGAGAAAAAACACAAGTAATATTAGTACTTATTCATTTTAAATTGTTATTTTTACACATACATACACTATAGAATACAAAAATCAAGTATTTGTTGTGAAAAATCACTATATACACAAGTATATATTCTGAAAAATTTTATATACACATTATAAAATAGAAAAAGTAGATAATTGTTGAATAATTAGAGATAATTGAAGTTATTAGTTGTGATAATTGTTTTAATAAACTATTTATTCAAATTGAACATTTTTGGCGGTTCACGATTTGACCTTCCGCGGTCCACCAGTTGCCGACCGTTGATTCACATAATACACTAGTGTCCAGAAATTAAGGGGCAGTGTCCAATTTCAGACGTTTCGTCGAATATCTTACTGAAACTCATGAGGAAATGCTCGGAATGCCCTTGAACTTTGAGGATGTAAAGAACATGTTTCACTTCATGCTTTTCGGTGAAGATTTTGTCGCGAGGACAATTAGGGGGGGGGAGCGGGGCAATAATAATTTTAATAATAAAATAATATTTTTGATCACCCAAGTAACAAAAAATGCTAAAAGTGATCTGTCACTGTAGCAAATGACAATGTAGGTCCTGTTCAACATTTGTGTGCATTTGTGTAAGCATAGCACGTATATTCGTAAAGATGTTAAAGTTTCTGTGAAAATTTCAAATTCTTTTTTATAACATGCACAGTTTTCAGACGAATTTAACACCGCTTTCCAAAAACTTGACAAAAAATCGTAGAAATAGTATACTGTGATTAAAATATTAATATCTATACTAATAAAAGAAAGTTTCGCTCTGTGTGTGTGTTTGTTTGTTTGTATGTCTGTCTGCGATGGCTAGCAAAATCTAGCCCACCTAGAAATCTGAAAATTTAGGTGTGGATAGTCTAAGGTCTGACCATGTGCACCTGAGTCTCAGAATTTTAATATTTTGATAATTACTCAAAATATTAATTAGAATATCCTTAAACATCGCATCGAAAATGTTATCTTTTAAATCACAATGGCTAAAGATAAGAACTTCTGTTGTGGATTTGCCAGTGGAAATGAACGAATTCGGAATTATTTTACGAATTATCGAATTTTAAGAAAACTAACTAAGATATCAATTTGAAAATTTCTGAGCATATGTAAAAAAAATTCTGCATCCGACTATGCGATTTTTGAAAAAATTCGGCCTGTAATTTTTCTTTATTTATGCAAAAAACTGCCGGCGCCAGTGAAAAAAATCCGAGAAAGTTTCAGACAGGGATCTGCTTTCATTAAAAACTGAACTACAAAGAGATCTGTTTCTCTGGCGGATCCCTCCATTTAGTTTGCGGAAAAAAAGGAAATAATTGCCAATTTTTACTAATTAACAAAAATTTAGGTAACTGATTAAGATATAGATTTGAAATTGAATTCGGGAAGGGGTGTCATCTGCCAGCTATTTTAGCGTAGCGTCTTCGTTATGTTCTAATTATCAGAAAAATTTAATTATTTTTTAATGATAGCGTTAATGTAGGTGACGGTGGTTCTCTTGAACAAATTATTCGTTATATTTGCGGGTATGGGGAGGGAGGGGGTTAATGCCTTTCTCTGAGATTGTAATTATCTCGGGCCCGGGCAACGCCGGTACTAACATATTTGATGAGATATAGGCATTTGTATGAAATAAATTTTAACTGCGCATGCGCGAACAACAGCAAAGATTTTTTTGTCATGATTTAATAGTCAATACTATCGGGAAAAAACTCAAATAAAAAGAACAGTGAAACATCGTGAAAATTCAAAAAGTTACAGCAATAATTGAAAAATTCTTCAATTATTGACATCAGATTGACATTTGATATGATTATATGGGGTGTCCTTCTCAATTTTTTTCAATTATTGCTGTAACTTTGAGTTTTCACGGTATTTCACTGGTCTTTTTATACGAGTTGCCCTATCGCATTGACTATAAAATCATAACAAAAAAAAAAATCTTTGCTATAGTGCGCGCATGCGCAGTTAAAATTTATTTCATAAAAATACCTATTATATCTCATCAAATATTCAATATATTAATATTTTAATGACAGTACACCATTTCTACGATTTTTTTGTTAAGTTTTGGAAAAGCGGTGTTAAATTCGACTGACAACTCTGCATGTTATAAAAAAAGAAAACTTTTGAATTTTTCACAGCAACGTTAACATCTTCACGAATATAAGTGCTATGCTTACACAAATGCACATAAATGTTGAACAGGATTTTTTGAATGTTTAACAGGATTTGTTGAACAGGATTGAACATCAATTTTTAATTTTTCATGAACTTTGTATACGATTTTTAGAGTTTATTTTTTCTGTTTTGCAGCTTTTGAATTCAAAAATCCTTTTTTAAAAGCTTATGAAATTGTCAAAGCGAAAATAAACAACAAAATCATAAAGGACCGAAGTTATACTCAAAAGTATTTGCTTTCTCATGTTATTGAATAGCTAGCAAGTGCTATCGGAGAGATGGAATTTGCTCCCACATTAAACATCTCGACTACCCAAGAAAACACCCGCTTGCTTATTTATCTCTCTTTAGTCTGCAACTGTTGTGTTGCGAGCAACCATATATAACTTGGCAGTAATTTTATTACAAATAATCATTGTTATTGAATTTAATAATGTAACTGCTTTCGTTCAGTATAAAGAAAAGATTCTTTTTAACACTCAGTGATATTACTTAAAAATTAATGATAATTTTATGAATATAATAATACTGTAGCATTAAGTAGCTTGCAGTCTCTCAAAAGAAATAAAGTGCATTTTACCTTTCTGGAGATGGAGGTTCTTGAGATGGACCAGCAGATGACTCCATTCCACTACAGGATGGTTGCGGAGGCTTAAAAAAATAAGATAAATATTTTAAGTTAACACATTTAGTTTACAGAATGTTCTTTAATAAAAAGAGTCAGCATCTACATTTTCCGGGGTGGAGATTTTCAGATAGTATTACGAGCCAAGGATTTAATTTACCAGTAATCAAAAAAGGTGCAATATACAGTTGAAAAATGTCATGACAAAATTTACGCGACTGCAAAAGAAATTGTATATTACTACAACAGTGCATTTTCGTAATTTTGTTACTATAAAATTAATACATAATATAACAGACGCAGATGCGGCTCCTTGTATAGGGCACTTGGGGGCACGGCTCCACCTATACGTACCCATATTAAATTTGCTAAAATTAAACAGAAATTTTTAAGTTTCGACTCTAGTCCATGGAATCGAATAAGGATAAAAAAAAAAAAAAAAAAAAAAAAAAAAAGAGGTGCTCTCTCGCTTCTATCCTGAAAGATCACCATTTTCCACGCGGTTATGTTTCAAAACTCATAAATCACCCCCCTTATTGACAACTGACCGCTCATTGCCAACGTATCATATTGCGGGCCCCACAGCGCTGTGGCGATCATCTCGCGCATAGAACGCATGATTTTTTACACAACCGTGCATCTTGGCAACTTTCAGATATTTATCGTCAAACTTTGTTAGGAACAGCTTGATGAGGGCACTATTTGGTGTAAAATCTGCTTGGCCCCGTATAGGAAAAGAAAGTGTTTGGTTTGAAAAAAATCAACCCTTAACGCTCCTTGTACCAGGTTTTAAGTTTAGATGAGCATTGTCAGTTTTGCATGATTTGAACCAGAAATTTAATTCAATTTAATGTAATTATTTCCTACGAAGTGTCTATTTGATTTTATTTATTAAGTTTAAATCTTTATTTTTTTTTTTCTGGTGCGGAATAACCGTTCAGAGTTTTCCGTGATTTTCTTTGAACCTTGCGTAAATACGGGTTAGGAATGGCTCTAATAAACTTAAGCATTGATTTGATTCTCAAATCGTAAATGTAAAAAATTTAGACACCGCCAAATTAACGTGGGAGGCTCTAAAAAAATATACATGAGAGAAGCTGTTATGTTTATTATTTATAATTAATTATAAATAAATATTTACCCTTAGCGTGCCTGATCACCGTCTTGTTGTCAGCTCCTGAAAGTAAAAATATAAAAATCTCTCAAATTCGTTAGGAAATCATATCGAATAACAAGAAAATTCTACTGATTGAATTTTACTTTTAATTTTAGGGGCAAAACTGCTGAAATTTTATTCTGTACTCAAAAAAATGTTATTTTAGGGAGAGAAGGGAAAAAGAAAAGAAACACAACAACAACAAAAGCAAAGTTTGGACACTGTTAGGTATAGCAAAAAATTCCACATGGAAAAAAAAACTAATTAAAAACTCATGTATATTTGAAAAAATAGAAATAAAAGATATACATATATCAATCAAAAAGGACCAAAATTATTTTTTTTTAAATCAACAAACATTAAGATTCTTTTTTTGGCATCAATAAATGCTTTTGCATATTTAATTTGCAATTAGATGCAAAATATATTTTCTGGATGAAATTTTTCAATTTATCCTGCGATTGAAAAAAATTCCATGCTCACTTATTACAAACTGAAACGAAATTTCTGTTTGAGAAAACAACATAAAACCACCATCTCTTGAAAATTCTACCAATGATTTGGCTTATAATATTTTATAAAGATAACGAATGTAATAACTTTTGAACGGTCAATTTTGAAATTAGAAGTGTTCCAAAATTATTTTCCCCGTAATAAACAATGCGAATCTTCGATACTTCCATGAACAGATTTTTGCACATAAATGCAGATTTAAATTTAAATATTAGCACCCAAGCTGTTAAGTAAGTTTTCCAAGGGCGATTTTCCAAATAGGATTACTCAGGCCTTGGGAAAGAATTGCCAGTAGATGTTAACCAGCTACAGAGAAGAGCTAATCAGTTCGTATTGCTGCGACCGATATAGCATATTAACCCCTCACAGTTTCGTTTTTTAGCTCATAGGACAGCGCTTCCTTGATTAGTTTTGGGGGTTCATTGGTTAAGAATGAAGGGGGAACGGGAGATAACCCCCTTAATTTAAATAAATCGGTTTTTCATGCAGAATTATAAGATTTGTTTCAAATTTTGTAGATAGGTTTATTATGATAATGCGCTTCCCTGATTAGTTTTTGGGTTCATTGGTTCAGTATGAAGGTGGAACGGGTGGCTAACCCCCTTAATTTAATTTCCCCCTTAATTTATTTAAATTGGTTCATGTAGAATTATCCGATTTGCTTCAAATTTTGTATACAGATTCATTGCGTTAAGGCGCTTCCCTGATTAGTTTTAAGGGTTCATTGGTTAAGTATAAAGGGAAGGAATAGGGCTAACCCTCCCTTAATTTACTGTCGATTTCTCTATTTTTTCGAGGACATTATTCTTTGAAATAAAAGTATAATATACAATTAGTGTGAATAGCACGTGAGCTCAATGCCATCAGTTTAACTGAGCACTTTTCTTTTTATTTCATACAATAAACTAAAAATAGAGACAAAACACCACTTTTTACGTAGTAAAATATTTGCTTTATATAAAAGAAAAATGCCTGCCATTTATTAAAGCGAAAATTACAGTCAAAAATTAGTATTAGTGGTATCAAAGCTTTCAGGAGCAAAACAAGAAAATTCTTCTTTAGCGGCGTTCTGGAAAACTGTTCAGTAGTTAATACAGCAGGTTTAAACTATGTTGCTTTACTTTGGCTTTGGCGCACAGCATGAAATCTCTCTGCATACAGCCAACTGCATACTCTTATAATCCGTTATCTTTTGTTAGATTACGTGACTTAATCAATTTACCGCGGGCAAAAATTTTATTTATACCAGAAAAATATATTAAAAAGGTACATACACAATTTGCTATTATTTGTTTATTTTTGAAATTTTAAAATTCATTCTTCAGAAATAAACTCAGAAAACAAGTGAAAGTATACTTACTTCATAGAGCCTCAGCTTTGTAGCATCCTTTTCTAACACTCTCTGCAAAAGAATAACAATTCTTATAAAAGATTACACGACTCGTACATCAAGTTAAATAATTCCGATTTTTGCATGCGTCAGAGCTGCCACTGACGACTGTTATTATTATTTTTTAATTTTTATTATTATTTTGCATACCACTAAACAAAAATGATCTACCTGGAAGATTAGCAGATATCTAACATAACGATTTTTGTTTAAAATATTTTTAGACAAAATACTAATATCTAAAAAAAAAAAAAAAAAAAAAAAAAAAAAAAATTAAATCAAAAAAACGGTTTGATGACCCTTTGACCATTTAATTAAGTGTAGATGAGCGCAAATTTTATTCAAAAATGTTAAAAGTTGTTCAAGTTATCATGCTGCCCATGTGAAAAAAATGTAGTTTCCAGAAAATCGCGTTTAAAGTTCGCGCGCTCACATTTTTGTTTATATCTTTCTTAAAATTTGAGATATCAATTTAAATATTTTTGCATATAATTTTACCCACTCTAAATATTTAACTTCTGTCAGAAAAAGAAATAAAGAAATAATAATAATAAAAAAAAAAAAAAAAAAAAAAAAAATTGATTTTTTTTAAAGTTGAGAACGTATGTAACCCCCCTTAAGGATACATCTTGGGAGGCGTAATAGGTTACTAACAATAATAATAAACAGTGGTTAATAGGACTGTTAGGTTTATTATCTATAATTGATTATAAATACATATTTACCACTATTGTTCCGGCTCGCTTCTTGGCAGCTAGTTCCTGGAAGTAAAAAAAAAAAAATATATTTTAATGTTAATCCTATGGGGGAAATAATTAACGATATCTCGTTCACATTTCAATATTTTTAAATGATTTTTTTTTTTTTTTTGCATTGGATAGCTGAAGTCAATCTCTATGCACGCTCCTTTGTACTTTTTCTATTTTTGTTGCAGTTTTTTTTTTTTTTTTTTTTTTTTAATTTATTGAGGCTACTTTCACTTTCGAACAGGTTCCGAAAGTGAAAGTATCTTAATAAAAAAAAACTTGTGATCAAAAGCGAAAAAGTACAAAGAGCGTGCATAGAGATTGACCTTACCCATCCAATAATAATAATAATAATAAAAAAACATTTAAAATATTGAAATGCGAACGAGATATCGTTAATTATTTCCCCCATAGGATTAACATTAGCGAGCGGGTGTTTTCGGCTGAGTGAAGCGGCCCCTTAAGTACGGAACTCCATAAATGTAAACTTGTGACGTTTTCGAAAGTTTAGTGTCCCGGACATCTTAAGTCTCAGAAAATGTATTCCAATTAAAAAAATTTGAAACCTTTTTATTTAGGATGCACTGTTGACAACCTCCCCCTACTTCCACCGAAAGAAAAATCATGCGTCACGCATAGATTATGACAGACACTTTCCAGCACTTCCCGAATACTTGTGACGAAACTTCAGTATTTAAATAAGGTAGAAGGCGACATCTAAATAAACAATTGACAAATAACACAGTCGAACACTCAATTTCAGGAATTAGCGCCCACGGTCGATAAGATATTCAAATTCTTTTGAACAGTACTGTATATTTTCTATAAATTTGTATATTCTCCGCATGGTTTGCTAAAATTTATTTTCAGAATTTACTGCCTATATAGAGTAACTTAAAATATTTTATACAGCCCGGCATATGATCTACAAAGTTTTATATAGGGGAAGATCGGGTAGACCCGGACACTTGGATAAGATGCAAATAAAAAACAAATGAATGATATTTCTGTCTTTATTTTATACTTAAAATAAAATTACAAACTTCTTTAATTATTTTAATTAAACATTGCTAATAATATCGAATTACTTAACGAAATATACTGAAAATAGTTTGGCCTTTTTTTTTTTGGCGTCACAAGAAACGGCGGGACTTATTAATCAATGGTGTCCCAACCGTTTTTAGGCCTTACAAACATCACAATTATAATAAAAATCCGATGCATCTATATAAACACAACCTTAATGTCTAATAACGATCATCTAAAATAAGATCTAATTAATCTTTCTTAATAACCTGCAATAAAGTTTGACAGGAGCAACGAAAATTTATCGACGAAAACAAAACACTCATTCACGACTAACTTACTCGGCGCCCACGTCGCAATTAAAGTGTATTTGTTTCGACTCTAGAAGGTATTCACTTACAATAACTCTTTATTTACGCAACACTTTGAATTTTTTAGAAATTGAAATGTCCGCGGTTACCCGACTTTCCCCTACACCATATATTAAGCTAATATTTATTCCAAATAAGAAACGCATAACACAACTGAAATTATTCTTTCAGGCATTTCCATCTACAGACGATAATATATTCAGATTTTAACGTAGCCTTGTATATGAATTTATTTATATAAAAAACATATTGTTATATATTATTAACTAAATATAGTTTAGCTGAAAAATGTATAATACAATTTAAAAAACACCCCTACGCAATTCCACACCCATAGACTAATGCTGACGAAATTTTTCCGCATCCCTGTATAATGCTCTAACATTTGGTTAAGCTTTAAAACTCATACCACATCTGAAAACGTACTTCCAGCTATTGTCGCTAATAGATAGTGCAGTAACGAAATTATTTGTGTGTCCCTGTAATTGAATATATAAATGCTATGCACTACCTATTTTACAACAAGCAATCTCGCAGTGAACCTCAGCAATATACAAATATACATCAATCGACCATACTGTAACGGAATTTTTTGTGTGCCCCTGTAAATAAACTACAAGTGCTACACATTCCATTATCAATAAGAAATGTCCTATGGTAAACCTCAATATTATGTACTAAGCTCATGGTAATCGAAATATAATTACGCGATTTAGAGCACGGCCAGACAGACTTTTAAACTATGTTGGAAAGCATTACAACAAATTATAACACCTTGTAATAATATACTTATCTTAATTGCTAAAAAGACGTATAATAAAAACTTTATAAACAGTAAAATAAGTTTTAGTAGAAGGCAGACATGTTTCGACTACATCGGAGCCATTATCAAAACGAATAAGAATATTCTACAATGCAGCATCATTTAACTAACCAAAATTGTGGCTCGAGTTATTCCATGGTTACAAATATGTAAATGGAAATCAAAGTAAAAATATCGTGCGTAATTTGAAAAAGTGCGTGAAAAATTAAATGAGGGCGTTTCAAATAATAACTTCATAGACCGTGCAATTGTGGAATATTCTCATTTGTTTTGATAACGGCTCCGAAGGAGTCGAAACATGTCGACGGTCTAATAAAATTTATTTTGCTGTTTATAAAGTTTTTATTTTACGTCTTTCAGCCATTAAGAGAAGTATGTTGGAAAGCGTTAAAAGTTGGAAGAGAAAGCGAACAAAATATAATAGCAATTCGATTTGCTGTATCGATCATTGGCATTTTAAATCTCAAAAAGTGTCAACATTTGCCATAGCTCAAATGCACTGATTTAAAGTATAAAACAGTTATAACTTGTTTAACACATCGTAGGAAAATAAAAGAGCATGAGCCCTTATTTTCAGGCTAAAAAACACGTTTAATTATATTTAATTTAATACTTACCGCGTATTCTCCATTTAGTCCTTCGCGACAACACTGCAAAAGAAAAAATAATTGTTAATTATATTATAGATTATACGAATCAATAATACATGTATGCTTACATTCTGATTTACATAAAAATAAAGAAAAAAAGTTCTTCAGAGATTTAAATTTTCTTTAAAAAAATTTCATATAAAGATGAAACTTAACAAGGTAATCTAGTAAAAACAATCCCTTTTCCTTTTCCCAAATACCCGAACACGCCTACATAAACATTATCTTATCCATAGTATTCGTTTTCAGTAACGCATTGTATTTCTTCAGTGCATCATATTATATTTTATTCGTCCATACTTTTAAACAATCTTCGTAAGTATATTTCTTCAACACGTGCGAAAAAATTGTAAAAAATCTGTAAAAAATAGTAAAAATAGTTTAAAAAAGAATGGTTCGTTTTGAAAATCGAAATTTTTTTTTTGTGACGGATTTACACGGAGATTCCGAAAAATATATTTTTAGAAAAAAAATTTGCCGTCCGTCTGTCTGTGTGTGTGCCTGTAAACGCTCTATCTCCCGAACAAATTGAGATAGAGACTTGAGGTTTGGTATGTACTTAGTATGCAATAATGCGAAGAAGTTTATTGAATTTCAATAATCTCGATTATCCGGAACTATTTTTTTTGGACTCTCGAAATATTTGTTCTGATAAAAGGTACATAAAAATTTTCGAAATTGTTTATTTTAAGAAGTAAATATAAAAGACAATAACAAAACATAAATTTTGCATAAAGAATGAAGTCGATCGGGTATTTAGTAGCCGAGATATTTATAATCATATTTTTCACACTCTTCGATTTCTTATGACCTTGTATTTCATTCGAATTTCAATTCAAAGATATATTTTAATTGGAAATGAGACGTTTAATCCGACGCAGTAAACTCTTAGTTATTAAGATTATCATTTTTGAAGTTATAAGGATGTTTCTTTTACGCAATTCAGTAATAGACCATTTAAAATTTATGACGTCATGAAATCACGATTTTTTTCGAATTGCAATGCATTTTATAAATAGTTTACATGTTTTATTTTCATATTCTATATTATGCATATCTATGATAGGTAAGTATTACGGTGGCCCCTAAAGACTAGTTTTTAGTCGCATAAACAATCCGCCGTACTGAAACAGGAAAAAAAAAAAATTTCAACATCAACACCCAAATTTGCCAAACAAATCAACACCTAAAATTAGTCGAAAAATTTACATGTTTAAATTAACAAAACCCTACAAACAGAGATAAATGCATTTTAAAAAATGCTCAAATCCAAACTGGCTACTTTCAGACACCTTTCTATATTTGCAAATGCATGAGATTGCCAGGTTCTCTTATTCAGAAACTATGTAATCGAATAGTGTTTTCCAAATTTTCGGCATACACAGAGGACCTGTCAGAAAATGCAGTCAAAATCGACGTTTTGAATCAAATTTCACGACGCGACGGCAGCGCCCGAAAAGCAAAAAACTGCCGTCATGACACAAAAAAATGCTTATAACTCAATATGCAATTCATTTATCGAAAAAATAAGAATACTGTTCGATTGCAAACCACTTCTATAATCATGTGTCATGCGTTTACTTTGAAAATTGAGTCGGAAAGCGGCTCAAAAAGTTTCTCGTAATTAAGCGGGATTTTTTTTTTTTTTTTCCTTGAGAACTGCCTGAAGGATTATATTCAATGGGTTTAAGGTTTAACAATCGACAGTATACTATGGATAAAGTAGGGGTTAAGCAATTAATGTTTTTGAAAACAGATCATCATTCTGAAATTGTTATTAAATAGAGGTAACTATATGTTAGCAGCTGAAAACGACATGGTGTATTGACACATACACTGATGACAGCATTAGCTACTAACCCTCCTGTCTGGTGAGTATATTATTTCCAAGCAGAAATTTGAGATTAAATAAGACGAAGCTTACTATTAGGAAATAGTGGTACTAAAAATACGGTACGGCTAGTAGCTATAGCTGATGGGTGAAGAGGTATCCTCTATTAGACCTACAAAATTTTTAAGTTGGTGTAAAGTTTAAAAACTTTAAAAGGGCTATTGGATCTCTAGATTTCATTCGTTTGATCTGCGGTTTTAAAGCTGCCAGTAAATTGTTTTGCTTCGGAAAGTATAATCATAGACAGGGCCGAAACTAAGCTTTTTTTTTTTCCCACTTGACAAACATGGATTTTGGCGCCCCCCCTCCGCAAAGTAAATTTACAAGAATAATTTTAATAAGTTTCTAATAGTCGACTTATTTTAAAATTAAAAATATGTAATTATAAAATACGTAATATGTAATCAGCTTTGTCAAATATTTATTCAGTAAGACTTGTGAAACCGGAATCGAAAGGAACAAGAAAACATTCCGGTTTATTCAGGTTTTCATCTTAGCAAATAGAATTGATGATATTCTGTCTATAGGGACCATATAATTTTTTCGTTATAGGATTCCGTTATAGACAGATTTTATTTTCACAGATTTTACTGTAGTAATAGTATTACCTAACAATTGAGCAGGCGTTTAAAATCATAGTAATATGATTCACAATGTCTTAAGAAGTAAAAAACCAGGATTTTCGGTAGGTATAGCAATGGATTTTTTTTGAAACGGTAAAATATTTTTGTGTGCTATGCACAGGCAGTTTCATGGAACTATCACTTATACTGTTATTCCTATATATGGAGTAATATGTTTAGATACTTTCCTGAACCTATCACTAATTTTCTAAATTATAATAAGTGGCATAGAACGAAAACAAGCAATAGATAAGAATTTTATTTAAATAAGTATTTCATTTTGTGAATTTTCCACCCCTTTGTGTTTAGTGTTCCGGACACTCTCAGTTTTCCTTTTAGATTTTAAGCTGCAAAAAATTGCCCAAAAGGATCAGGTTCCATAAGTCGTGTTTTTGGCCCATGAAATAAGAACTCGATTAACTCGCCCTAAACTCGATTCTGTTATACTGACTTAATTATTTCACTTTTTAATATTAGAAGGTTTATCCTGTACGATTTCAACAATAGTTTTTGCATTTTGTTCGGATTTATATGATTTACACAAGCTCAAAGATCGTATTATTCGTAGTTTTTGATGAAAAATACGCAATTTCTCCTAATTTTACCTTAATTATTTATATGAGCGCAATCGTGCAACACTTTCTTCTTTACATATATTATAAAATACACCAAAATGTGCAATTTATGTAAAAATAAAAGTGTTGCAAAGCTGCTCTCATAGTAAAATATTAAAAAATATATTACAAATTGAGGTAAAATTAGGCGAAATAGCGTATTTTTCATCAAAAACTGCGAATAATACGTATGTAAGTTATATAAATCCGAACAAAATGCAAAAAATATTGTTGAAATCGTACAGGATAAACTTTCTAATATTAAAAAGAGAAATAATTAAGTCAGTATAACAAAATCGAATTTTAGTCTTATTTCATGGGCCAAAAACACGGCTTATGGTAAATAAAATCATGATTCAATAGATTTATCAATAGAAAAAAAAAAAAAGCAAGACCAATTCAAGACTTTTTTGAAGCACAATTAAGGGGTTAATTCACACGTTCTCGGTGGCGAAAAATTGACATATTTTTGATTTATTTATTTATTTAGGAAGGGAGTAAAATTAATTGAAAAACTATTAATTCCACTTTGTTTTTTATTGCTTCAAGTATTTTAAAATATTTTTTTGTTGTTAAATTTGGTCAGTGTTGAATTCAGACACTTTTCTCCGGGAGGGATTTCTGTGGCTCCGGGGGGGACATTAGAGTTCCGGGGGGGAAATTCCACGTTTTGACCATTGAAAGCATAAAATCTTAAATCTTCTGGGGGGGGGGGGGGAGATTCCCCCCCGGGCCACCCCCTGGATTCAACACTGAATTTGGTTAAATATTGCGTCGGACAGCTGCAGCTGTCTTGACCTGTTACCAAAATACCCGGTCTCGATGAGCAGCATCCTAATTTCCTGTAGAAACAACAACAACAACAACAAAATATTAAAATCTCAGTTTCTTCTTGAAAGAGAAAGTTGTATCTAAAAACCACAGACTTTTTTTTTTGGGAAAAAAAAAAAAAAAAAAAGGAAATTGCGCTGTTTTGAAAAAATATTTCCTTTTTCGTCTAAAATTTTGACCTTTAAACTTACTAGGAGAGAAAAAAAGGCTCGATCGCTCTTAGACATTTTAATTATGGGTAGATGAGTGCAAATTTTATTCAAAAATGTTAAAAATTGTTCAAGTTATCATGCTGCCCATGTTGAAAAAATATAGTTTCCAGAAAGTCGCGTTTATAAAGTTTTAACAATGTGCGCGCGTTCACATTTTTGCTCATATCGTTCTTAATAATTGAGATATCACTTTAATTTTTTTGCATACACACTATAAAGATTTAATTTCCATCAAAAAAAAAAAAAAAAAAATGATTTGAAAGTTGAGAACGTATGTAACCCCCCCCCCGCCCCCCTTAAGGATTCATCTTGGGAGGTGTAATGGGTTACTAACAATAATAATAAACAGTGGTTAATATGACTGGTAGGCTTATTATCTATAATTGATTATAAATAAATATTTACCCTTAAATTGACGGCTCGCTGTTTTGCTGCCAGCTCCTGAAAGTAAAAATATAATAATCTCTCAAATTCGTTAGGAAATCATATCGAATAACAAGAAAATACTACTGATTGAATTTTACTTTTAATTTTAGGAGCAAAACTGCTGAAATTTTATTCTGTACCCCAAAAAAGGTTATTTTAGGGAGAGAAGGGGAAAAAAAAACCAGCAACAACAACAACAAAACTAAGTTTGAACACTATAGGTATTGCCAGAAATTCCACATGGAAAAAAAAAATAATTAAAAACTCGTATATATTTGAAAAAAATAGAAATAAAAAGATGTACAAAAATCAATAAAAAAGGGCCAAAATTATTTTTTAAAAAATCAATAAACATTAATATTTTCTTTTTTTGGCATCAATTAATGCTTTTGCATATTTAATTTGCAATTAGATGCAAAATATATTTTATGGATGAAATTTTCAATTTATCCTGCGATTTAAAAAAATTCCATGCACACTTATTACAAACTGAAAGGAAATTTCTGTTTGAGAAAACAATTTAAAACCACCATCTCTTGAAAATTCTACCAATGAATTGTCTTATAATATTTTATAAAGATAATGAATGTAATAACTTTTGAACGGTGAATTTTGAAATTAGAAGTGTTCCAAAATTATTTTCCCCGCAATAAACAATGCGAATCTTCGATACCTCCATGAACAGATTTTTGCATATAAATGCAGATTGAAACTTAAATACTAGCACCCCAGCTATTAAGTAAGTTTTCCAGGGGCGATTTTCCAAATAGGATTAGTCACGCCTTGAGAAAAAATTGCCAGTAGATGTTAACCGGTTACAGAGAAGAGCTAATCACTTCGTATTGCTGAAAACGATACAGCATATTAACCCCTTAACAGTTTCGTTTTCTAGCTCATAGGCTATCAAATCCTGAGAGTTTATGTGCCCGCACGTTCTGTATGTACGTAACGCGATAACTCTTGATAGAAATATCCGATTTGCTTCAAGTTTTGTATATAGGTTCATTGTGATAAGGCGCTTCCCTGATTAGTTTTGGGGGTTCATTGGATAAGTATAAAGGGACGGAACGGGGACTAATCCCCCCCTTAATTTATTGTCAATTTCTTTATTTTTCGAGGGGCATTATTCTTTGATATAAGAGTATAATATACAATTAGTGTGAATAGCCTGTGAGCTCAATGTCCTCAGTTTACTGGGCACTTTTCTTTTTATTTCATACAATAAACTGAAAATAGGGACAAAACACCACTTTTTACGTACTAATATATTTGTTTTATATAAAAGAAAAATGCCTGCCAATTATTAATGTGAAAATTACAGTTAAAAATTAGTATCAATGGTATCAAAATTTTCAGCAACAAAACAAGAAAATTCTTCTTTCCCGAGCGGAGTTGCAATGTAGTTTAAACCTGCAAATTTAATTTTTAATTTTTTGGTTTTGTCCACAGCATTAAATCACTCTGCGTACAGCCAAATCCATACTCTTATAATCCCGTTATCTTTGGTTTGATTACGCTAATTATTCAGTTTACCGCGGGCAAAAACCTTATTTCTACCAGAAAAAATATATATTAAAAAAGGTACATACACAATTTGCTATTTTTCGTTTAATTTTGGAATGTTAAAATTCATTCTTCAGAAATAAACTTAGAAATCAAGTGAAAGTATACTTACTTCGTAAACTCTAAGCTTAGCGGCATCCCTTTCTAATCGTCTCTGCAAAAGAATAACAATTCTTAAAAAACAATACACGTACATCAAGTTAAATAATTCCGATTTTGATTGCGTCAGAGCTGCCACTGACGACTGTTTTATTATTATTATTATTATTTTGCATACTACTAAACAAAAATGATCTACCTGGAAGATTAGCAGAAATCTACCATAACGATTTTTGTTTAGAAATATTGTTAGACAATATATTATTTAAAAAAAAAAATTGTCGCCGTTGGCAATCCCGATTAGTATTATATTATATTTTTTTGCATTCCTACTTTATTTATACGTATTAAATTAACGCACATGGAACAAATTTGAACTACAGTATATAAAAAATAACAAGATGTTAAAGATAATAAAAAATAAAATGTAAATATAAGTAAAAATATCTATTTATTTTATATTCCATAAACTTATAAAAGATTGACTGCCAAAATAGAAACTCAAAAGTTACCAATACAGTGGTCTGAATGGATTCCAAAACACTGCAAATATTAAACTTAAACGAAAGACCTTCTGCTTTTACGAAAAAATGGAAAACGTCTTTCACCAAGTTTCTGAATAAGAACACCTGCCAATTTCATGCGTTTCTGAAGAGAAAGGAATGAAAAAATAAAGTAGCCAGTTTGGATTTGAGAAGACCCTTAAAGTAATGTTTCATTAAAGCTGTTCTCAAATCCAAACTGGCTACTTTTTGACACATTTCTGAATTCATTTTTGTCGCAAACGCAGAAGGTTGACAGGTGCTCTTATTCAAAAACTACATAATCGAACAGTTAGTTTTTAAAAGTTTCGGTAAAGACTTCAACTTAAAATCTTGAAACTGAATTTTGGACTAACATACTTTAATTTTCTTCCTACGATTCCAGATATCAAGGATTTTTATTTTTCATATTTTCAAAATCGTTAATTTTTTTTTTTACCACTAGTGTGTCGACGCACAACGATACAAGAAATTACCGAACGATACAAGAATTAAAAAAATATATTTTTTAAAAACCATGAAAAGAATCCCACTACTGCTTTTTCTTCTTCTGTGAACAGAATGAGGGATTAAGAATGTTTGAAAAATCAAAATTGTAATTAAACTTACCAAACGACGTCTTCTCTCTCTCGCCGTCTCCACCGGCTGAAAAAAAAAATAAACAAACTTACTTAGAAAGAAAAAAAATACAAAAAATTATCATTTTCTGCGTTGCAACCCGATGTGTTGCTTTAGAATTGCATGGTATTTTTCAATTCTTTATGGAAAAAATAAATCTAGTCTTATTGTACATTCAGAATAAGGGGTTAAGAACGTTTGAAAAATCAAAATTGTAATTAAACTTACCAGACGACGTCTCCTCTCTCTTGCCGTCTCCACCGGCTGAAAAAAATCAAAACAAACTTACTTAGAAAGAAAAAAATACAAAAAATTATCATTATCTGCGTTGCAACCCGATGTGTTGCTTTAGAATTGCATGGTATTTTTCAATTCTTTATGGAAAAAATAAATCTAGTCTTATTGTACATTCAGAATGAGGGGTTAAGAATGTTTGAAAAATCAAAATTGTAATTAAACTTACCAGACGACGTCTCCTATCTCTCGCCGTCTCCACCGGCTGAAAAAAATCAAAACAAACTTACTTAGAAAGAAAAAAAATACAAAAAATTATCATTATCTGCGTTGCAACCCGATGTGTTGCTTTAGAATTGCATGGTATTTTTCAATTCTTTATGGAAAAAATAAATCTAGTGTTATTGTACATTCAGAATGAGGGTTAAGAATGTTTGAAAAATCAAAATTGTAATTAAACTTACCAGACGACGTCTCCTATCTCTCGCCGTCTCCACCGGCTGAAAAAAATCAAAACAAACTTACTTAGAAAGAAAAAAATACAAAAAATTGTCATTATCTGCGTTGCAACCCGATGTGTTGCTTTAGAATTGCATGGTATTTTTCAATTCTTTATGGAAAAAATAAATCTAGTCTTATTGTACATTCAGAATTAGGGGGGGGGGGGGGTAGGGCAATAATAATTTTAATAATAAAATAATATTTTTGATCACCCAAGTAACAAAAAATGCTAAAAGTGATCTGTCATTGTATCAAATGACAATGTAGGTCCTGTTCAACATTTGTGTAAGCATAGCATGTATATTCGTAAAGATGTTAAAGTTTCTGTGAAAATTTCAAAAGTTTTCTTTTTTATAACATGCACAGTTTTCAGACGAATTTAACACCGCTTTCCAAAAACTTGACAAAAAATCGTAGAAATAGTATACTGTGATTAAAATATTAATATCTATACTAATAAAAGAAAGTTTCGCTCTGTGTGTGTGTTTGTTTGTCTGTA
Organism: Maratus michaelseni; assembly: GCA_963931845.1. Lineage (NCBI taxonomy): Eukaryota > Metazoa > Arthropoda > Arachnida > Araneae > Salticidae > Maratus > Maratus michaelseni. Next base: position 58,771,045 of record OZ007594.1, read on the forward strand.
TGTCTGTCTGCGATGGCTAGCAAAATCTAGCCCACCTAGAAATCTGAAAATTTAGGTGTGGATAGTCTAAGGTCTGACCATGTGCACCTGAGTCTCAGAATTTTAATATTTTGATAATTACTCAAAATATTAATTAGAATATCCTTAAACATCGCATCGAAAATGTTATCTTTTAAATCACAATGGCTAAAGATAAGAACTTCTGTTGTGGATTTGCCAGTGGAAATGAACGAATTCGGAATTATTTTACGAATTATCGAATTTTAAGAAAACTAACTAAGATATCAATTTGAAAATTTCTGAGCATATGTAAAAAAAATTCTGCATCCGACTATGCGATTTTTGAAAAAATTCGTCCGGTAATTTTTCTTTATTTATGCAAAAAACTGCCGGCGCCAGTGAAAAAAATCCGAGAAAGTTTCAGACAGGGATCTGCTTTCATTAAAAACTGAACTACAAAGAGATCTGTTTCTCTGGCCGATCCCTCCATTTAGTTTGCGGAAAAAAAGGAAATAATTGCCAATTTTTACTAATTAACAAAAATTTAGGTAACTGATTAAGATATAGATTTGAAAAAGGGGTGTCATCTGCCAGCTATTTTAGCGTAGCGTCTTCGTTATGTTCTAATTATCAGAAAAATTTAATTATTTTTTAATGATAGCGTTAATATAGGTGACGGTGGTTTTCTTGAACAAATTATTCGTTATATTTGCGGGTATGGGGAGGGAGGGGGTTAATGCCTTTCTCTGAGATTGTAATTATCTCGGGCCCGGGCAACGCCGGGCGGGTTAGCTAGTACTACATATTTGATGAGATATAGGCATTTGTATGAAATAAATTTTAACTGCGCATGCGCGAACTACAGCAAAGATTTTTTTTTGTCATGATTTAATAGTCAATACTATCGGGAAAAAACTCAAATAAAAAGAACAGTGAAACATCGTAAAAATTCGAAAAGTTACAGCAATAATTGAAAAATTCTTCAATTATTGACATCAGATTGACATTTGATATGATTATATGGGGTGTCCTCCTCAATTTTTTTCAATTATTGCTGTAACTGTGAGTTTTCACGGTATTTCACTGGTCTTTTTATACGAGTTGCCCTATCGCATTGACTATAAAATCATAACAAAAAAAAAAAATCTTTGCTATAGTGCGCGCATGCGCAGTTAAAATTTATTTCATAAAAATACCTATAATATCTCATCAAATATTCAATATATTAATATTTTAATGACAGTACACCGGTACTACGATTTTTTTGTTAAGTTTTGGAAAAGCGGTGTTAAATTCGACTGACAACTCTGCATGTTATAAAAAAAGAAAACTTTTGAATTTTTCACAGAAACGTTAACATCTTCACGAATATAAGTGCTATGCTTACACAAATGCACATAAATGTTGAACAGGATTTTTTGAATGTTTAACAGGATTTGTTGAACAGGATTGAACATCAATTTTTAATTTTTCACGAACTTTGTATACGATTTTTAGAGTTTATTTTTTCTGTTTTGCAGCTTTTGAATTCAAAGTCCTTTTTTAAAAGCTTATGAAATTGTCAAAGCGAAAATAAACAACAAAATCATAAACGACCGAAGTTATACTCAAAAGTATTTGCTTTCTCATGTTATTGAATGGCTCCCACATTAGGAGAGATGGAATTTGCTCCCACATTAAACATCTCGACTACCCAAGAAAACACCCGCTTGCTTATTTATCTCTCTTTAGTCTGCAACTGTTGTGTTGCGAGCAACCATATATAACTTGGCAGTTATTTTATTACAAATAATCATTGTTATTGAATGGCAGTTTTGCATGATTTGAACCAGAAATTTATTTCAATTTAATGTAATTTCTTCCTACGAAGTGCCTATTTGATTTTATTTATTGAGTTTAAATCTTTATTTTTTTTTCTGGTGCGGAATAACCGTTCAGAGTTTTCCGTGATTTTCTTTGAACCTTGCGTAAATACGGGTTAGGAATGGCTCTAATAAACTTAAGCATCGATTTGATTCTCAAATCGTAAATGTAAAAAACTTAGACACCGCCAAATTAACGTGGGAGGCTCTAAAAAATATACATGAGAGAAGCTGTTATGTTTATTATTTATAATTAATTATAAATAAATATTTACCCTCAGCGTGCCTGATCGCCGTCTTGTTGCCAGCTCCTGAAAGTAAAAATATAATAATCTCTCAAATTCGTTAGGAAATCATATCGAATAACAAGAAAATTCTACTGATTGAATTTTACTTTTAATTTTAGGGGCAAAACTGCTGAAATTTTATTCTGTACTAAAAAAAATGTTATTTTAGGGAGAGAAGGGAAAAAGAAAAGAAACACAACAACAACAAAAGCAAAGTTTGGACACTGTAGGTATCGCAAAAAATTCCACATGAAAAAAAAAACTAATTAAAAACTCATATATATTTGAAAATATAGAAATAAAAAATATACATATATCAATCAAAAAGGACCAAAATTATTTTTTTTTAAATCAACAAACATTAAGATTCTTTTTCTGGCATCAATAAATGCTTTTGCATATTTAATTTGCAATTAGATGCAAAATTTATTTTCTGGATGAAATTTTTCAATTCATCCTGCGATTGAAAAAAATTCCATGCGCACTTATTACAAACTGAAACGAAATTTCTGTTTGAGAAAACAACATAAAACCACCCTCTCTTGAAAATTCTACCAATGATTTGGCTTATGATATTTTATAAAGATAACGAATGTAATAACTTTTGAACGGTCAATTTTGAAATTAGAAGTGTTCCAAAATTATTTTCAAAGTAATAAACAATGCGAATCTTCGATACCTCCATGAACAGATTTTTGCACATAAATGCAGATTTAAATTTAAATATTAGCATCCAAACTGTTAAGTAAGTTTTCCAAGGGCGATTTTCCAAATAGGATTACTCAGGCCTTGGGAAAGAATTGCCAGTAGATGTTAACCAGCTACAGAGAAGAGCTAATCAGTTCGTATTCCTGCGACCGATATAGCATATTAACCCCTCACAGTTTCGTTTTTTAGCTCATAGGACAGCGCTTCCTTGATTAGTTTTGGGAGTTCATTGGTTAAGAATGAAGGGGGAACGGGAGATAACCCCCTTAATTTAAATAAATCGGTTTTTCATGCAGAATTATCCGATTTGTTTCAAATTTTGTAGATAGGTTTATTATGATAATGCGCTTCCCTGATTAGTTTTGGGGTTCATTGGTTAAGTATGAAGGTGGAACGGGTGGCTAACCCCCTTAATTTAATTTCCCCCTTAATTTATTTAAATTGGTTCATGTAGAATTATCCGATTTGCTTCAAATTTTGTATACAGATTCATTGCGTTAAGGCGCTTCCCTGATTAGTTTTAAGGGTTCATTGGTTAAGTATAAAGGGAAGGAATAGGGCTAACCCTCCCTTAATTTACTGTCGATTTCTCTATTTTTTCGAGGACATTATTCTTTGAAATAAAAGTATAATATACAATTAGAGTGAATAGCACGTGAGCTCAATGCCATCAGTTTAACTGAGCACTTTTCTTTTTATTTCATACAATAAACTAAAAATAGAGACAAAACACCACTTTTTACGTAGTAAAATATTTGCTTTATATAAAAGAAAAATGCCTGCCATTTATTAAAGCGAAAATTACAGTCAAAAATTAGTATTAGTGGTATCAAAGCTTTCAGGAGCAAAACAAGAAAATTCTTCTTTAGCGGCGTTCTGGAAAACTGTTCAGTAGTTAATACAGCAGGTTTAAACTATGTTGCTTTACTTTGGCTTTGGCACACAGCATGAAATCACTTTGCATACAGCCAACTGCATACTCTTATAATCCGTTATCTTTTGTTAGATTACGTGACTTAATCAATTTACCGCGGGCAAAAATTTTATTTATACCAGAAAAATATATTAAAAAGGTACATACACAATTTGCTATTATTTGTTTATTTTTGAAATTTTAAAATTCATTCTTCAGAAATAAACTCAGAAAACAAGTTAAAGTATACTTACTTCATAGAGCCTCAGCTTTGTAGCATCGTTTTCCAACGTTCTCTGCAAAAGAATAACAATTTTTGAAAAAGAATACACGTACTCGTACATCAAGTTAAATAATTTCGATTTTTGCATGCGTCAGAGCTGCCACTGACGACTGTTATTATTATTTATTTTAATTTTTATTATTATTTTGCATACCACTAAACAAAAATGATCTACATGGAAGATTAGCAGATATCTAATATAACGATTTTTGTTTAAAATATTTTTAGACAAAATATTATCTAAAAATAAATAAATAAAAATAATAATTAAAAAAAAACGGCTCGATGATCCTTCGACAGTTTTAATTAAGTGTAGATGAGCGCAAATTTTATTCAAAAATGTTAAAAGTTGTTCAAGTTATCATGCTGCCCATGTGGAAAAAATGTAGTTTCAAGAAAATCGCGTTTAAAATTCGCGCGCTCACATTTTTGTTTATATCTTTCTTAAAAATTGAGATATCAATTTAAATCTTTTTGCATATAATTTTACACACCCCAAAGATTTAACTTCCGTTAAAAAAAAAAAAAAAAATAAAAAAATAATAAAAAATAAAAAATAAATAAATAAATAAATAAAATAAATAAATAAATCGATTTTTTGATAGTTGAGAACGTATGTAACTCCCCTTAAGGATACATCTTGGGAGGCGTAATAGGTTACTAACAATAATAATAAGCAGTGGTTAATAGGACTGTTAGGTTTATTATCTATAATTGATTATAAATAAATATTACCCTTATTGTTCCGGCTTGCCGTCTCGCCGCCAGCTCCTGAAAGTAAAAAAATATATATATATATATATATTTTAAAATCGTTAGGGAATCTTATGGAATAACAAGGAAATTCTACTGATTGAATTCAACTTTTAATTTTACGTGCAAAACTGCTGAAATTTTATTCTATACTAAAAAAAAACAAAAAAAACATTTAAATTATTTTTTGGAGAAAGAAAAGGGGGAAAAAAAGTTTGAACAATATAGGTATCACAAAAAATTCCATATAGAAAAAAAAAGAAGAAAAAAAAACTATTTAAAAATCATATCTATTTGAAAAAAGAGAAAAAAAAAAGATATATATATATAAAAGGATCAAAATTATTTTTAACAAACATTAAGATTTTTTTTTTCATCAATAAATGCTTTTTCATATTAATTTGCAATTAATTAGATGCGAAATATATTTTCTGGATGAAAATTTTCAATTCCTCCTGCGAATTTCCATGTGCACTTATTACAAACCAAAATGAAATTTCTGTTTAAAAAAAAAAAACAGAAAACCAACATAAAACCAACATCTCTTGAAAATTCTACCAATGATTTGGCTTATAATATTCTATAAAGATAATGAATGTAATAACTTTTGAGCGTTGAATTTGTGAATTTTGAAATTAGAAATGTTCTAAAATTTATTTTCCTCGCAATAAACAATGCGAATCTTTACATTTATGAAAAGTTTTTTGCATATAAATGCAAATTTAAATTTAAATATTAGCACCCAAACTGGTAAGTTTTTCATGCGCGATTTTCCAAAATAGGATTACTCAGGCCTTGAGAAAGAATTGCAAGTAGATGTTAACCCGTTACAGAGAAGAGTTAATCACTTCATATTGCTGCAAATGATATAGCATATTAACCCCTTAAGAGTTTCGTTTTTTAGCTCATAGGCTATCAAATCCTGAGAGCTAATGTGCCTCAGGTTCTGGTACGTAACGCGATAGCTCTTAAATGAAATATCCGATTTGCTTCAAATTTTATTTATAGGTTCATTGTGACAAGGCGCTTCCCTGATGATTAGTTTTTTGGGTTCATTGGATAAGTATAAAGGGAGGGAATGGGTCTAACTTGGAATGGGGCCCTTAATTTACTGTTTAAAGCTAAAATTACAGTTAAAATTTAGTATCCGCGTTCTGGAAAACTGTTAAGTAGTTAATACAGCAGGTTTAAACTGTTGCTTTACTTTGGTTTTGTCCACAGCATGAAAACACTCTGCGTACAGCCAACTGCACACTCTTATAATCCGTTATATTTTGTTAGTTTACGTGACTTATTAAATTTACCACGTGCAAAAACATTATTTATACCAGAAAAAATATATTAAAAAGGTACATAGACAATTTGCTATGTTACGTTTAATTTTGGAATTTTAAAATTCAGTCTTCAGAAATAAACTCAGAAAACAAGTTAAAGTATACTTACTTCGTACACCCTCAACTTTGTAGCATCCTTTTCTAACCGTGTCTGCAAAAGAATAACAATTCTTAAAAAACAATACACGTGTATCAAGTTAAATAATTCTGATTTTTGCATGCGTTAGAGCTGCCACTGACGACTGTTTTTTTTTTCTTTTTTATTATAATTATTATTATTTTGCATACAACTAAGCAAAAATGATCTACCTGGAAGATTAACAGAAATCTACCACAACGATTTTTGTTAAATATTATTAGACAAAATATTATCTAAAAAAAAAAAAAAAAAAAAAAAAAAGGTCGTCACTGGCAACCTTGATATATATTATACTATGTTTTTTTCGCATTCCTACTTTATTTATACATATTGAATAAACGCACACGTAACAAATTTGAACTATAGTATGTAAAAAAAATAACAAGATGTCAAAAATAACAGAAAATAAAATGTAAATATAAGTAAAAATATTTATTTACTTTATATTCTATAAACTTATAAAAAATAAACTGCCAAAAAAATAACTCAAAAGTTACCGATAGACTGGTCTGAATGGATTCCAAAACACTGCGAAGATTAAACTTAAATGATTGGTGTTATAACAAAGCCTGACTCACTAATTGGAAGACTTAAGTCACATACAAGAAGATTGTTAAGTATTACTTCCTTCAAATGAAACTAAAAATCGATTTCAGATCCACACGTATAAATATTCTCAAGAGATTATTAGACTTGCCAAGTACATATAAATTTTACTTCTCTTCTTCTGATCTGATAATACACAGACTTTTATTGCACGATAAATTCGTAGTACTCGAAACCACAACTTTAATATCACTCAACTACTTAAGAAGCCGCTGTAACTGCAATACATAGGTTATTAAGTCATTGAACTACTTGAAATTCATCTACAAAATATACTCAAATCTTGAGAGGCAAAAGAGGGTAAAACTCTGTTGCTAGCTCCGAGCAGAGGAGTCCAGAAAAATTTTCTCTCTTCGAGAGAGACCGAACTACGGACCGGACCGTCGGCCGTGAAATCTGAGTTTTGCCCGGAAAGGTAAATGGGCAACCTGACATTCCAAAAACTTTAAAACCCACCAACTGGAAACTAAATGTGTGTCGCTTCTTGTATTTTGTATTTTTTCTGTATTCTGTGAAATAGTGTTATTAAAATTTATGTTGCGCCAAGCAAGTCTTTTAATTTAACGACGGCACAGTGTTTCTTTTCTTTCTGTTAAATTCGGACTGAACTCAATAACGCGAAACTCTGACACATTTCTGATTAATTTTTAAATGCAAAGGCATACAATTGGCAGGGCTGACCATTGAAGCGATTTGGAGTCCAAATGAATTTTCCATTGTATGATATGATAAATAAATTACCTTTCGAGTTAAAAGCGATTCGTTTCACGTGACAACGTGTTTTTATCCTTTCTAATACTGCCGGATGGGGAATTCGGTTCAAAACGCCGAACAGTATTTTCTGAAAGATCTTCTGCTTTTATGAAAAAATGGAAACCGTCTTTCGCTTATACCTATAGGGCTATTGGATCCCCAAATTTCATTCCTTTGACTTACGATTTTAAAACTGACAGTAAATTGTTTTGCTGCGGAAAGTATAATCAGGAAGTTAACTGATGCTTATAACAGTTTCTAAATAATTGTAATTAAACTTACCAGTCGTCTCCTCCTGTCCCTTGCAGTCTCCACGGGCTGAAAAAAGCAAAACAAACTTACTTAGAAAGAAAAATTTACAAAAATGTATTATTAGCTGCGTTGCAACCGGGTATGTTTATTTAGAATTGCATGATATTTTTTAATTCTTTATGGAAAAAATTAATTTAGTTTTATTGTATAGTTTATTAGTTTATATTATAGTTTATAGTTTATTAGTTTATTGTATTTAGTTTTATTATATTAATTATAATTAATACGAAGCATCAACTATGAAATCATTAGTTACGATTCAGATTAAATTTCTTCCCAATAAAAGTGCTTGTTTTCAATATGACAAGATTTCTCAAACATTTCGTAATTTCAAGATTGAGATATTGGACTAATTTTTGAACTGGTGTTATATAAATGACGTCATTTTAACGATTTTAATAAACAATGACGTCTTCTTGACAAACTTGCTTAAAAGTTTTGTAGATTTATGAATTCAATTAAATGCTTAAAAAATGTTGTTATTCTCGCTTAGTCGTTCCACATTTTTCGCCCTTTGTGATAAATTTTAACAACCATCTTAAGGAAATAGTTACTTTAAAATCTATGTTTCTTCATTGAATTCATTAGTTTTAAAAAGAGGCAATACTTGTTCAGTTAAACGAGAGGAGCTTAAATTTATGTTTAAAATAACTTGCAAAATGTAAAATTAACAAAGAACGAAAATTCATGCGTATTATATAGATTATGTAACACTTTCCAACACTTCCAAAATAATTTTACCAATATTTACCGTTTAATAAGATGAAAGACGATATTTAAGTAAAGAAAGTAAATCCCCAAAACGCATATCATATTTAAAAACACAATTTCAGTAATTACCAACACTATTCGGAAAAATATCCAAACTCTTTTGTGCAGCCCTGTATATGATCTATAAATTTGTATATATATACTACATAGAATGCTAAATTTTAGTTCTGTTAGGAAACGCGTAGCGCAGTTTAAAATTCCATTTCATTAATTTCCGTCAATAAATGGAAATGTTCTCGAGAACTTTTGTGCTGCCCTGTATATGATCTACAGAATGTATACACGCCAAGTAATAGACAAAAAAAAAATGATGATGAAAAAGGAAGACAGTTGTACAATAATTAGCCATGTATGAGGAGACAGTGTGTGAATAAAATGAATAGTGTATTATGTATGTTGTGTAAATGATTTTGTGATGTAAATAAAATGATTAAATGCATAAAACCAGATTATTTGTTTTTTATTTTGTATCTTTTTTTAGCAGTCCCGCGTCATCCCTCCTTAACTGCAATTGGATTTTATATTATTTTTGGGGAGATTTTTAATTATTTTGTAATTATTTTGTTATTTTTTTTAAAAATTATTTTGTTATTTTTTTTAAAAATTAGTTTTTATAATTTTTTTAGCAATCCACGCCCTTTTTCCTTAATATTGTTTTCAAATTTATAATTTTTATACATATTTAATGCCCGTACTGGTAAAATTAGATTAATATTTTAATGTTTAATAAATGAAGAAAGAAAAGCATGGGGATAATTATAAGACAAAGCTTTATGTTTTAAGTGTAATAAATTAGGCCAGATAAAATGAGAGGAGCATAAACGTTTAATACGATTGCAATGGTTTAGTAGAATATTTCTGTAAACTGAAATATGTAGACATGAAGGAAAGTTAGTAAAATTAATAACATTGAAGAGAAAATCATAACGCTTATCATAAATATTGAATGTTAAATTGTGGTTAGAAAGAATAAAGATATTAATGTCCATAAAATTAATAGTAGATTTATTTAAATGAGTAGAACTAAGTTCAAGATTGGAAAGATATGCTACAGTTAGAGAAATAGACTGATTATCATTAAGGGAAAGTATAATTATTTCATCTATATGTATAAGGAGCAAAATATTATTGTTAATATACTTTCTTTCATAGAAATAGAGATATAAGTCTGAAAGCATACTGGAACTAGCTGAGACTTGTGGAATTCCTTTTGTCTGAATAAAAATAGCATTATTTTGGAAGATAGAGTTATGAAAAAGTAAAAAAAAATTAGTAAAAGTTTTGAAGTAATCAATATCGACGTTTTCAGGAAATGTAATAATGAGAAATATTCTGCAAAAAATAAATTAATAGTATAGTGTAAATCTGCCAAAACAATATTGTTGAAAAGGTCCTTAAAATCATATGTGATAATATTGTTGACGTTGATAAGTGCCTTGATTTTATTAACTAGCAATAACTCTTTTAATACAGTGTGTGTTATCTTTCTTGATAGACAAATCCTAGATTTGTGTGAGAACGTTTAAGAAAAAAAGTTAGCGCATGTGCTATAAGTATTACATCCTACAGTGACAGAACGTAATTTTAAAGGATTTCTGTGAAACTTAGGAATTATAACAATGTAGGGATAATTGAAGTTTTTATTTTTTAAGCCTAATAACTTATGATAACTTAAAATATGTCTATTGTTTTCTTGTAAAGGAACATGATGTAGTGTGAAAATATTATTTGAAGAAATTGCAGTTGTAAGAAAGTGGTGGTAGTAGTGTTTGCAGATGATGGCTTAGTTACTGTCAGCCTTGTCAATATAGGTGATGATGAAATTGTTTTGTAGTTCACGAATTTGCCGCTTAAGGGTGGAGAAAGAAACAGGAATTTTATCAATATGTAACTTCTGTAAATATTGTAGTAAAAGAAAAATTACATTATGTTTCCATTCTACAAAGAATTCAATGGGTTTATTATAGTTAATAGCAATTTTTTAAATAAAGAAATCCAAATCACAAGTGAAGTGTTGTATGATGGACTTAGGTAATGATTGTGAAGGAATTCAATACGTGGTAACAAAACGCAAACATATCTTAAATGAGGATTAGTGAAAATGTCTAAATTTCTAAAATAACAGTAATAATTTGTCCATGGTTGGCATTAATATATTTTGAAAATTGCGGTTCATCGCATTTATCTGTATGTGTGTCATTATTTTTGAAGGTTTTTACAATATTTATTATTGTTAAGTATTCGACGTTCTAAACTAATAGGGTATGTAAAGGTGATAGAAAAGTGATTTTCCGAACTATAAATATTTAACAAATGAACGTAATTATCTTTCAATAAAAATAAATGACTGGATTACAACGAGGAAGTGAAATAGACACGTGTGCAGGGAAAAAGAATTTTCGACGCATCTATGTAATATTTGTTAAGAACTGATGACTTTAAATGAACTCTAAATATGTAAACTATCGTAAATGTATGCTAAATGTGTAATTCATTAAAATGCCATCTGGTGGCGAAATTTTGAACTATTTTTTCGCTTAATCGAATTCCCATGTTTTCATTATGTTCTTCACAAAATTTCACAGCTTTCTGACCAATAGTTTCGCCTGTAGACAACTTTAAAATAGGGTCGTTTAATTATGGACACCCTGTACTTTGGAATTGAAAATATAAATTTACAAAGAGTTTTCCAACTAAAATTACTGTGATAAGAAGATTGTAAGGTATGTAGTGTTTTTTTTTAAATTTGAGTGTTAGTCACTTTGGAAAATGATTTTTTGGATGTAGAAGAATGACTCTTTGTGTACGTGTAGTTCGTTTGTAAAAGTGGTGATTAAGCGAAGGATAGAGTGAATTATAATTAATTGCCTTAGATAATGTAGAATATACAGTGTGAGGTTTAATGTTTTTGAGCTGGTTGAGTCCATATGGATAAAGTGTATTGTAATTTTTAATATAGGTAGATTCTAAAAAAGACGTTCATGGAATTTGTTTTGTATGTTAAGGATATTAATGGTAATATAATTAAAGCTAAGTGTTTTGAAGTGTGTATACGCAGCATTGCAGTTAAGAGGGGTGCGAGAATTTTGATAATTACAAATGACTGAACGATTTCCATTAATACGTTTATCTAGAGCAGGGTTGGCGAACCTTTTTATATCCACGTGCCAAATTTTTTCAAAAGATATTTTACTTTCCCATAGCGTGCCATCTATAAAACAAATTTAGCGAATGGAAAAATCATGAATCAAAATTACTTGAAAATTATTATTAAGAATTAAAAAATATGATAATATACATGTAGGTATTACACTGTAATAATTATAGAAACAAATATATTTCAGAGGGCAATAAAAAATTAACATAATTACACGCGATTTCTGTTGCATTTTGGATTAAAAATAATTAATATCAGATTCATAGTCAGTTAATTTTAACAGAATGCAAAATGAACTGGAGTCATCTGACCAATGCTTTTTATCTGAGGTTTTTTTTTTTTCTATAAAAATAACGGAACACATTTAACCACTGAAATTTTTACCAATGTCTAATAATTTTTCCGTTTCGATAGTTTTCAAATATTGTCTTTGTTTGATACATTTTAGAGACCATTTATAATTAGATTGGAATTTAATAAGATGAAATAAAATTCTTCCATTTTCAATTAATCGAATTGAGAATAGATCAGCTCATCCAAGTTGTGCATTTTGTGTTACCTCGCTGCCTTTGATTTAGAGCCATAAGCAATGCCGTGCCCAAAATTATTCTTTCACGTGCCAAAAGTGGCACGCGTGCCATAGGTTCGCCGTCCCTGATCTAGAGGGTTACTAGTTTGACCAATATAGTGCATATTGCATGAATTACATTTAATCCTATAAATAACATTTTAGACTTTACAAAAATTAATGTGGGAGGCATTATGAAAAATTTGCGACTGTTCAACGAGGGGGCAAGTTAAACAACGTGGAGAGGAGCATTTTCTAAATTGATGATTTTGCATTTTTTTGTTGCCTCTCTTGAAAATTGTAAAAGCGAGATCCTACTGTAAATTAAAAAAATAATTATAGCAGGCAGGTTTGAAAAACCCTATGAAAAAAAAAAAATGGAAATTTACCCCAGAGCTCGAGGACGATCTCTTCCTCTGGCCAGGTACTGCAGGGGACAGTACTTGAGGCAAATCATCTGAAAAGTAAAAAATAAAATAAAATAAATAATAAGTGTTTCAGTAAGTGCGGAGAATCTTAAAGATTGGTCATAAAACTTCATCGTACCGTCAACCGGGGTGACTGTCTAATTTTTTGCCTCTTGTTGTCTTTCCTGTATTTTCATAGAAATGTTCATAAAGCTTATATTAATTTAAATTTTCGTTCCCCCTGTTTGTTTCTAAAATACACTTTGTATCTCTATATTTTAAATATATCCTAAAATACAATTCTGTTGAAAGTACATTTTCTACAACCGGTTTAAGTTGTTTTGGGGAAACAGAAAAATACGGGCACCCGCTTAGAGGATAAAGTTCCAAAACTCTATTAAAAATTTCATTTAAAGAATTTCTAATTCTTTTTCTCTAGAGTTCTAAGATATCAATTGTAAATTTTAAAATCCTCATTTAGTATTTTTAAAAAATAGTTTTATTTTTTTCATTATTTTATTTTTAAAGTGGTACAAAGTGGCTAACTTTGTCTCATAACTCAAAAATCACCGAATATTACTTAAAATTTTTAAAACAATGCAACCCTATTATTATGAAAAAATAATAAAACATAAAAAAAAAAAATACGTCATTTCGTAATTTAAAAAACATAAATTTTGTATGAAAATGAGCACAAACCGAAATTTTATTAAAAAATTACCATTATGCAAGACATGTGAAAAAAAAAAAAAAATCTAAAATTTAAGACATGACAAGATTATTCAAGTTTCAAGACAACAAAATTTTAGATATATTCATTTGTTTCAGGCACTGTAAATATATTTTCTTAGAAAAAATATATCTTAGAGGGTTAATTTAAAAAAAATGTTAACCCTCTAAGAATTTTTTTTTCTAGGACCATTTAGCTTATTTTTAAAATTAGTGTTTGGAATTTAATATTCTTCAGCGACTTTCCTTTGGCTTAATACATGTAATAGAACAACATCTATCACTTTCTGTAGTGTTTTAGTAGTATAATTTTACAATCACGACTACCTGCAGAAGATTTACACTTACGAGGCATTATTAATACATCTGTACCTGCACAAAAAGTAATAAACATATACTATTACAACGTTTATATTTGTGGTAAATGTTTACATTTATGTTTATAAGTTCAGAAAAATTAAATATAAAAAATAAACTAAATTTGTGGTGATTTTGTCCTGTGACAATCGCAAACCAAATTGGCATTCAAAATGCCGTTAGTGAATAAAGTTAATGTAAAATATAATATATCAAATTAACATATATAAATTGCGCTGATTTGTTAATAAACATATTACGAAAAAATAAAAAATCTTTCCACTTTACATCACCTGATATAATAACTTTTCCAACCAAAAATTTTCCGTTAGTAAAATCATGCAAAAAGGGTAAACAGAACATTAACGGAAGTAATACCAAACTTTTCTTCAAATTTTGAATACAGGTTCATTGTGATAAGGCGCTTCTCTGATTAGTTTTGGGGGATGATTAGTTAAGTATAAAAATTTATTCATGCAGAATTGTCCGATTTGCTTCAAATTTTGTATAAAGGTTCATTGTGATAAGGCGCTTCCGTGATTATTTTTGGGGGCTCATTGGTTAAGTATAAAAAGGAGAACGTGTGAGGGGGATAAACCCCCTTTAATTTATATAAATGGGTTTTTCATGAAGAATTTTCCTACTTGCTTCAAATTTTGTATACAGGTTCATTGTGATAAAGCGCTTCCCAGATTATTTTGGGGGTTCATTGGTTAAGTATAATGGGGGAACGGGAAGCTAATCTCCCTTTAATTTATTGTCGATTTCTTTATTTTTCAAAGGGCATTATTCTTTGAAATAAGAGTATAATATGCAATTAGTGTGAATAGCCTGTGAGCTGAATGCAATGAATTTAACTGGGCACTTTTCTTTTTATTTCATACAAAACACTAAAGATAGGGACAAACCACCACTTTATACGTACTAAAATATTTGCCTTTTATAAAAGAAAAATGCCTGCCAATTATTAAAACGAAAATTACAGTTAAAAATTAGTGGTATTATAAATAAAAATAAAATAAAATAAAATAAGTACATAAATAATTACAAAGTCGCAATTGGCAACCCTGATATGTATCACAATATATTTTATCGCATTCCTATACTTTATTTACATACATGATAAATTAAAAGAAATTTGAACTTCCGTATGTAAAAATTAATAAGATGTCAAAGATAATAAAAAATAAAATACATACTGCAAAGATAAAACAATTGATTATTTTTTTTTCTTCCTCTGTTATGTGGTTATCAAATTCTCTTCTAAACAACGATTGACACATTTTTTTTTGACCAATTTTTAAATGTAAAAGTCATAAAATTGGCAGCACTGACTATTGAAGCGATTTGGAAAAGAACAGTTTTTTTTACAATGTTTGACAGCTAAATTATTTTTGAGTAATAAGCAATTGTTGTCATGTTTTGACAGGCTTTTCGCAATTGCCACGCTTTCGTATCTGGAAAAGCGGTTCAAAACGCTATCTTTGACAGTATTTTCTGAAAGAATAGTCTACCTTTACCAAAAAATGGAAAATACCATTCGATTACATAGTTTCTGAATAAGAAAACCTGTCAATTCCATACGTTTCAGAAGAAAAATGGACTCAAGAATGTGTCAAAAAGTAGTTTCTCAAGATTTGAGAACAACCTTAAATTCTGACTTCTACCATTCAAGTAATGTTTCAAGAAAACTGCTGTCACAACACATATACGCAGTTTATATCGCAAAATGTAATATATTTATCGAAAAATGTAAAAACTATTAGATTACAAATAACTTCAATAAAGATCTATCGTGCAAGTGTCATGCTATTACATTTAAAAATGAGTCCGTAAAAATGTCACAAAGTTTCCCGTTGTTGAAAGAGTATTTTTTTGATTTAAGAAATAAATTCATTACAATGGAAAGTTTATATTTCATGCAACATTTAACACAATTTTCTCAAAATAATTACGATATTAACATTTTATTGTCAATATATATATATTTTTTAAACGAAATATTAGAATGTTAGGTAAGAATAAATTGAATCTCTTTTTGAAAAGTGCACCCGAAAGATTAGAAAAATAGCTTACCTTCGGTTTGGTAAGTCTCGTCCACGTCCTTTCATTATTTTCCATTCTGAAAAAAAATTGTGTGACTTAGCAAAACTCAAAAATTTAAAATAGAATTTAAACATTCCAGTAAGAAAATTCAAGATTATCATACTTTGAAGAATATTTTTTTAAGAGAGCAAATTTGTTAAAGAGCTTTCGAAATATAGTAGAAATTGACCTCTGCAATTAAAGAAAATGCGATGGAAAACCATGTTATGTTACATTTTCTTTTCTTTTTTCTCTTTTTTTTTTTTTTTTTTTTTAATATGAAAAAAATTTGTCATTATTCTAACCCCTTCGGGTTGGCGTCCTATTAATACTACATGTCTTTTCATTCAGCATTATTTTGTATTAACAAAATACTTTTGTTATTATCTGTATATAGTAAATAATAGTATAACTCTATATAGTTCTCTCTCTATATATAACTCTATATATATACCAAAAAATGGAAAACGTCTTTCGCTTACACAGTTTTAGCATAAGTACACCTGCCAATTTAATACGTTTTTGCAAAGAAAGGAATGAAAAATTATGTCATAAAGTAGCGAGTTTGGATTTGAGAACAGCCTGAAAATAATGTTTCATTAAAGCTGCTCTTAAATCCAAACTGGTTACTTTTTGACAGTTTTCTGACTTCAATTTTTATCGCAAACGCCTGCGACGTGCAGGTACTATTATTCAGAAACTACATAAACGAACGGTTTTAAAAAGTTTCGATAAAGACTTCAACTTCAACTCTTTTGAAATTGAATTTTGGACTAATATATTTTTTAATTTCCTTCCTACGATTCCAGATATGATGGATTTTTATTTTTCATATTTTCAAAATCCTTTAAAATTTTTCTCGGCATTAGTGTGCTGAAACACCATTATTTGTAGCCTTTAGTCTAGACAAAGAAAAAATCAGTTAAGAAAGAAATTATTCAAAGTTAGATTTTTCCATTTAGATTGATTTTTTTTTTTGTGTAACAAACTTTATTTTGTTTTTGTTTAACCCTTTCGCTGCTAGTGTCCTTTATCAAGGACATCCTTTTTAGAAATTTTTTAAAACGTTTATTTAAAGAATTTTACAAATTTTGTCCACATGTTTAATAATTTTCCTACCAAAAGTACAAATATATTTAGACATCAAACTGGTAGATGAGAGACTATATTTGAAGAGAAACTTCACCAAAAATTTTTTGAATCAAGATGGATGCTCTTGTTCAGGTAACAGTTTTTAAAATCGTATAATTTTGACATAATTTATTATCAGAATTTCGTTTATTTTGTTAAGGGTGTTCTCAAATCCAAACTGGTTACTTTATGACTTATTTTTTAATTCAATTTTGTTCAGAAAAGCATAAAATTAACAGGTGTTATTATACAGAAACTTTGTAATCAAAACACGTTTTCCCTTTTTTGGTAAATGCAGAAGATCTTTTAGAAAATACTGTCAAAGTCGGCGTTTTGAACCGAATTCCTGACGCGGCAACCTGAGAAGCAAAAATATCCTCTCATCACGTGACAAGAATCTCTTATAACTCGATAAGGAATCTATTTATCAAAAAATGGAAAATCGGAAAAAATGGAAATCGCTTCTATAGTCAGGCCTGTCAATTTGATATATCTTTGGGTTTAAAAATGAGTCAGAAAATATGTCACAAAGTTTTGCGTTTTTGAACAGATCAGATGAGAACAACCTTAAGAAAACTTGATACTTTGATTTAAACTTTATCGTGATAGTTCTAAGTAATTATAGTTTTGTTATACAGAATTATTTTTAAACGCGTGTCCATGCCTTTGTCCATTCTGTAACAACAACAGAAAAACATTCCTTTTTATTAGTTGGTTTTTAGCTTATTGGGAGCATTATTAACAATGAGTAAAAACTTCATGAGTTCGATTTCGTTTTTAAAATTTTGGTACTGAAAGACAAATAATTTTACTATGTAAAGTACATGTTTCAAGCAACATTTAACTCAATGTGCTCAAAATAATTGCGATATTAACATGTTGCATCGCAAACATTATTCAAACTTTTACACTTATTTGTGTGTACTTACAGTGCGTGTAAAAACTTTAAGGACAGCAAAAAATTGTAAAAAATTTGATAAATATAAAATGAAAGAATCAAAATGGGAATTTAATGTTGATCATAAAGTAAAAATACTTATATAAAAGTCAACAAAATGTATCTTTGAGCTTTTTATTGTGAAAAAATAATAATTATGCAAAAAACCGCTACTTTTGCCTGTGTAAAAGCTTTAAGGACAGCACTATTTTTTGATAAAAATGTTATATGTAATTATTATTGATTTGTATGTTAAAAACTCTTGCGTATAGTAATTTTAATGAGGTTTTCTATTACGAGATTTGTTAATTTTTTAACGATGCCAAAAGCAAGTAAACTGACTGAATATGAAAAAAGGTGCTGTTGAATAATTTTCACTGTCAGGAATGATTTGTCGGTCTATTGCAAAAAAGGGTAGGAAGACTTAAAACCGTCATCAACAAATTTTTTAAGGTTAAAAGGTTTAAGGTATGGAATTTCAATGCTGGAGGAAGGCCAAAAGGCTTGTCCCCTAGAGATGAAAGAACCCTTTTTCAATTAGTATCAACTGGAAAATACTCAAGTAAAGAAATTTTACGAATGACTCGGTTTAATGTGTGCAAGAAAACAATCTGCAATACAATTACTCGATCAGAGAATTTCCAATACATAGCACAATTGCGTAAACCATCTTTGCTAGCTAGATACAAAAGCCAACGTTTACAGTGCGCAAGACAGTTGACGATTTGGGACGACAAACGGCTGCAGGTTATGTCCTCCGATGAACAGTTGGAACTAAGATGGTTCTGATAGCTGGAAGTATTGTTGACATGATTAAAAAAAAAAAAAAGATATTTTCTCAAAACGTCGATTCGGTGGCGGTCCAATATTACATTTTTCTTTTAACGACGTGGACTCAATTACATTTCTTTCAGAAAAAGTTAATCTAAATCATACCTAAAAACTCTTTCTGACCATCTTTCACCCGTTGCAACACTATAGCAGGGGAAAAAATGGATTTATTAGCAAGATAATGCGCGTATCCACTATGAAATTTTTGCAATGGCTGCCCAGAAGTCCTGATCTACACCCTATCGAAAACTGTATTGTTTTTATTTTGCTGTCCTTAAAGTTTTTACACAAGCAGAAATAGTGTTTTTTGTATAATTACTTTATTTTCGTAATAAAATACTTACAGATAAATTTTAGTGACTTTTTATTAGCTTTTCAACTTTAATGATACATATTATAGCCAACATTTTTTCATCTGATTTGAAATTCATCAAAAAGATTAAAATTTTTTGCTGTCCTTAAAGTTTTTACACGCACTGTACTTACGGATTCCATCATTTCTCAGTGTATTTGGTTACATATATATCAATAATAATTTTGTTTAAAATATCCGACTTTTTAATATAATTTATAAACAACACTTAATATGAACATGGACACTTAATTTTAACATAATATTTTGCTTTTTCCAAAAATTTTACCTTAAAATACTAAACGAGAAGTTATTCGGTCATGTAGTTTAGGAATTATGAAGTTTTAATGCATGGAATCCCTTATATTAAATTCATTTGTTAATTATTTCAAAACAGATTGCAGTGCGGACAGTTTTTTAAGCATAACTCAAAAATTTTCGAAAAACATATGAAGTGTAACCTATATATTTTTTTTTACCAGAAATCGATTTCTAGAAGCTTCGAATATGCGAATTTCAAAATTACAGCTCCTTCCACCAAGTAGTTTTTGCGTTGTTGCTTTAAAAACTACCCGCGTTGTAATTTGTTTTGCAACGATTACAAATGAATGCGTTTCAATGGTAACGAAATTGTGTAAGCAGAATTCGTGAATATTTTGGAATTACTTATAGTAATTAATGTCTGATACAACTAAGTAACATAGTTACGAATTTTGTTGTTTGGTCTTGAAATATGAAACGAGAAAAGTAAGTGTTGTTAATAAATTACATTAAAAAGTCGGATATTTTAAACAAAATAATGTTTGACATATATGTAATCAAATAGACTGAGAAATGATGGAATGCGTACTACACAAGTAAGTGTACAAGTTTGAACATATTAGGGGTTTCAAACTTTCATACTTCCTAAACTACTTGATTGAATTACTTACTGTTTTTTATCCGGAGTAAAAATTTATACCATTCATATTTTTTGCTTAACATTTTTTTTTCTTTGGCTTTTAAAAAGGAGTTAGAAAATATGGCAGAAAGTTTGGCGTTGCTGAAGCCGGGTAAAGTAATTTGAGAACCACCTTTAACTGTGTTCCACGAACTCCTAGGATTCCCCAGTGTGTCTTAGTGGACAGAGGTGGGGAAGAAGGTCTCGCTTTCAATGTGAAAGTTTTTCCTTTCTAGAATCTACGAAAAATTTTGCTGATAAAATGAAAGGATAAAAGTAAGAAAATGGTTGTAAAGTACAGTGTTTCCATACATGCATCTCGTACTTTATATATCTTATATTCGATGCTCTAAAGAACACCTATGATTTCAGCCTGTGTCTTGGCCTTGGGGTCTGCGAAAACAGAGGAAATACAGAAAAATGTCCGCGAAAACTAAAAGATTAAGAAACATTGCAGCTGATACCGTCTATTTTTAACGAAGCAGATGGGAGGAGTCAGACCACACCAATAATTCTCTGCCAGTAGCATATAAATAACTTCCAAGTGACTTTCGTCCCAATAAATGAAACCCTACGCACAAGCGGTTCACGAAATTTTTTTACGGGACGCTAACTCACGCTACGCGAAATACATACCATGAAAGCTTACACGGATATCCCTATTTAAGTATATTAAACCTATGAATCTTTGCTCAGAAAAGAGTCATTCGTTTTAAACTTACGCATTAACCACAGAACGAATTTAACCCGTAGGAGCAAAGAACTGATATAAAAGTCTTTCATACTTCCATTAGCTGCATTTTCATGACGTTGCTTGTGTATGTACAGACAAGTATTTTATAAAAATAACGAATAAGAAAAACATGCGACAGAAGAGTAACTGATTATGAGTAGATGCTTAGAATATGTATATTTATATTAATTATGAAAATATACGATATGCCAAAATTTGGGCTATAATTAGATGAAATCTAATTGATGGCTGCAATAGAACGATATTCTTATGAATATAAAAATAAAAATAAAAAATATAACTATCCACAAATGATTGCGCAAATGCAGCATGCCATTATGGAAGTTCAATATATAAAACTTTAAGTAAAATTTAACCATTGAAACATAAGAAACTGACCATATACATTGAAATCACGATACCAAAGAGCCGTGTCAAATTACAAATTAAAAATGTAGTCCTAATAAATGAAACACTATTAATTCAAATGAAGAATTAAAAAAAAGGGAATGAAATAAAAACCACACGAGTATAAACACAAATGAAAACTTATAATGTAATTCACTTTTTCAAGGGCAAGGAAATCACATTTATAAGCAAAGAACGATTGTTTTCTGTATATGACACCAGCTTTTGCCAAACATCATATCATATCTTGCCCGAACAATCGTTGAAACAATATTGAATAACAAGACCTTTTAAAATGGAATATTATCAACTTTTCATGCTTTTCTTTTGAGTAAAAAATTACTTGAAAAAAATATTAGAATTGTAGGTAAGAATAAATTGAAAATCTTTTCTAAAACTGCATGCAACAGATTAGAAAAATAGCTTAACTTTAATATGCTAAGAAAAATCAAATTTGTAATTAAACTTACCATTCTTTTCTCCTCAGTTTTCGTGTCTCCGGAGGCTGAAAAAAAAAATCAAAACGAACTTACGTAAAAAGAAAAAAAAATTGAAATTTTTATTATTAGCTGCGTTGCAACCCGATGTGTTGCTTTGGAATTGTATGAGATCTTTCTATTCTTTATGGAAAAAATAAATCTAGTTTTATTGTACATTCAGATAATATTTATTATATTAACCCTTTAAGCACCATATTCAATTTAGTGATAGTATGCTCAATACCAGATGTATTAAATTTCGTCAAAAGTAGTTTATAGTGGGTTTCGTAATTACATCCCGTGTGCAATTTTATGATTAAGTATTGTGAGTGGTCTCAATTTTTTCCTTATGTATTGTAGATTAAGAAAAGTGATGGTGGACATCCGGGACCCATGACTGGGGAGGGGAAAGGGCTGAAGGGAGGAAGAGAAAAAAACATATCTTTTCTGTTTCAATAAAATATATGTATATATATTAATGTTTAAAACTGTTTTATAGAATGAGAAAAGCGATTGTGGGCATCTGGGACCCGCGATTGAAGAGGGGGAGGGGAGGGGAAAGGGTTGAAGGGGGGAAAGAAAAAAATTTTTTTTTTCTGTTTCAACTAAACATATGTACACATGTTAATGTTTAAAACTGTTTTATAGAATGAGAAAAGCGATGGTGGACATCCGGGACCCCCGAATGGGGAGAGGGAGGGGGAGGGGAGGGGAAAGGGCTGAAGGGAGGAAGATAATTTTGTTTTTCTGTTTCAATAAAATATATTTATCTATATTAATGTTTAAAACTGTTTTATAGAATGAGAAAAGCGACGGTGGGTATCCGGGACCCGCGATTGGGGAGGGGGAGGGGAGGGAAAAAGGTTGAAGGGGGGGAAGAAAAAAATATTTTTTTCTGTTTCAATTAAACATATGTACATATATTAATGTTTAAATTGTTTTATGGAATGAGAAAAAAGATGATGGACATCCGGGACCCGCGACTAGGGAAGGGGAGGGGGAGGGGAGGGGAAAGGGTTGAAGGGGGGGAAGGAATTTTTTTTCTGTTTCAATTAAACATATGTACATATATTAATGTTTAAAACTGTTTTATAGAATGAGAAAAGCTATGGGGGACACCCGGGACCCGCGACTGGGGAGAGGGGGAGGGGGAAAGAGGGGAAAGGGTTGAAGGGAGTAAGTAAAACTTTCTTTTCCCCGTTTCAATAACATATGTATATATATATTAATGTTTAAAACTGTTTTATGGAATGAGAAAAGAGATGACGTACATCCGGGACCTGCGACTGGGGAGGTGGAGGGGAGGGGAAAGGGTTGAAGGGAGGAAGAAAAATAAATGCTGCGTCAATAAAATATATGTATGTAAAAAATCTATCAAAGACAATAATTAAATTTTTAAGATGGAAAGATGAGCAATGTGAAACAGAATTTAAGTGGAATAACTGGAATATATCATCGATACGATTGTACAGATATTGGACAATTTAGGTGGTGATGCTTCAGTAGAAAATATACAACAGCTTCCAGTGAACTGGCATCAAACTTGTTACAAATCACTGACTCATAAGAAAAAATGGCAAACTGTAGAAAGATGTTATTTGAAGATGTAAAATGAAGCATATTTATTGATTTCTGAAGAAACTTGTACCTCAAAACCATTTACTCGAGCTCAACACACATCTAACAAGGAGAGTGCCAAGTTTGGTAATCACAGATTTTGATTATTTTTATGTATGTTGTAGGGTAGAAGCCCCTTAGACTCAGGTTCAATGGATTTTATACAACGCTCCTTAGTTTTCGAGAAATGGGGGGTCTAATATTATACTACAACTTAAATACTTACTTTGTAACGAAATAACTGTGTCGGTGTGTCGGTCATAGCTCAGTTGGTATGACGTCTGCTTGTTGTTCCGAGGGCTCGGGTTCGATGCCGGCACGCGCTACATTTGTTTTTCTCATTTTTTTTTATATATACTTGTAATTATAATTTAATAAACTCAATAAAATTTTTGTTAACATAATTACATTTTAATTGAGCATTTTTGATTTTTTTAAAAAATCACTTTTAAAATGTATTCCATATATGCTTTATCAATGTAACGATATTGAACAATTGTGTCAATTCGTGATTGTAAAGAAACATCATTTATAAATTCCCTTAATAAGGGAAGTTAATGCGATGATAATACTACTCTGTTTTTAAAGTAAGAAGCATAATTATATTAAACATTAGCATAAGAATTAAGGCCCCACCAGAGGCTGAGAGGTTCTGCTCTCGAAGCTGGTAGACGGGAGGTGCTGGGTTCGATCCCAATCGCGCCCGTCGGCCTAATCGTTCGGAGTTTTCGTTGTTTTCTTCGAGCCGTGGATTTATCCATGCGTAAATACGGGTTAGGTTCCCTTAGAAAGACCCCCACGAAGGGCACTCCCCCCGGGTATATATTCTAAGTGTAGATAATTGGCCATCAATAATCAACCCATAAGAATTAAATTACAACATATTTATGTTTTATTTTATTTTAAATAGAGGGCGCCACAAAAAACTTTGGTTATTTCTTTTTTTTAATTTGATGCTTTTACGTGGTTTTTGTTTCTAATATTTATCGCACAAGTGCGTATCATTCTATAACAGTTCATAATCGTATAAAAATGGAAGAAGCAAGCTGTAGTTCACAAGATCAATCTGAAGTGTCAGGATTCAATGAAAATCAGGAAAGTGATGTCACAAATGCGTTGAAGTACTGTAAAATTTTATTGTAAAACAATGAATTTTTAACAAACAATCGAGCATCTGAAATGTCCTCGTTCTCTATTGCGATGGAAGAAGAATTCTATAATTCGATATTTAATATGCTGATTTTGTAACGATTTTTGAAGTTTTACTAGTCAATAATAGATCCAATTTTTTTAAAGCACTTTAAATGATGAGAAATGTTTAATAATGGTTTAAAAGTAAAAAATGCTAAATTAAAATTTCATTATGTTAATTTTTTTTTGAGTTTATTAAACTATAATTACAAGTATATATTTATAAAAAAAAAAAAAAAAAATGAGAAAAACAAACGTAGCGCGTTCCGGCATCGAACCCGGGCCCTCTGAACAACGAGCAGACGCCATACCAACTGAGCTACAACCAACGCAATTATTGTGTTACAGACTGAGTATTTAAGTTGTTTTATAATATTAGACCCCCCATTTCTCGAGAACTAAGGAGCGTTGTATAAAATCCATTGAACCTGAGACTAAGGGGCTTCTACCCTACAACATATATAAAAATAATTAAAATCTGTGATTACCAAACTTGGCACTCTCCTTGTAAGTATGATAAACAACTGTGCTTTTTGTGATGGAACAGAAACAAGAAAACATCCACTTCATCATGTCTCATATGATACAGGAGGTTCTAATTTGAGAGAAGCAGTCGAACTAAGTGGAATATGTCATCCATACATGATCTTGCACTGTTGAATTGTAAGGTATAGTGTCTTATGTGATGATAGAATATCAATACTCATTGTTGGACTTTGCGGTGCCCTTGGGAAGCGAATATTCTAGGGCAGGGTAAATTTTGTCTGGAATGTCAACATTTTCTTCATCAGAAACGAGTTTGAGATCTTCAGTTATATCGCCTTGTTCAATAGTTTGGTAAATAACCTCTACTGTTCCGTGAAGAGTATTCCGACTATCAGGAGTGTCTTCTTGAAAATGCATGTTATCAATAGCAAAATGAGCGAACGTACCTTACATTATGTCGGGTGGCAAGTAAAGCCTTCATTAGCATTCATTTTAACCGCTACAGACTTAGCTATTCCATTTAATATGTTCCAGATACGAGAGTAGTGTACAGAGAGGCCTAGTGAATAAATAAATTTCACAAGATTAGAGCAACGAGTCAACTGATAAACTGATAAACCAGTGAAAACTTGCACTGAGAGTTCACGTGCATGCTTGCTTACTTTTGATTTGGATCTTGAAGCCTGGTAATCAGATAACCAGCCAAATATTAGTATTTGAGACAAACGAATAGCCTGATCATCAACTCACGAATCACATGTGTAACATTTCTAGTCCAGCAGATTCTATGATACAAATTGTCGATTGCATGGGCGTCGTTTGGGTTGATACACTCGCTAAGCCTCGCATGTCAAGTATTATTTCCACTTAGTTCGAATGCTTCTCTCAAATTAGAACCTCCTGTATCATATGAGACATGATGAAGTGGATGTTTTCTGGTTTCTGTTTCAACACAGAAAAAGCAAAGTTTGTGTGGTTTTCATACTTTGACAGTCGCGGGTTCCGGATGTCCACCATCACTTTTCTCATTACATAAAACAGTTTTAAACATTAATATATAAACATACATTTTATTGAAACAGAATTTTTTTCCTCCCTTCAATCTTTTATCCTCTCCTCTCCCTCCCCCTGCCCAGTTGCGGATCCCGGATGCCAACCATCGCTTTTCTCATTCTATAAAACAGCTTTAAACATTAATATATATACATATGTTTTATTGAAACAGAGAAAAGAAAATTTTACTTACTCCCTTCAACCCTTTCCCCTCCTGCCCCCTCTACCCAGTCGCGGGTCCCGGATGTCCACCATCGCTTTTCTTATTCTATAAAACAGTTTTAAACATTAATATATGTACATATGTTTAATTGAAGCAGAAAAAAATATCCCCCCCCCCCTTCAACCCTTTCCCCTCCCCAATCGCGGGTCCCGGATACCCACCATCGCTTTTCTCATTCTATAAAACAGTTTTAAACATTAATATATATCGTATACATATATTTTATTGAAACAGAAAAAATATTTTTTTTTTCTCTTCCTTCCTTCAGCCCTTTCCCCTCCCCTCCCCCTCCACCTCCCCATTCGTGGATCCCGGATGTCCACCATCGCTTTTCTCATTCTATAAAACAGTTTTAAACATTAACATATGTTTAATTGAAACAGAAAAAAAATATTTTTTACTTGCCCCCCTTCAACCCTTTTCCCACCCCTCCCCTCCCTCTCCCCAATCGCGGGTCCCAGATGCCCCCCATCGCTTTTGTCATTCTATAAAACAGTTTTAAACATTAATATATATACATCTATTTTATTGAAACAGAAAAAAATATTTTTTTCTGCCTAAGGGATATCAACTATTAAATACCAAGTATCAACTATAAAATCGTAATTACAATTCAGATTAAATTTCTTCCCAATAAAAGTGCATGTTTTCAATGACTTCATTTCTCAAAAATTTCGTAATTTCAAGATTGAGATATTGGATTAATTTTGGAAATGATGTTACACAAATGACGTCATTTGAACGGTTTTAATAAAAAATGACGTCTTCTTGACGAAATCGCATAAAAGTGTTTTAGATTTATGAATTTAATTAAATGATTAAAAATTGTCGTTATTCTCGCTAAATCATTCCATATTTTTTGCCTTTGTGAAAAATTTTAACGACTATCTTAAGGAAATCGATACTTTAACCCTTTCCGGCACAGGGGTCCCACTCCGGGCACACCTAATTTTAATTCCAAACTTGCATTCGGCACCAAGAATATTTTACTAAAATTTTGCTTATACTATGAAAGTTTAAAATAAGGAGTTCTTATTTTCTAAAAAAGTCGTTTTTAAATTCCGGTGTCATTCAGTAATTTCCAATTTTACGATCAGATTTTGTCTGTGCCGGAAAGGGTTAAAAGCTATTGTTCTTTGAATTAATTTCTTCTAAATAGAGCCCAATACTTCCCTTACAAAAATGTCTTATGGAAATGTATAAAATATATTTATAGAAAACGCATTATAGAATCCTATAGAATTATGACCCGTTTTTCTATACGCTTATTTAACCGAAAGCTATAGAAATATCTGTAGAAGTTCAATAGAAATGTCTATAGAGCTTCTATAGAAATATCTATAGAAAAAATATACAGCTTCTATAAAAATATATATAGAATTTTATACAGAACCCAGGTGGTCACCCTCCCAAGAAATAACTACACTCGGTGCTGCTTGACTTCAGTGATCGTACGAAGAACCAGTACTCTCAGCAAAATACAGCCATTGACAGTTTCAAAACTCTTATTACACTATTTCAACTTTATTACTTTTGTGATTTGCATTCCTAATCATATATAGACTTGTATTTTTTTTTTTTAAAGTCTAATAAATAATTATTTGTTAAAACTGAAACAATTGTTAAATATTTATACTTCAGATTAAAATATTTGAATACAAAGTACAATATTATTAAAGCAAATAAAGTTTATTAAATTAAATGGATGGTTTTATAAATTTAACAGCAAATTAATATATGATTATAAAATTAACAAACAAATTAATTAATTATAAACAAATGAATTAAACATAATTTAATTCATTAGATCGATTGTATTATTATTACATTGACAATTAAATCGCAATGTATTAGAATTGAATTAAATTATATATATGTATAATCATATTAAATATATGGAGTACTATTATAATGTATTAAAAATTATTATTATTTTTAATTTTAATATGGAGTTATAAATCCATTACGGTACTTTTCGGTTAGCCGGGCGCCAGTGATATATGTACACATATATATACGCATATATATAGATACACATATATCTACATATACATATCTATACATACATATATATATACACACATATATGTATGTATATATACACATATGTATATACAAATATATTTATATATGTATATATATCACTGGCGCCCGGCTAACCGAAAAGTACCTAAATTACTGCACACATAAATTTTAATACACCAAGAAATATAGTTTTTTTTTTTTTTTTTTTTTTTAAACAAAAAAATCTATAGAATCATTAGTCTGTAGAACGTAATTATATAAGGTTTGTAGTACTCTACAGAAAAACTGCCCTATAGAAAAAGTTATACAGAACTTCTAAGAATTCTATAGAAACATTTTCTTTAGAAAAAGTATTCTATTAGAACTCTTCAAAACTCTATAGACAAAGTATTCTATAGAATGGCTATTCTATAGAACTCGTAAAAAATTCTATAGAGTTCTATACAGCTCTATGAACTATTTTCGTAAGGGTTGTTCGGTTAAACGAGAGGGAGCTTAAGTTTATGTTTAAAATAACTGGTAGAATGTAAAATCAAAAACTGTTACAATAATTGATTTTCTAGATATCAATTGGTTGACGATTTTTTGTGTTGTAGGAAAAAAATGATTAAGGCTGTTTCTGAAATTCAAAAGAGCTATTTTCTGACATTTCTTTAGTACACAAAATAATTAAATTACTTAGATTTCTGTAAATGACATGTTAAATTTCATAAAACCTTAATTTTACATCCTAAAACCTTAACAAGCTAAAAATCACATGTTTAATTACATTTCATTTAATACTTACTGCTAGATCACCGCTAAGTCCTTCCCTGCAACACTGCAAAAGAAAAATAATTGTTAAGTAATATAATGGATTATATGAATCTTCCAAATACGTGCATTGCTTACATTCTGATCTACATCAAAATAAAGAAAAAATTCTTAATACTTCTAGTAATAATAAATAATACTTCTAGTAACAATAATAATTCTTAAGTTTTTTCCAATGAAGATACAACTTATCAAAATAAATGTCCCCCCCCCCCCCCCCAAATTCCCAAACACTCCTCACAACCTAAACATCATATTATCAAGACTTGCCGTTTTCAGTAACGTATAGTGTTTCTTTAATGCCTCAGGCCATTATAATTTATTTACACCACTACTTTTAAACAGTATTCTTTATGGTATATTTCTGCAACACGTGTGAAAAATTTTTAAAGTAGCTTTCACAAAATTTGTTTTAAAATATTGGTATAACAATAAATTATAAAAATAGTCATCAGTCCTACTCATCATGCATTAAAAATATTGTGTGTGACGGAGAACGGCAACTCTGCATTATCGCACATAAAAGTGATAAATTGCATTGAATAAGAAACTGCGTTTTTTATTATGCTATATAAATAAGTTTAAGGGCCTCCTCCATACTGTAATAAGAAAAAAAAATAAATTTTTAAACGTCAACACCCACATTTGACAAACAAATCAACACCTCAAATTAGTCGAAAGATACGCATATGTAAATAAACAAAACCCTACAAACAGACAAAAGCGCTTATAAATGTTTTTTAATCCAAACTGTCTACTTTCTGACACATTTTTTAATTCATTTTATGTTTACAAACGTATGAGCTTGGCATGTGCTCTTATTCAGAAACTGTGTAATAATAGAATACTGTTTTCTACTTTTCTATCTTTAAGAAAATGCTGTCAAAGTTGATATTTTGAACCAAATTTCACTGCGCGCTTGAAAAGCGAAAAAACTGCCATCGTGACACAAAAAATGCTTATAACTCAAGATGCAATTCATTTATCAAAAAAATTACATATATTGTTCGAATACAAAGCACTTCAACAATAAAAAAAAGTCAGAAAACTTTTACGTTGTTGAGCGAGGTAAAATATTGTTTAAATACTGAGTAAAAATTTCGACTTGCAAATTCTAAATTTTCATAACTATCCAGGCTTGGGTATTTTGTGGATAAATCTTTGGACGATGCAAGAATCGAAAAATTATATATCTCAAAAAACATAAAAAGGAATCCCACTACTGCTCTTTCTTCTTTAGTTGACAAAATGAGGGTTAAGAATATTGGAAAAATCAAAATTGTAATTAAACTTACCCTCGTCTTCCGCCTCTCCCACGGTGTCTGCGTAGGCTGAAAAAAAAAAAAAATCAAATATACTTAGAAAGAAAAAAATACAAATAATTATCTTCGTTGCAACCCGATGTGTTGCTTTGGAACTGCATGATATTTTTCAATTCTTTATGAAAAAAAATAAATCTAGTTTTATTGTATATTCAGATAATATTTATTATATTAATTTTATTAAATACAAAGCATAAACTATGAAATCATAGTTACGATTCAGATTAAATTTCTTCCCAATAACAGTGCATGTTTTCGACGTACTTACATAAAAGTGTTTAGATTTATGAATTAATTAAATGCTTAAAAAATGTTGTTATTCTCGCGTAATCGTTCCACATTTTCGCCTTTGTGAAAAATTTTAATAACCATCTTATGGAAATAATTACTTTAAAAGCTATGTTTTTTGTTTAAATTCATCACTTCTAAATAGGGACAATACTTTTTCAGTTAAACGAGAGGAGCTTAAGTTTATGTTTAAAATAACTGGTAAATTGTAAAATAAAAAAGGTGGTACGTTAATTGATTTTCCAGTTATCAGTTGTTTGGCAGACGACTTTTTTGTTTTATAGGAGAAAAAATGATTAAGGCTGTTTCTCAAATTCAAAAGATCTATTTTCTGACACATTTTTAAATTCATTTTTGTTTGGAAACGTATGAAATTATTTTTTGTTTCTAGTGTTCTTATTGATAAACTATGTAATCGAATGGTGTTTTCCATTTTTTGATAAAAGAAATACAGCATTTCTCAAACAATTTTCATTTGGCCAGCGCTTTTAAAAGTCCATGTTCTGCAGATCGAACTCTAATACGATACTAGATAGTACCCATCAAGATTTGACAGTAAAAAACTTGAAAATTACATTAGAAATATGTTTTCATTTTTAATTACTTGCATTTAACTTAAGTATTAAAAAGTTGAATTGTTATACTGCATAAACAATTCCTATACATATAAAGTGCACTATGGCACTGTCACTCCAAGATACTCAACTAATGAAGTGAAAGAATTTTAAGCTTGTAATTTATAACCTATTATGCTTGTTTTTTAGCAGGAGCTTACCTATAAATATTAACTATAAATATTAAAAAATATTACTATAAATATTTAAAAAAAATGTCTCATTGTAAATTAATCATACAGATAATTTCAACATTGGAATTTTAAATTGCTTTTGTTGTAATGTAATTTTTTTTAATTAATTGAAATACAAAAAATAATAAATTAATGATAAATTAATTAATAAATTGAATTGAAATGCAAGAATTGTAAAAATTTGGTGCAGTCAATTTGTTGCTTAGTGCAACAAATTTTGTTTTTCTAGCGATCGCCGATGGATGGAAATGATAATAGGTCTTATACATTTTTAGAAAAAGTAATTTAATTTGTTGTTTAATTTACATTAAAAATAATATTCTAAATCATCATGTTTCTGTTATTTGTATATTTTTTTATGTACAAAAAAATCTAAAAATGCTACATTAATAATCAAAATTACAGGCGCCTAACGGCGTCCTTAAAGCTTGCGTGGCGCCCTTTCACCTGGACACAATGGGGCGGAGGCTCCCATCTCCTCCGAATTCCTATGCAACTGTATACAATATCTAATATTTGTATTTTTTATCTAAATTACTTGTTTAAAAACTTAGAAGTAAAATAAAAGTAAAATAGATTACTCAAAAAGTGATAGAAGAGATAATTAAGTGATGATAAGTATATTTGTTTCATGTAAATCTACAAAACACAATTAAATTGTAAAAAAAAAAAAATAATAATTTATTTTAGTACAATTAATTTAAGGTTTTTTTTTTCTTTTTGAAGTATTTACTCCTCAACTGAAATCTTTAGCGCCTTTACTATACTTCGGCGTCGGTGTGCGCCACACACAATACACACTGGGTTGGCGCGCCCCTGCGCTCCAACTACTCGGGGATCGAAGAGAGATCGATGAGTCAAACTAAGAGTATCCCTAAACCGCACTGCATAAAACTAAACCACCATTAGACTAAAATAGAAATAACATCAAACAATATAGATGAGTTAAACTGATAAACTGCGAAAATTATTAAAGTTACCTCAAACCAGTTTTTTTTCCAACTCTCACATTCTACACTTTTTTGTTCCAGCTTGTGTTTTAAATTCAGGATAACTTGAAATAGTAATTCTTGCGAGACATCTAATATATATATATATATATATATATATATATATATATATATATATATATATATATATATATATATTCAACAGAAAAAAAAAACTCATGTTTCGGCATAAATCTCTAATTTTAAAATCCTCAGATTTCGTTGTTATTGAGAACTATTAGAACACTTCAAAATGATGTACAAACTTTTTAATTTTTACATCAAAGGAAAACCATTTTATAATGATTTTTAAATCAAACTGTTATCTTTTTACGTAAAACATTTGATTGAAAGCATTTCTATATGTTAATTTAAAAGATTTTCTTATACTTTTAGAAAAAAAATAATTTAATAAATGAAAATTTAATCTAGCAGCTATTTATAGTTAATTATATTTTACCTTTTAATAATTTTCTTTTAAAACAATCTTGATAATCTTTTCTTAAAGATATACCACTATTATACAGACATACATATTTATTTGTAAATCGGTGGAATAGTAAAACTCTATTCACAGTTGTTCGGTCATCCAAGGCTGTCTGTTAGATGGTTGGCGCCTTTCTCTCCAACATGGTTTATTAGTGAGAAATTGCAAACTCAGAATCAGCCGGAGTGGCTCAGTGGTTAGTACGATAGCCCGGAACGCTGTGGACCCAGGTTCGATACCTGGCTCTGGTTAATTTTTCACTTTATATTGTATTTAATGTATGTGGGTGAGAATGTCCTTCTCAGTCTATTTTTTATTTTTAATTATTGGATTTCAACCACCCTAAAATTTTGTCTTCCCCCTCCTAGCGGCGGATAAATTTTAAACCTTTATATGTTTTTCAATTTGTTAAGCAAATTGTGCCCTTTTTAACACTTTCCAACCTAGCTGAAAAGTGTTTATGACTTCGGTTTGTCTGGCCGTCTGCCGTCTGTCCGTGCTCTAACTCCCGTAAATATGCTCGGATTGCCCTGCAATTTTTATATGTTATTGTCGTTATCTATAACATGGTCCCTATTTCAGCGGAAGTGTGTAGCACTTATAGTTTTTTTACAGGGACACTCAAAAGAATTCCGTTACATTACGGTCTATGGGGAAAATCATTTGCGGTTTATTTTAAGGATGTTACACAATTTCAAATACATTGTAATTGATATATATCACTAAGGTGCATTACAAGAAGCTTAATATGGAATAAGGTGTGCTTAGCACTTATAGTTACTTTACAGGGACAGTCAAAAGAATTCCGTACATTACGTCTATGGAGAAAAATCGTTTGCGGTTTAATTAAATAATGTTTCACTATTTTAAACGCATTGAAATTTATATATATCACTAAGGTGCATTACAAGAGGTTTACGACAGAATATTGTGTGTAAAGCAGTCATCGTTCATTTACAGGGACACACAAAAGAATTCTCTACTGTCTGTTTACAATAATTCCTGGAAGTGCATTTTAAGTTGTTGAACGCGATTTTAAATTTAACTCACTTTTTGTCAAAATTTAACTCACTTTTGTAAATTTTGTATTTCATATACAGGACAGCACAAAAGTTCGCGAACACATTTCCGTTTATTGAAAGAAACTCCAGAAGGAGAATTTTAAACTGTGCTACGCGAATCTTTACTAAACTAAAATTTAGCATCCTATGTAGTATATATACAAATCTACAGATCCTATACAGGGCTGAATAAAAATATTCGGATATTTTTCCGAATATTGTATATGTTGGAAATTATTGAAATTGCGTTTTTAAATATGTTATGCATTTTCTAAATTGTTTACTTAGATGTTATCTTTCAGGTTATTAAACGGTAATGATTTCTAAAATTATTTTGGAAGTGTTGGAAAGTGTTACATAATCTATGCTTGACGCATGATTTTTCGTTCTTGTTTTACTTTGTATTAATAATTAATAACGCATATAACCCCACCCCCTCCAGTTAAAATATTTTGCTTCCCTTCAAAAAAAGAAAAAAAACTATATTTTATTATATTATATATAATAAAATTAAATATATTATATATATTTTTGAAAACAAAAATGAATTGTAACGTAAAAACTTTCCTAACAGAAATAGATTTCTAGAATTTTCAAATACACAAACCCAAAATTAAAGCTCATTCCGCCAAATAGTTTTTAAGTTATGCTTAAAAAAGCACTTGTCTTGTAATCTGTTTTGCGACGATCGAACATTTATTTAACATTAGGAGGTACAAACATAAAACCTGCGTAATTTCTAAACTACTTTAACGAGTGACTTTCAGTTTGATACACGAAGGTAAAATTTACCGAAAAATATGATGTCGAAATTAGGGTTGAATACTAAAAGTTTTAGAATATGTTACAATTGCTATACGTAACTTCATCCTTCCCTCCAGCAAAATTTATGTACAGCATTATTATTAAATGTTATTACTAATCTATTGTTACTTGTGACATTTTTATACAGTGATTTGCGGCAGAGTTAGTAGAGGGTATAACCCCCCCCCCCTCCCCTCCCCAGGACTGTACACGATATATATAAAAATAAGGATTGTGTTTTTGTGTGAAACGAAAAATATCAAAAACTCATTTAAATTTTCGAAAAATGATTAAAATCATCAAAACCAAGGAAGAAAACACTGCAAAAGAGTGGGAAGTATATCTAAATTCTATTAAGTATTTCATTTTTATATTACATTCAATATGTAACATGAATTACATTTAAAATATGTAAAATATATTAACTAAAAATGTCATAATAGTGATTTTGGTAAAATAACTAAAACTTAATTTAAAAATTTTCTTTGCGTTACAGATTTCGGCTTAGCGATACAGTGCGGTTCCAATACATGTGACAAAAAATTGTTTTAATATACTATGTTTTCTAAATCACTTAATACGAATAGTTGAGAATTCTTAATATTTACAGGTAATGAAAGACGTAAAGTGAAGATATGGACTCTATAATTTAGAATTTTAATGTTATATTGCGAGAGTATTGTTTTTATGATCTTGGAATTTTAAGTAAAATGATCACAATATTATATATATAGAACAGACACGAAAAGAAACTGCAATATATAAAATGTTAGTACGCGATAATGCTTCCTGTTTATCAATCGAACTCTACACTAAATATTAAAACACCCGCTGCAATTACTCGCCAAATGTTACGCCCTCTCCTTACATTAGCAGATAACTTTCAGTAGGGAAAATAACCCTAGTTGCAGCGTGAAAGTGTAGCTCCAAGCAAGCGAGAGGCAATAGCATATACTTTATATCGTATGGTCGTCCGTGTGATAACAGCTTAAGAGTATCACTAAACCGCACTGCATAAAACTAAACCACCATTAGACTAAAATAGAAATAACGTCAAACGATATAGATGAGTAAAGTAAACTGATAAAATGCAAAAATTATTACCTCGAACTGATTTTTCTGTTCAAGATACAAGGTTTTCCACTTCTGACATTCCGCACATTTCTCTTGAAGATTTTGTTTTAAATTCAGAATAATGTCAAACAGAAATTCTTTTGAGACATCTAAAATATATATATATAAATAAAAATTCAATAAAAAAAAAATTACTCACGTTTTGGCATAAATCTCTAATTTTAAAATCCTCAGATTTCGTTATTTAGAAATATTAGAACACTTCAAAAGTCAAACTTTTATCTTTTTACGTAAAACATTTGAATGAAAGCATTTCTATATGTTAATTTAAAAGATTTAAACTCTCATAATGGGGTACAAATTATAATATTGGATGGAGGATAACAACACTTTCAATAATGAATTTATTTGAATTTTTTCCAACTTAATCATTTCAAAATTATCTATAATATGTAGAATCTTGCAGGTACTTAAATTAAAGTTTAAAACATTCATGTAATAATCAATTCATTCACAATATTTTGAAAAAATTAACAATAAAAATTTTAAATAAAAGATTCAATGAAAAATGAGTTTAATCTATGAAAAATATTAATATATTTGAATTGGAAAGATAAAAGGGACAATACCCGGTCTACAAGGGATGACCGCCCGGGAACCCAGCTTTTGCTTTTGAGTGTAAGTGCAATACCAGGGCGAAGGCACAAGATATTTCAATTAATACAGTTTTGACAATAATTTCACTAATGTGTACAATACTCTGTACATTGTTTTTGATTATGTAATAGCAATAAGTACAAATATTACAATATCTTAAATATGGTGTACAAGACTTTCCTTAATGATTATCTGTTCTTGAGATCAGGATCTATTATTATTTATTGTATTAAATAATTGTCAATATCAAATTTTAAAAGGGCAAAGAGACCGGATAGGCTGTCTGTTGATATTAAAATGTCTGAGTCCTCCACCTGGATAGCCCAGTGGATCGCCATCATAATTGAGGGGGTCGGGGCAAGAAAGTGCCAATCCACATTTTTGGTGAAATAAATCTAACACTGTAATCTGTTGCTTAATATTGTAAATTATAATATCCTACATATTATTTGATCTAATGTCACTTGGTGGCAGCATTATGTCCCAGGTTTCGTTTTTGCCCCATACGTTTATGCCCCCAATTAATCTGTATTTAAGAATTTAAAATATACAAGCTTTAAAGATATTTTTATTTTTCTTAATTGCAGATATATTAGTTTTTAATTTAGGGAATATTTTGGTTAATTAGTTAGCGTTACTCATGCATATTTATTGCAGTTTGGTATTTATTATTCCTATGGTTTCATAAATTTTATGAACACTTGTACCTTATT
Organism: Maratus michaelseni; assembly: GCA_963931845.1. Taxonomy (NCBI): domain Eukaryota; kingdom Metazoa; phylum Arthropoda; class Arachnida; order Araneae; family Salticidae; genus Maratus; species Maratus michaelseni. Next base: position 58,808,491 of record OZ007594.1, read on the forward strand.
TATGAAGAGCTGTGCTTTTAACTGCAATAAAAAATAATTAATATACTAAATTATATATATACATATATATGTTTTAGAATTCGTAAATTAATTTAAATCTATTTAAAAAGTACAGTATACTTTTAACAATTGTAAGAAGCAATATTTTCGCGATTTCTCGACAGTGAATAAAATATTAGCTTTAATTACCGAATCGTAGCTAAAAATTAAATAAATTTGTCTCTCTCACACTTATAAAAAATATGTAAACAAAGTTTAATCGAAAATTGTACCAATTTTTTATGAAATCTTGCTTTTTAAGAAAATACATTTCGTCTTTTAATCATTCTTAGGAAGAGCGGGATAATAGCAGGGCTGCCACTGGCGACTATTTTTATATTCCATTCGCACCACTATTTAAAAAAAATAAATTTTGCAGTATATTTCTCTTGCACGTATTGTCAAAAAGTATGTGAAAAAATTTTGTTTTGAGATAGTGGTGCGAGATAGAATTAAAAAATAGTCGCCAGTGGCAGCCCTGTAATAGGGAAAAAGTTGCTTTGTAGACCATAAACCGTACCTTCTTCTGGACTTTCGGACGAGCAGGATGAAGAGGAGATCTCGTCGATGACTAAGAACTCCTCATAACATTCCAGGTCATCTAAAAAATGTAACAAAATCATGATAAGAAAGAAAAATTAAAGAAAAAATACAAATTTCGCAATAATTATTTTTTTAATTATTTAATTCATTTTCTTTTTTTAATTACCAAAAGGCGTAAAATAAACAGTAAAAAAATAAGTTTTATTAGACTGTTCACTTCTTACGACTGCATCGGAGCCATTATCAAAACAAGAGATGACCAGGTATGACCCCCCCCCCCCCCCCCCCACGGGAACCCTGATTTCACTTTTAAGTCCATTATCAAAACAAATAAGAATATTCTACAATTGCACGGTCTTATAATTTATTATTTGAAACGCCAGCATTTAATTCTTCTCATACTTTTCAAATTACGCACGTTATTTTTTATTTTACTTACCAATCATAATGTAGTATAGGGTAAGTCTTGTAATCGTTTTGAAAATCGAAATTTTTTTTTGACAGATTTACACGCTTCAGACTGGAGATTCCGAAAAACATATTTTTAGAATTTTTTTTTTTTTTTTTTTTTGCCGTCCGCTTGTCTGTGTATTGTGTCTGTTTGTTTATCTGTAAACACTCTTAACTCCCGAACAAATTGAGATAGAGACTTGAAATTTGGTATGTAATTAGTATGTAATAATGGGAAGAAGCCTATTGAATTTCAGTAATCTCGATTAACCGGAACTATTTTTTTCGGATTCTCGAAATATTCGTTCTGATAAAAGGTAGATGAAAATTTTCGAAATTGTTTATTTTAAGGAGTGAATATAAAAGATAATAAAAAACCATAAAATTTGCTTAATGAATAAAGTCGATCGGATAATGAGTTGCCGAGATATCTGTAATTATATTTTGCACACTCTTCAAATTTTCATGACCCTGTATTTCATTCAAATTTCAATTCAAAGAGATATTTTAATGGGAAATAAGACGCTTAATCCGACGCAGTAAACCGTTAGTTATAGGATTATCAATTTGGGAGTTATAAGGATGTTTTTTTACGCAATTCAGTAACAGAGCATTTAAAGTTTACAACTTCCTCAAGCCACGATTTTATTCGAATTGCAATGCATTTTATAAATAGTTTACACATGTTATATTTTTATATTTTATATTCTGCATATCTACGATGGGTAAGTATTACGGTGGCCCCCAACGACTAGTTTACTTGGATGTTTATTTCCACATTTGTAACCATGGAGTAACTTGATGGATCCTTTTAGCAATTAAAAAAAGTATATTGTTACAAGGCGTTATAATATGTTATATTTTATATTTTCTTTAATTAACTTTTTTTCATTTATCCAATGAAAAATATTTTAAAGTTTATCAAAACGTCATTAATTTATTAATTCACACTTTCTCAAACACGCAAGCGATAGACAACATCACATCATCTTACCGAGTTTATTATCTAAAAATTACCAAAAACCAGACTTAAACTCAAAGCAAATACATTTTGCCATAGAAATATTACAAGTACTAAAAATAAATGCTTAAATTGATGATATTACACAACACTCTCCCTCTTAACAAAAACAGTAAAATAAGTAGTAATACACTACCGCGCATGCGCGGTAGTGTATTACTACTTATTTTACTGTTTATTACTGTTAATTTTACGGTATAATACTGGCAGCTGGGATGCCAGTATTATACTGTAAAATTGACAATTTCTTTTGTAGTGCATGATAAATTATTTAAACTTTCATACCAAATGCTTATGATACAAACAAATTATGGCATATCAAACATAAATGCGTTTTTCTTTTCATTATCATTTAAAAATCACATTGCGTTATCATTTTAACTGACAAGGGAACCGCCAAACATGATGCTCACAAATTTTGATGATTTTAAAGTATGTTGTAGGGGTCATACCCCTAATTATTCAGGTCAAAGGTTTCCTTCAAATAGACCTTAGTTTTTGAGAAATTTGGGGTTAAAGTTCAGCATGCATTTCAAATAGCGATTAGTTTGACAATCTGAACAATGTCTCCGTGGCGAAGAGCTAGCGTTCGCGCTTTGAGCCTCGAAGGCGAGGGAAACGCCCTGCACCATTTAGCCCTGCACCACAGAGAAGTTGCTCAAAACGCCAAACTAATGGGTATTTGAAACGCGTGCTGAATTTTAACCCCAAATTTCTCAAAAACTAAGGGCCATTTGAAGAAAACCTTTGACCTGAATAGTTAGGGGACCCCTACAACATACATTAAAATCTGTGAAAATCATGTTTGGCGGTCCCCTTGTGAGTTTAAACTACAAACGATTTGACGATATCTCAATTAGAATATGTAGCAAAATACAGCAGAAGCTAATTTTACGTTGGTAGTTTTGTTTCTGTAACCTTCATGAATTTTTATTGCATTTATGTTTATAAAATATAACTTCATTTTTACCGAAAATTTATTAACACTAGAGTTTTTCCATATTTTAATATTTTAATCTATGTAAGTGTTCATTTACTTATTTTTAACACATTCTAACAGTCAAAATAATTTTATGAATTCGGTTTGTAGGTCTCTCTGTCTTTCCGTGCTGTAACAACTCGCGTAAATATACTCGGATCGCCATGGAATTTATATATGCTATTGAGACATATGCTATGGCATGTTTGGTATTGAAAATGAAGTGTAATAGAATTTATAGTACGTTTACAGGAATACTCAAAATAAGTCCGTTACATTACGGTCTATACGGAAAAATCTTTCATGGTGTATTTTTATGATGTTACACTATTTTAAACATGGATAAATATCACTGAGGTGCAATGAAAGAGGCTTACTATAGAGTACAATACACATAGCATTCATCGTTTATTTACAAGGATACACAAAACAATTCGGTTATTGTACTGTCTATTAACAATAATTGCTGGAAGCGCGTTTTCAGCTGTGGTACGCGTTTTTAAATTTAACTAATCTTATACCTATTACTTGCTGTGTATAAATTCTACAGATATTATATACATCATATATATAGAAATTTTCAACTGTGCTATGCGTTTCCAAAGTGCACTAAATTTTAGCAAACTGTGTGTTATACATGTGTTCTAAAATGAGACCGAAACATTAAGAGGGGTGATAGAAAGCATCAAGAGGATGAAAAATTACCATAGAACATGGGGTCGCAAAACACGTCTAGTGCGAAAAAATCGCAAAAATATGTATGAAGGGTGTGACGTAGAGTGGAAAAAAAAAGGCCAATAATAAATCGAAAAAACATTTATTTGACGTATAAAGATTATTTTAGGGGGGGGGGGGAGTATCATTCTTCGAATCACGTCACCATAACTTACCTCTTTTGTGCAAAATGTGTTCTGCGCAACAATTTGATTATATACCGGCAGACGCGATGTAACAAGGGGCTACTGTCTTAACGCTAAATATACCGAAAACCGGCTACCAGCTATTTGATCGGTACTAAATGACAATATTTCGATTCGAACCCGAAATTTATTCATAAAATAAATAAAATATAAATCACATAGAAATAAGTTTTTAAAAAAATGTTAAATAGCTTTGTTTCAAATTAATATTCCGGTGGAAAATATTTTTCTAAAATTTGAGTAAATTTTCCGTTATGTTTAGTGTTAATTAATCCGTGTCTTCAATTTCAATTGTAGTTTCTCAAAATCTGAAAGTAGCAAAGTTTTAACTACTTTTGAAAAGTAATTTGTAGCCGCTACTTTTTAAAACATTAAGTTGCAGTTCTGTAGTTAACTACATTTTTGATAAACTAGCTGTCATTTTAGTTCGCTACAAAATAAAGTAGTTTATCTGAACATCCTGGCCACATAGTGAAACTGAAATTCGATTCAGTTGGAAATCTCATAAAAATAAACCTTTTTTTTCTGGCAATCACCATAAACGAAAGGCAATGCAGTTATATATTTTTGGGTGTATGAATTTATATTATTGACCACTTAGAAAAAAAATCGCCTCTGCACGGCATCCAAGGTTTTCAGCATGGTCATCAATTACGTCCCCATTGGGGACTCCACATTTTTAATAAGGATTGTTTTAAATGCGATTAAATTGTAAAAACTGAATATTTATCTTATGAAATTTATTCCATATGAATATTAGCATTTTAAGACTCTTTTATTAATAACAAATTATGTCACAACTTAACTTCATACTGAAAGTAATAAAAATATAAGAGTTCAATGCATGTGAATATATATTTTCACGTTAAATCAAATTTAGAATTAGTTAAATTTATATTGCCATTCTTAATTATTCATGTAAAGCATAGCAATAAATATTAATTGATGAAAATGAGTTTTTAATTTTAATATAGTATTATACAATTACACGTATATACATTTTTTTACTTTTTAATGTATGGTGCTATTAAATATCTTAGCTATTTATTCTTATATTTTTGCATGTGATTAAGTAACTAAATTCACTCGCACTCACCATCTACGCGATAAGACGCCGAGGCAGGCGTCCCCTTGACCAATTAAATGGAGGCGTGAGTCAGCCCGCGTTATAGGAGCCTTACCCCAACCCATTGAAAAATTTCAAACATAACCTTTATTGTAACCCTTTTCAGTCATTTCGTAGCACTAGACTTCTCTTGCAAACAGCGCAGGCGGCGAAATTCCAAGACAAGCAGTTGCAATTGACGTCACGTTGGAGGTCACACACTATAAATAGGCAGTTCTGATTGGTGGAAGTACCCTGACCTCCAAGTGAAGTACAATGGTTGATCAGCTGATTGCAACTCCCCTATATCCACTGTTCAAAAGAATAAAACATTTCTGTACACCAACTTGCAATCTCTGAGCAGCACTACTAAGGCTTCTATACTAGCTCTAAGCACTACTACAAAAGGCGAAGTGACGTTGTGTGTTTCCCTACAGTTTTCGCCGATTTCTTGCTGCGCCATCTGTTGGTGAACTTTGTAACAAAATTTTAATTTTTGTGTGACTGAAAAATTACTGGTTTCTCAAGTAGAATTGAGCAAACTGTGTATTTCTATCGCTTCCCGTTTTCCTTTATTTCATTTTTCAAATGAACCCGTCATGATTGGAACACCTGTATTTATTTAATTAAATGTATTATTTAATAACAATCAGCATCAGAAAGGTACCGTTGAACGTTTCCGTTGTATGGTTCATTTATTTATCCGTGAGATATCGTGAACACAAACCTACTTTTCTTTCTTTTGAAACTCCATCAAGACCCCGGCGATCACGATTTTAAAATTCAGAAAAAAAGGATCGTCGATTAAATTTGTCCTTGAAAAACTACATTTTCCCCGAACATGCGCAAAAATGATCATAACACCGGCAAACTGTAGAAAACTGAACATCATTTATTAGCGTTCGATGAGGTTTTTTAATTAATGTCATGGCTAATTATTAAAAAAAAGGAAGTGCGCTCGAATTTCTCTAGTCTATAATTTTCCACATTATGCAGACCGCTACGTGCAATATATTTCTCTAGTCATCTCGCACAGGCAAATAGACACACAAATATTTTCCTTTTATTAATACGCTAGATAATTAGTAGCAAAACTAACCATTGGCGGGCAGGGGAATATCCTCCTCTTCCCCCTCAAGGGAGAGCACTGAAAGCAAATATATAAAAATTAATAACTAATCATCGATTTCTATTTCTGATATCTAATATGAAGGAGAAAATGAACATAAATTTGACAAAATGGGAGCTATTAAAGGTTTTTTTTTTTTTTTTTTTTTTTTTTTTTTTTTTTTTTTAAGATAATCAAAATTACATTTAAATATTCTGGAACGTTTACATGGATCATGAATTTCATAACTTACACAAATGTTTTTGTTTTCGAATATAGCGTTTATAATAAGATTTATATTTTAATAACTGATTTTTATTTTTATAGTTATTAAAAACATTTCTTTTTATTATCTAGATAATTTATTATTATACTAGCAAGCTACGCCCGCTACGCTGGTCAATTTCTCTTAACGAACTTTTAATTAAACAAAATATTGAAATTTCATAATTCACTTTTATATTTTAACAGAATAATAAAGCTACTATAATTTGTGACTCGTGCGATAACCAATATACACGTTGCCCTTATCATTATCTTTTTACGCATGAAGATTTCGCTATGGTACTCCATTGTGAAATTTGGTAATTTTTGAAATTCATTATTTGAAAAACGGCATAATCATTAGATTTGAAATTTATATCAAGAAAAATACAATTTTTTACCTTTCAAACGCAGTTTGTCTAACAATTTTCTGACAAATACTTTTCAAGCTGTTATATTTTTCAGTAACTTCAAATGTTTCATTTTCCAAGATTAATCTGTGGCAACAGTTTGCGAAAAACCCAGTCGTCAGCAACACATAGCTTTTTATTAAAGGGGCTGTTGGAGCAGGGATTGTCACCATCAATTTGCCACCATCACTTTTGAAATTGGTTCTGTAGTTCCAGAGATGCCATAGAAATTGTAATTTAGATTGATTTTAGAACGCTTTTCGCTCATTTCACCCTTTTTAATTCGATTTTTTTAAAATTATTATTCTTAGAGAGCATTTGCATCTTATAAGTAACTACAATGCCAAATTTCAAATTTCTAGCTCCTTCAGTATAAAAAAAAAATGCAATTTTAGAACGTTTTTCGCTCCTGCAACCCCCTGGGATTAATGGCACCGACATAAAATATAGACTATGTTGGAGCAGGAATTGTCACCATCGATTTGCTTCCATCAGTTTTGACATCGGTTCTGCAGTTCCAGAGATTCCATAGAAATTGTAATTTAGAATGTTTTTAGAACGCTTTTCGCTCAGTTCACCCTTTTAAATTTCGATTTTTTTTTTTTTTTTTTTTCTTAGCGAGCATTTACATTTTATAAGTAACTACAATGCCAAATTTCAAATTTCTAGCTCCTTCAGTATAAAGAAAATCGCAATTTTCCAGCGTTTTTCGCTCCTACATCTCACTGGGGTTAGTGGCACCGACATAAAATATAGCCTGTGTTGAAGCAGGGGCTGTCACCATCAATTTGCCACCATCACTTTTGAAATCGGTTCGGTAGTTCCAGAGATTACCCCCTACAAACAAACAAACAAACAAACAATCTTTACTCCTTTATAATATTAGTATAGAAGATAAGGTGGCTTTTTGTTATTTCTGCTGTCCTATTTTGTTCCATGAAAGTGAAATTTAGGAAACAAGCCATTCATTTTGAAGCTTTTTTATTCAGAGTAGGGCGCGGCGCACATTGAGACGCAGCTGCCACGCGCAGGTGAAGCGATGCTGCTCGGAAAAAAACTGCGCGCGGCAGGGTGTGCGCATATTGCGACTCAGTTTTCCATCACGTTCACGTTTGTTTACATTGCTAAGTGTAAAACGGCTCGTTTTTCGTAGAATAAGAAACAATTAGTTCATTTTTTGGGATTTTTAGATATTTTTTGCCATGGATCAGTACATAGATTTAAATTCAGAATCCGATTATTTGATTCTGAAATGGATGCGTGCTTATTAGTATATATTAGTACGGCTTTTTGTGAAAACAGAAAAAAAAAAACCATAACTCCTTAGTTATGATACGTATCGAACCCGTTTAAAGTTATTATTACTTCTAGGAAAATGGACGAAAATTTATCAGATTTTTGATGTAATTAAAAATGGCCCAAGGAGGGGGGGGGGGGGGTTAAGAAGAAGAAAAAATTCACAACTTCGTCAATTCACAAGATATCATATTCGCTTAAATTTATTATAAGTCCTCTTAATATTATTTAAAACTTTTATATTGACAAGTTTTTTATAAAACCAACCCTTATAAAAAAATAAAAAAATAATAAAATAAAATCTTTGCCGGTTTCACCTGCAAACAATTTAGGTTTTTGAAGTGGGCGGTTCCAACTGTCGCATCATGGTAAAAAGGTAATTTCTTCCGCATTTCCCAACAAACAGGCGCCCACGGTCTGCGTCTTCAAATTCTACCTGTGCCTGTAGGCCGAGTCGTCAGAGATTTTTTATTTTTAGACTAAAAAATTTGTACTGTTCATGATACAATATATGTTCTGGTAATGCCCCCCCCCCCTTCCCCACACCCCCTCTAAAGTTTTTTGTTTATAAAAAAATAACCAATAAAAATCCAGTTTTAATTTTTTCTTATAACTCTCTTTTGCAAGTTTCATACAGAACATGTTTCACAGTATTCTGTTTTCATTGAAAATTTTTAAACAAGCTAAGAGCTGGTTTTACTTAATTTATATCTTCTTCATTTTCTTGCAAAAATTGCATGTTTTGATTTTAATCTGCTGCTAAATAATAATTTAATTAAACATTTCAGCAATGGACATTGGTCATAAAACTTAAAAAAAAAAAAAAAATGTAAATGGTTTTTATTATATAAAATTAAAAATTTTGTATTCTATTTTTCAGAGTAATGACAAAAAAAATTAGTTTAATATTAAATATTTTATTACTCGCTTAAAATTGATTATAACTCGCTATTTTTTTTTAAATGTTCTTATTAATACATTATGGTAAACAATTTAAAAATTAAATTTTATTATTTAGCAGCAGATTAAAATCAAAACATGCAATTGTTTACCATAATGTGTTAATAAGAACATTAAAAAATAAAAATAAAATAGCTAGTTATAATAAATTTTAATCCAGTAATAAAATATTTAATATTAAACCAATTTTTTTTTTTTTTTTTATCATTAATATTCTGAAAAATAGAATAATTTTTTTTTATATATATATAATAAAAACCATTTACATTTTCTTTTTTTTTCTTTTTTTAAGTTTTAGGACCAATGTCCATTGCTGAAATGTTTAATTAGGCATTTTTCAGTAATGGATATTATAATTAAAAGACAATTTCAGTTTAATGTTCATAGCACTTAAAATTGGTGTAACTGAAATGGAAGTAATAAAATTTAATTTTTGAATTCCACTTACCATAACGTATTTAGAACAATTTTTTTAGGTACTTTTCTTTTAGCTGGACGCCACTGATATATATAAACATAAATATACATATCACTGGCACCCAGGTAACAGAAAAGTACCTTTAAAAAAAAAAAAAAGCTAGTTTTAATAAATTTCATGTGATTAATAAAACTTTTTATATTAAACAAGATTTTTTTATCATTATTACTCTGAAAAACAGAATAGAAAACTTTTAATTTTATATAATAATAACCATTTACAAAATTACATTTATTTTTAAAGGTTTAGGACTAACGTCCATTATTTACTGAAATGTTTACAAAACAGGATAGGCACGAACAGCTTCGATCAGTTTTTCCTTCATTTTCGCTGAAAAACGTGACACACTCGCACTTGAAACTGTGTTCGGAACACAAGTGGCAGGCAGGACCTGCGTCAGAAAAACTGCGCGTGAGTCAATATGCGCTCTCCCGCTCATTTCAATGCTTTACAAAATCGCGTGACGTGAGAACCTGCCCCGCGCGTGTTGGCTGCGTCTCAATGTGCGCCTTGGTTATAGCCCTGTAATCAACGTAGGAGGCAGGCCGCGGCACTCAACCCATCTCGGCGCGGCTGCTCTTCAGCATACTTTTGATTATACTTAGCACTGCGACATTTGTTAGAAACCAGCCTGTCTTAATCACATGACAGCCAAAATGATGGAAGAATTGCAGCTTGTCTCTTTCGTTTGCTGGAAATAATCATAAGACTATCTATTTATATATCGATCTAGCTATATCACTTTTGTATGGGCACGATAACTTCAATAATTCAGCACAAATCTCTTCCAAACTCATATTTAAAATGAAGGGGTATAAAATTTCGGTTAAGTTCGTTAATGGGCGAAATCGAACCAAGGGGGGGAAATGGGGGGGGGGGCTTTTTGCGAAAAGAAAAAATAACCCCATAACTTCTTAATTTTGATACTTATCGAATCCGTTTAAAGTTATCATTAGTTCTAGGAAAAGGGCCGAAAATTTATGTATGACAGATTTTTGATATAATTAAAAATGGCCCAAGGGGGGGGGGGGATAGGGGTTTAAGAAGAAAAAAACATTAACTTCATCAATTCAGAAGATATCAAATCCACTTAATTAATATTATCTACAAGTTTTATATTGACAACTTTTTTATAGGACCAACCCTTATAGCCAAAAAAAAAAAAAAAAAAATCCCTGCCGGCTCTACCTATAGACACGGGTAGATTTCGAAGTGGGTGGTCCCAACTGTCGCAGTATGGCAAAAAGTCATTTCTTCTGCAATTCTCAATAAACAGGCGCCTCACGATCTGCGTCTTCGAAATCTACCTGTGCCTGTAGGCCAAGCCGTCAGGGATTTTTTATTTTTATTTTATAATATGCTCAATCTGTTAGCCTTTTTATTGAACTATCATATGCATTTTATATGGGGCTCGATCTTTTTTTTACTCTTTTTCTTGGTTTCCCAGTTTCTTCTAGCCTGTTTTTAGTTGTCCTTCTCCTCCCTATCATATATATATATATTTTTCGTCATTCTCTCCTTTCTTTTTCTCCGTTATCGCGGTCATGACAGCTTGTTTCTTACTTGATTCCTACCCTTTTAAATATTTTTAACATCATCTTTACTCTTCACATTACCTTTGCCATACCAAACTAGTATCATTAGGATGCCACCTTTAAATCTGTCTTTATTATTTTGATAGATGCCTTAGTATCTCAGATAGGAAGAGTTTTTGCGCCATTTCTTTTAAAATTACCCCCTTTTCACCTTTTATATAAATTTCTGTTTCATTAGGGCAACTTTTCTAAGCATTATAAAATTTTTGCTCCTTTTGTTACTATATGCATAATCAGGGCTTTAGAAATTTGATAAAATCTGGTAGCCAACAAAAAATTGTAGTAGCCAGTAAAAAATATTAACCTGCCTCCTCCCTCCCTCGTCATTTATTTTCAAAAAGCCAAAGGTTTTTATGATGAATTAATTGAGAAAAAGTTACTGACAAGCATAGTTTAGTATTATCAGTTACATTGTTTAGAATAGTAATTTAGAAAGATAATATAAACTAAGTTTTCTAATAAAATTTATCAAAATTACATATCTCTGGGAAAAAAAGAAAAAATACTATAAAGACTGAACTAACCGGCATGTTCGGGAAATGCTGATTTCTAAATGCTTCAAATGTGCAGATAGTTGAATGCTACAAAATCTACGTGTGATGAGGGGGAACATCGATGAAATAGTGAATCAGGAAAATAATTTTTTGCTTGATTTCCGTTCGAAGTCAGTCAAAAATATATTTTGTTTAAAGATAAAAAAAAAAAAAAAAAAAAAAAAAAAAACTTGGTCGCCAGATAGAAAAACCTGGTCGTCAAGCGACCGCATTTGTTAAGCCCTGTGCAGAATATTATTTAGTTTTCTTGACTTATATTTATCCGATTTTCATGCCACTTTCATCTTTGTTAACTGAATCTTTTCCTCTTCTTGATTTTAATTCCCGTCTTTTCCGACGCATATAACCCTTCCCCTTTTAATTATCTTGCTACTAGTATTTGGCCTCCTTTTGGTTGGTTGTTCTTACTTGCATCTTACATCACTGCAAATGCACATTTTCCTTATATCTTTATGTGAGTTCCCCTATTCCCCGCTAGAAAGCACTCTTTTAGGTAGATTTCGTAAGAAATACCACCTATTACATTCTCCCCTAAGTTGGAATTTTGGAAAAATTTTTGCAGATCTACGCCGATCATGACTCCCAGAACCCAAAACCACCCTCAGTTCAAAACTTTATCTATCTATGTCACTTTTTTATGGACACGATAACTGCAATAATTCTGCACAAATCTCTTCCAAACTGATACATAAAATCAAAGGGCATAAAATCCGGTCAAGTTCGTTAATGGGCGAAATCGAACCAAGGGGGGGGGCAAATGGGGGGATTTTTATGAAAACAGAATCCCCCCCTAATTTCTTAATTATGATACGTATCGAATCCGTAAGTTATTATTACTTCAAGGAAAAGGGCCGAAAATTTATGCATGACAGATTTTTGATATCATTAAAAATGGCCTCAAAGGGAGAAAAAAAGGGGGGTTTTAGAAGAAAAAAATGCATAACTTCGTCAATTCACAAGATATCAAATCCGATTAAATTTATTGTAAATCCTCTTAATATTATCTAAAGCTTTTATATTGACAAGTTTTTTATAGGACCAACCCTTAAAGCAAAAAAAAAAAAAAAAAAAAAAAAAAAAAAAAAATTAAAAAAAAAATCCCTGCCGGCTCCACCTGCAATCAAGTTAGGTTTCGAAGTGGGCGTTTCAACTACCGCATCATGGCAAAAAGGTCATTTCTTCCGCAATTCCCAAAAAACAGGCGCCCCACGGTCTGCGTCTTCAAAATCTACCTGTGCCTGTGATTAGATGATAAAAGAGAGTTCTACGCCAGCGGTGGGTGCGGTGGTGACCTTCTGTGCTCTGTGAATGTCACCGCAAGTGGCAGGTGTGGATAACAGGCATGTTGAGACAGGAAGTGAACAGGAAGTGTAGATAGGAAGTTTAACCGGAAATGTGACAGGAAGTGAATGCGATAAGGGAGAGAGGGGGAGGGCTTATTTTTGTGGGGGGCTTAATTTTTTTTTGTTGGTTTTAATCCTTCTAGTCGAGTGGAGTTGAGTTGTAGGAATCCTGCTATCAGAATGAATTTAGTTTGAAAGTAATATTAGCAAAATGTTCGATTTTTTTTTTTTTTTTTTTTTTTTTTTTTTTTTTCTCACCTGAAATAAAAATTTTATTTGCTAACTAACACCTAATATAAAAATGGAAATCTTTCTGACTTTGTTTTACTTTATAAAAGTTTAACGTGAAATTTATTTTTAGACTGGAAACGCGACAGGAAATAAGATCGGAAACGGGATTAGACATGCTTTTTCCAAAAAGGGTTTTCAGGAAGCAGTAAACATGTTTTAGGAACATGTTTGGGAGCTTGTTGGAACAGGACAGGTGGTTTGTGAGACCGGAAGTAATTAAGATGAGAGAGATAAAGAAGGTGCATGATTAGACATATAGATTTTGTTCTTTGTAGAGGGTGAAATTTTGTTTTATTTTTTATTTAAAGTGTTTTCATTTTTTTTTAAATTTATTTAAAGCGTTTCAAATTATTTTTTATATTATTTTTTTTTTGTAGTGTTTTACGTATTATTTTAATTTTTAGTGACATTAGAACCTGCAATTTCTGTATCACACATGTCTTAGCTTACCAAGGATGTGTGTGTGTTGTTATCTCTTTAAATGCGAGAGATGGTTACTTCAGACCTGCGTTGAGATATCTTTATCATAGTTTTAATGAACTGCAGGAAATTGTCTTTAGCTATTGAGTAATTCGCGAGTTTTGGTTTAATATGAATGCTATTACATCTGTTTGTTTAATTTACAAGCACATTTCTCTTACAACATTCTGTCAACAGATCATTTCCATATTCGAAATAATAATTTAGAAGGAAAATTTTTATATGAAAATACTATGAAATGTCATTTATAGAGATTGACAAAAATAACATGCTTGTTTCTTTCTCGTATTAACCTTATAATCATTTATTTTAGAAATATAGATTTATAGTTTTGTTACGAAAAATAACGTGTTTACATATTTTAAAAACGAAAGCAAAGTGATTTTTACAAATGTAACTATAAGCTATACACCCACGCATTTGTGTTAGTGAATTAAATTACAATGCTTAAAATTGTATTCACCGTACTATTTTCCTGCAAAAGCCGTTTCGCAAACTTGTGTACTGAAATTAATGTGGCATTTTTAGGGAAAAAGTTAATTCAAGTCTTTGAGACTAATCTTTCAAAGGAAAAAAAAGATTTGTCATACTTTCCCTTACATTATATCTTCCGTTTTTTAAGTTTACAAATTTGTGGAGTAACTTAAATAATCGTTTTTATGCTAATTAAACAATATATTTTTTTAATTATATGTTTTTTTTAAAAATTAACTTGTAATAGCTTCTTTTTTTTTTTTTTTCTTTTTCTTAAAAGGGTACTGTAGAATAACTTATGTCACAAATACTACATCCTTCTTTAGTTAAATATGTTTCACTTAAGACATGACAAAGTGTCTTAGAAACATTTCATTTTGGAGTTAAGTGATTAAACAAGAAAAATATTATTTATAAAAACACAACACATAAGACTAGCGGCTGAGAGGTTCTACTCTCAAAGTTGATAGATGGAAGGTGTTAGGTTTAAACCTCTCTCAAGGTCGTCGACCTAACCGTTCGGAGTTTTCTTCGAACCTTGTCAATACGAGTTAGGAGCCCTTAGAATGACCCCTAGAGTGACCTATATCCCTAACGCAGATAATCAACCCTATATTTAACCAACCAGTCACAACACATAAGACATTTTAGATCATTACATAAGACATTTTAGATTATTACATTTAGTTAAGAAGTGATTTGACGTGCAAAATATTATTTATAAAAACATACAATTTTAAAGATTTCTTCCTTTTAAATGAACAATTTTTAGTAACTATTTAACTTATTAAAGAGAGCGGGTATTTTGTTTAGAGTTATACGATTAAAATAAATTTTCAATAGATTTGACTTTATACAACCAACATTTTAAAAAAAGGGAATGGAATCTAGTTTTTATAAATTAACGTATTTCAATTTTACAAATACTTTACACCCCCTCTTTTTCCCCTCTTTGTTAGACTCCATACACATAAGACATAAAAGGCGTTTTAGAATACATCATTTAGAAATTAAGCGACTTGATAAGTAAAATATTATTTATAAAAGTAATAAAGATTTTTACTTACAAATGTATGAACTTCTGATAGGTAAGACTTTCTCAGTCATTGTGCAAGAATTAAGTGCTTATTGAACTTATAACATTATAGGATGAAATAATCGCGTGGCGTATTTTTAAACCAATAAAATGTCAGTATTTTTAAACCAATAAAAAGTTAGTATTTTTACACGAGCGCCCTCTATCATTATATAAATTTCAATGAAACGAGTTGATATTATTATACTGTGCCCTGAAATTGTTGTAATAGGTTGTATTTTTCGTTAAGTTAGTTTTCATTTAAGTTATTATGGAACGAGTTATGAATTCTTATGTTGGTGATGTAACCAACTTGGAGTGTCAACACTCATCACCAAAGTTAAATAATCAAGAGATGGATTCTACACTTTTACCCAAAGAAGCACCCGTTTCGAATTATGAAGTGAAACCCAACTCATCAGGACTAAAGTTACCCTTTGTGTGCACTACTTGCAACAAAGCTTTTTCCCGAAAGTTTGTCTTAATTAGACACATGAAATTTCACCTGGAGAAAAAACCTTTTGTGTGTAACATCTGCGAAAAACAATTTGTTCAAAAGAGTGACTTATTAAATCATGTGAAGATTCATTCAAAGAGCCCAGTGATTTATAATTGTGATCTATGTGCTGAAGTTTTTTCAAAAAAGAGTGACTTACTTCAACATAGCAAAATTCACAAATCTGTCAAACAACGTAAGTGTATTGAATGCAATGAACTGTTTTCGAGAAAGTATGACTTATTGAAACATAAGAGGATGCATAAGCCCCGAAAGCAGTATGAATGCATCCAGTGTAGTGAAATATTTAATCGAAAATATGATTTATCACGTCATATAGACACTGCACACAAAGTACTACCCAAAGTTGTCAAATCGTCATCTTTAAAAGATTCGTTATATGAAAAAGTGAAGCATTTTAACAGACAAAATGCTTTAAATGTATTTACTAAAACTGTAATAAATTCTAATGAGGAGAATGATCAAGACTTTCACACATTTTTTAACAGTATTCGGTCGGACGTTTTGAATGAATTAAATTATCAGATAGAAGTAAAAAGGTCAATGAAATGGTATGCAACTGCAAAAGTTGTTGTAAGTCGCCAAACACCGGACGGTGATATAGATACTATCACCCCATATTTTCATTCAAGAACTGTACTGGAATTGACGAATCAAAACATACCTGTACATGTTGAGGATGCCTTTACGAAAATTATTAACTCTTTTGAGAAATTCACTCAACAAGGATCTAATTGGACATTGCAACAAATATTAAATCTAGAACTGTCTACAGCTAAATATAGAATGGTTTAAAATGTGTGGACTGTTTTTGAAACATGTATATTCATGTTTTTGCTATTGTAGTTATTTAAAATGATAAATAAATAGCCTATGACTAAAAAATCTTAAGAGTTTTTTATTATTTTCATGGTAACTATTTTATATAAATTACTTATAACAGTTTGACAATGCTACATAAACTACTGTTTAACATTTTGAATGTCTTAGACAAAATGGGAATGAATTTGTTGAAATTATGTAAAACATGATGAAATAAATGCGATGTATTTATTATATGTTACTTAAACTACAAGAGAGATGATTGGAAATGTGTTATTTTAAATCTATGGTACTTTTAATAACTAACAAGGTAAGGCGTGACGTTATGAATCATCGATGGGTTTTCCTTTGAATATGTATTAATCTTACTTATTGATAAGAAAGTTGGAAAAATAGACTTAACACATTGTTAGAGGTTTTGGAGAAATATATAGTTGGTTAAAAATTTTAGAAAATTTAACATAAAGTAACAAATTTTAGAAAATAAACATTTCGATAAATGAAAAAAAAAAAAAATTAAATTTTGGTAAACTTTACACTTAGACAATATTTCAAACTAGGAAAAAATAATAACTTTACACTTAGACAATATTTTAATTTAAGAAGAATTAGACTTAACACATTGTTAGAGTTTCTTTGAAAAATATCTAGTTGGTTGTAAATTTTAGAAAATTCGACCTAACGAAATTAACACACTTAAAAATATCTAGTTGGTTATACATTTTATAAAATAAGCAACAAATAAACATTTCGATACATTGACAAAAGAAAATAATTAAGTTTAAGTAAACTTTACACTTAGACAATATTTCAAACTAAGAAAAATAATAACTTTACACTTATATAATATTTTCAACTAAGGAAAATTAATAACTTTAAAAATCAGACTTAACACATTGTTAAAGTTTTTTTAAAACAACACAACATTTTCAAAGCAGTGGAAATAGTATACCTGAAAAAAATTCAACTTAGTGGAATTTAATAGTGAAATTTTTTAACCTCACTCATTTAAAAAATAAAACTTTGTAAATTTTTTCCATTTTTAAAATAAAACTTATTTAAAAAATAAATAAGCAACTATTAAACATTTTGAATGTCTTAGACAAAGTGTGAATAAATTTGTTGAAATTATATAAAACATGAAAATTTTCATTACTTTTAAAAGAAATTTTATTTTTGGTGAAATAAACTCGAGGTATTTATTATATGTTACTTAAACTACATGAGAATTGATTGAAAATGTGTTACTTTTAATCACTCACAAGATAAGACATGATGTTACATTATACACATAGGAATTTCAGATGGGTTTTTCTCCCACACATGACGTCACTGATAACATATTTACTGATCAAGTCATAAAATCATAGTTTAGGGTAGGTTTTTAAGCACGAAGTTTAGTTGAGATTTAAGATATTTGAGAAATATAAACTACAACTTTGGTTACTTTTTGAAATTTTCCCCTACATAAGAAAAAGAACATAGAAAAATAAAATGAAAAGTCGTATTTGAATGGAATCAAATTATTATCCTTTCACTTAACAGCTGAATGCGTCGGTAATTACATCACAAAGGCACTGATAACAACTGATTGAATATATTGTGTTTCTTTTTTAAGGTTAAATTGATTTAATATTCAAGTTATTTCTTAATGATACACTTAAAAACAATAAACTTAATTAGCATTCAAAAAGCAAACGATCACATTATTGTGTAAAACAATCAAATGTTTTAAAAGTCACGAGTTAAAATTTGAAATGACTTAGAGTTTAAGTAGAATTTAGATGTGAACCTTTTAAAATGAAATAATAGTTTTTTGTATCGCCCTCTATCGGTGGGTAATAGAATTAAGAGATAATTAAAAGTTTTAACTTGAATTCGAGCCCACAACAAAAATTATTTTTCGGTTTTATAATTTAGGGTAGGTTTAACTGAGCAAGCCATGATATTTCAGTATTTATAGACGATTTAAGATATTCGATAAAGGAAATCATCTGAATTTTTAATTTAATTGAAGGGTTTACTGCTTAAAGTACTACAAAATGAGTACAACACGATGCATAGTTTTTTAATTAATTATATTTTTCGAAAGGTTAAATTGACTTATTGATAAACTTAGGATTTATGTTTAAAGTGAATAAATTTGACATGTTAGGTTCACTTAATAACAGAGGGTTGAATAAGTTATTTTTAATAAAAATAAAGTTTACTAAAAGTTTTTAAAATTAAAAAAAATATAGTTTTAAAAAATTTAAAGTTTACAAAAAGTTTAAAAATCTTTAAGTAAATCAAAATTAACTTTTTAATTTTAACTATTGAGAGACTATAATCTAACTGTTTATCCTTGTAACCAACTGGTGCATATCAACTATATACTCTGTATCTGCATATGCGCAGAAAAACATAGACATTTAATCTAACTTGAGTTCGACTTTAAATTATTTGCCAACTTTTAAGTTTAATTACTATACACAACTCGATTACCTTTCCCACAAAACACCTTTCAGAAACAAAACAGAAATTAACACTTACCGAAAAACACGTCCACTTTGGGTGTTAGTCTTCACTCAACTAACGTTTCTCCCTTATCTTTGCTAGGGGGCGCTGCAATCGCCGCTAGAGGCGTTAGTAGTCTTCAGGTGTGTGATAAGAATAAACTTTAAATCCAACTTACACTCGCTCAGTCATTCTTGCTTCTCTCTACCTTGCTAACAACCGTTTGCTGCTGGCTCATTGTTTGGTTGTTTAAACTTGTTGAATGACGTCATCATGTGTTTGTCTAAACTTGTCCAGTCTTGTTTTTATGCAGTACGTCTATTTAGTCTTGGTTGACTTGTCCAAACTTGTTTTTGTGTGGCACGTCTATTTGGGTGAGTCATCGTTCGCTTATCTTGCTTTACTTGTTTGAACTTGTCTAGTATCCACCACCTCATGTCTTTTGTCATAGCTTGAATATACTTTACACCAATCACTTAAATATAAAAGTCTTGTCACAACTTACTTAAACTTTGATAAAAATATTAATTATTTATAAATTTCATCAAATTCTTATTTTTCTGATACATTTACTATGTAATTTTCGTTCAAAAATATGGTAAAGCCCGATTTTAAATCGAAGTCTAAGATAAATTCCCCAAATTTGTAACATTTTAACATTAATAATAAATATTGTAAGCACCCAGTACATACAAGTTTTGTAAAAATAATATTACTTATAGCTAACTCGTTATGTCCCATGATACAAAACTTCAATATAACTAAAATCAGTGTTAAACGAAAATCTAATCACGTGTCTTTATATATTATTTTGAAATGCAAAGCATTATATCTAAACGAATGATAAGGAGTAGTTAGAATAGTTCTTATATTTTTGTTAGTAAAAAATTTATACACATTATTTTACAAGG
This sequence comes from Maratus michaelseni, assembly GCA_963931845.1. Lineage (NCBI taxonomy): Eukaryota > Metazoa > Arthropoda > Arachnida > Araneae > Salticidae > Maratus > Maratus michaelseni. Next base: position 58,828,622 of record OZ007594.1, read on the forward strand.
TTGCAATATTCAACACACGGTTCACCATATTTAAAAACGATTCACCATGATTTAAAAACTTAGTAACATATTTTAAATTTATAAATTTAAATTAAAACATATTTTTATAAATAAACAATTATAAATACTTAAGTATTTTTAATTTAAATTTATAAATTTAAAATATGTTACTAAGTTTTTAAATCATGGTGAATCGTTTTTAAATATGGTGAACCGTGTGTTGAATATTGCAACCTTGTAAAATAATGTGTATAAATTTTTTACTAACAAAAATATGAGAACTATTCTAACTACTCCTTATCATTCGTTTAGATATAATGCTTTGCATTTCAAAATAATATATAAAGACACGTGATTAGATTTTCGTTTAACACTGATTTTAGTTATATTGAAGTTTTGTATCATGGGACATAACGAGTTAGCTATAAGTAATATTATTTTTACAAAACTTGTATGTACTGGGTGCTTACAATATTTATTATTAATGTTAAAATGTTACAAATTTGGGGAATTTATCTTAGACTTCGATTTAAAATCGGACTTTACCATATTTTTGTACGAAAATTACATAGTAAATGTATCAGAAAAATAAGAATTTGATGAAATTTATAAATAATTAATATTTTTATCAAAGTTTAAGTAAGTTGTGACAAGACTTTTATATTTAAGTGATTGGTGTAAAGTATATTCAAGCTATGACAAAAGACATGAGGTGGTGGATACTAGACAAGTTCAAACAAGTAAAGCAAGATAAGCGAACGATGACTCACCCAAATAGACGTGCCACACAAAAACAAGTTTGGACAAGTCAACCAAGACTAAATAGACGTACTGCATAAAAACAAGACTGGACAAGTTTAGACAAACACATGATGACGTCATTCAACAAGTTTAAACAACCAAACAATGAGCCAGCAGCAAACGGTTGTTAGCAAGGTAGAGAGAAGCAAGAATGACTGAGCGAGTGTAAGTTGGATTTAAAGTTTATTCTTATCACACACCTGAAGACTACTAACGCCTCTAGCGGCGATTGCAGCGCCCCCTAGCAAAGATAAGGGAGAAACGTTAGTTGAGTGAAGACTAACACCCAAAGTGGACGTGTTTTTCGGTAAGTGTTAATTTCTGTTTTGTTTCTGAAAGGTGTTTTGTGGGAAAGGTAATCGAGTTGTGTATAGTAATTAAACTTAAAAGTTGGCAAATAATTTAAAGTCGAACTCAAGTTAGATTAAATGTCTATGTTTTTCTGCGCATATGCAGATACAGAGTATATAGTTGATATGCACCAGTTGGTTACAAGGATAAACAGTTAGATTATAGTCTCTCAATAGTTAAAATTAAAAAGTTAATTTTGATTTACTTAAAGATTTTTAAACTTTTTGTAAACTTTAAATTTTTTAAAACTATATTTTTTTTAATTTTAAAAACTTTTAGTAAACTTTATTTTTATTAAAAATAACTTATTCAACCCTCTGTTATTAAGTGAACCTAACATGTCAAATTTATTCACTTTAAACATAAATCCTAAGTTTATCAATAAGTCAATTTAACCTTTCGAAAAATATAATTAATTAAAAAACTATGCATCGTGTTGTACTCATTTTGTAGTACTTTAAGCAGTAAACCCTTCAATTAAATTAAAAATTCAGATGATTTCCTTTATCGAATATCTTAAATCGTCTATAAATACTGAAATATCATGGCTTGCTCAGTTAAACCTACCCTAAATTATAAAACCGAAAAATAATTTTTGTTGTGGGCTCGAATTCAAGTTAAAACTTTTAATTATCTCTTAATTCTATTACCCACCGATAGAGGGCGATACAAAAAACTATTATTTCATTTTAAAAGGTTCACATCTAAATTCTACTTAAACTCTAAGTCATTTCAAATTTTAACTCGTGACTTTTAAAACATTTGATTGTTTTACACAATAATGTGATCGTTTGCTTTTTGAATGCTAATTAAGTTTATTGTTTTTAAGTGTATCATTAAGAAATAACTTGAATATTAAATCAATTTAACCTTAAAAAAGAAACACAATATATTCAATCAGTTGTTATCAGTGCCTTTGTGATGTAATTACCGACGCATTCAGCTGTTAAGTGAAAGGATAATAATTTGATTCCATTCAAATACGACTTTTCATTTTATTTTTCTATGTTCTTTTTCTTATGTAGGGGAAAATTTCAAAAAGTAACCAAAGTTGTAGTTTATATTTCTCAAATATCTTAAATCTCAACTAAACTTCGTGCTTAAAAACCTACCCTAAACTATGATTTTATGACTTGATCAGTAAATATGTTATCAGTGACGTCATGTGTGGGAGAAAAACCCATCTGAAATTCCTATGTGTATATTGTAACATCATGTCTTATCTTGTGAGTGATTAAAAGTAACACATTTTCAATCAATTCTCATGTAGTTTAAGTAACATATAATAAATACCTCGAGTTTATTTCACCAAAAATAAAATTTCTTTTAAAAGTAATGAAAATTTTCATGTTTTATATAATTTCAACAAATTTATTCACACTTTGTCTAAGACATTCAAAATGTTTAATAGTTGCTTATTTATTTTTTAAATAAGTTTTATTTTAAAAATGGAAAAAATTTACAAAGTTTTATTTTTTAAATGAGTGAGGTTAAAAAATTTCACTATTAAATTCCACTAAGTTGAATTTTTTTCAGGTATACTATTTCCACTGCTTTGAAAATGTTGTGTTGTTTTAAAAAAACTTTAACAATGTGTTAAGTCTGATTTTTAAAGTTATTAATTTTCCTTAGTTGAAAATATTATATAAGTGTAAAGTTATTATTTTTCTTAGTTTGAAATATTGTCTAAGTGTAAAGTTTACTTAAACTTAATTATTTTCTTTTGTCAATGTATCGAAATGTTTATTTGTTGCTTATTTTATAAAATGTATAACCAACTAGATATTTTTAAGTGTGTTAATTTCGTTAGGTCGAATTTTCTAAAATTTACAACCAACTAGATATTTTTCAAAGAAACTCTAACAATGTGTTAAGTCTAATTCTTCTTAAATTAAAATATTGTCTAAGTGTAAAGTTATTATTTTTTCCTAGTTTGAAATATTGTCTAAGTGTAAAGTTTACCAAAATTTAATTTTTTTTTTTTTTTCATTTATCGAAATGTTTATTTTCTAAAATTTGTTACTTTATGTTAAATTTTCTAAAATTTTTAACCAACTATATATTTCTCCAAAACCTCTAACAATGTGTTAAGTCTATTTTTCCAACTTTCTTATCAATAAGTAAGATTAATACATATTCAAAGGAAAACCCATCGATGATTCATAACGTCACGCCTTACCTTGTTAGTTATTAAAAGTACCATAGATTTAAAATAACACATTTCCAATCATCTCTCTTGTAGTTTAAGTAACATATAATAAATACATCGCATTTATTTCATCATGTTTTACATAATTTCAACAAATTCATTCCCATTTTGTCTAAGACATTCAAAATGTTAAACAGTAGTTTATGTAGCATTGTCAAACTGTTATAAGTAATTTATATAAAATAGTTACCATGAAAATAATAAAAAACTCTTAAGATTTTTTAGTCATAGGCTATTTATTTATCATTTTAAATAACTACAATAGCAAAAACATGAATATACATGTTTCAAAAACAGTCCACACATTTTAAACCATTCTATATTTAGCTGTAGACAGTTCTAGATTTAATATTTGTTGCAATGTCCAATTAGATCCTTGTTGAGTGAATTTCTCAAAAGAGTTAATAATTTTCGTAAAGGCATCCTCAACATGTACAGGTATGTTTTGATTCGTCAATTCCAGTACAGTTCTTGAATGAAAATATGGGGTGATAGTATCTATATCACCGTTCGGTGTTTGGCGACTTACAACAACTTTTGCAGTTGCATACCATTTCATTGACCTTTTTACTTCTATCTGATAATTTAATTCATTCAAAACGTCCGACCGAATACTGTTAAAAAATGTGTGAAAGTCTTGATCATTCTCCTCATTAGAATTTATTACAGTTTTAGTAAATACATTTAAAGCATTTTGTCTGTTAAAATGCTTCACTTTTTCATATAACGAATCTTTTAAAGATGACGATTTGACAACTTTGGGTAGTACTTTGTGTGCAGTGTCTATATGACGTGATAAATCATATTTTCGATTAAATATTTCACTACACTGGATGCATTCATACTGCTTTCGGGGCTTATGCATCCTCTTATGTTTCAATAAGTCATACTTTCTCGAAAACAGTTCATTGCATTCAATACACTTACGTTGTTTGACAGATTTGTGAATTTTGCTATGTTGAAGTAAGTCACTCTTTTTTGAAAAAATTTCAGCACATAGATCACAATTATAAATCACTGGGCTCTTTGAATGAATCTTCACATGATTTAATAAGTCACTCTTTTGAACAAATTGTTTTTCGCAGATGTTACACACAAAAGGTTTTTTCTCCAGGTGAAATTTCATGTGTCTAATTAAGACAAACTTTCGGGAAAAAGCTTTGTTGCAAGTAGTGCACACAAAGGGTAACTTTAGTCCTGATGAGTTGGGTTTCACTTCATAATTCGAAACGGGTGCTTCTTTGGGTAAAAGTGTAGAATCCATCTCTTGATTATTTAACTTTGGTGATGAGTGTTGACACTCCAAGTTGGTTACATCACCAACATAAGAATTCATAACTCGTTCCATAATAACTTAAATGAAAACTAACTTAACGAAAAATACAACCTATTACAACAATTTCAGGGCACAGTATAATAATATCAACTCGTTTCATTGAAATTTATATAATGATAGAGGGCGCTCGTGTAAAAATACTAACTTTTTATTGGTTTAAAAATACTGACATTTTATTGGTTTAAAAATACGCCACGCGATTATTTCATCCTATAATGTTATAAGTTCAATAAGCACTTAATTCTTGCACAATGACTGAGAAAGTCTTACCTATCAGAAGTTCATACATTTGTAAGTAAAAATCTTTATTACTTTTATAAATAATATTTTACTTATCAAGTCGCTTAATTTCTAAATGATGTATTCTAAAACGCCTTTTATGTCTTATGTGTATGGAGTCTAACAAAGAGGGGAAAAAGAGGGGGTGTAAAGTATTTGTAAAATTGAAATACGTTAATTTATAAAAACTAGATTCCATTCCCTTTTTTTAAAATGTTGGTTGTATAAAGTCAAATCTATTGAAAATTTATTTTAATCGTATAACTCTAAACAAAATACCCGCTCTCTTTAATAAGTTAAATAGTTACTAAAAATTGTTCATTTAAAAGGAAGAAATCTTTAAAATTGTATGTTTTTATAAATAATATTTTGCACGTCAAATCACTTCTTAACTAAATGTAATAATCTAAAATGTCTTATGTAATGATCTAAAATGTCTTATGTGTTGTGACTGGTTGGTTAAATATAGGGTTGATTATCTGCGTTAGGGATATAGGTCACTCTAGGGGTCATTCTAAGGGCTCCTAACTCGTATTGACAAGGTTCGAAGAAAACTCCGAACGGTTAGGTCGACGACCTTGAGAGAGGTTTAAACCTAACACCTTCCATCTATCAACTTTGAGAGTAGAACCTCTCAGCCGCTAGTCTTATGTGTTGTGTTTTTATAAATAATATTTTTCTTGTTTAATCACTTAACTCCAAAATGAAATGTTTCTAAGACACTTTGTCATGTCTTAAGTGAAACATATTTAACTAAAGAAGGATGTAGTATTTGTGACATAAGTTATTCTACAGTACCCTTTTAAGAAAAAGAAAAAAAAAAAAAAAAGAAGCTATTACAAGTTAATTTTTAAAAAAAACATATAATTAAAAAAATATATTGTTTAATTAGCATAAAAACGATTATTTAAGTTACTCCACAAATTTGTAAACTTAAAAAACGGAAGATATAATGTAAGGGAAAGTATGACAAATCTTTTTTTTCCTTTGAAAGATTAGTCTCAAAGACTTGAATTAACTTTTTCCCTAAAAATGCCACATTAATTTCAGTACACAAGTTTGCGAAACGGCTTTTGCAGGAAAATAGTACGGTGAATACAATTTTAAGCATTGTAATTTAATTCACTAACACAAATGCGTGGGTGTATAGCTTATAGTTACATTTGTAAAAATCACTTTGCTTTCGTTTTTAAAATATGTAAACACGTTATTTTTCGTAACAAAACTATAAATCTATATTTCTAAAATAAATGATTATAAGGTTAATACGAGAAAGAAACAAGCATGTTATTTTTGTCAATCTCTATAAATGACATTTCATAGTATTTTCATATAAAAATTTTCCTTCTAAATTATTATTTCGAATATGGAAATGATCTGTTGACAGAATGTTGTAAGAGAAATGTGCTTGTAAATTAAACAAACAGATGTAATAGCATTCATATTAAACCAAAACTCGCGAATTACTCAATAGCTAAAGACAATTTCCTGCAGTTCATTAAAACTATGATAAAGATATCTCAACGCAGGTCTGAAGTAACCATCTCTCGCATTTAAAGAGATAACAACACACACACATCCTTGGTAAGCTAAGATAAGACATGTGTGATACAGAAATTGCAGGTTCTAATGTCACTAAAAATTAAAATAATACGTAAAACACTACAAAAAAAAAATAATATAAAAAATAATTTGAAACGCTTTAAATAAATTTAAAAAAAATGAAAACACTTTAAATAAAAAATAAAACAAAATTTCACCCTCTACAAAGAACAAAATCTATATGTCTAATCATGCACCTTCTTTATCTCTCTCATCTTAATTACTTCCGGTCTCACAAACCACCTGTCCTGTTCCAACAAGCTCCCAAACATGTTCCTAAAACATGTTTACTGCTTCCTGAAAACCCTTTTTGGAAAAAGCATGTCTAATCCCGTTTCCGATCTTATTTCCTGTCGCGTTTCCAGTCTAAAAATAAATTTCACGTTAAACTTTTATAAAGTAAAACAAAGTCAGAAAGATTTCCATTTTTATATTAGGTGTTAGTTAGCAAATAAAATTTTTATTTCAGGTGAGAAAAAAAAAAAAAAAAAAAAAAAAAAAAAAAATCGAACATTTTGCTAATATTACTTTCAAACTAAATTCATTCTGATAGCAGGATTCCTACAACTCAACTCCACTCGACTAGAAGGATTAAAACCAACAAAAAAAATTAAGCCCCCCACAAAAATAAGCCCTCCCCCTCTCTCCCTTATCGCATTCACTTCCTGTCACATTTCCGGTTAAACTTCCTATCTACACTTCCTGTTCACTTCCTGTCTCAACATGCCTGTTATCCACACCTGCCACTTCCGGTGACATTCACAGAGCACAGAAGGTCACCACCGCACCCACCGCTGGCGTAGAACTCTCTTTTATCATCTACTCCTGTGGGCCGAGCCGTCAGGCATTTTTTTGTTAATGTTGTTTTCCGGGGAAGAGATAGGAAATTTCCGAACAGTAAAACCTGCCAATACGGAATCTTAATGGACTGGAAAAATCTGTTTTAGACAGGTTTTTTTTCTTAGAATTTATAACTGGATCTGCACAGTTAGTCTTTTCGTTGGGATCATAAAATATTTAGCTTCAGATTGGTTCTGTTTTTATAGGTTTTAATGTATTAAAAATGCAGTAGCCTTGCTATATTGCTTCATTCGGATAGATCGATGTTTTTTCGAGCCTCTAGAAAAAAAATTCTACCTTTACCACACTTAAGAAGTATTCCATATGGTGATTGTATATATGAAACATAGTGATTATAATAAATACAATTTTCTATCGTGGATTTTATTGAAAAATTTGAAATATGCATCTAACTGAGGACATCGTAAAATATGAAACAGACGCCTTCGGTTTTATGATCGGGCTGTTCGGGTATATGATTTATATTTGCTTCCCAGCATGCACGATATAACGACACTCTACTTCTACTGTATTATTTACTTAGATGTATACATTTGGTGATTAATCTTCTTGTGCAAATTACTGGGTGGGCTCGGGCCCCACTGGTCCATATCAGTTGGCGCCACTGTGTGTATTGTTTGTATGCGTCTAATTCAAATTTTAAGCAATATTCTCTTATATAAAAGATACTCTCAGAATCAAAATTCAGTCGCCATTTCTAAATTTATTGCAGAAGGAGGATAGCCTGCCCGAACGAGCTTGTAGAACGGAAAAGAGCTTGCAGAAGTCTCCCTGATCAGCAAAGAATGTCTTGACTGACACTCATTAAAGAAATATTTGTTCAGAACCTATAAAACACTGGCTAAAAACTGAATTATTAAAATTGGCTTAGACATTTTGTATTTATGATCTTTTTTCAGATCAAGTGAAAGGGGAGCGGTGTAATCGCTCCACTGTCCCCTTTTAGATCTGCTATGGAATCAGATACTATTTATTTAGGGTAAAGCTCGATTAACTCCACATGAAACACTGGGGCAATGGTTCAATTGAGACCCCCCCCCCCCACACACACACAATATTTTTAAACTTATATTTATCTAAACTGTCCTAAAGAAAAACTATCCACAAAGCATGTGTTTTCAAGTTTTGGGTGGGTACTGGGGTATTTATGTATTTGGCCAAGCGGTAATCGATTTAGTGCGGATTTGTCTAAAATCTCCTACTGCAACCACTACGAACCAACGGTAGATAATCGATATGACAAGTACAGCGTAAGCTAACGTTGATCCAAAAAATGCAAAAACTTATCTCCATAGTACGCCATTTTTCAGCTGCATGCACAATCTGATTCTTCCGTCAAAAACACCACGGTTACCGGTAATTACAAACATTTAACAATGTCCGTAAGACATCTCTAAAACCTTGATCGAAGAGAGTTTGTTATCAGTTATTTATTCCCGGAATTTGTACTTTTCAGCAAAAAAGAAAAAAAATCGTTACAAGTTCCTTTTATCCTGCAAACATAATTACTTTTATAGAAATACAAAAATTTATAATTTAAATGCTTGTATTTTATGTGCTTTATTAGGTCAAGATAGGTCAGAAATTGGTATAATTTTCTGACAATTAATAATCAATTAGTAACAATCTACACTGTTAAAAATAAATCCGTCAATTCACGGTAAAACTACTGGCAGCAAAGTTGCCGGACTTTTTCCGTTCCGTTAGTACATTTTCCGTTTTGAAAGATAAAAGAAGGGTAATTTTATTTATTTTTTTTTTATTTTTTTTTTTATTTTATTTTTATTTATTTATTTATTTATTTTTGTAAATAAACTCGGGTTTAAAAAATGTCATCTCTATTTGTGCTGCTATCTATTGATTATTACGGGAGTATTTAATTTAATTTATCTAATTTAATAATATTTGATATAATGGAAGAACATTTTCTGCCAGACCTGAGTATTGAACTGGGGACGTTAGCGGCTTGAGCTGAGTGCTTTACCGCAATACCAGCGGGTCCTTGCTGGAGTGAGTGTAGGAAACGATTATACGGGATGTCTTCAAATCGCAGCTTGGGACTTAAACAATTTGGGGTTTAGAAAACTGGTAATTTTGAAGCTAATTGCGGGAATATTTCGTAATGAGGTGATGGTTGAAAACTATAGTATTAATACACTGTTAAAAATTTCCGTTCAATGTTGAACCATCACATGGTTCAAAGTCAGCAAAAGTACCAAAAGATGGTTCGATCTCTATTTCAAAACCCCTCTTTTTGGTGAATCCTGGATTATGGTTCAACGTTTTACCATCCGATAGTAAATCGTTGCATCCAATCACAGATCGCCCGCCATTGAATGCGAATCTGCTTCTGCCGTCCCTCATCCGTCCGCCACGTCAGAGTTTAGAGTTCGCTTGCACTTCACGTGACTGCGTGCGTAAAACCTCGTGTAGCTGTATTCCGGAGAAAAATAAGCAAGCACAAGGTATTTATTATTATTATTATTTGTTTAATCTTCACAATATATATGTATTTATTTATATTTTTTAACTATAATTTGTGAATAAAGTATATTACTTTATTAATCCTTAACTATATTTCATTTTTTTTGCTAAGTTGATAAAATGTAATTTTATAATGTGCCTGTATTAGGCCTAATTGAGTAATGCGTGTTTGAATTTATTTATTTTCTTTTCGTATAGTTTGCGTATCAGATATAATTTATGTTCTGGATTAGGCACTGATATTGTGAATTATTTTTTGCTAACTAGCTGAGCGTAAAGTTATTACCAGGTTAGGAGTTTGATTCGTCAAGAACTTCAATAGTACTATTTACATTACGTGTATTTGAAATCTTAGAGACCTGTTGCTTGATTATATTTGATTTCTAGCGTAAACTAATATAAAGTGTTGAAATTTTTATATGACAGTAATATTCAATTGTTGAACATACAGGGTTTGATGATATGTATCAATGGATGTATATCATGATCAGGGGCCGATGCAGGTTTTTATTCTTGGGGCCCATTTTGTAAAAAATAAAGGTTATTTTTGTGAAATTAATTATATTTTTGTGAAATATAACATTTTGCAACAAAAGTTGAAATCCAGTTAATCAAATTCGAACCAAGCATTTTTTAAACAAAAATTTTTTAAAATCCTTTTTGCTGAAATTTTCCTCTATGGTGAACTTGTTTGTTTACAAATTACACATTGTAAAACATCACAAAATAATAAATAAATAATAAATAGTAAGTTTTTATGGAATAGAATTTTATGAAGGAAACCATTTTATCAAACTGATTTTTGTGAAGGGCCCCATTTTATCAAATTGATTTTTGTGAAGGGGCCCATTTTATTAAATAGATTTTTGTGAAGGGTCCCTAAATAGGCCCCAAATTTTTCCTGGATCGACCCCTGATGATATACTATATCAGATATTTATTTTTAAAATATCATGAAGTTTGATATTTTCACATATTTGATATTTATTTTCAAAATATTGCGTATAATATTTTTGATATTATACGCACGAAAGTACATTTTATCAACTTAGCAAAAAAATGAAATATAGTTAAGGATTAACAAAATAATATACTTTATTCACAAATTATAGTTAAAAAATATAAATAAATACATATATATTGTTAAGATTAAATAAATAATAATAATAATTTCAACTTATTACCAAAACATGGTTCAACCTATTACCAAAACATGGTTCAACCTATTACCAAATCATGGTTCAACCTATTACCAAAACATGGTTCAACCTATTACTAAACAGTGGTTCAACCTATTACCAAATCATGGTTCAATCTATTACCAAATCATGGTTCAACCTATCACCAAACAGTGGTTCAACCTATTACCAAATCGTGGTTCAAACAAAGCACCAAAGGATGGAGAAAGGTTTTACCATCCCATGGTGGCAGCTACACTTGTACCATCTTTTGGTGAAACGTTGAACCAAAATTTTTAACAGTGTAGAGGATAAAAACATGAATTATATATATTCTTAATTTGATTGTTAGATGTAAAATATAAATATTATATTTTGAATTAAATTCAATAATTTTTTTTGCTTTTTTGCGAAAATCGATTTTTAGTCAACTATTATGTATTTTTTAAATGTGTTCGTTTAGAATATATTGTCAGTGTGAGTGTTTTTTATAACTTTAAAAAATAAATTGCGAATAATTTTAAAGGAATGAGTTTAATTCGAAAGCATTACTTTTGTTTGTTGCTTTTTTAAATAGAATCGATTTTTTTTTTCACTTAGCTATTATATATATATATATATATATATATATATATATTAATCTGTTTGTTTAGAATATATATTTTAAGTGCGAATATTTTTTTATAACTTTAAAAAATGAATTGCAAATAATATTAAAAGAATAGAAAAATTTAATTTTTGCTTTTTTAAATTCGAAAGCACTATTTTCTTATTGTTGTTTTAAATAAACTTGAAATTTTAATTTATTGAATTTTTAGTTTTTCTGTGCAGCAACATGTCAGTTTTTGAAACATTGAAAATAAACATGCAGCAAATAACGGAATATCTCCGTTGGCTGCTTTTTTCTCCGTCCGTTCCGTTGTTTTCAGGAAAAATGAGGAAATTTTCTGCAGATATACGGGATAGATTCCATTTTTCTAACAAAACGGAAACCTTCTGATCAAAATTCACGGAAGACAACCTGTCAATAAACGAAATTTTTAACAGTGTAGTTTGCTGAAAGAAATAAGAAGTATTTGTATTTCGCATGTTTGATACATAAATTGATTTTTAATATAATAATTATTATTGTTGTTATTTTCTTCAGATTAAATAAATGCTGAAAAAAATCCTGTTTATGGACATGTTTCTAAAGGGAAAAAAAATCTGCATTACTGTCAGATTTTATGTGCGTTTTATATTTACTAGAAGAAATGTGTATTTTTAAGTTTACTGAACATTTTATACATAGCTTATAAAATATTTAACAATGGAATTGTTTTTGAAATAGTAGTTTTTATGTATGCCTGCTTTGGAGAAGTTTGAATTAGTGCTTATTATCAATAAGTAAACATTTTAATAGAATTTATCATTTATAATACATCACAAAATAATAATGAATAAATCGGAGAAGTGCGAGTATAACTCACGCTCGAAGGGTTCCGTACATTATATTTATTAATTACTATTTATTAATTAATACTCTTACTACTCCTAATTTTTTCATAATTTTAGTTTCTGTAGATTTGGAAATAGGAGGAGGGGAGAGGGAACGGCATGTTTTTGCAGTATACTTTCGACGATATCTCTGAAAATTTAATGTCTAAAATTAAAACAAATATAGTAGTTTTTTGAGTTTGGTGTTGCGAGATCTTTCGAACGATACGCTACAAGATATATATAATTTTTTTTTAATTTTTTTATGCAACTTAATTAATATATCGCCTAATTACCGACAATTTTTTTCGAAAATCACTGTAAAATATCCTTGGATGATTGTGCGTCAATAGATACCTCGAACACACGTCAACTGCCCCGCTGACAGCCCGAAAAGTAAAGTTTAAGTGTAACGGAAAAATGCGTTTTTCTCAAAAACTATGATGCCTAGAAAAATCGCTATAGTTTTCTTGCAAGGTTTAAATAAACTCCTACTACCCAATTTTTTTTTATAATTTTAGTTTCAGTAGATTCGGAAATAGAGTGGGGGGGAGGGGGAATGTTTTTGCAGTATATTTTCGACAATATCTCTGAAAATGTAACACTTAAAATTAAAGCAAATATATTAATGAGTTCAGTATTACGGGATCTTTCCACGATACCCCACACAATATACAAAAAAAAAAAAAAAAAAAAAAAAAATCGAGTAACTTAATTAGCCCTCTAAATCTTTCCTAAACATATTTGTGAATAGCTAATAATCCTTAAAACATGTGGGTAAACAAACAAGATTTGTAACTTTGTCATAAAATAATTTAAAAGAACATAAATTCGAGGTAAAGGGCGTTCTATCTACTAAATGTTACCTATCTACTTACATATTGGGTGATTCGGCAGTAATTGAACAGAGAGCAATTATTGAGGAGTGAAACAGAAAACAGCAGAAAATAAGGATTGCTGTGTGTTTATTTTATTTTTGTTTGTTGAAAAATATATTTAAATCCAAAGCAATGCACTGTTTAAAATAAATGCTGGAAAAGCACATTAATTCAATCAGTGGTGCAACATACAATAGCAATAGCAACCATATTCAGTGTGGAGTGTCCGTTCCTGCAGTTTGGGCGCGGAAAGTGGAATTTCTAGCACATACCTAGATGTTATCGAATTTCGCACAAAGACAGTTAAGTCTCGTTCTCTTCAAATTTGTATTGTAATATTTTCACTTTTCTAAGTTATTAAAAGCGAGGTGATATAGAGAAAGAATTTTTTGGGAAATGAAGCATTATTTTAAAAATTGAAAAATTACTGAAACAGCGAAATCTAGATGCTTTTGGGCATATTCACAAAGTTATTGTTATTTTTAACTGCACGAAATATGCAACTTACTTATTCATAAACTAAGGAATCGAACCGCATTTTCCATCTTTTGATAAGGATTAAAAATCATTCAGAAAATGATGTCCAATTTGGCGCTTTAAGCAGATTTTCGGGATTCTATAGCCCAGGAAATGTAGTCTTGAAACAGCAATTAATTATAATTTAATATCATATACAACTATCGAAAATGCGAAATGCTATTCGATTTCAAATTACTTTTAATATTTTTGTAAACACCTTAAGTGTTATTGTATTGCATAGACTTTTAAATTTTAGTGCAACGCATTTAAAAAAAGTAGCATATACTAACATATTACTGATATATACTGTACACATATGGTACTATCAAAATTGTTTCGCTCATAATAACGATATTATGAAGAGTATAATATTTTAATAATAACCGAATCCGGTCTGAGATTTGTAGTTTAAATTCATATGCTGCTAATTATTATAAAGTACCTCATTCTTTATGCTCGATATGATTTAAATCAAGTGGTTTACACAGTTTTTTTTTTTTAATAATAATAATAATAATAATAAAACCAATTTTTTTAAGAACAACTCTAATACCGTATCCCCCAATTTTTTTGTAATTTAGGTGCTTCAAATTATAGGATACAAATAATTTCTATTTTTAATACATTATTTCAGCAGTCAACATGAAACATGGTGAGTCTAGGTCATGTTTGTATGCATATTGGATGAAAAGTAGTATGTTTTACATGAACATATCTGAAGCTCTAAAGAGTCTATCGGAACACATGGTCAACGCATATAAACATGTGAAACTGACAGAAAATAAAACAGATAAAAAATATTCAATATTTCGCATAAAATATTTACATTTAAAAAAAAAAAGATTAGCAAAGGGAGGAATAGCAAATTTCAGAAAGAGTTGTGTGCGTATTGGGGGAGGGGAGGGAAATTGAATTCATTGATTATTTATTAGTACCTCAAAAGTAATAAATAAAATAACTAGAACAAAACAAAAAATAAGGCAAATTTTTTTTTAAAATAAGAGTTTTAAAGATTTTTAAAATTGTGTGCTGAGGAGACGGAGAGAGAATGAAATGAAGGAAACGGAAATTTCAAGGGGAGGGGGGCAACAAAAAATCTGCAGAATTGCAGAAATTGCCATCTCTTGCCAATTCGGATAAAATGAAATATTTACAGAATTATCGTTGCGCTATTGTATATATTTATTTTTGTCTTTTTGCCAAATTTGTTGTTTGTTTTTTATACGAAAAATCTTTTTGCAAGAAATCTCTACCAATTTGAGACACTGTGAACGAGTCACTGTGAACGAGTCACTGTGATTCTGTCACGGAAACACAAATGCACTTTTTTATAGTTTAAACAACAGAGATTAAAATTATTCTTAAATTAATTACAATGAAAGGTTTTCATTTAATAATAAGGATTAAATTTGTAAACTGATAAATTAGAAGAAAATTACTTACCACATTGTCTGTAAAGATGCAATTTGACGCATCTCATCCTGGTCTCGATATGATCACATACCTGCCAACATGTATATTTTCGAAATCTAACATTTTTTTCTAACATACTTCATTGTGACTAGGATTTCTCCAGTCTGGGTCGGTTGGTGCATTGTTGACAGGACAGTTCTTATACTTTAGACATAATGCCGTTTGGCTCTTCTGCTGTCTTTTGGATGCCACATGCTGTTCACAGAAGAAGTGGTCTGATTTAGGGTGAAATCATCGCCTCTCAGCCCACAGAACGAGACCAAAGCATAGATCATCCAGCTTAACAGCTATCGCAACTCGGCCCTACCAGGAATAGCATGCAGACCATTTTGCAGACCACAAGTACCATCCAAAAGACAACAAAAGCTGACAAATTGATCATAATCTAAAAGTACTAACTGCCCTGCTAAGCCCAGCTATGCCTTTCCCCATAATAAGAACCCAGATTTTGGCATTTCCATGCTAGGCAGGGTTGCCACACATACAGGAGAAGGAAAATCCCTGATTTTTCAACGCGTGTAACAGAAATCTACCTCACTGATTAAGGCTTCATGTGTGTGGGTGGGCCAAAGGTCCTGGTTGACAGGACAGTTCTTATACTTTAGACATCATTCCGTTTGGCTGCTTCAGCTGTCTTTTGGATGGCACGTGCAGTTCACAGAATGGCACTAATGAAATGGTCTGTTCCAGGGTGTAATCATCGCCTCTCAGCCCACAGAACGAGACCAAAGCACAGATCATCCAGCTTAACAGCTATCGCAACTCGGCCTTCCCAGGACCTGCATGCAGCCAATTTTGCAGACCACAAGTACCATGCAAAAGACAACAGAAGCTGACAAACTTATCATAATCTAAAGGTACTAACTGCCCTGCTAAGCCCAGCTATGCCTTTCCCCATAAAGAACACAGATTTTGGCATTTCCATGCTAGGCAGGGTTGCCACACATACAGGAGAAGGAAATTCCCTGATTTTTCCACGCGTGTAACAGAAATCTACCTCACTGATTAAGGCTTCTTGTGTGTGGGTGGGCCAAAGGTCCTGGTTGACAGGACAGTTCTTATACTTTAGACATCATTCCGTTTGGCTGATTCTGCTGTCTTTTGGATGGCACGTGCAGTTCACAGAATGGCACTAATGAAATGGTCTGTTCCAGGGGTAATCATCGCCTCTCAGCCCACAGAACGAGACCAAAGCACAGATCATCCAGCTTAACAGCTATCGCAACTCGGCCTTCCCAGGACCTGCATGCAACCAATTTTGCAGACCACAAGTACCATCCAAAAGACAACAGAAGCTGACAAACTGATCATAATCTAAAGGTACTAACTGCTCTGCTAAGCCCAGCTATGCCTTTCCCCATAAAGAACCCAGATTTAGGCATTTGCATGCTAGGTAGGGTTGCTACCCATACAGGAGAATGAAATTCCCTGATTTTACCACGCGTGTAAGAGAAATCTACCTCACTGATTAAGGCTTCTTGTGTGTGGGTGGGCCAAAGGTCCTGATTGGCAGGACAGTTCTTATACATCTTAGACATCATTCCGTTTGGCTGCTTCTGCTGTATTTTGGATGGCACGTGCAGTTCACAGAATGGCACTAATGAAATGGTCTGTTCCAGGGTGAAATCATCGCCTCTCAGCCCACAGAACGAGACCAAAGCACAGATCATCCAGCTTAACAGCTATCGCAACTCGGCCTTCCCAGGACCTGCATGCAGCCAATTTTGCAGACCACAAGTGCCATCCAAAAGACAACAGAAGCTGACAATGTATGAAATCCAAAGGAAACAAACTGTCCTGTTGACAGAGCCCAAGTATTTTCACACTTTGGAAGCCCTAATCAGCGCTGTATAAGCAAATTCCAAACAGCAAAGCCAATGAACTCAGGAACATACAAAATTTTTTAGCATCTAACTAAAGCTAACCCTTACAAGTTGGCAGATATGTAAAAATAAAAATCCCAGAAGCATCTGTACCTGAAACAGACAAGAAAATGTAAGAAAAAAAATTTAAGTAATTTCATATGTTAATATAAAAACAATGATAGTGAGAAATGTCAAGCAATTAAAATATGTTTATGAAACTAATTTGAAATTTTTAAATTCAATTTTTTTTTTCTTAGAACAGACTTAAAAAATTCACAGCTTTACTAAGTGATGCTGATAATGGAAATAGAACAAAGCTAGAATTAAAAAAAAAAAAAAACATTAAGTTCATGGTAATGTTTTGAAAGACACACTAATCACTGTTTTAGTAATTGTATCAGATTACGATTATGGGAGACAGGATTGCTCATGTTAAAAGCTTAGAAAAATTTAAAAATATAAATAATAAATAATAAATGATAATAATAATCAAATTGTGCAATATTTAATGTAGTTTGAAGTTGAGTTTGATTGTTAAAAGAACAAATGCCCAACAAATTATGGATTATGGAAAATGATTGTCTATAGAACTAAGAGTATAATTTTATTAGTGTAATTCATTTATTTTACTATACTAATATTACTATATGCTTTTAGATATTTTAAGATAATTTATGTTCAATATTATCAAAAGCAATACAAATATTTGGATAAAATGATGTAAATAAATACACAGAAAAATGTAGGAATTATCAAAATAAAACACCAATTTTATATCTAAAATCCTCTCTAAAATGTAAATAAATAACTTAAATAGTTTTAAATAAAAAATCTGGTGTGAAATATTTTTATCAACGTTGAGTAAAATTCCCGGTACTTATAGGGTTAATAGGAACTGGCCATTTCGGAAAACTTGACACATGCGCAAATAGGTAAATTTTTTGTAGATTTTAGAGAAATCCCCTTTCGTTTTAATATATAGTATTTTAAATATTTGTATGTAACTTTTGACAATAAATATATTTTAAGTATTGTGTTAAAATTAGAAAATATTTATATATTATTTAATAAACACATATATTAAAAAAAAAAATCTTATAAAATAATTTTAAATAACTTCTGAAACCAAAGAATTTGTAACTATCATGTTTTCAACTAATTCTTTCAAAGAATTAAAAAAGATAAAAATAAATGAAAAATAAAAGTCTAAACTTAAATGTTTGTATTTTTATTAATTAATGTAGGCAAAAATGATTATTTCTTATTAAATAAACTTGGATAATTTTAAATAACTTTAAAAAATAAAGAATTTTTACATATTTTATTGGAAAATCTTTGAGATAATTAAAAAATATATGTATGAAATTCAAACCTTATGAGAAATTACTTAATCAAGAAAGATAAAAAGCACTTAAATCTTATAAATTAATTTTAAATATATATATATTTTAAATATAGACTTCATAATTTTGGATTTTTTTTTTTTTTTTTTTAAGAATTAAAAATACAAATATTTTAATGTGAAAAGCAAATCACACTTCTAAAGACCTGGGTGGAAGAAGATATGTAGCAAAAATTGTGTTTTTTAAGAATTAAATAGTTAGCCTGTTGTAAATTTTCTTAATTTTTCTCTTCTTGGTAGCATACATTTAAAATAACAGTGGTATTAAACTCTTCCAGAAAACTTTAACATTTATTTTTTAAATATTAAAAATTATTAATTTTATATAAATTATGTAAAATATAGTAAATATTAAAACACATATTTTATATTTTCAATATTTTAGCTTTGTTATATCACCGCCCCCTGAATTTTAGGTCTGCGCGCTGACAAAAAAAAATGGCGGCTGTCGTAGTCTGATTATTTTAAGCGCTTGTATGGCCCCCTGAATTTAGACATTAGTATTTTTCGGAAGTTTTCGTTGACTTATTTAATCTCAGAAAAATAAGGCGGAGAAAACTTTTAGAAATTATTGGTGTTCAAGTTCAAGGTACATTACTAACGCTGAAATAAAAATCCGCCTTCGACAGCCGCCATTTTTGTCAGCACGTAGGCCTAGAATTTCGGCGGCGGTGATTATATTATGTATTACCTCATAACAGCTGTTTTCGTCCATGAAATAAAACAATTTTTGAGCAAAACGGGGCGTAAAGTCTTCGTTCGGTACTTTTTCTGTAAAATTTTCAGATTGCTTGATTGCTACCACTTTTTAAAATAGTTTAATTGGTCTAATTTTCGCATTATGGAACAATCTATGTATCGTTATGGATTACCTAGTTGCAGTGCAATTTAACATACAGTAGTTGAAGATAAAGGAGAGTTCAACGGCCAAAGGAAAAGGAAGAGGTGGATCTCCACATCCGATGTGGAGCAGACTCCTATTTCATAATATCTTTACAGTCTTCCCACAAACTCTCTTCATCGCACTAGTCTTTTCATCTCATTTTGTTCCTATGTCTAATATTTTGTTAGAAAAATTGTGTATAAGAATAAGTTTTAAAAAGTATACACGTCTTGTATTTTATTACAAATAGTTATCTTGTTTGTGTGTGTATATGTGTGTGTGAATGTGTGTATATGTGTGTGTGAATGTGTGTATATGTACAAAGCGAGTTACATATGTGTGTGTGTTGGGGAGGGGGGGGGGATATGTGTGTGTGTGTGCTTGTGGGCGTGTGTGTGTGTGCGTGGGTATGAATATATGTTACATATATAACAATAATATTCATAAGTTATAAATAAAAAGTTTAATTTTTTTTCAACTAAAAAAAAGTTTTGAAAAAATCTAAAACGTTTTTTTTTTTTTTTAAATTAAGAAATTTTAAATTAATAAAAAAATGTTTAAAAAATTATATGTAATAAAAAAGTCAGACTCCTACTTCATATTATCTTTGTTGAGTTCCCACTTTCACGCATAGCACGGTTGAAAATTCACATTCGACAATTTCTTTTAATAAATGGCAATGTCTAGAGATCTTTGTATAGGATCTATATAATTTATACACACCAAGCAATATGCAAAAGATTAGTTAAATTTAAAAACGTGTGCCACACCTGAAAACGCCCTTCCAGTAATTATTGTCCATAGATAGTACTGTAACCGAATTCTTTTGTGTGTCCCTGTAAATGAACGGAGAACGCTATACACTCCCTAATCTATAGTAAGCCTCTTGTAATGCACCTCAGTGGTATATTTCAATTTCAACATGTTTGAAATAGAGTAACATCATTAAAATATATCGCAAACGATTTTTCCCTGTAGGCCGTAATCTAACGGAATTCTTTTGAGTGTCCCTGTAAACGAACTATAAATGCCTCCCACTTCATTTTCAATACCGAACATGCCATAGTAAACCTCAATAACATATATCAATTTCATGGCAATCTGAGTATATGTACGCGAGTTAGAGCACGGATAGGCAGACAACAGACGAACCGAATTCATAAACAACTTTGTTGGAAACAGATAACAAGAACGAAAAATCATGCACCCCGGCATAGATTATGAAACACTTTCGAACAAGATTGGAAACATTATAAAAAACCACAACGCAGTAAAAATTCATTTTCAAGAATTGCTCTCTATAACCAGTAATATGTGCGAATTGTATATCGTGCAACCCTGTATATGAAATACACACCTCATAATACTCTAAACATTTTAAATGCATATCACAGGTTAAAATTTAAATCAAGCCGTTATGGCTCATAGTCAGTTCTGTAACTGAAATATTTTGAGTGTCTCTGGTAAATAAACGAAATATTCACTGTTAAAAATTTGCAGCAAACTGTCCAGTCATTTGACCGTTTTTATAGAAAACGGTTACATAACCGTAATTTAGCGGTATTATGACCATATTATTCGCCACATTATGGTCAGAATAGAGTTAAATTATGGTTATGTAACCGTTTTTTACAAAAACGGTCAAATGACTGGACAGTTTGTTGCAAATTTTTAACAGTGTTCTACGCACTCAATAAATCGACAGAAAACATGCTCTAATGCATCTCAGTAATGTATACGAATTTGATTAAAATGAACTGTAACGGATTTTTTTCCCATATATATTAATACAATGCTATACTTTTATGCGTTCCTGTAAACTATTTTTTTCCCATAGATATTAATACAGTGCAGTACGTTTGTGCGTTCCTGTAAACGATTTTTTCGCATAGATAATAATACAATGCAATACTTTTGTGCGTTCCTGTAAACGATTTTTTCTCATATATATATTAATACAATGCAGTACTTTTGTGCGTTCCTGTAAACGATTTTTTCTCATAGATAATAATACAATGCAATACTTTTGTGCGTTCCTGTAAACGATTTTTTCCCATAGATATTAATACAATGCAATACTTTTGTGCGTTCCTGTAAACGAACTATAAATGCTACTTACTCTATACTTTATATAAATAATGTTGCCAGCCATCTCAGTGACGCATAAAGATTTTCTTATGTTTGAAACAGTGTAACATCCTTAAAATGTACTGAAAACGATTTTTCCCCATTGACCGTAACGTAGCAGAATACTTTTGAGTGTCCCTGTAAACAAATTATAATTGCTACTTATTCTATACTCTATACAAAATATGTTGTTGTCTAACTCAATGACGCATATCAACTTTGTTATGATTGAAACAGTGCAACATTGTTAAAATGCACTGAAAACGATATTTCCTACACTACCAAAAAAAAAAGTGTTGATTTTACAGTATAATACTAGCATCCCAGCTGCCAGCAGTAATACGCTGCCGGCAGCGTATTACTGCTTATTTTACTATTTATTACTGTTAATTTTACGGTATAATACTGGCAACTGGAGTGCTAGTATTATACTGTAAAATCAACACTTTTTTTTTTTTGGCAGTGTGATTGACCGTAATATATCGGATACTTTTGATTGCCCTGTAATCTAACGATAAATGCTACGCACTTCATTTTCGAAACCGAACATACTCAATAACATATTTAATTTTTAAAACAGAACATGCCATGGCCGACCTCAATAACATATATCAATTACATGGCAATCCGACTGTATTTATGCGAGTTAGAGTACGAAGAGACAGACAGACGGACTGACAGACGACAGACGAACGCAATGCACACACAACTTTGTTGGAAAGAGCTAAAAAATAAATTGAATGAAATAAAACCTGAAATATAAAACTCAGGGATAATTATTTGGAAGATTGTGATTTAATTTAATAAAATTCTATTATTCTCTTTAATTTAACATAATTGGATTCATTTATCATGGTACTACTACCTTTTCTAATTTTGTTTTTTACCTTTCCTGTCGAATATTCTCGTTTAGTTATTTCCCATCATCTTTGCCCTTTTTTTTTAAATATTTTCCAACACAGTTGAAAAGTGTTTATGAATTCGGTTTGCCTGACTGTCTGTCTATGCTCTAACTCTCGTAAATATACTCGGATTGTCATGAAATTTTTATACATTATTGAATTATCCTATAGAATGTTCGGTATTGAAAATTAAATATGTAGCATTGATAGTTCATTTACAGGGACACACAAAAGAATTCCATTACATTATGGCCAATGGCAGCTGTTCCCAACCTGGGGTACGTGGCTGGTCTCCTGGGGGTGCGTGAAAATAATATCGGTAATTGGCGGATATCACAAAAGTGGTTTAATTGAAAACACATAAAGAAAGTTGAAAGTTTTGGATTACAAAGTTAGTCTGATGTGTAATTCCAATACGTTACACACAAAATGAGGGAAAAGGCTCACTAGACATAATTTTTCATTGAAAATTCAACGTCACTAGCTCCGCCCACCGCTAATAATAATGCATGAGTAATTAGATATATTTAAGTCTCATCTTCTCAAAAACTACCAATGATAAAATATTATTTTCCCACCACATTTATGTTATTGTTTTGCTTTTAATAATAATTTCAGAACGCCTTAAACACGTTAGAGCTTCTATTTTTAATGCTTAATTTTGAAACGTGTTCTAAAGCAGGACCTTATTTTCGTTTTTGAACAGGCGGGGTTATGTCACTGACGTATATGTTATTAGGAAAGCTTCCTTCTGTTTAATGAATATTTACTAATGAGTATATTACTAATTTAAAAAAAATCATGTTTGCATTATATGAATGAGGGGAGGGGGTGGGAGCGTGTTTCTGATAAAAGGGGTTACTCTGAAATGAATAGCCTAAGCAAGGGGTACGTGAAAGAAAAAAGGTTGGGAAACGCTGATCTATGGGGATAAATCATTTGCGGCGCATTTTTTAGAATGTTATGATACTTCAAACATAATAAAATTAATATGCATTACTGAGCTGGACAATTCATGCTTTCACCGGAGTATACAATTAGTAGCATTTTATAGTTCAATTACAGGGACGTACAAAATAATTCGTTTATATTATGATCTATGGGGAAAAATCGTTTGCCGTGCAGTTTAAACATGTTATGATACTTGAAACAATTAAAAGGATCACTAAGGTTCAATACAACTTATTTCCTATATATTGTGGAGTGCGTAGGATTTATCGTTCATGTACAGAGACGCACAAGAGAATTCGGTTAAAGGACTGACTATGATCGGTAACTGCTAGAAGTGCTCTTGCCGCTCTGATATGCAATTTTATGTAATTATTATTGCATTACGCGTTGTTTACAAATTCTGTAGATCCTATACAGAACTGCACGACAGACTTCGAATATGGGCAACAATTGCTGCAAATGAATTTTTACTGACTTATATATTTTGTAAATTACTTATTTAGATATTTCATTTCATCGGTATGGAAAAATGAAATTATTTAGTAATATTATGTTAGTGTTGAAAAGTGTTTCATAATTGTATGCCGGACCGGATGCATGATTTTTCGTTCTTGTTAGTCTATTTTTCTGTCATCAAGTTAATAACAGTTCAGAGCTGATTTCAAAGATTAGATTTTGAACACCGAAAATATTTATGACCGTCGAAAAAACACATTCTTGTATTCGGCTGCATGGAGTTGAACGAGCATTGTAAATCTGTCAGCATCATGCACGTGCATCCATCCCTTTTCCGATAATCTTTTCTTACTTACTTTACGTAGGCGTTTCCTGGCGTATTTTTCTGATTTTTTCGGAGAACAAAATCCAGATTATTATTTTACATGCATATTGCTATGACGGAAGCATTGAATATTTGTTGGTTTATGGAGAAAGAAAAATGAATATGATGATTCTATTCTGAGTTTGGTGATCTGGCTGAGGAAGTGCTTCTATTGATAACTAGGGAACTTTTATTTTAACGGAAAATTGTAATAGATTTTTCACGTTTGATAATTTTTTTTTGATTGCTCACTAAGAATACAAAAAATCATTTTTGTATGAAAAATAGTATTTATGTAATCAAATAAAGTTTTGAAACGTATTAAAAGTGATATTTTCGTATCGGCTTCGTGCCAGGAGTTAGTAGCAGAACAAATCATCAAAGATTCCTTATCTACACTGCGTTATCTAGACTAGTGAAGTTTTAATGTCGTTATAATATATAAACAGGTAACAAATGCTGAAGTACTCATATTAATTTAAGTGCGAACGGATTTATCATTCATAATCGTCTGCACTGTAAGCGATAGAGATAGATTTTTAAAAAAATTCATGCTTGAAAATTATTTTAAAAACCATAAAAGATGAGTAAACTGTGATGCAGTTTTCAGACAAATTGCATTTGAATGTTTTTTTCCCCTATTCGACGGTATAGAAATTGAAAATGTGCTATGTTTAGAAGTTTCGAAAATTGCATTAAAAGCGAAATTTAATCGTCTGGTATTGCCAACGTCAAAATGATGTCAGCGTTACGCACGGACATATTTGTCCTTTATAATATAGATAGATAGCGCTGAGGGTAAGATTAGTAATCCCGTATTTATTTTTTATTTTTTTCGAATTACACGGCTTCGATGGTAGTAATCTAGTCTGAGTCCCCCCCCCCTCCCCCCTATGAAACATTTCATTCAAATACAATGGTAATCCATTCAAATACAGTGATAATTCTTCCCAAAGGATTGTTCAAGAACGGAATCAAATTTTCCTGTAAGAACTACACTATGTGGCCAATGATGACCGGTCATTTGCGATTTTAGGTGTTTTGTTAAATATCTAGAAAAATACATAAGGAATTATCCTGAAACTTCAAACATGTAAACAGCATAGTCAACGTCATATATTTCGGTGAAGATTTTTTCTCGAAACCCCATAGGGGGCCGTCAATAAGTTGAAGAAAAACGAATATCTTTAGGATAACCCTGTAAAAACTAATATAGCAAAAGCGTTGAAACGGTAGCATATGCCTAAGAAGCTTTTTTTAATAAAATACGTTCATTTTTATGACGATAGCACGTATACTCGTGGAGAAATTAGGGTTTTTATAAAAAGAATCCCGAATTTCACCAAGTTTTTTGCTTATAATTGTCAGAGTTCTTAATATAAAAGAATGTCCTTTTCAGGAACGATAACAAACAACATTATATACAATACCCTGCAATCAGAATTAAAAAATAATAAATATTGGATGAAAAATGAGCAGGTTCACTAAATATTGTTTCACTGCGCATGCGCGAATACAATCAAAATATACTGTGCATAATATATTATCTAAATGTATAGAACAATTTTTGTGAAAGTTTCAAAAACATAGCTTGAAAATTGTGATAGTGATAGTCGATAGAATAAGCTTGAAATTCGCTGTTCCCGAAAGGAAGCAAAAAGATGAGGGGTGGTATCCAAATATACAATGAGAGACACTTCATTCTTATTATGTCCCCTTTCATAAGCTAGTATATTTGGATACAACCCCTCATATTTTTGCTTTCTTTTGGGAACAGCGAATTTCGAGCTTATTCTATCAACAATTACTATCAGAATTTTCAAGCTATGTTTTTGAGACTTTCACAAAAGTTGGTCTATACATTTAGCTAATATATTATGCACAGTATATTTTCATTGAATTTGCGCATGCGCAGTGAAACAATATTTAGTGAACCTGCTCATTTTTCATCCAATATTTATTATTTTTTAATTCTGATCGCAAGGTATTGTATATAAAGTTGTGTGTCATCGTTCCTGAAAAGAACATTCTTTTATATTAAGAACTCTGAAAATTATAACCAAAACACGTGATGAAATTCGGGATTGTTCTTATAAAAACCCTGATTTCTCCACGAGTATAAGTGCTATCCTCATAAAAATGAACATAGTTTATTAAAGGAAGCGTCATAAACATGTGCTACCGTTTCAACGCTTTTGCGATATTAGTTTTTACAGGGTTATCCAAAAGATATTCGTTTTTCTTCAATTTGTTGACGGCCCCTTATGGGGTTTCGTGAAAAAATCTTCACGGAAATATATGATGTCTATCATGTTGTTTACACTCCTAAAGTTTCTTGATAATTCCTCTTGTATCTTTACAGATATTTAACAAAACTTCTAAAATCGCAAGTGACCGGTCATTATTGGCCACGTAGTAATAATGATAGAACATCTGCGCACCAGACAGCAAATGGTCACCGCTAAATTTAAATAATATTTTTCACTTTAATGACAGAATTCCTGCGATTAAATAAAGACGAAGACTACTTCATATGACACTTAATGGTGACAATCGGCGCATTGATGTGCAGCTGTTCCATTACAGAAAATACGATTAAATGGTTATTGCTTCTAAGCTACTGCCGATATTTACCAGTATCAAACAATACACTATATAGCTGTATAGTACAATACGGAAAAATATATAAAAACACATTTCAGTACTATACATTACACGAAACAATAAAAGTTGTATAACATTTTAATAAAAGTTTAACAAAAACTTTACAAGTCATACCTTTAATGGTAAAATGTTTTCTGATTTGAGATTTAGGTAGAGCGTTGTTTCCATTCTAATTTTTTAGATCATTAGGACCACGAATTTTATTCACTGTTTATGAATCTCAAAATTCATGAAATTCGTTCCTACAAGGATCACTATATTGGATGTATATGTGCTTCGCGGCTAAAACAAACAAACAAACACTAACAAATAAATCGGTGAAGTGCGAGTATAACTCTCGCTCACAGGGTACCGTACATTACATTTATTAATTACTATTTATTAATTAACAAACTCTTACTACCCCAATTTTTTTTCATAATTTTAGTTTCAGTAGATTCGGAAATAGGACGGGGTGGGGAAGGCATATTTTTATCGACGATCTCTCTGGAAATATAATACCTAAAATTAAAATAAATATATTCTTGAGTTTGGTGTTACGAGATCTTCTGAACGATACCCTACACGATATGTAAAAAGATTTTTTTTGTGTAACTTAATTAATGTATAGGCTAATTACCGACAATTTTTCTTCGGAAATCGTTATCAAATTCCTTGGATGCTTCTGCGTCGATAAGTAACACAAAAGGTATAATTTTAACATATTAACATTTTATTTTACAAAAAAGGTTACACGTTAGAATTCTATTGCTTTATTATTAAAATTCTTTTGAATCCCACATTTCAATCATAATATCTAACATTCAATAAGTAGACAGTTAATAAGAATATGATTGACATAAGTACGTATTAAATCTTCTCAGATATTCATGATGTTAATTTAATTTCTGTAAATTTAATTTTCTTGCTATCTTATTTAAATTTTATTACCTTTATTAAATTTTACTTATAACATAAAATAAAATGTTCAATAGGACTTACCAGGGCTGAACTATTTGTCTTAGCTGCGCGAATAAACTACTTCTAATAATTATAAGTTCAAAATTAGGATATTAAAAGTTCAAACTGTAAATATTCAAACTTGAAATTTTTACACCAATCCAAATTAGATTGACTGCGGCACTGTTCCATGGGTCAGAGTATTCTATGTCCTTAGTGAGATTTCACCTCTTAATGAAGGTTCCAGCTCCAATGTGAAAGTTTCTGATACTGTTACATAGAGTGGCTGCGGCGCTGCTCCATAGACAACTCCACTATGTAAATGCAATATTTCAACACATACCTTATACGCTCTAGAGCTCGAGATCCTCTCCTCGGACACACAAGAGGATAAGCTAAAACTGTCTTCGGTTCAAATGGAAGTTCGACGCACTAAATTTTTCTTGTCCGCCCCAACGATCACTATGTACAGAGAGACCGAACCGCTGCTGCAGAGGCGATTTCACGATGTAAATACTCCGATCCATGCTCTCCACGATGTCAACTCAAGTGGGAAATACTCAGTCTACATATGAGGGCAGAACTCTTACAAATTTGTAAGCCGCGATACGCTCTTTACTCCGCTGCTGCTAGGCATTGCTCCATACGAATTGCCGATATATTTTTAAGTTCCAAAAAGAGAACAACTTCTGAGAGGAAACTCTGCTTGTCTAAAAGTCATAATCCTGAATATATTTATCTCTATTTTTTTAACAACCCTCTGGGGGGCATATGTGTCCCATGCTCTATTCTTCAACCAGAAAAACCCAACGTCACTACTGTCTGAAATCGCACAGATTGTAACAGATTGTATCAAATTAGTCCTGCCCAAATCGCATTTTAAAACAACACTCACATTTTTAAGTAACGCTGACCTTTTTTGACTCGTGTCTAAATCCCTGGATTACCCCTCTCGCTATTGACAGAATTATGGAAGAAACCTAATCTGTTAGAGATTAAGCCTGTCACCTTAGCCCTAAACTTATTGCACAAAAGGGTAAATGTTACTTCAAAATAAGGAAGTTTATTACCTAAACGCATGGTAACAAAATACTTTCTTAAGTTCTCTTACCTCCCAAGAAGGGAAAATACCTCCAATCCTTAGAACATATTTGCCCGTTGCTAACAGCATCTGTTGAAAACATAGTATCATATGGTATGTGTTTCTCAGTTTCTCAGAAGATTTTGGGATAAGTATAACAAAAACTGATTACGTTTAAAATGAAAATGTCCTTTCTTTATATAACTGTTCTTAAAATTTTAAAGTACCGTACCCCTTATAAGTATGCATAACACAACATAACATTCTGATCAGCAGATTTATTAAGAAATATGATCAATATCGGGTTTTTTTACCGTACAGAGTATATTTTCAGAAATGAAATATTGAATTATTAAACAATTAAGGCCGGAAATAATAGTCTTTGAAACAGCTCAAAAGATTAAAAAAAAAAAAAAACTGTCTTCATTTGGATAAGGAGCGCTTGAAGCTTCAGAGTCCCTTTCCTATGCCTTTTAATTACTAAATTATCACAGATAATAATACCGTTACACAGAATAACACCACAAACAAACATTTGTTGGAAAATTGTCTTCTTTAAGGCTGTTCTCAAATCCAAAAGGGGATACTTTCAGACACAATTTTTTATTCTTTTTTGTTCGAAAACGCATGAAATTGGCAGGTGTCCTTATTCCAGAAATTTTGTAATCGAAACACGTTTTCCATTTTTTGGTAAAGACAGAATATCATTTAGAAAATACTGTTAAATTCTGCATTTTGAACCGAAATGCCCACGCGGCAGCTCAAGAAAGGCGAAAAACATGTAGTCACGTGTTAGGAATTGCCTTATAACTCGATAAGTACTTTATTTATCAAAGAATGGAAATTTAATTTCAATTCCAAATCGCTTCAATAGTCAGGCATGTCAATTTTATTCCTCTGCGTTTAAAAATGAGTCAGAAATTGTGTCAGAAAGTTTTGCGTTGCTTAGCAGATCATTTGAGAACCACCTTTAAACATACAGAACACCGAGGCAGATACAGAAATAAAAGTAAATTAACGGGGGCCATCTCCATAGTATTCTAATAGAAATAATTTTTCAATGTTATCGCTTAATGTTGATACCAGAAAACAAATATAGACCTCTCAAATTCAGACCTACAGATTAGGTACATACATATATAGACTCAGAACGAGCGTCATTTCACGACATCTTAATTTTTAATACCAGTAAAATGTTATAGTATTTTTCGCTTTATTTAATCCATGAATTCTATAATTAGACAACAATTTTAGGCAATAATTACGATTTAATATTCCGCTACTAAAAAATAAAAACCACAAACCACCCTATAGCTAATGTTTACGTGATGACACCCGCTCTGAAGGGGTTAAATATAAATATTCACAAATTTTCAACTAATTTTTCAGAAGATATTCAATATTTAAAAATTAGCTACACTGTTAAAAATTTGCAGCAAACTGTCCAGTCATTTGACCGTTTTTATAGAAAACGTTACATAACTTTAATTTAACTCTTTTTTGACCAGAATATGGCCAGAATAGAGTTAAATTACGGTTATGTAACCGTTTTCTATAAAAACGGTCAAATGACTAGACAGTTTGCTGCAAATTTGTAACAGTGTATATATCGGGGGGTGATTTCAAAAGAGAAATCTTTTACTATAAGGTTCAGATATTTACAGGGGTATTTATTAAATTTTCAAGATAATGTATGTAAAAACTTACCTTTTTTGCATAAAAATTTTTTTTTTGGGCTCTGGCAAAGCCTCAGAATTTAATGTAATATTTGCAAAATATTTATTTCATAAAATTAACACTTGGTAGTCAAGTCAGAAACATTACATGAAAAACTCTTTTTAAAAATCATTTTTCCATTAAAATTAATACGTGATACAGAATACGGATTTCATGCTCGTTTTTTTACCATAAATTTTTAAAAATAAATAATAGATGACCTTTTACATCTTAAAATTTCGAAAAAAAAATTCTGCATACGGCATAGATCATGAAACACTTCCCAACACTTACAGAATATTATTATGAAATTTAATTTTTTCATACCATGAAGTGAGATTTCTAAATAAGCAATTTAAAAGATACATAACGCAGTCAAAATCCATTTTCAGCCATTGCTGCCCATATTCGAAGTCTTTCGTGCAGCCCTGTATATGTTCTACAGAATTTGTAAACAACTATAGTAGTACACTAAAATCTAAAAAAAATTGCATATCATAACGGAAAGAGCACTTCTAGCAATGACCTAATGTAATGGAATTCTTTTGTGCGTCCCTGTAAATGAACTATTAACGCTAAACACTTCATTTTCAATAACGAACATTCTATAGTAAAATCCAATAATATATAAAAAATTCATGACAATCCGAATAAATTTACGAGAGTTAGAACGTGGACAGACTGACAGACAGACTGACAGACAAACCGAATTCATAAACACTTTTCAACTATTTTGGGAAGTGTTATAAAACAGTCTTCATTTGAATTTAATAACTAAATTATCACAGAGAATAATACCGTTACATAGAATTATACCATAAATAACCATTTGTTGGAAAATTATGTCTTCTTTTAACATACAGAAATAAAAGTAAATTAATGGACCTTCTCCATAGTATTCTAATAGAAATGTTATCGCTTAATGTTGACACCTGAAAGCAAACAAAGATCCCTCAAATTCAGACCTACAGATTAGGTACATATAGAGATCTGTAGACTGGAGACGAGAAACATTTCACGACATACCATTAAATTGGTATAGTATTTTTCCTTTTTTTAATCCAAAAATTCTACGATTAGACAATAATTATGAATAAATATTCCGGTACTAAAAAGTAAGAACGAAAATCATGCGTCAAGCATACATTATGGCACACTTTTCAAGCACATACAAAATACGGTAACAAAACTTCACAGTTTACTCAGTAAACAAAGTCAAAGTCAAACCGGGCGGGAGGCCTACCTTTCGGCTTAAGCTCAACTAGCCCTGCCCAGCAGGTTTGTTTAGTATGCGGTAAAGCCTTACAAGATAATTATTAAAGTTGTGAGAAAACAATAAATACAAAACAATACAAATAGCTCACTTAGTTAACGATAAACAATTTATAAATACTATAATGTCAAATGAAATAATCATAGTTTGAATAGCAGCATCGACTGTATAAAAAGACTTATTTGGGGAAAAACTTGAATAATTAGATAGGGGTATTTACAGTAAACAGTTAACACAATTTAAGTACAGCAATGTACTAGTACTAAGAATATTAGGGAATAACGTAAGTGATTGTATAGGAATATGTACATGTAAGTGAAAACAATAAACACCAATCAAACACCATCAGGAGATTAGAGAAGTAGTACTGAAACCCAACAATTCAAATTTTGATGATATAATAACTGAGAAAACAATTACTAACTATACTGAGCAATACTAAATAATACTTTGTGATACTAAGCAATAATTATACTATGTAATACTGAAACACGAATTCTGAAATTACAAAATTTAGAAAACGCATAACACATTTGAAAACCTAGTGCCAGCAATTACTACCAATAGTCAAACCAAATATCCAAATTCTTTTGTGCAGCCCTGTATAGGATCTATAAATTTGTATGTATTCTACACAGTATGCTAAAATTTACTTCAGTTAGGAAATACATAGCACAATTGAAAATTTCCCTTCAGCAATTTCCATCATTAAACGGAAATGTACGTGAGATCTTTTGAGCAGCCCTGTATATGAGCTTTAGAATTTATATGCACCATCTAATAATAATAAAAAAATTACTTGCATTTAAATACTCGTACCACAACTGAAAACGAGCTACTAGCAATTATTGTTCATGGACAATACCGTAACCAAATTCTTTTCAGTGACCCTGTAAATGAACGATACTTCTATGCATAACCATATTCTAGAGTAAGCACCTCGTACTGTGCTCCTTAGTGATATGTATGAATTTGAATATGTTTATTATATAGTTATTGAACTATAAATGCTACTAATTGTATGCTCCGATGAAAGCATACTATAGTCCAGCTCAATAAAGCATATTAATTTCATTATGTTTGAAATATCGTAACATTCATTAAAATACGCTACAAACTGCAAACGATTTTTTCCCATAGACCGAAATGTAATGGAGTTATTTTAAGTGTCCCTGTAAATGAACGATACATTCCATGCACAACATATTATAGAGTACGCTCCTTGTACTGCACCTTAGTGATATCTATCAATTTGAATATGTTTAAAATAGAGCAACATCATTTAAATACGCCACAAACAAAAGTTTTCCCCATAGACCGTAATGCAAAGGCATTCTTTTGAGTGGCTCTGTAAAAGAACCATAAATGCTACAAACTTCATTTTTAATACCAAACCTGCCATAGTAAACACCAATAACATATATCAATTTCAAGGCAATTCTAGTATATTTACGTGAGATAGAGTATGGACAGACGACAGACAGACAGACAGACAAACCGAATTCATAAACACTTTTCAACTACGTTGGAAAGTGTTATTAAAAACCACAAACCACCCTATATGTAACGTGTGAGTGACATCCGCTCTGAAGGTGTTAAAGAGTTAAATGTAAATCTTCACAAATTTTCTACTAATTTTTCAGAAGATATTCAATATTTAAAATTGAGCTATATCTTGGGGGTGACTTCAAAAGAGAAATCTTTTACTATAAGATTCAGATCTTTACAGATTATTTATTAAATTTTCAGGATGTGTATATAAAACTTACTTTTTTTGTATAAAAAATATATTTTTGTGGCATTTTCAGTGCCTCAGAATTTAATGTAATAATAGTAAAATATTTATTTCATGAAATTAACGTATGGTAGTCAAGTCAGAAAAATTACATGGAAAAACTATTTTTTTAAAATAATTTTTCCATTAAAATTAACGTGTCATAAAGAATACGGAATTCATGCTAATATTTCTACTATAAATTTAAATGTAAATAATAGATGAATTTTTACGTCTTAAAATTGAAGGGAAAAAAAAACTTCAAATGTTCTTTCAGTGTTGCTATACGATTTTCCTTTTTAGAAAGCGTAGCTATGTTAATAGTTTCAATATTCATAGAAATATTTCCACTATCCATACTTTATCCCTAAAGTTGAATATAGAATATATGGGCGATTCTCTAATAAGAGGGTAATTTGACTATGTAATTTATTAAAAAATAAAATTTTAATTTTTAACAATTTTTCATTATAAATAGATAAGGCATAGGGTGGTTAGTAATATACAATATTTCGGCATAAACTTTAAACAGTATTTTTCTTTAAAAACAATATTTTATACAGGGTGGATCCAGATGAGGTAAAAACACAGTCGGGAAAAAAGAACACACTAGTATTTCTTGTAGAAAAAAAAATGGATTTATTAATCACTCAAATAAACAACACAATTTTTTCCATAAGAAAATACTACCTAAAAAGTGATAAACATGTTTATCACTTTTTAGGTAGATTTCGTAAGAAGTACTACCTATTACATTCTCCCCTATGTTGGAATTTCTGGAAAATTTTTGCAGATCTATGCCGATCATGACTCCCAGAATCCAAAACCACCCCCAGTTCAAAACTTTATCTATCTATCTATCTATATCACTTTTTTTATGGACACGATAAACTTCAATAATTCTGAACAAATCTCTTCAAAACTGATGCATAAAATCAAGGAGCATAAAATCTCGGTCAAGTTCGTTAATGGTCAAAATCGAACCAAGCGGGGAGGGGAGGGGGGGGGCTTTTTGTGAAAGCAGAAAAGAACCCCATAACTTCTTAATTATGATACGTATCGAATCCGTTTAAAGTTATTATTACTTCTAGGAAAAGGGCAGAAAATTTACGACAGATTTTTGATATCATTAAAAATGGCGTCAAAGGGGGGGGGGGGGGGGGAAGAGGGGTTGCAGAAGAAAAAAATTCATAACTTCGTCAATTCACAAGCTATAAAATCCACTTAAATTTATTATAAATCCTCTTAATATTGTCTACAACTTTTATATTGACAATTGTTTCATAGGACCAACCCTTATAGCAAAAAAAAAAAAAAAATAAATAAAATAAAAAAAATTCCTGCCGGCTCCACTTACAGACACAGGTACATTTCGAAGTGGGTGGTCCCAACTGCCGCATTATGGCAAAAAGGTCATTTCTTCTGCAATTCCCAACAAACAGGCGCCCTACGGTCTACGTCTTCGAAATCTACCTGTGCCTGTAGGCCGAGCCCTCAGGGATATTTTTTACTGTGTTTTTCTCTGATCTATAGCCACCTTGTACTGTAAAATAATGTTTTTAAAGAAAGCATTATAGCTATTTTACATTGTCACATGTGAAATAGCTTACGTAGCGCAGTTGAAATTTACCTATTTCAAATGTATTCCAAGTTAGCAGATGTAATTTCAATGAAAGGAGACAGTAGTGACAAAAATAGGAAATTTGCTTCTGTGCAAACAGTATGTTAATCTCAGTAGAACTGTAATATGACATTTTCAACTAAGCAAAAGTACATAATCATATAATAAAATCGCTAATTATCGATGCGCATTTAAATCTGTATTTTAATCAAAAGTCATTCATGTCATGACGAAATCATAAATAAATAAAAATAATTATAAGTATAATTAAAGTACTGACAGTAGTGACAAGTAATAAACATATTCTTATCTTTCTATCCATTTTGTATCTTGTAGCTTCTTTTAAATTCCAGAAAATTAAACGTGATTTTCTCATCAATCCAGATTGCTGCTTCTACTATAAATGCAGCTGTCCCCCAAATTTTATCTGCCTTCCTGGTGGTCACATGAGCAATTTTATACAAAGGGACAGTAAGTGACATAAAAACTATAGGGGACAACGTTTCTCTGGCCAGAATACCTATAAAAATATTTTTTATTTTCAATAAAAATTCTTTATTATGTACTTTAGAGTATACATTTTTATTTTGGGTGGTAAAATTGGTAAAAATAGGTTGTCATTGCATTTCAAATTGCTCCAGATGATGAGTGCATGAGGTGAGGACAAAGGGAAGACGTGACAAATTGACTATTTAAAATGTTATTGGAGTAAAATTTACTGTTAGTTTCTCGAAAAGACACTCTAAAAACGATATTTTCAAAAGTGAGCAAAAAATACTCCAATCTGAGTATGTCGCTTAGTCAAAATGGCACCGAATCAAAATTAATCAAGTTTGAAACGAGTATATACTCATTTCTGAAAACATGTATACACTCAAGAATAAAATGTGCTCATATTTGAGTATGTCCATGTTCCAAAAATGAGTAAGAACTGACCTCTATGTGCTCAGTTTTGAGTATGTCCATGTTTCAATATTCTGAGTATTTCTGGTATTTCAGAATTAGAAGCATTGGGTCGTCCTATTTGAAACAAAAAGTTTCATAACAAAATGAAAACATCGATTTATTCAGATTTGAAAGTGCCATTTTTCTCAGTGTACCTTTTGAAATTGTAGAAAGATATTGCAAAATGCATTTTATCCTAAAAAATCTGTATAAATGACAAAATACAGCGTATACCCACGACGAACACAAATTACCCACTTATTGGAGAATCACCCATGTAAACTATTCAAATTCTCATACCTATCTGCTTTTCATAAACAATTACTTTATTCATTATTAAGGATGTTCTT
Source organism: Maratus michaelseni (assembly GCA_963931845.1). Lineage (NCBI taxonomy): Eukaryota > Metazoa > Arthropoda > Arachnida > Araneae > Salticidae > Maratus > Maratus michaelseni. The sequence continues at coordinate 58,865,382 of OZ007594.1, forward strand.
GAATGCATACTGGGCTACTGTCTGACACATTCCTAAATTCATTTTTACTCGCAAACACAAGAGATTAAAAGGCAACCAGACTTATTTAGAAACTATGTAATCGAAGTATTTTTCTCCCCATTTTCGCTAAGGGCAGAAGACATTTCAGAAATATGTGTCAAAGTTGCGTTCTGGATGATATTTTCGGACGCTACTGCATGAGAAAAAAAAACTGATGTCGTGCGACAACAATCGATTGTAAATCAAGATGTGAATCATTTATCAAAAAACGAAAAAATCTGTTCGATTACAAAGCACTTCAATATTCATACCGTCAAGTATCATGCTTTAGTGTTTAAAAATGAGTAAAAAAACTATGCTAGAAAGTTTCGCATTCCTGAGCGAGGAAAAATATTTTTCTGAGTATCGCTTTAATTAGTATATAAAAATACATATATCAATGCAGGCGTTCCCAATAATTTTGTATAAACATTTTTGATGAAATTTTTGTTATGTTTCAAAACGAAAATTTAAAGTTAGCAATTTCTCACTCAATTTCACTTCACTTTACACAGCAATGCCTCCCCCGCCCCCGTATCCTCTATGAAAACGATGCAGATAAAATCGGATTCAAATGCGTGTATAAAAATTGCCTTTTTGCATGATTTTTTTTTTTTTTTTTTTTTTTTTTTGGACGGAGGGTAGGGCGGTGTCACAGATTTTAATGCAATAATACAAAATAAGTTATTTCATGAAATTAACGCTTGGTAGTCTTTGTCAAGTCAGAAAAATTAAATTGGAAATTGGAAATACTCTTTTTAAAAATAATTTTCCCATTAAAATTAACGTGTCAAAGAATGCGTATTTCATACTTGTTTTCCTACTATAAATTTCAAAATAAATAATGGAGGAATTTTTACATCTTAAAATTGAGGTGGAGGGGGGGGGGCGGTGGAAAACTGTTGAAATGTTCTTTCAGTGCTCCTATTGGACATTCTTACTTAGAAAAAGCGTAGCTACTTAATACTTTCACTAATCATATTTTATACATAAAGCTGAGTATAGATTATCGATATTCGGTAGATTAAAGATATAAAATAATACAAGTTTATGGTTTATTATGACGGTTCCGGGCAACGCCGATGGCTAGCGAAATCTACCGCACCTAGAGATCTGAAAATTTGGGTGAGGATAGTCCAAGGAATGGTTCTGATGAACTTGTTCTCAGATTTTTAATTTTTTGATAATTAGCCCAGAAATTACTTAAAATGTCATTAAATTTAACTCATTACATTCAAAATTGCATCGAAAATGCGATCTCTTATCAAAAAGATCTCTTATCCTTGAAGAAAAGAACACCTGCTTTCGAATTCAAAGCAGGAAGGAATGAATTTGGTAGTTTTCACTAATTAGCGAAAATTAAGAAAACTAATTGAAGTATCGATTTAAAACTCGGCATACATATGTAGATTTTTTTTTTTTTTTTTTTTACATTTTTGTAAAAATCGGTGGGGATTATTTCTCAATCTCCTGATCACATATTTAAAAATTCAGAGGAAGAACCAGACAGGGGCAAGCATTCATTAAAAACTAAACTAAAAAGAGATCTGTTTCTACCCGATACCTCCATTTACTTTCCGAAAACGAATGGAAATTGTTATTCTTTACTAATGAGCAAAAATTAAGAAAAGTAATTAAGATATAAATTTGAATTTGGGAAGGCGAGACATCTGGCGGCCATTTTAGAATATAAATTTCATGCATAATAGCCGCAGCACTCAAATCTTCATACCCAAAACATAGGTCACAATGTAACCAGTAAATTGTTAATAACTTGCCCTATTTTAATCCGATCTTCTTCGTTTTTAAAGCCCTTTCTCCATTTGGTTACTCCCGTATTTCTACATTCCAGTTAAGAACCTTTCCCCCTTAAATTATTTTGTGCGCCTTGCATTTTTCATCCCTCACTAATTGTGTCACCCTCTCAATGCATAACTTTAAAGTTGAGTCTTGGACTCCTCTCCCCAGGCCGCCTCCCTCATTTTTTTATTGGGGCCCTAGGGCCTTTTTTAAATATTTTCCCCCATTTTTGCCGCATTTCTAAAAATTTCATTCTAATGATTAATTCTCACCCTATGCTTAATTTCGACTAATTGAAGTTCAAAAACGCTAAGTACTAAGGACCTTTTAAAAAGTTTTCATCTTAGGCTTACTTATAGCTCCCTTTAAAATAGTCCGATTCTTTAGATTTTTTTTTGTCTAACAACTTCTTAGGTCCTCCAGCAGGTCGTAATTAGTTGAATGTATCCATGAAAGACAAATATTAAAAAGGCTTTGTCAGTTCCCAGAAACGATAGCACTAATACAAGTATAAATATATAAAATATATTAGATAAATAAGAGCAAAAAATAAATATTTATTGGAAAAAAGGTTATACAAATTCAATAGTTTCTTCATGTAATTTGAATGTCTCAGAAATGTAAATATCATTATAATGTATGTATGGGAGACAAATTTATGAGAATTCGCAGAAAAGATCAAGATATATATCACTTCCTATTGGATCCGGGAAAAAATTTGAAGTATACTTACGTCTTACCAAAAAGTGTATAAATACCGAATGCACAATATTCTCGAATTTATTCGTCAAAGCTTTTTAAAAAGAGTCGGAAATCGTGGCAAGTAAGAACCTACTTTTTGTATTATGATTCTAATGGCATTCGATAGCATTATATTATAATATATTAGTTGATCCACCCGGCGTTGCCGGGCCCCTGATATCAACCTTAAATATACCTAAAATGAATATTGAATGATTTTATATATTTAAACGAAAATTTTTCTGAATGATCCTATGTTACCTCACTGCTTTCAGTAGTGTACACCCTCGCTTTTGTATGATTTTACTTTTTCAAATGAAAATCTATCCAAATAAATTTAGGGTGGAGGTCCCACAGCCTTGGACATCGTATACCGGGAAGGGGGGGGGGGGTGCTACTCATGATCCGGTCTGTTTTGATTTAATATTTTTTAAATGAAAAACCGACGTAGCCAGGGCCTTAAATATACCTAAAATCAGTATTGGATGAATTTATATATTTAAACGTAAATTTTTCCAAACGAACCTAATAATGGGAGCTGAAAAGTGTTTCGTCCTCACTTTTTTTTTCACATCGAGTCCTTTATTACAAAAATAGTTTTTACAGTCCAAACGCTTTGAAATTTTTATGAGTTATAAATATAATATTACTGAAGCCTGTGAATAATTTTTGTGCTGAAATATTCATATTTAGTTGTAACTTAAATCTGCTATATGCAAAAATATTTTCATGAATATATAGAAGATTTGCATCGTTTAGTACGGAGACAATAAACTTTATAACACCTCTAATTTCAAAAATCAGAGTTCAAAAGCTGTTTTATGCATTGACCTATTTAACTATAAAATGTCATAAGCCAAATTATGAGTGGAATTTTCAGATGGTGGTGCTGTGTTTTTCCAGATACCAAAATTTTATTTTTGTTTGTGATAAATGCTCATGGTAATTCCTGAAATCGTAGACTTCTGTATAGATAAATTAAAAAAATCATCCAGAAAAAGATAATCCGCATCTAATTAGAAATTATATATGCAAAAGCATTTTTTGATGCCAGAAAAAAAAAACTTGATGTTGGTTGCAAATGAATTTGAAAAATTCATCCAGAAAAATATAATCCGCATCTAATTGGAAATTATGTATACAAAAGCTTTATTTGATGCCAGAAAAAATCTTATTATTTGTTTCAAATATGTTTTTTTTTTTTTTAATAATATAGGGGAAAAAATACCCTTGCGTTAATAATATTAAAAGTTGCTATCCAATTCACAAAAGTTAAGGTTTAATGAAATTTAACAAATATGTCATTTACAGAAATCTAACGAATATAATTATATTGCGTACTATTCTTATGACAATATTCTAAGGAATAGTTTTTGATCATGTTTGGAAAATGTGGCATTACAACATGTTTAAGCAGACATACACACTTTCTAGTACTTTTTATGTGTTATCACAAATTATTTGTTCGGAAAAGTAACCATTATTTTAAATTTAAAGTGTGAAACATATGTTTGAAACAAAAAAATCATCAACAGTGTAAAGATAATTAAGCAAGTTTTTATTTAATTTATTATTACTATATGCTGAAGCATAAATGATGTCATAATAATAAATGTATAGAATTATACTATTATTACTATATGCAGATAATAACAAAAATTATTTTGTTAAGACAAAATAGTGCTGAATGAAACGACATGTTACTAATTAACAGGACGCCAGACCCGAAGGAGTTAGAATAATGACACCTTTTTATATTAAAAACAATTTTTCTTTTTGTGAAAATGTAATGTAACATGTTTTTCCATAACATTTTCTTTAATTGTAAAGATCAATTACTACTATATGAAAAGCTTTTTAACAAATTTGCTCTCTTTTAAAGTTAAACTTCAAAATATGATAATCTTGAATTTTCTTAGTAGAATGTTTAAATTATATTTTAAATCTTTGAGTTTTGCTAAATCACACAATTGTTTTTTCAGAATGGAAAATAATGAAAGGGCGTGGACGAGACTTAGCAAACCGAAGGTAAGCTATGTTTCTAATCTGTCGCGTGTACTTTTCAAAAAGAGTCTCAATTTATTCTTATCTAACATTCTAATATTTTGTTTAAAAAATAATTTATTATTGAAAATAAAACATGCTAATATCGTAATTATTTTGAGAAAATTGTGTTAAATGTTACTTGAAATATGAACTTTTCATTGTAATGTTATTTAACAAAAAAAAAAAAAAAAAAAAAAAAAAAAAAAAAAAAGAGAGAGAGAGAGAGAGAAAAGAAAAAGAAAAAGAAAGAAAGAAAAGAAAATCAATCTAACTGAGAAAATCCCACAATAAATAATTTTTTGCTTAACTCGAAAAAATACTTCTCCCCTTTCAACAACGCGAAATTTTATGACATTTTTACAGACTCATTTTTAAATGTAAAATCATGACACTTGCAGGAATGATTAATGGAGTTATTCGTAATCTAAAAGTTATTTCATTTTTCGATAAATATATTGCATAGAAACTCCTTATGTGTGTCGTGACGGCAGTTTTTTTTTCTTTCCAACGCAATCGTGTAGGGAAATTCGGTACAAAAGGCGAACTTTGACAACATTTTCTGAAAGATCTTCTGTCTTTACCAAAAATTGTAAAAAAAAACTTTTCGATTACATAGTTCCTGACTGAGAGCAGTTGTCAATCTCATGCGTTTGCGAACAAAAAGGAATTCAGAAATGTGTCAGAAAGTAGCCAGTTTGGATTTAAGAACAGACTAAATGATACATGAAACATTACTTCAAATGATAGAAGTCAGAATTTAAGGTTATTCTCCAATCTGAAGAAGTTACTTTTTGACACATTTTTCAATTATTTTTTTTCGGAAACGTATTAAATTCAGAGGTTTTTCTTATTCATAAACTATGTAATCGAATGGTATTTTCCATTTTTTGGTAAAGGCAGAAGATTCTTTCAGAAAATACTGTCAAAGTTAGCGTTTTGAACAGCATTTCCAGACACGAAAGCGCGGGAAATGAGAAAAGCCTGTTATCACGTGTCAACAATTGCTTGTAACACTAAAATAATTTAGTTGTCAAAAATTTGAAAACACCGTTCGGTTCTGAACCCCTGTCGCGGGGCAACTCCGAACTCCGAACCACCTAACTGTTCGGAGTTTTCCGTGAGTTTCTTCGAACCTTGCCGTAAATACGAGTTAGTATCCCTTAGAAAGACCCCCCACGGAGGGCACTCCCCCCAGGGCCTATATCCCTCGTGTTGATAATTGGCCGTCATAAAGTCAACCAACCAACCGTTCGGTTCTAAATCTCTCCAATAGACAACCCTGCCAATTTTATGCCTTTTACATTTCAAAATGTGTCAAGCGTTGTTTAGCTGAGAATTTGAGAACCACGTAACAGAAGAAGAAAAACAATAATCAATTGTTTAACCTTTGCAGTGTGCATTTTATTTTCTATTATCTTTGACATCTTGTTATTTTTTACATGCGGAAGTTCAAATTTTTTGCACTTGCGTTAATTTAATATGTATAAAATAAAAGTAGGAATGCGATAAAACATAGTATGGTATATATCAGGGTTGCCAGTGGCGACATTTTATTTATTTGTATATTTTTTTACTTTATTTTATTTTTATTTTGTAATATTTTGTCTAACAATAGTTTGAAACAAAAATTTTTCTGGTAGACTTCTACTAACCTTTCGAGGTAGATCTTTTTTATTTATAAATAGTGATATGCAAAATTGTAATAATAATTTTAAAAAAAACAGTCGCCAATCGTAGCTCTGACGTATACAACAATCTAAATAATATAACTTGATGAATGCGTACTGTTCTTGAAAAAATATGTTTCTTTTGCAGAAGCGTATGAGTTGAGATCTCGACCTGAACAAAATATGATAATATGAAGTACGTATACTTTCACTTATTTTCTAAGTTTATTTCTGAAGAATAAGATATAAAATTCCAAAATTAGCCGAATAATATAAAATTTTTAATGAACCTTTTTAATATATTGTTCTGCTATAAATAAGATTTTTTCAAAAGGTAAATTAAATAATTGAAGTAGAATAACAAAAGGTAATATGGTAACGGATGATAAAAGTATGCAGTTGGCTATACGCAGAGTGATTTCATACTGTGGTCAAAACCAGTTGGTAAAGAATCATTGTTTAAGGGTGTATTCAAATCCAAACTGCTTATTTTGAGACACATTTGTAAATTCATTTTTGCTCTAAAATGCATCCAATTGGCAAGTTCTCTTATTCAGAAACTTTATAATATCCGTATTGTCTCGATTTTTTGATAAAGGCAGAATATATTTAAAAAAAGGCTGTCAAATTGGACATTTTGAACCGAGTTTCCCGAAGCGATAGCGCTGGAAACAAAAAAAAATATCGTGCTGTGAAAATAATTGTTTGTAAATCAATTTCTAATTAATTGAACGAAAAATAAAAACATGGGGCCCTTATAAATGTCTTCATAAATCACGCCGCCAAGTTTCATGTTTTTATTTTAAAAAATGAGTCTGGGAATGTGTCTCAAAATTTTGAGTTGTTGAACGTGGAAGAAAATTCTTTTGAATACCGCCTTAAACTTGCCATATTAATATGGTATATCGTTTGCAGCAACATGAAATGGTTAGCTCTTGTACTTAACTGGTTAATATCTACTGGCAATTCTTTCTCAAGGCCTGATTAATCCTATTTGGAAAATCGCCTCTGGAAAAGTTACCTAATAGCTTGGGTGCTAATGTTGAAATTTAAGTCTGTATTTACATGAAAAATCTTTTCAGGAATATATCGAAGATTTGTATTGTTTAATGCGGGGAAAATAAACGTTATATAACACCTCTAATTTCAAAATCCACAGTTCAAAAGCTATTTTGTTCATTGGCCTACTTAACTGTAACATGTCATAAGCCAAATTATGGGTAATTTTCACGAGATGGTGGTGCTATGTTTTTCCTGAAACCAAAATTTCATTTTTCTTTGGGATATGTGCTCACGGTAATTTCTGATATCGTAGACGACGATATGGACGAATTAAATTTCATCCAGAAAAAGAAAGTCCGCATCTAATTGCAATTTAAATATGCAAAAGCATTTTTTTGCTGGCAGAAACAAATATATTTGTTGCAAATATGTTTTGTTCAATAATTTTGGGGAAAAAATACTCTTACGTTAATAACACCAAATTATGAGTGGAATTTTCAAGAGATGGTGGTGCTATGTTTTTCCTGAAACCAAAATTTCATTTTTGTTTGTGATAAGTGCTCATGGTAATTTCTGAAATCGCAGACTAATTGAAAAAATTAAATAAAAATTGAAAAAAGAATTAAATAAAAATTGGAAAGCATTTAAAAATTTCATCCAGAAAAAATAATTCGCATGTAATTGCAAGTTATATATATATCCAAAAGCATTTTTTGATGCCAGAAAAAAAAAAAATCTTAATATTTGTTGAAAATATGTTTATAAATGAATATATTTAAATAATTTTAGTCGATATTTAATTTATTTGAATTTTTTTTAATTATATATGCCTTTTTATTTAGTTTTTTTTTCTTGTTTTTGTTCATATGCAATTTTTGTACTACAAAAATGTATAAAACTTCAAACTTTTCGAGGTTTATTATTATTATTATTATTATAAAAGGACATTGATTGAATACAGAATAAAATTTCTGCAGTTTTTCTCGTAAAATTAAAAGTAGTATTCGAACAGTATTTAATTGTTATTCGATACGATTTCCTTGTAAATATAAATTTAACTATTGTTTTTTTTTCCTTTCAGGTATTGGTTATGAAGCGTCAAATCATGCATGAATATCCTGGCAGGGTTGGGTTTCTTCCAGGAGAGTGGAAGAAACTGAATGAATAATGAATACAAAAAATAATGAATACAAAAAAAATAAACATAGCTATATTTTCACGGCTTGTTCTGACTAAGATTTTAATGCTGAGCATTTTTCATTCTATCAATATGTTACAAAATGACAGCCAATTAAGCAAGAAATTGAAAAAAACCCACTTTCCCCCCCAAAAAAAACCCATGTTACCTAAAAAAACCCACATGTAAAAATACTTGGAAATAAAATTATTTGACAGCAAAATATATATATTTTTTTCATTATTATTTATTTTCAAACCACAATTCTGCAAAAAAAAAAAAAAAAAAAAAAAATTAAATATTTCATTATTTTGTAAATTGAAAGAATTTCAAATGCAAAATGCAAAATATAATTATTTGTAAATTCTCTCCAGACTTTGCACATTTCTTTGCATACATCTTCAGTAAATTTAAGAAGAAAGTTATTAAATAGCATTTGTAAAATCTCCGAGAGTTTATTAATGGAGAAGCATTAGTAATAGCCACATTTTGGTTTCTTTTCTTCTGAATAATATAGTGATTAGATTCAAACTTGAGTACTCTTAATTTTTGTCCGCATTAAGCAATTTATTCGACGATCATCATTTACTTCTTCAGTAATAATAACATGAAACTTTAAATCATCTTATTTAATAATCACCTACTGGCAACATTGTAACTTCTCAGCTTCTTGTACAGAACAGAATAAATCATTGTCTTCATTATTGGTAATATCACTTGCGGTGTTCAAAATTGCGGCTTCTTCTGTATTATGCATATGTGTATCTGATAAATCTGAGCTCCATAAAGATTTATTATTTTCCTGACTGCCATCTTCACTAGTAGTAGTACTTTCATTCTCAATGCTTGTTTTTGAATGCAGCGAAGAGTGATTACAATGCTTTTAAGTGCTTGGAAATTAGTGTGATTTTAACACTTCATCTATTTCTTTTTGTGTAATAACTGATACACCCATCTTTATTCTTTCCTTACATCTTGTACGAGCTGTAGTTTGTGTTTTATTAAATTAATCAGTGTCAATCTAGGAAAAAAATGTATCTAATTCATATTAAAAAATATTGAGTACTTAAGTAATAAAAGGATTGGATTGGTGCTGTTTCCAGAACATCTGCCAACATTGCCACACAAAATCTTATTTTACTAATTACATTTCTTCAACATTTTTGCATGTGCAGATTTTTAATGCTTTTACTTTTTCCTACCATTGATGCAGTAACCCTAGGCTAGGGGCAGAAACTATCAAGTCATACTATCATACCTGAACCTTTAGCCCATATTTGGCACCAAATAAATTTCCATTTCCTTTATACTAAATACGTCTGCCAGCGGCCACCTTATGGCACTTTTCCCACAAGGAGAGAGTAAAATTTTCTTGTATTTTATCAAGGATTCTGCTTTTCTGGTTGCAATATGTTTATATTAACATATTTATTTGGGTTATTTAATGTTAGATTAATACTAATAAAAATTTTAACAAATGTTTACTGTAGTTTAACACTTTTAAATAAAAAAGTGGCTACTAGTTTAAAGTTAGTGGCCATTTATAAAACTGCTACCACTGGCCACTAATGAAATTTCCCAATTTTGCCTTTTGCCTAATATTATTAGTCCTTGTTGGTCTACCTAATATTATTAGTCCCAGGGTTGTATTGGTTTAAATATGGAAAATAACAGTTTTAACTCTTCTGGTCAAAATATGTTTTGATTATCAGTAATTAAGACTAATTTTGATTTGGAAAAAGATATTAAAATTTATTTTATTAAAATAAATTTAATACAACATGTGTTACTTATCAAGTAACGACTTTTTCTGTATTAAGGCCAACTCAGATCAAGCTTTGAAAATTATCTTTATTGCTGAAGAGTTTGTACAACAATTCACCAGGTGCATTATGAAATCCAAAAATTTCAAATGTCTTTTTAATAGAGTTTCAATTACTTTTGAGTGGTTGAAGAAAATTTGACCACTTTTAAATGGTTAAAACCAGTTTTGACCACAATCCTGGTGAAAATGAGTTTTGACTGATCAAAATTACAACCCTGGTTTTACCTTCTCAGATGATAAAGCAAAGATAATGAAGTTCATCGATGACACAGAAAAGATGCACTCTTGTACTTGAAAGAAAATTTGCTGATTAAATTGCTGCCACTTCCTTCCTGAAATGTATTACGATTTTCTTCTGTGGTATATTTTAAATTACATAAGAAAGGGGGAATACATCAGATTTCAAGTTTTACCTTTTATGCGAAAGACAAAATGATATTTTGCAATTCACTTACTGTGTTTTGCACAAAACTGCACAAACTTACAGTTCATCTGTATGCTTAGAAGATAAATAGTACAAATTAGCAGCTATGCATCTATATTAGTTATTCCTACTTTAAGTAAAATATTCTGCATTAAAAAGTTAAAAGAGTGAATAAAGTAAAATAAATAAAAGTTTGAAAATATCAAAATAATGTGTAAAATACAAGTGAAAGGTATCTGTGTGTAAAAAAGATTGATGGGTTTTAATTTTGCAAACATGTACTTTTTCTATGACATACTAAAAAAAGAAGTTCTTAGATATGCATTACATTTGGATAATTTAATTATGTTCCTTAAAAATAAATGTCTTTTTTTTTTTAAAAAAATGTATATTTTATCATTTATTTATTGAAAAATTTTTGGGTTTTGTTTAATTCCACCATGGGTTTTTTTAAGCTCCATTTTCAAAGGTCGCCAGCCGAGCCCTACATGACATAATCAGCTGAAAATGTAACATTTTATTCACATTTATATGGTTTAACATAAAAACATTTCAAAATTAATGTACATTATTTTAACATAACGTATTATAACAAGCAAATATGTGAAAATGAAGCTGATGTTTTGCCAAAATTTTGCATTATTAGATTAAATTCTTTTAAAACTAAATAAACTCTCCTTAGGCATTATCAAATGTTTTTACTGTTGCAAATGGTGTATAGAAACAGGGCAAAACCAAAAATTGACTTCAGTGAAATATTTGATAAAATATTAGGGTGGGTTTTTTTAGGAAACATTTCACACTGGGTTTTTTTAGAGGACAGCACAATAAATTTAACATTTTTTTTTTCAAGGGATTGGTTATGAACCGTCGATCTGGTACTCTGCAGGTAAATGTTTCATTTATTTATAAATATTTATAGATTATAACCCTAACAGTCATAATAGTCTCCGTTTGTTTTTATTCGTATTATTGCCGAAACGTCAGTTGAGGCTCACTGTGGAGACGCGAAAAGTTTTTGGTTTCCGTCTGTTTGTCTGTCTGTCTGTTCCCCGATAACTGCCGTAAAAAGCGCCCGATTAGGTTGATTTTTGGTGAGTATGTTGGTGAGGTACCCGGAATTAGCTGTATAGTTTTTAGTTACATTTGGTTCATTCGTTCGAAAAATGTAGAACATTTCGTTTTAGGTCATAATGCTTTCCTATGAGAATGCAGACGATTTTCAAATTTCATTTTTAACTGAAATGAAAATCATATATTTGAATAATGGATTTAAACGTAAAATTACTGCTGCTAATTTTTTTTTTATATGGAGTCTTTAAATATATTTAATAGCTTTAAAAATGTGCCGATACATTTATTAGAATTTAGAAATTAATTGTTTAAATTATTGGAACATTTTTTGCATCCGTTCGGGAAATATAAAACAATTTATTTTCATATCTTTTACAAATTTTAAAATGAATTTCTTTTTACTTTGTTCTTTAATTTATGAGTTGCTTAGCAACCCTATTTCAAAGAACATCAAAATAATAAAATTCAAGTAACGCTCACTTGCTGCAATATTTTATTAGCAAAATAAATTATTTTCGGGAAATTTTAATATTCGATTGACACAAATGAGAATTTATTTTGAAACAAGTTTATTTTTTTAATCTAAAAAGTTACGTGAATAAGAAGTTCATAAGAATTTCAGAATATCATTGCGTAAACCGTGTTTAATTTAACGCTTCTAATTTCTGAAACCTCCGAAGTATGTTATATGCCTAAAAATATGTATGTAATGTAAAAAAAATTAAATTGCGGATTCTAAGATGTTAAATAATATGAAAAGTGAGATTTGAAAACAATGACTTTTAGAGCTGACGTTGAGGCTCCTGATCTGCAGATTTACTAGTTGTAGTAACCCATTACGCCCCTCTGAGATGTAGCCTTAAAAAGTGCTTCAAAGAAATCCGAAATTGATCTTTTTTTTTCTTTTTTCTTTTTTTTTTTTTTTTTTTTTTTTTTTTTGATAAATCTATTTAATCATATAGCGACTTTACCATTTTCAATACTTAGTTAAATATAAAGTTAAAATAGTTTGTTCGTTGTAAAAATAATAATAAAAAAGACAACCAGAACGCCAGTAAAAACTTTTATTTTACAGAAATAAGGAAATAATCTATGCTTATCACAAACTTTCTGTTATTTTAACAGATTTTGCCCGTATTTACTTAAGGAATAAAGAGTATGTCCGTAAAATAAAGTTTCTTACTGGCGTACCGGCTGACAGTTTTTTTTTTTCTGTAGAATCAATCAACAGATTTGTTTTTACAGTGCTGAAATAAATTTTAAACCTTACTCTCCTCTTCTGAACCAGTTAACATCATGATTATTCTTTTCGAAGCAAAACAATTTACTCCAGTTTTAAAACTGTAGTCAAAGAAATGAGATCTTAGGATCCAAACAGATCATTCAATGTTTTCAAAGATGTTTATAAGATCGATAGTGGATCCCCCTAAACACACATCAGTTGTAGCTACCAACCGTCCCGTTTTTGGAGTACCACTGTTTCCGAATAATACTCTTCGTCTTATTTAATCGAAGAATTTCTGCTGAATAAAAATCTCCAAAGACAGTAGGTTTGGCACAGCTAGCCTTCATCAGTATATCAATACATTATGCCAGTTTTAGCTGCTCAAATGTAGTTTACTTTATTTGTTATCAAAATTTTATTTAGAATCGTGATCTATTTATAAACATATTACATTTTGAGTAATAAATTTATAAACAGCGTATGTGTGTCGTGACGGCAGTTTTTTTTTCTTTCCAACACAATTTTGCCGGGAAATTTGGTTCAAAACGCAATCTTTGACAGCATTTTCTGAAAGATCTTCTGTGTTTACCGAAAATTGTAAAAAACTGTTCGATTGCATGGTTCCTGAATGAGAACACCTGTCAATCTCATGCGTTTGCGAATAAAATCGGGTTCAGAAAGTAGCCAGTTTGGATTTAAGAACAGCCTTAATGATACATGAAACATTACACACAAAAAAAATAAAACCCAATTTGGGTCAAAAGATTCTTAGGTATATGCCCAAATTGGGCCATGCCTCTTTTGGTTACCACTGTGCCATTTTGGGCACTGTTAAATACCCATTTTCAGATTTTCTTTTTTTTTTTTTTTTTTGAAAATGGGTATTTAACAGTGAATATTTCATCATAATTAGTGAATTATTTCATCGATGTTCCCCTCATCAGATATAGATTTTGTAGTAACGGACATTTGAAGCATTCGGCAGTCAACATTTTCCGAACTTGCCAGTTATTGCAGCTTAAGCAGTATTTTTTTTTTTTTCAGGTATATATATAATTTTGATAAGTTGAATTAGAAAACTTTATATTATCTTTCTAAATTATAGTTTATATTATCTTTCTAAATTATGTACTATTCTAAACTATGTAACTAAGAAATCTACACAATCCTTGTTATTATTTTGTCTCTCTCAATTAATTCATAAAAAAAACTTTTGTGTTCTTTGAAAATCAATGAAATTGGGGGGGGGGGGGGGGGGTTAAAATATTTTTTACTGCCGACTAAAATTTTTTGCGGGCTACCAGATTTTATCAAATTTGTAAAGATCTGGGGCTAAACTACTTCATGGGGCTAATACCAATGCAATAAAACATGGTTTTTGTGTAGCTACTGGACAGTCTAAGAAAGCATAGTAAATGTCAAAAAATATTTTACAGTTTTCAATTAAGGGGGCACAGGAACTTTGAGTGTGTCGAAACGATCCCAAACGTCACCATTTTCAAATTTTAAAAACTCACATAATATGCAATTGAGTTTTTTTTTCACTTCCTGCCTAAAGTATACAGTAAATTCTTAAGTATATTATTCAGAAAAAAAAATTTATATGTTCAAAAATAATATTTTTATTTTTATTTTAAGGATTTATATCAGTTATACGTGAATGAAAATCATTAATTGCTGCGCGTATGATAAAATTGGAAATTATGCATGCAAAAAACAATTTTTGACCAAAATAGAATCATAACATACTAATGTCTAACAGAAAACCGAAGTATACACAAAAAGTATTGTTTAAAATTTAATTTTAACACAAAATTTAAAGAATAATAATTTTAAAAAAAATGTAATCTCATTTTCAAGTGCAGAAAAATAAAAAAATGAAAAATGTTATTTTTTATTTATTATTATTATTATTATTATTATTATTAGCATGAATACAGAGCAACGCACATTCCGTTAAATTTTCAAAATTTAAACTTTTATAGTTTGAAAGTACTAACAGTGTGCGCGTAATCTCAAAATTTATCCATCTGAGAAAAACCATCTTAAAGTTTCAATATATAGGGTTAAAATCCCAGTTATTGACACCTAACAAGAACCAGTAACTGACACTTGAGCAAAAATCTAACTCAAATAAGCATTTTGTTGTAAAATTCTGCAAACTAATGTCATCTAGTTGTAAATAAGACAATTGTTTTTATTTTGGAGTCAATTTATTCACCACTAGAGGGTCAAGAACATATTTTATGAGGAATAAACTTTTGAGAATACAAAAAGTGCATTTTGAAGCAACCATCTTATTTCTAAAATTAAGGAAGTGTTTTTCTAATCTGTTTGTAATGCAACTATCCTAAACTTTTTTCTTAAAGTTATACTTGTAGAAATTAGTTTAAAGATGCATATGATAATATTGGGGCCATGATTTAGGGTTTATAGTTATTTAATTTAGCTTAATGGGGATGACAGTTATTGGTTCCTAGAATTTCATTTCACCAGTTTCTGACAGAGGTGTTAGTTATTGGTTATATTAAAGAAAATTGAAATCTATTATTTGAACTGTTTAAAATGCATAATAATAAATTAAATTTATATTGTAGTAAACACCATTAAAATTTAAGTTGTTTTACCTGTGCCTGACACCAGATGTCAGTTACTGGTTTATAAATGTCAGTTATTGGATATCTGCATTACTAATAATGCAGTACTAAATATTACTGCTATATACTCTTACTATAGACTCTTCAGTACCAAAAATGCAGTACAGCTTACTAAAACCCACTTTTATAATAAATAATGTATTTTTATATAATAAAGTTTTTTTAAAAAGCATTTTAATCTTTTAAAATAAAGTGTCAGTCACTGGTTAACTTTGTGTCAGTCATCGGTGTTTCAAAATAGGGATGGTGTCAGTTACTGAAGTTTTTGACCCTATTTATGAATAAAATGTATAATTTTTCAAAATTTTGCCAAAAATAATTTTTTAATGTATCTGTACTATCCTTTCAAAAACAAAGATTAAGTATAAAATAGATTTCACTTTTTGTAATAAGTGATTTGAAAAAGAAAGAATCCTTAAAGTGTCAGTTACTGGGGGTTTCACACTAATTAAAGAATCCATGTAAAGCCATTATAACTGAAAAATAATGCAGATTTATAATGGGGTTTTTAGCATATTATTCAGAAATTCTTAAATATGCAGAATAAAGCTATCTGAAAATTGATTTTTTTGGAATCTTAAAGGTCTATTTTCATCTACGTTCTGTACGCCAGGCATTGTCGGACATCTTTAACCCGGACAGGATTGCCTGGTTTATAATAAAGCAAAAACATGTCCCTGTGTAACATTGACGTCATATCCACAGTGGAAAAGATGTAAGCAATCCATGTTTTTTAATTTTTTTTTTCGCAAATGTAATTATATCTAATGTTTTAAACATAGCATGATTTAAATTTTTACACCGTCGAATATGGAGAAAAATGCACTTTCAAAAACAATTTGTTTGAAAACTGCATTTTAATTTATTGATTTTTTTTATGATTTTAAAAATACTTTTCAAGTATGATATTAAAATATATATATTTCTATCCCGTCCAGCTCGATTACGGAAGATTAAACATTTTGCACTTAAAACAATATAAATAGTCTAGCGTTTGTTTCCGGCTAATATTCTATAACGAAATTAACACTTCATGAATATGTAGCCTCCAGGGTCATGAGAAACTCGTTATTTTTATGGAAATATAATTTAACTAGTTGTTATGGCAACTATTTTTTGCAATTCCTTGGAATTGTAAAAAATAAACATGTTTTGGTGAATTTAAAAATAATGTTTTTTTTTTCTTATTTTTCATATTTAAGTTATATATTTTAGTTAAAAAAAGTCTATTATTATGTTGTGATGTGAAGTAGTAAAAATAATTAGAATTCGCATCCCAACAAATAAATAAATATATAAATAAAATAATATAAATAAAAAACAAATTTAAAAAGTATGTTATGGAACATTTAAACGAATGATAAATGCTGCTTAAGTAACAAAATATTTGGCGATTTCTTCGGCTATTACTCCTGACATGCGAATAATATGAAAGTTTCACTTTTTTCAAAACTATTTGAATGCATAATTGATATTTTTCATATAAAAATGCTTTCTGGTGTTGTTAGTGGATAATCTCATAATACATATTAAATGTACAAAATCTATCAAAGTTTCAATTAAAAAAAAAAAAAAAAAAGAATAAAAAATCATGCGTCAAGCATAGATTATGTGACACTTTCTAACATTTCCAAAATAATTTTACAAATATTTACCGTTTAATAATGTAAAAGATGAAATCTAAGTAAACAATTTGCAAAACGTATAACATATTTAAACACATAACAAACCCAATTTCAGGAATTACCAGCAATATTCGGAAAGATATCGAACGCTTTTTGTGCTCTGTATATGATCAATATGATCTATAGATTTATATATATATAGACTATACAGTATGCAATATTAGTTCAGTTAGGAAACGCGCGTGGCACAATTTAAAATAATCCTTCTTCAATTTCCGTCAATAAACGGAAATGAACTCGAAAACTTTTGTGCTGTCCTGTATATGGTCTATAGAATTTATACACACCAAGTAATAGACAACAAATGAGTTAAATTTAAAAACGCGTTCAGCAACTGAAAACGGACTTCTTAGCAATTATTGTTAACAGACAGTAGAAAATTATTTTGTGTGTCCTTGTAAATGAACTATGAATGCTATACACACAATCTACTTTATTGAGCCTTTTGTAATTCACCTTAGTGATATACAGTAGAGCGCTGGTTATCCGAACTCCAATTAACCGAATTGTCTAGTTATTCGAACACCCCTTTTATTTGGTCTGATTTTCTTTCAGGACGACAGTTGAAATTGCAAACGTTTTCCCAATCAGTGGATAGAGGAAAATGTAAACGGATGTTATGAAAATGATCCAGTGCCATCACATAATTGAAACCTTTGAATGTTTGGAAACAGCTATGAAATAGTTGGAGCGACCGATCCTATAAAAACATGCAATTTTTAGACATACCACCAGTAACAGTTGCCAGCCTGATTAAAATGTTCAGGAAAATTGTGTACACAAAAAATAATTTATTTTAATCTACCTATGTACTACTATATTTTTAAAAACATACACTTGTTCCTATTAAAAAAACTGTTATGCCTAAAAAACGCATTTTAACCATTTCATCATAGTCAGGAAAATCCCTGAAATGCATGTCCAATTATCCGAACTTTTGCTTATCCGAACTAGTGCCGGTTCCGAGATGTTCAGATAATCGGCGCTCTACTGTATGTTCAATTCAATATGTTTGAAATAATGAAACAGTGTTAAAATCAACCGCAAACGATTTTTATCCATAGACCGTAATGTAACGGAATTCTTTTGAGTGTCCCTGTAAAGGAACTATAAGTCTTATGCACACCCTTTTCTATAGTAAGCCAATTGTAGCTAACCTCAGTGATATACATCAATTGAAATATGTTTGAAATTGTGTAACATCATTAAAATAAACCGCAAATAATTTCCCCCCGTAGACGGTAATGTAACGGAATTATTTTGAGTGTCCCAGAAGAAAAACTATAAGTGCTACACACTTCATTTTCAATACCGAACAGGCCATAGTAAACCTCAATAACATATAATAATTGCATGACAATCCGAAAATATTTACGCGAGTTAGAGCACGGACAGACAGACAAACCGAATTAATAAACACTTTTCAACTATGTTAGAAAGTGTTAATAAGATTTTTGCCTATATTCCGTAATCTGGGAAGGCCCGGTTGTATGCCCTATACTTTCTTTTAATGGTATTATTTGAATCCATTTTTATGCGATTCACTCTGAACTTTCGTTAGTTAACAAGGTTAAACTCAGGACAACAAAATCATTAAGAAGCTAATGCATGTTAAAAGAGCCAATAAAGGAAAAGCTGAATTGGAGAAATATTCGAATCAAGAAATCAAATCGATAATTATGAAAATAAAAAATGAAATGCCAAAATTGAAATCCATTAAAATAAATTTAAGATTTCATTTAATTCATGAATAAATAACTACATAAATAAAATAACATAAATAACATAGAAATAAAACACAAATTTAACGAATATGTTATCGAACACTTAAGGTCCATTTTCAAAATTCGCTTACGTATGCTGTCCCAGAGGAAAAATAAGAAAATTCAAACATACATTATTATTTAACATTTAATTTGAGCTATGCATTATATAAAGAAGACTATATTAAATATTTCTAGCATTAAAAATTTAAAAAATCAATACAAAATTTTGAGGTATAAATCAGTATAAATGAATTAGTGTCAAATCCGTTACCAAATATCAAGTCCGTTACCATACAAACTTACTGAAAATAGTCACCTTTAAATTTTTTTAAAGTTTCAAAAATCAACTTACTTTGAAGTCACGTATGTCCTTAAATTTCAGAGCATGATGCTTAACAATAATACTTAAATTAAATTGAAATAAGAGACATTTATAACCACACATTTTGACCACATTGAAATTTATACAAAACTTTTTCTAATAATAACAATATATATTTATGTAAATTATTGAATTTTAAGAAAATTATATCTCTATTTCTTAGTTGAAAGAAAAATAATAATAGAATGGTGAAAAAATTATATTAATATTAAAATACATTTACAAAATGTGCGATAACGGACTTGACATTTGATAACGGATTTGACACCAATCCATTTATAGTGATTTATATCTCAACATTTTTTATTGATTTTTTTTTAAATTTTTAATGTTAGAAATATTTAATATAGTCTTCTTTATATAGTGCATAGCTCAAATTAAACATCTATATTATTAATGTCGGTAAAGGTCTGTTAAATATTAATGTATGTTTGAATTTTCTTCTTTTTCTTCTGGGACAGCATATGTAAGCGAATTTTGAAAATGGCCCTTAAACACTGAAATAATCAGAATTGTAAATGCTGCTTAAGTAGCAAAAAATATTTGGCGATTTCTTCCGCTAATGATCCTGACATGAGGATAATATGAAAGTATCACTTTTAATCTATTTCAATACTATTTGAATACATAATTGATATTTTTTATATAAAAATGCTTTCTAGTGTTGTTAGTAGGCAGTCTAAAAATATATATTAAATGTAAAAAATCTATTACAGTTTTAATTTAAAAAAAAAAAAATACATTATTCTGTAATCTGGGAATTGCCGCCGCCGCACAGTGGAGTATTTGATGCAAAATCCTGCCCAAAAAGGCAAAAATTAAAATTTGCTCAACAATTGTAAAAAGCATATTTTATAATAGCTGACTAACTGGTGCATCGATCTATGTGTATTTCAGGATTATAAGTCACATACGGCGGCTCCTACCTTCAGTTGAAGTGAAAGTTTCTTTGTGAGAAGACGTGCTTTTTTGTTATGTATCAGCTTTGTTATTGTGTTTAAATATATATACTTTGACATGTGCAATTAAATAATTTTAATTTTCATATAATAAAAATAATTTAAAGATCTAATTTAGTGAAACATATGTATTGAATATATTATTTAATATATTCAAAGCTTTTTAAAGCTGTGTCAGGGTTTGCCGGACCATTTTTGAATTTTAGTCGTATTAGTTATAGTTTTGAAGACATTTTTTTTTTTAATGTTCCGCCTATTGTTGCCATTTTTATATATTAATGTTTTTTGGGAGGACTGCAAACCTATTAAAAACACTCAAAAACCAGCATCTCTACACTATAGAGAATCAACTTTGGTAAATATTAAATGCAGGTATATATATATTAAATGCATTGGTTTATATAAATAATTAAACATTTATGTGTAGTAAAATTAACTACATTTAATTAAACATTCTTATAAATAAAAAAAAAAATTCTAACAAAAATTATTTTTTTCTTATAAACAATAAATAATTAAGTAAACATTGTATTATATATTTATTTATTTAAATAAATACATATATTTATGCATATATAATATTAATTAAGTGTATTTAGTAATTATAAGTCAACAACAGTGGATTTAACTTCAAAACACATAAAAATTAATTTTGGCCGGGATTTTGCGTCAAATACTCCATTGTGCACCGGTTGCATTCCCCTAGTTACTTTTAATAGTTTGTATTCATTATTGTTCGATTCAATCTGAACTAAATTTACAAGATTAAACTCAAACTCATTAAAAAGATAATACATGTTGAAAGAGCTAATAGAGGAAAACCTGAATTGGAGAAATATTCGAATCAAGAAATCAAATCGATAATTATGAAAATAAAAAATGAAATGCCAAAATTGAAAAACATTAAAATAAGTTTAAGATTTCATTTAATTCAAGAATAAATAAATACATAGATAAAATAACATAAATAAAACACAAGTTTAACGAATATGTTATCGAACACTTAAACACTGAAATAATCAGAATGATAAAGACTTCTCAAGAAGCAAAATATTCGAAGATTTATTCGGCTATTACTCCTGACAGCGGATAATAAATAAATTTCAAAACTATTTTAATGCATAATTGATATTTTTCATATAAAAATGCTTTCTGGTGTTAGTGGACAATTTAAAAATATATATTAAATGTAAAAAATCTATCGAAGTTTCAATTAAAAAAAAAAATCACCTATGTTCTGTAATCTGGGAAGTCTGGTTGGACCACCTATAATTACTTTTAATAGTATTATTTTTATCTATTTTTATTCGATTCACTCTGAACTTAGTTTACAAAATAGAACTCTGGACAACAAAGTCATTAAGAAGCTAACACATGTTAAAAGAGCTAATAACAGAAAAGCTGAATTTGAGAAAGATTCTAATATAAACATTCTGATTCCTCAAGAAATCAAATCGATAATTATAAAAATAATAAAATGAAATGCCAAAATTGAAAACAATTAAAATAAATTTAAGATAAAAGTAGTATTATAAAGACAGACAGGAAAGTACATAATGTATTTTTTTAAATCGTTTATCACTCAATTTCAATCTTGAAATGCCATCAGAAATTTGGAATACAATTTTCCTTTTATTATATATGCGTAAAGAAAAAAAAAATTACTTATTTTCAAATAAATTTGTAAGTTCTTTGTCTCTGAAAGGGTTAAAAGGGAAAAAAATCCTTACCGATGTGTATTTCTTTATGAATCAACTCGCAGTCGGCGATATCAGTCAGATCACGACCATTCTGAAGGAGAGTATTACTGCTGCTTGCTGTTAAAGAAGTTGTGTTTTGGAGTTTGGCTGGGCATGGGACAGCGGGTTTTTATAGGCGCTGCATTACAGGTTGCTTTAACATTGGCGCGATTTGACACTAGTATTTCGCGCCAAAAGAGCGACTAATATAATATATTAAAGGCGGGGCCTTATCAACATTATGTGGGAGCCGTAGCCGTAGCACACAGGTCATGTAGGGGGCATTTTCTCAAGAAAATTGCATCATAACAGGACAGCTTCATGTGCAGTTTAAAATTTAAACCATAGTTTTATGAAAACATAATATATTTTAGACACATATAAAACTGCATTAAAAAACTATGAGACTGCAAAGTTTTTTGCACTATTTGCTATTTAGAGTAAGTAAAACTCTAAACCTAACGAATTGAATGAAATATATTTGATGTAATATCCGTTCTTCTAGGAATTTCGAAGTTTACATTGCATTTCATTGTCCTTATTCAAGAACACTGAGATAGTTTAGTGTACATGAATGGGAAAAATTAATTTTCTCTTTAAATTAGAAATGGAAATTTATATTAATTTATATCTTCAGAGAGTGGATAAAATGCCTTTTGGGGTCCTCTGAAAATGTGGGCTTGGCACGCATGACCAGTGTGCCCCTGTGATGATCAGACCCTGATTAAGGGGACCAGAAGGGTTTTAAATGACGAAAATTAACTTTGAAGTTTTATCGTGGATTAGGAAGCCTGCAACTAATTTAGACTATTACTTCTTTTATACATTTACTTCTTTTTCTTTTATAGAAATAGTAAATATATATATGTATTTCAAATAATATAATAAAATCACTTGTTAACTTTAAATTAAAGTCTAATTAATGGTTAAAGTGGTAAAAACATAACACGAAATGTTTAAAAGTACCTTTTAATACAGATTACATATGTTTCATTCGCTCTACCGGCGACATCGTCAGATCTAAATGATAAATAAAATATACTAGCATAGTTTTTTGAAAATTAGCACTTTCAAAAAACTATGCTCGAATATTTTATTTATCATTTAAGTCTGAAGATGTCGCCGGTAGAGTGAATAAAACATATGTAATCTATATTAAAAGGTATTTTTAAACATTTCGTGTTATGTTTTTACCACTTTAACCATTAATTAGACTTTAATTTAAATATATATATTTGTTAAATTGAAAAAAAAAGTAATATTAACAAAAGTTTTAATAGTGTACAACAAAATTAATCTTGTAAAACTAGTTTTGACATATGTTTGAAGTCTAGGTTCGTTATTTTTTTAAAACGTCATTTCTTCTTTACACTGCTCAGTGGCGTAGCTACATATTCAGCTCCCTGGAGCAAGTATAATCGGTTCGCCCCGTTTTAAAATTTCTTTTGAGGTTTAAAACACACACGTATAGTAGAAATACAGTAAAACTTAGTTACAGTAAAACTTTTTTAGTGTATATTTTATAACTGTAAAACGTAATAAAAAGTTATTTATACAAATAATTTTTTATAACTGTAAAAGTAATAAAAAGTTATTTATACAAATAATTTCGTTCCTTTGTAATTTTGCGACTTTAAGATTTGATTCTGACGCCCGTGCTCCAGCACTGCTCCACGGTAGTAACACCCCTGACACTGCTTATTACGTTATCTCTCGATTATACCAGACAAAATCAAACATAAACATTGTCAAAAAAATTAAAAAAATATATATAATAAAATTATCAAAATTGATCAAATTTTTATTATAAATTGAATTTTGTTGTTTGTTTTTCAAGTATTATCCAGAGACAATGTAATAGGCATAGTATACAGAAGAAACGGCGATTCAAAAATATTGGAGCCTGAACTTCAAAATCGTGACAAAACTAATTTTGCAAGATTAATTTTACCGTATAATGTTAAAACTCTGTTATTGTTTTTACTATTTAATATATATATATACATACACACTGCAAAAAAATAATTGTTGATTTTACAGTATAAAACTGGCAGTTTTATACTGTAAAATCAACAATTATTTTTTGCAGTGCATTTGCTTCTATAATGCATGAATAAATAAAAGCAAAAAAATAAGTAATAATCCTTATATATTATTCCTGTTGTTAATATCCTTTTTTCTAGGAATTTACGAAACACACAACAACGAATGAGGTACCATTCGAATGGTTTTTCCATCGGCTTCTGACATAGTACACTCACATTTCGTTAAAACATGTTTTTTGATTAAAAATTACTGTTAATTAAAAATTAAATCGTTATTGTTTTCATAAATGAAATGAAAGGTTTTTCTCAAACCAACGTTGCCACAAAAATAAAATACGCATTTTATCGTGCTCCGCAATGATTATAAAAAAACAAAACAAAAATTACAAGAAAGATAAAGTGTGGATGTCACCGCACGGGTTTATTTTATATTTATGATTAAAATGCAAAATTGAAATTGAAATATTTAGAAGAAAAATACACCATCAAGCCATCGAAGCAGTGGTATTTCACGTGTAGAATAAAATATATGTTTTATTATGTTAGATTAAATTGCATTTTAAATGCATTCAACTTATTTTTCTTTGTTTCATGTTTTTCAAGAAGCAGATGCCGTCATCTTCTATTGCAGTTAGGATTGTTATTATTTTTTTCTCGCGCGTGCCTTTTTCTATCTTCCATCAGTTTTTACTGTAACTTTGATAGAATAAATGAGACGATATTCTGGCTTGACTCATGTTGTTTGCATATATTTTATCCTTAATTTTTCTATGGACATTTAAACTTGCATCTAGAAAAAATTAGATATTGCTGCCATTATTAGGCTGCAGTGCGAAATTATCGCACAGGTCTACTATTCTAAACTAGTTATGGTCTTTATTTTAAATCTATCCTCCTAGTTTTTATTTTAATATTTGTAGATAAATCATTTTCATGTTAACGTATTTAAATTCCTGAAGTGTTCTAGAAAATTCGAAACTTATACTTCGGGAAATCTAAGTGTATATGTACTGAAAAGGACGAGTTTGATACGTTCTGTTTCAAGTAACATAACAGTGAAACTCTGAAGATGAGGATTTTAAGTATATATGACCTGGATAAGGGTTAGAGTGCAGCATAGAGTCGAGTAACCCAATTGTACCGGAACTGGAGTCCTGCAAAGGGTCGGGTTGTACACTACCCAAACTCGCAAATTCCATTTGAAGTCAACCCGCAATCGGACCCGAACCCGACAATTTTTTTATCGATTCGCAAACCAATCCGAACCTGACAAAACAATTTACGGTGACTCGCAACTCGCAACCCGAAATATTTCAACCCACAACCCGACGCGAACCCGAATTGAAAGAAAAGTAAACTATGTTTTAATGCAGTTATTAAAAATAATCTATAATTATATCTCTTAGTACAATTTTATCTTATAGAAAAATGGACGTATTTAGCCTGGTTTAATATTCAAATATAGTAAAACCTCTGAATAGCGAACACATTGGGATCTTTGAATAGAGTCTTGCGTCGGGGCGGGTTGTCTCTAATTTTATTTTTTGGGTCGGGTTGACTCTTGTCGGGTTGATACTTTTCTTTTTGCGGACCAGATTCACTCTAGGATAGTTCTTGCGGATGAGATTTAGGTCTTTTTCAAGTCGGGTTGTTATAATTTTCACAAAACGCTTGAGCTGACGCGCTGTCACAAAACGCTATGTTTCAGATGAAAATAAATACCCATTTGAATATGTTTGAGTATTATATTCAATTTACTGCATGAGAAATAAAATATATATAAGAAATGCGACCATAGATTATTCTTTCTTTACGGTTTACAGTTAATAACCATTTTTTCTTCTGTAAGAATATGATATATATTAATTACCATATTTCGTTTTTGATATACACAAAAACGAATGTATTGTATTTGTGATAGTTTATGCACACGTACTGCACAATGTTATGTGTGTGTAGATTGAAAGGTTCTTATTTTTCAGAGGTAAAGACGTATACAAATATATAAGTGTTCGCTAAATAGGGGTGCCCGCTTTTCGGGAGTACTACCCTTTATGGAGGTTTTATTGTCTAGAAGTTTAACCTGTAAAAATATTTTGGACATTCTTTTGAAAAATCGGGGTAAACCGAACCCGATCCGCAAGAGTCAAAACATAACCCAAAACAATGAATGTCAACCCGACCTGCAGCAAAAAATGTCGAAGTTAACCCGACACGATCCCGACCCGCAACGAAAAAAAATATAGCGTCAACCCGACCCGATGCAGGACTCTAACCGAAACCATGACCCTCGGTTCAGATAAAATTGACTATTTTTTTTTGTTGTTGATCTGGTTGACTCATATACGTTCTCAACTTTAAGAAAAATCGATTTTTTTTTCTGATGGAAATTAAATCCTTACAGGGTATCGAATTATGGGCAAAAAGATTTTAAGTGATATTTTATATATTAAGAAAAATATTTTTGGGTCGACTTTAAAAAGAATTTTCGGTTGGGTCCGGTATAACCCGACACGCGCAGGACTCTAATATGGACTCCAAAACATTTTTTCTTTTTTTTTTTACACTTTCCAACATAGTTGAAAAGTGTTTATGAATTCGATTTGTCTGTCTTCCGCGCTCTAATTCGCGTAAAAATATTCGGATTGTCATGCAATTGATATATGTTATTAAGGCTTACTGTGGCATTTTCGGTATTAAAAATGAATTTGTAGCACTTATAGTTCCTTTACAGAGCCACTCAAAAGAATTCCGTTACATTACGACGTATGTAGAAAAATCGTTTCGGGTTTTACTTTAATAATGTTTCACTATTTCAAACATATTGAAATTGATATATGTCACTAAGGTGCATTACACGAGGCTTAATATAGAATATTGTGTGTATAGCATTCATCGTTCATTTACAGGGGAACACAAAATAATTCGGTACTGTCTGTTAACAATAACTTCTGGAAGTGCGTTTTGAGTTTGTAAATTTAACTCATTTTTTGTCTATTACTTTGTGTGTATAAATTCTATAGATCATACAAAAGTTCTCGAGTACATTTCCGTTTATTGACGGAAATTCCAGAAGAGGAATTTTAAACTGTGTTACCTATTTCCTAACTGAACGAAAATTTAGCATTCTATGTAGTATAGTTTAAACATACCCCTGTGACTTTTTATGATAAAATGCTGAAATTTTGTACATGACCTTGTTAGTGTATGGGACACATTTTACTCAGTAGGAAATTTTTTGTACGGAACCGTAGAAAAATTTTAACTTTGCATTTCTTCAAATTTAATCCCCTGAAAATTTTAAATGATTTCATAAAATTCTGTATCTTATTTTATGTAACTTTGTAATTTATAATATATGTCCATGATCAATATTAAAGAATAAAAGCTGAGTTCAATGTTTTTGGGACAACCTGTATACAGTGATGTGGCTTTCATAAGAAATCCCTTGGGTAAGGGTTGTTGCTTACGAAGGTTACTAAACTTGTAAAGAGGAAAGTTCGAAATACACGGCCGGTCTAGATGAGAAAATAAAAAAGATTGCTATGATTTACGGATTGATCAATTGAATAAGAGGAAGTTGGCGAGAAAAATAAACCCTGGCAGACTTTTTCAATTATAATAGATGCAACAGGAATGAATGGCAATTTCCTTTCTTTAATTATTTTCGCAAGAAAGGGACTCTTTCGGTAATAATTCAAAGAAGTTTAGAGAAAAATAAGCCATTGAATCAACTTTCTCTCAAATTGCCAAAAAAGAAAATGGCCATTTTCTACCAAGATACAGAATTACAAACCGACGATTTTTTATGAATGCAGATTACATAAGTTTGGAGAAAATCTGGCGAAATAAAGGTACCGCCATCCATATTAAAAGTTTCAAAATATTAAATCAAACCACAAAAGGAAAATTCTAAATTCTAAATCTTTTGTATAACTATAAAATAGAAAAGCAATTACAAAACTAATTTTCATCAGCGCTGCTTGCATAAATATGGCGCAAATAATAAAAAAAATGAAGTTAATGCAATCCATTTCAAATACAATAAAAATATTAAGCTATAAAAATAATAATTTAAATTAGTTTCATCCTCGAAAGTCTGTTATTCATATAACGCTGTATATTAAACAGCAAAATGTAAATGTAAATTATTTTTTATATTGTGAATTTCGGTGTTCATAAAGTCTTACTTCTCTGAAATTAATCCCTTTCTTTTTACAGCTTCTCAGCCATTCACTGCATGAATCCATTAAATAAAAATTTAATAATAAACACCTAACATCAAACAAAAACACCGACAGAAGCAACTGGGAAAAAAAGGCAAGGGGGGGGGGGGGGAAGTAAAACAAAGACAAAAAACAACTTCGCAATATAAGTTTGCAGTTGCTTCTTGTAATATTTTCACATTCTGCTCGTGGGATTTGTTTCTCCACATACTTTCATTTATTTTTCCTTTTTTTCCTTTTTTTTTTTTATTTTTTTTTTAATTTGTGAGTTTTACATTCTTGGATATACATTTTTGTATAGTATTATTTTAGTAGTATAGTAATATAATATATTATTCGTTCATATGTATTGTTGATATTCCTGAGATTTAATATAGTTATTATTAACAAAAAAGTTTTAGTATATATATAGGTATGTGTATATACAGTTTGTCTGAAAAGTCTGAAAACGGTCGAATAAGTCGAGAAATACATATCCATTTGATAAACGGAAAAATACGTGTTCAATATTTTTGAAAAATCAATTCAGTTATATTAAAGTTGTCCCCCGCAACACCATCCTCTGGAGAACATGGGGGGCAACTTTGAAATCTTAAATGATATATTTTTTTTTCTTTGTAGATTCGGATTCTACGAAAAGAACTAAAGAGAAAACTGCCCAGTTAAACTGAGGGCATTGAGCTCACAGACTATTCACACTAATTGTATATTAAACTCTTGAAGCGCCTTATTACAATGAACATATATACAAAATTTGAAGAAAATCGCATAATTCTGCATGAAAAACCCATTTATCTAAATTAAGGGAGGGGTTTAGACCCCCTCTTTCCCCCTTTATACTTAACCAATGAACCCCCAAAACTAATCAGGAAAGCACCTTATCACAATGAACCTATATACAAAATTTGAAAAAAATCGGATAATTCTGCAAGAAAAGCACATTTATCTAAATTAAGGGGGGTTAACCCCCCCCCGTTCCCACCTTTATGCTTAACCAATGAATCCCCAAAACTAATCAGGGAAGCGCCTTATCACAAGGAATCTATAAACAAAATTGAAAGCAAAACGGTTAGTTCTATCAAGAGTTATCGCGTTACGTACATACAGAACGGGCGGGCACATTAGCTCTCAGGCTTTGATAGCCTGTGAGCTAAAAATACGTAACTTATGTATTTGACACTTTTTCCTCTGTAATCGAGCAAAATAGTGGCGTTAAACAAGAATCCCGAATCGTGAGAGGCCCGATGGCCATTCACCAAAATTTGAGCAGTAGTTCGTTTCGGCACTAGAAATGAAGATCCGAAGAGTCCCCGAAAAAGAAAGTTGTTTTACCATGCTTTTTTGTGGATGGGGGGTGGGGGAGCAAAAGTGGGGCATTTAACTTATGAGGTGGCGAGGAATTCTGAAGTCAAGAGGAGTATCATTTATCATGTGTTTTTAATTCTAAATCGAATGGCACAATTCGCAAGTCGATTGCAATCAATTGTTGCAAAGTTACAGCGAGTTTTATGAATAAAAAAGTTCAAAATTATACTTTATGAGAGATCCCAACTTTATTATACTTATTTTACGTTCAAAAAATGTTCTTTGTATCATTTTAAATGTATTAAATATCCTCGAAATAGCAATAATCATGCACTAAATTTACATGTAATAAAGTAGAATGTTTAACTTTTATTCATAAAACCTGCCATAGCTTTGTAACAAATCATCGAATCGATTGTGTCATTCGATTCAGAATTGAAAATACATAATAAACGATACCTCACTTAACCTACGTAAGAAAACTTAAGCTTTTCGCGCCCCATGAGTTAAATGACCCCCTCCCCCCACTCCCCCCCAAAAAAACTTTATTTTTTGGTAAAACAACTTTATTTTTGTTATGTTATTTTTTTTCCTTCATAACTTTTTTTATTGTTAAATTTGCTTTTCTGTTATTTAAATTACTTTCTTCCCTATTTTACTCCTACTTCATTTAAATTATTATTGCTAATTACTTTAATCAGCTCAGTAAGCTACTTTAAGTTAAGAACATAAAGATTACACTGTATATGTTGTAATTCCTAACCAACTGCTTATATAGATATATAAAATTTAAATGAGTATTAATTTATCTTTATACTTTAAATTTAAAAACACTGTCAAACTGCCGTGTAGTGATAAACTTCCGTTAAACTCTCGTTACATTTGCGTTGTGTCCACCGTGCTTAATTTTCAGTCAACTTAAATATTCTGCATAATGAGCATTTAATATTTCTTTATAGATTTCCCTGTTACTTAATGATCTTTATATTTCTAAATTAGGACTCTAAGTAAAATTAAACTTCACCATTAAAAATCTTATAACTCATTAACTACAAAAATATAAGGTTAACATATATCATATTTTATTTTCATAAAAGGTTACACATTAGGGATACTTAAATTATCTTTAGAATCACTCATATTATTCCTATAACACCCCAAAATTTCAATAGTTGGATCATTAACATAAGTATAATTCACAGCAATAAATATTAAATATTCTCAGTTGCAGGATGTTTAGCAAATTAATATACATTTTACTTTTCTCAATTATTATTAAAATCTCATTAATATTTGTAAAAAAGTACTTTATTTTGCCCTCTCTCCCCTCACTTTCCTCCTATCCATCAGGACTTTTTACATAGCCATCAGTAGTCATCAATGAACAACTGTACCAATTTTTATCTATGTAGCATTTATTATGACAACATTAAATAAATAAATTTGAAATTAAGTGATTTTTGGGGTGAAAATCCGTCAAAGCTCCAGTCTTCTGATTGACGGATAATCGAGGTTCCAGTGTATATACCTGTCATCTGTAGATAATTTTATGTTATTTAATTTATGTCAGAGTAATTTTTTCATGAAAAACAACAGTTTCTGAGATATTTGTAAAAAAACTAAAAAAAGTATTTTGTTTCGCCCCCCCCCCCACCTCGCCCCGCTCACCTCCTATCCATGGGGACTTTTTAGATAGTCATCAGTAGCCATCAATGAACAACTGGACCAATTTTTATCTATTTAGCATTTATCATGGCAAAACGCGGCACTGCTGCATGGGAACTTCATCTTCTTCAGGCAGGAGATAGCTTCAGCGCCACAGCTGCATGGGAACTTCATTCTCTTCAGAGTATCGGTGTTTCTGCTTCAAGCCTGAATAGGTCCGAGGACATAAGATGTTTTTTTCTTTCCTATGCAGTCACCATAGAGCTTGATCAAAATTAAGTCTCAAAAGGGGAATTCAACTCTTCTCTAATTTACTATTCAGCCACAAGAAAGGCCAGAGAGGAATTATTCACGCTGTATAACTCAATCCATATCATCTCTTCTTGCATGAGTGTCCTTATTCTCATTCTGTTTTCTCTTTGTATAAGTGTGTCTGTCATTCTCATTCTGTTTTCTCTTAAAAACCCTCTAGGGGAGGGGGGGGGGGGGGGAGTGTAACAGGCCCGCTAAAAGCCCCGTGCCCATTCTCCAACCAGAGAGACCGAATCTCAAATGGATTATCGCTGACTCGATTCCCAGGGTTCTTTTACCTTACCACAAAGTCCTGCCACTCAGCTCGACCGCCCTTCCAAAACATCCGTATGAACTTAAGCTCTCCGGGATGTTTTATTTCAACAGGCGCTGGGATAAATATCAACATATGGATAACGTTTTATTTTAACAGAAATGTATTTCTTTATTCAGATATTTTTAAATTACCGTATACCTTTAAAATGCAACATAACATTTTTTGGGAGCTCATTGATCTTCATTTCTAGTGCTAAAACGAAATACTTACCCAAATTTACTCAAATTTTGGAAATCGGTTCTCGTACTATTTTGCCTCTCATGATTCGGGGTTCTTGTTTAACACCGCAGTTTTGCTCAATTACAGCGTCCTGTACGATGGTTCGGAAAAAAATGTTAGATATAAAAGTTGCGTATTTTTCCCGTAGAATCCGAATCTGCAATGAAAAATAAGGGTTATCATTTAAGATTTTTAAGTTTCCTCCCCCCTCTATCCCTACAGGGGGGGGGGGCGTGGAGGATGGAAGGGAAACTTTGATATCAGTGAATAGATTTTTCAAAAATATTGAACACGTATTTTTCCGTTTTTCAATTTGATATGTATTTATCGGCTTATTCGACCTTTTCCAGACTTTTCAGACAAACTGTATATAAAAAACAACAACGATGTATTATCTATTACAGTTGGATCATAATTTATTTTTAAGATCTTTTATTCTATTCACATTTTGGGGGGGGGGGGGGGGGGTTCGATTTGTTATAAAGAGCTTAATATTGTCATTTTTAGGCTTAATGAAGACAATATTCGACGAAATAGCATATATTTGCCATGAAATATTCTTATGAAGTTCCTCTGATGAATTGCCAACTTTTGAAAAATATTGGGTGGGCTCAAAACCATTTTAGGGTAAAATAACACTGCAATTTTGTTTTCTTTGAGAGTTTGGGGAAATGATGATATTTCAAGTTATGATAAGTCAAGTTAGATTTTTTTAGAGTAGAAAATAAAGCTGCGATTTTATTCATTTATATTTTCATGGGGGTCTTCATTTTATAGAGTCTAATATTTACTATTATGCCATGAATTTGACTGTAAATTAAAACGCAAAGTACTAATATATATAAAAATGGGCATTTAATGGAAATACGTTGAAATGCTTGTATTAATGCTACTATTTGCTTAAACTGTACCGGGTGATCCAAAATAAAAACAATTTCTTGAATCGCTAATAATAGAAAGCTACTTCCAATTTAAAAAAGTATACAAATCAAGTACAACCCTTCAGATATTTTCATTTGTTTAAAAAGGGGCGGCATGCGCGTTAAAATTCGAAATTTAATTTTTATACGACCTTCTTTTCGTATAACTTATGTTTTGAAAAAGAAGGACATTAGAAGGAAGTCCTAAGAAGAGCACTAAAAAAATCTTTATGGACAAAATATATTGGTTATGATACTTCATATATTACGTTCTTCATCATATTACGTCGTCCACTTAAATCAAAATAGCTGTTTGTTTAAAAGTTACGAAATTTAATTTTTTATATGGCCTCCGAGTTCTGTAAATTATATTTTGAAAAACTTTCTCCATGCTCTGACAAGTAAAAGAGCAGGGCCTGATTAATGCAAGGGGCCTCCGGGGCCTCGGCCCTGGGCCCACCAATTTCAGGGGCCCAAATTATGTGGCTGATTTTTTTTTCCTTAATTTCTTTTTTCCTTTTCAAATAATATTGTTTTATAAAATATGAAACATAAAATTTAAATATTCTGAATGACTCAATAAAATTTTTATAAGCTAAGGCACTTTAATTTGAAAAAGTGAATGACCAAGAACCGAACATGGACTTTACTCACGTTTGATATCTCCCGGATGGTCATTACTCCCGATTCGGGAACGAGAGTATAACTCAATTTGAGAGTACAGTAATCCCTCAACATTCGCGGTTTTAACATTCGCGAGTTTTGATTATTCGCGAATATGGAAATGCGGAAAAACTTAACATTCGCGAGAATCTGACTTGATTATTCGCGATGTTTTTGTATTATTATTATTATTATCTCTTTCTTTTTCAGAATTTATAGTGGTTAAAGATTATTTCCGTTGTGTTTTCTTAGTATCTATTTACAAATGAATTTTCAGTTGTCAACTGAAAAAGGAATGAGTGTTGTAGGAAAGAAAAATAATAACAGCAGAATACTCAATTGCAATGGGGACATTAGAAGTGGTACTATAATGTAACGGCCTCTTCAATCTATTAATTTAAAATGTGCAGGTTCTCGTAGAGATGTAACTGAAACTGCTCTTAGATGGAAAATAAAAGCATTTCTGAAGAATTTAGCTGTATTTAAATATCGTATTTTAATATTCTATCGCATACATTGTATCAGCCATTGTTTTAATATTGTATCACCCACTAATACAGTATCATATCTTTGCGAATAGAGAGAGTAGAAATTCTTTATACAAAAACTTATACTCTTTTTAGCTATAATTATTTCTCCAGTCAGTTAATTTGAATTATATTCAATAAATAAATTCCGTATTTATTAATATGTGTGTACATTCACCTTCTAAATGTATTTTTGTATAACGTATTGTTAATAGTATACATATTCTTTTGTTCTTTGAAATGCTGTGCCACTCTAATTAAAATTTTATAGAACGTAACTCCCTTTTTAGTGCAGAGAGATAGATTCAACATTCGCGAGGTTTTCCTGGAACGTAACCCTCGCGAATGTTAAGGGATTACTGTACCTATAATTTTCAAAACTTGCCGTATCCAGAAAATCAAATTTAGGAAAATTCCAAAAACTGCATACTGTATCTATTGATTTCAATATAAACGAGGATTTTACAATGTCAGAATTATAGTTTAAAATGATTACTAGACTGTTAGGGAAAACACAATTTTTATGATTTTGGATAAGGTGAGTTTTGAAAAAGACGTCCTCATTTATTCTGGAACATAAACTGTGGATCATAGATGTTTGTGAATTATACAAATGCTTATTTGAGAAAGTGGACGGTAATTCATTTTCTTGATTATTCTTGTAAGTTACATTTTTTTTTTGTAAACTTGAAACTTTCACCCAAACAACTTTGTCAACTCATCAAATAAACCTACTTTTTTTTTCTGAAAGTGTCGCCGGTAATGGGGAGGTAGGGGGGGAGCAACTTTTTAACAGGCCCTGGGCCCAACTTCAGCTTGATCGGACTCTGTAAAAGAGTAAAAATTTCATTGTTGCATGATCAAAACTTATGAGACTTTGAATTTTATGAAGTTTCAGTGGTTTCTGGCACTAAAAACGCGCTTGTCCTATTAGTACTTATTAGTTTCCTATAAGTGGTTAGATAATTTTTCTAATAAAAGGAACTTTCATTATTCGTAGCACGACATGTTGCAAATATGATCTCCTAACTGCACATCTTCTGATAAATGTATCACAAGCATCCTCTCAAAAACGTTTTTGCTCACTGTCCGTATTGACTTTTGAAATAGTAATTTGATTAAAAGCCCTTTCTTTGGTATAGTGGCACGCAAAAGTATTTTCTGCGGGTAGAGGATTTTAACATTTATACAATTTGGTATATCATTAAAATATTAACACCGGAGAAAAAATATTTCTATCCTGGTGTCCCCTACCTTTATTAGTGCATTGTCCCCTTAAATCCATCCCAGAAAGAAATATTTTTCTCAACTCAACAATACGAACTTACTGACACATTCCTAGAGTTACTTGTATAAGTAAAAAGTATGAAATTTGTAGGCGCAACTTCTGAAGTGATTTGGAATCAAATAGCATTTTTCGTTTAAAATATATATATATATATATCTTCAATTATAATTTATTGCTGTCTTATGACGACTATTCTCGAGCTGATGCATGTTGAAAATTGTCTTAAAATGCTTTGGTAGCATTTTCTGAAAGATCCTTTAAAACCTTACAAAAGGGAATACTCTGAATAATAACAACTGCACATTTATTGTATTTACGGAGAAAAATTAATTCACGAATGTGTAGGAAAGGATCAGGGTCCATAAGCCGTGTTTTTGGCCCATGAAATAAGACTAAAACTCGATTTTGTTATACTGAATTAATTATTTCACTTTTTAATATTAGAAGGTTTATCCTGTACGATTTCAACAATAGTTTTTGCATTTCGTTCGCATTTATAGGACTTACACAAGCTCAAAGTTCGTAATTATTCGTAGTTTTGGATGAAAAATACGCAATTTCTGCTAATTTTACCTCAATTATTATATGAGCGCAATCGTGCAACACTTTCTTCTTTACATATATTATAAAATACATCAAAATGCACAATATATGTAAAAATAAAAGTGTTGCAAAGCTGCGCTCATAGTAAAATATTTAAAAATATATTAAAAATTGAGGTAAAATGATTAGAAATTGCGTATTTTTCACCCAAAACTATGAATAATACGAACTTTGAGCTTGTGTAAATCATATAGAAACGAACAAAATGCAAAAACTATTGTTGAAATCGTATAGGATAAAGTTTCTAATTATTAAAAGTAAAATAATTAAGTCTGTATAACAAAATCGAATTTTAGTCTTATTTTATGGGCCAAAAACACGGCCTGATTTTTTCTCTTTTGAGAGAAAATTGATTGTACGTCTCTTTTAGGATGAAATGTGTGCGTGTGTGTGGGGGGGGGGGGGAGTGCAAATTGTGTTTTAGTCCAGGCTATGTTTAGTCTCCCGTGTGGCTGTTACTGCTATCCTTAACGTGTTTTCAAACAAAATAATTTTGTACAACAGTGTAAGAAATTTTTTTCCGCGATTGAAAAATAAATAAGCACGAAAGAAGAATAATGAAAATTGGGTGGGCCGAAAGATCAAATTATTGGGTGGGCTCGGGCCCCAAGGGCCCATATAAGTTGGCGCCACTGCGAATCCATAAGCTATTCAGTTTTTCTTATTTGCATTTGCATTTTAATGTGTTTATATTTTACAATATATTTTCCTTTGATTTTCACATATGTGATTTCATTTTATATATACAATGTGTCCCAAAAACATCGACCGTGGCTTTTTATTCCTTAAATATGGATCATAGACATAATATTATAAATTACAAAGTTACGTAAAAAAAGGCGCAGAATTTTGAGAAATCGATTAATTTTTTCTAGGGATGGAATTTGAAGAAATACAAAATTTAAATTT
The DNA here is from genome assembly GCA_963931845.1 of Maratus michaelseni. Classification (NCBI taxonomy): domain Eukaryota; kingdom Metazoa; phylum Arthropoda; class Arachnida; order Araneae; family Salticidae; genus Maratus; species Maratus michaelseni. Next base: position 58,902,588 of record OZ007594.1, read on the forward strand.
ATATACGGTGCCCGTACAAAAAAAGCACTCAATGAGTAAAATGTGCCCCGTACACATGGGTGTAATCTGGCTGGGGCAAGGGAGGCACACGCCCCGTTAGCTTTTCAGGAGCAGGGGGCAAGACTTTTGCCCCTCCAGTTTTTTTGTATTGTTTTGTGGTTAAAGCCTAGTTTTGTAACTCAATTTTCTGTTCTTTTTTTCTTTAATTTAAGCATTTATTTGCTATCTTGGGTGCGAACTAGAATAAATAATGGATAATTCAAAATACCCCGAATTAATGTTTTATGTTCATAGCAGTAATGTCTGTCTTTCTGTTATGCCGTAGTTAAAGGTCAAGTAAAATTATTTCCCATGCTCTTTTTTCTTTCTTTCTTTTTTTTTTTTTTAGAAAAGTTGAACTTATTTCCCTTTTTTCATTATCGAGCTGTTTATATGCACTTGTGGGATACTGTCTAGACTTGTTTTTTATGTTCATGTCTGTCTTTATTCTTAACAAAATATTTAATGCCGTAGTCAAAGTTCAAGAAAAAATATTTCCTGTCTAGACTAGACCATAGTCATTTTCTCTAGTATAAAATAACCTTGGGATAACATGAATACAATTCTGATTATCCCGGCTATATCGTTCCCTATTTCAAGGTGCCAGTCACAAATTAGTAATTCACGATGCCAGAATTTCACAAACTGAAATATAAAGAATCAGTTCTGTTTATAGGACAAACCCTTGTTTAATAAGTATTTTATGTACTGAACAGAAAAGTTGCAATGAGGTAGTAGTAGTGAGGTAGTTGCATCGAGAAGTTAAATTCAAATGAATAGAAAAATTTGCGGTCATATTCAGTTTTTTAGTATTCGCTTGTTTTTATGACATTTCAAAATTCATAAACCTAAAAACTTATTTATGAATACAGTAGAACTCCAATTATCCGAATCAATTGGGACCGGACCCGATTCGGATAATCAAAAATTCGGATGATTGGATTTTTTCCAAAAAAGGGGTATATTTTAATTAATTACTATATTTTAATTAATTACTGTATGTATGTTGAAAATGGGAGAAAAAAAATTTTTCTAAAGAAAAAGAGCTTTTAATTAATTAAATGAAAAGGCAATACACATATACAATACAATTACATGTTAAGCGTACTTACAAGTGCTGTACATTAGTACAGTATGTACGTACTGTACTGTAAATGAAAGTCATTACTTGCTGAACATCTCGGTCAAAGTAAGCTGTTTGACAGTCTTCATCCGTTTTCGGGGAGCCAAGTCGCGCATTCGCTTGACAGTCAGAAGTTGCATGTAGTCACACTCGGACTGACGCTCCATCCACTTCAACGCAGTTTCAAGGCCGGCAAATGCTTCACTAGCTGATGGTCCCGTGTATGCTTCAACTTCGACATTAAGGTCATTTTCTTCCTCGACACTTTCTTCTCTCTTACCCTTTCAATAAGTTCATCATCATTTAGAATTTGAAGCCCAGGGTCTTCGCGGCGGGAAAGACAATAGCGCGCGTAGACAGAATCATTATTTTGAGAATCTCAGTACGTTTCCGTCTTCATTTGTTTTCCCTGAAATTCTGAAAGCGATTCGGATAATCAGCGATTCGGATAGTTGGAGTTCGGATAATTGGAGTTCTACTGTATATATTGCACATATTTACTTAAGTACAACTGAAGAATGCGATAGAAAAGAAACTATTCTTTATGGAAATCGAGACAGAAATTTCGGAAACTTGACATTTTTTTTTCTTTATTCTTTCAACAAAATACTATAAATAATAATAAAAAAATGTATCTAATATTTTAAAAATAAAAACATTATTAAAAAAAACTGAATATTTTTATTTGGGTCTTTCAGGTTAAACCACTTTGAATATGTGTAAAAGTAAAAACATTTCGATTAAAATAAACAAATTAAAATCAGTGTGATTTAAATTTTTGTTTTGATAAATTATCTGGATTCATCTGAAACCAGAACAAATGGGATTTAAATACTATAAAATTATCAATTAAATGTTACTAATTTTACAAAGTTCTGAAATATCATCACTGATTAAAGTATACCTATACAAGTTATTTTTCTTTCAACCTCTTTTAAATTTTTGAAGTATGTTAACATTTTTTTCCCAAATAAATGAGTATCCATATGAAAAACAAGGAATAATTATAAAAGTTATAATTTTCAAATACAAAATTAAGCGAAAAAAAAAACTCGCGTAATTTGTGGAAAATATATTTATAATTTTAAGTAATAATTTATATACATCGAAACGAATACCTACATGTGTACTTTTAGAAGCATGTTTTTTATCAAAACTATTCTCAAATCCATACTGACTTCTTTCGAACGGATTTTTTTCATTTATTTTTGTTCGGAAATGTATCACATTGACAAGTGCTCTTATTAAAAAATTATCTAACATAAATGTTTTTAAAATTTTCTCAAAAATGCAAAATATTTTTCTGAAAATGCTGTCAAAGTGAACGTTTTGAACTGTAATTCGGGTTGCGATAACGCAGGAAAGGAAAAAAACTGCCGTACTAAGACAATAATCGCTTATAACCAGGGCTTGACAAATACAGTTGCCAGGTCGCCATTGGCAACAAAATTTTCTTATCTGGCGACCAAGTTATTTAAACTGACATTTCTTTCTTTCTTTCTAATTTTTTGTACAAAAATTCCCCTACGAAATTTGCACAAATGGTATTTTTTTTCTTCTCCACCCCTAATCGTGCGTGGCAAGCAGTGATCTTCTTCTTTTCTCGTACTTTTAATTGAAGAACCAAGTTTTTAGCATTTACCATCTCAAGCACAGAAAACACCATTCATTTCCGCTGTAGCCATTAGCTAGCAAGCCATATGATTGAAATTTGCGGGAGGTTTCAATAAAACAGTAAGAAATAGTGTCAATCTAACCTATGTGGCACTAAAATTGGATACAATTCTAAAAAATGCAGACTTCTATTGGAAAGTAGGCAAAAAAATTGTTTTCCTGCTTCACTATTTCATCAATAGCTCCTTAATGAGACATAAATTTTGCAGCACTCAACTATCCGGACATTTGTAAGCTTTCGACAATCAGTATTTACGAAGCATGCAAGTCATCCATTACAATTTATTTATTTATTTTATTTTATTTTATTTTATTTTATTTTATTTTATTTTATTTTTTTTTTTTTTGAGATACAGAATTTTGATAAGTTTCATTAGAAAACTTATTTGATATTATCTTTCTAAATTGTCTACTTTTCTAAACTATGCTTGTTATTATTTTTTCTCAATTAATTCATAAAAAAACTTTTGTGTTTTTGTAAATCAATGAGGCGGGAAGAGAAGAAAAATATTTTTTTACTGGCGACTAGATTTTTCTCCCGAGTACCAGATTTTATCAAATTTGTAAAGTCCTGCTTATAACTCAAGATGTAATTCATTTATCAGAAAAAGAAAAAAAAAAAAGAAAAAAGTTTGAATGCAAATCATTTTAATAATCATGCTTGAAAATATTATGATTTTATATTAAAAAATGGGTCAGAAAACGTGTTAAAAAGTTTCGCGCTATTAAGTGGGAAAAATATTTTTTGAGAACCGCCTTAAAACAATCATTGATTTTGAATCTTTGTAAAAATTAATTTCTTAAGCATTATATACTTATGCATTATTCTTATGCATTATGAAATAAGACTTTATTCCAGATTTTTTATACGTTATTTCAAAAGGCTATATGCACGTGGGAAATGTTCATACCAGACATAGCTTATAGAGCTTTTAAATCAAAAAGAAAATTAATTTCAACATCCACCATCCCCTTAACCCCTTGAGGGGCGGTGGTATATAATATATACCACTTAATTTTAATTCCCAAACGCCACATTGACACCGGAATTTTGGAATCAAATTTTACTTTTATAATATACGTGAAGAAACGCTTCTACTTATTTTGAAATAAATTTTGTTTTTAAATCCCGGTGTGATTCACTGATTTCAACATTTTAGAAACACAAGTACTTTGCCCCTGAAAGGGTTAAAACCGCTTCAACGACTGCCCCATCAAGATAAGTCGGTGGTAATAACACTGTCTCGCTATATATGCGGCCGTTAAAATGGCTAGTGTTTTTTTTTTTTTTTTTTTTTTTTTTTTTTTTTTTTTTTTAATGTTGTTTACTAAAGCAATAAGATTTTGAAATTGTCTAGAGTTAAAGCTTACCATGTAATTTTAAATTGGTTTACCATGAAACCAATTTAAACTGTTTTATTAAAAAGTTTAACTGATATTGTTAATAAAACTTATGTTTTTCACAAAAAATTAGGTAATGTTTGATAATATAAATTAAAAAAAAGAAATATAACCCACACACATAGTTTTTAACACTTCCCAACATAGTAGTTGAAAAATATTTATGGCTTCTGTTTATCCGGCCGTCTTTTTGGCCGTTTGCCCGCGCTCTGACTCTCGTAAATATACTCGGATTTCCACGTATATATATTAGAGATCTTAACGGGCCGAAATTTCCAGGCCCGAGTATGGTCCAACCTGTAACAAAAAAAAAGAATTTTGGGGCCGTCCCGGCATCAAATTTAAAAGCTCATCCCGAGTCCGATCCAACCCAGTATAAAAGCTAAAATCTCTGTCCGAGCCCGACCCGGTTTAAAAGTTAAATGTTCAGCCTGAGATCGGCCCGTAGAAAAACTTAATTGGCCCGACCCGGTCGGACTGAATTTCTAATAAACGTGCCGATATTTTGGAAGCAACATTATCCTACAATTAAAATTATTCAAAAAGCACTGTTATTGTGCAAAGATTTTATTTTCAGATAATGCTCGAAATGCATGGAATACAATATATCAACAATATGAGTTTCCACTTAGACAATTATGTACATAAACACTGATAAAAAAAAAATTACTTCGACAATTGCATTCAAATGAAGATTCAGTAACAAAAATCGACACGCAGGGACTGCGCTTGTCATTCGCCTATGCCCCAAATACGAATACATCATGAAATTGGCGAATAAAAAATTATTATGGCGAATAATTTATCGGGTGCTTTTCGTTCTTGTAATCGTGTTTTGAAACGCGGGTGATTTTTTTAAAAAGTTTGTAGTGAAAAATATGTATGCTATGCCCACAAAAGTAACAATAATAAAACGGTACTAAGTTCAACTTTAATCATCAGTTTTTTGGTTTTTTTTTAGTTGGCGACAGTTTAATTTTAATCTTTACTTTAAGGCAGAACTATTGGCGTAGCTTGTCCCTAATGGGACCTTGCGCCATCAAACCCTATACAACCAACCAACTTAAGGCAGAACTACCAACTCTTCCGATTTTTGGATACTACTAAAATTTAATAGAAAATTTTTGCCTTATTTAACCACAGCATTTCGACGATCAAATAAGGCAAAAGTTTCTATTAAATTTCGGAAAAAATTGGAACAGTGGGCAGCCATGCTTTAAGGTAATACTTTTATTTTTGGATGGAGTATAACTAAAAAAAATTAAAAAAGAAAAAAATGGGCACAATTTTTGGACACACACCAAATGTAATGCAGTGAGAAAATGCTTTTTTACCCATTCAATAAAGTCAGGGCTGAAAGAGTTAATGATAAAAAATACATTATATACTTTCGGCTAATTATAGATAAATTTGGCTAAAAATATTTTAATTTGGCTAATTTATTGGCTAGGATTTTGAAACTCTTAGCGCGGCCCCTGGACACGGTATACAGAATGAAAGAAAAATATTATAAAAAAAATCATAATTTTAAAGCTCTACAAAGGAACAAAGGTAGATTAATATATTTATATGTATATATCTCTAATTTACTAAACCAAATTAAATTTCTAAAGATTTCGCTAAGCAAATGTACAACCTCACTAACATTTTTACAAAAATAAATAAATAAAATGCAAAACCATATTCACCAAAAAAAATATTTTTAACTTGGCAAAAACAAGTCCATCAAATGCAAATTTTAAAATAATAAAGTCAGAAATATATTGAGTGACATGAACCAGAAAATCGGCCAAACATTGTTTTCTTGCTTCACTATTTCATCAATGTCCGCCTCATCAGCTATAGATTTTGTAGTACTCAACTAACCGGACATTTGAAGTATTCGACAATCAGCATATTCCGAACATGTCGGTTAATGCAAACTTTGCAATATTAGGTAGATTTCGTAAGAAATACTGCCTATTACATTCTCCCCTATGTTGAAATTTCTGGAAAAATTTTGCAGATCTACGCCGAACATGAATCCGAAAACCCAAAACCAACCCCAGTTCAAAACCATATCTATCTATCTATCTATATCACTTTTTATGGACACGATAATTTCGATAATTCTGCACAAATCTCTTCCAAACTGATACATAAAATCAAGTGCCATAAAATCTCGGTCAAGTTCGTTAATGGGCTAAATCGAACCAGGGGGGGGGGGGTAATGGGGGGGCTTTTTGTGAAAACAGAAAAAAGCCCATAACTTCTTAATTATAATACGTATCGAATCCGTTTAAATTTATTATTACTTGTCTAGGAAAAGAGCCGAAAATTTATTTGTGACAGACTTTTGATATACTTAAAAATGGTCTCAAGGGGGGTGGGGAAATAGGGGTTTAAGAAGAAAAAAATTCATAACTTCATCTATTCACAAGATATCAAATCCGGAAAAGGGCCGAAAATTTATGTATGACAGATTTTTGATATAATTTAAAATGGCCTCATGGTTGGGGGGGGGGGGTAGGGGGGATACGGGTCTAAGAAGAAATAATTCATAGCTTTGTCATTTTTCAAGATATCAAATCCGCTTAAATTTATTATACATCCTCTTAATATTATCTACAACTTTTATATTGACAAGTTGGTAAATTGACAATGGTATATTGACAATGGTAAAGACCAATCCTTACAGTAAAAATAAATAAATTAATAAATCCGTGCCGGCTCCAACTACAGACACAGGTAGATTTTGAAGTGGGCGTTCCTAACTGCCGCATCGTGGCGAAAGGATCATTTCTTCTGCAATTCCCAATAAATAGGCGCCCCGCGGTCTGCGTCTGCGAAATCTACCTGTGCCTGTAGGCCACGTCGTCAGAGATTTTTTTTTTTTTTTAGATGTATATAATTTTGATAAGTTGAATTAGAAAACTTGGTTTATATTATCTTTCTAAATTATGTACTATTCTAAAGTATGTAACTAAGAAATCTAAACCATCCTTGATATTATTTTGTCTCTCTCAATTAATTCGTAAAAAAACTTTTGTGCTTTTGAAAAACAATGAAGTGTGGGGGGAAGGGGTAAATATTTTTTACTGGCTACCAGATTTTATGAAATTTGTAAAGCCCTGGGCATGCGGCTAATACTAAAGTAACAAAACATGGTTTTTGTGTAGCTACTATGGGCAGCCTATGAAAATATAGTAAATGTAAAAAAAATATTTTACAATTTTCAATTAAGGGGGCACAGGAACTTTGAATGTGTCGAAACGATCAAATACATCACCATTTTCAAATTTTCAAAACTCACATAATATGCAATTGAGTGTTTTTTTTTTTCTTCTTTTTTTTTTTTTTTTTTACTTTTTGCTTGAAGTATGTATATTCTTAAGTATATTATACACATGGATTATACAGGGAAAAATGTTGTATGTTCAAAAATAATATTTTAATTTTAATTTTAAAGATTCATATCAGTAATACGTGATGGAAAATCATTAATTGCTATGCACTTGATAAAATAAGCAATTATGCATTAAAAAAAAAAAAAAAAAAAAAAAAAAAAAATTGACCAAAATAGAATCATAACATACTAAATCTCTAATTTAAAACCAAAATATACACAAAAAGTATTGTTTAAAATTTAATTTTAACACAAAATTTAAATAATAATAATAATAAATAAATCCTATTTTTCAAGTGCAGAAAAATAATTTAACAAAATGTTAGTTTTTGTTTGTTTTAGCATAAAGACTATAAAATAACGCACATGTCATTAAATTTTCAAAAAAATTAAACTTTGATAGTTTGAAAGTAACAGTACGCGCAAACTCAAATTTTATCATTCTGAGAAAACCGATCTTAAAGTTTCAATATGTACTTAAAATATCCATCTAAGCCATCTATTAATGATTATAACTCAAGAAATAATGCAGAAATTTTTAATGCGTTTTTTAGCATATTATTCAGACATGTAAAATGGATTTCTTGGAAGTTTAAAGGTGCTGTACCCATTAACAACTATTTTCATCTACGTTATGTACAGTACATTATCGGACATCTTTAAACCGGGTAGGATTGTCTGTTTATAATAAAGCAAAAACATGTCCGTATGTAACACTGACGTCATATCTACAGTAAAACGATGTAAGCAATCCATTTTTTCCCCGCAAATATAATTATTTCTAAACATAGAATGATTTAAATTTTTACCCCATCGAATATTGAAAAAAAAATGTACTTTCAAAAATAATTCGTTTGAAAACTGTCTTTCAATTTATTGATTTTTTATGATTTTAAAAATAATTTTCAAGCGTGATAATTTAACCCCTTGAAGGGCGGAGGGATATAATATATCGCACTTGATTTTAATTCCCAAATGCCACATTGACACTAGAATTTTGAAATTTTACAATGATACAAAAATGATACAAAATCATTAAAATGCTAATACAGTTAAAAGAACTAATAGAGAAAAAGCTGAATAGGAGAAATATTCGAATCAAGAAATCAAATCGGAAATTACGAAAATAAAAAATGAAATGCCAAAATTGAAAACCATTCAAATAAATTTAAAGTTTCATTTTATTCATAAATAAATAAATAAATAAGTAAAATAATATAAATAAAACTCAAATTTAACAAATATGTTTTAGAACACTTAAACACTGAAATAATTAAAACTGGTAAAGAGTGCTTAAGTAGTAAAATATTTGGCGATTAGTTCGGCTATTACTTCTGACAAACGGATAATAAGAAAGTATCAATTTTAATACATTTCAAAACAACTTGAAAAGATAATTTATATTTTTCATATAAAAATGCTGTCTGGTGTTGTTAGTGGACAAGCTAAAAAAAATATATTCAGTGTAAAAAATCTACTGAGTTTTCAATTAAAAAATATATATATACCATTATTATTTTGCAATCTGGGAAGCCCTTGTTCTATCCCCCTAGTTACTTTTAATAGTATTGTATCTGTATCGGTTTTTATTCGATTCAGTCTGAACTTAGTTTACAAGGTTAAACTCAGGACAACAAAATTATTAAAAAGCTAATACATGTTAAAAGATCTAATAAACGAAAATCTGAATTGGGGAAATATTCGAATCAAATCGATAATCATGAAAATAAAAAAAAATAAATACCAAAATTGTAAAACAATAAAGTAAATTTAAGATATATTTTTAAATTCATGAATAAATAAATACATAAATAAAATAATATAAATAAAACTCATATTTAACAAATATGTTATGGAACACAGAAATAATAAGAATGATAAAGACTGCTTAAATAGCAAAATATTCGGCTATTACTCCTGCCATTCGGATAATATGAAAGTATCACTTTTAATAAATATCAAAACTAATGCGAATTCATAATTGATATTTTACATATAAAAATACTTTCTGGTATTGTTTGTGGGTAATCTCATGCTACATATTAAATGCAAAAAAATCTATCAACGAGATTAAACTCAGGACAACAAAATTATCAAAAAGCTAATACATGTTAAAAGAGCTAATAGACGAAAAGCTGAATTGGAGAAGTATTCGAATCAAGAAATCAAATCGATAATTATGAAAATAAAATAAATAAATACCAAAATTGAAAACCATTAAAATAAGTTTAGGATTTATTTTTAAATTCAGAATAAATAAATACATAAGTAAAATAATATAAATAAAGCACAGAAATTTAACAAATATGTTATCGAACACTTAAACATTGAAATAAACAGAATGATAAATACTGCTTAAGTAGCTAAATATTTGACGATTTCTCCGCGGCTGTTACTCCTAATATGTGAATAATATGAAAGTATCACTTTTAATAAATTTTAAAACAATTTGCATGCATAATTGTTATTTTTCATATAAAAATGCTTTCTGACGTTGTTCGTGGACAATCTAAAATTATATATTAAATGTGAAAAAAATCTATCAAATTTTCATTTAATATATATATTGTATGTTATTTTGCAATCTGAGAAGTCCCGATTGGATCGCCCTAACTTACTTTTTATAGTATTGCATTTGTAACCGTTTTTATTCGTTTCAATCTGAACTTAGTTTACAAGATAAAACTCAGGACAACAAAATTATTAAAAAGCTAATACATGTTAAAAGAGCTAATAGACGAAAATCTGAATTAAATAAATATTCTAATCAAGCAATCAAATCGATAATTATGAAAATAAAAGAAAGAAGTGTCAAAATTAAAAACCATTAAAATAAATTTAAGATTTCATTTAATTCATGAATAAAGAAATACATATATAAAACAATATAAATAAAGCACAAATTTAACAAATATGTTATCGAACACTTAAACACTGAAATATTTAGACTAATAAAGATTGCTTCAGTAGCAAAATATTCGGCTATTTATCCCGCCATGCGGATAATATGAAAGAATCACTTTTAATAAATATAAAAACTATTTGACTACATATTTGATATTTTTCATTTAAAAATGCATTCTGGTCTTGTTTAGTGGGCGGTCTCATAATATATATCAAATGTAAAAAATCTATCAGAGTTTCAATTAAATATATATATATATATTATTCTGTAATCTGGGAAACTCCGGTTAGATCCCCCTAGTTACATTTATCAGTATTGTATTTTTATCCGTTTTTATTTGATTTAATCTAAACTTAGTTTACAAAATTAAATTCAGGACAACAAAATTATTCAAAAACTAATACATATTAAAAGAGCTAATAAACGAAAATCTGAATTGGAGAAATATGCTAATCTAAAAATCAAAACCATAATTATGAAAATTAAAAAAAAATGCCAAAATTAAAAAAAACATTAAAGTAAATTTAAGATTTATTTTTAAATTACTGAATAAATAAATGCATAAATAAAATAATATAAATAAAACACATACATTTAATAAATATATGTAATCGAACACTTAAATTGCCTAGTTAGCAAACTATTTGGCGATTTCTTGAGGTATTACTTCTAACATGTGGATTATATGAGAGTATCATTTTTAATAAATATCAAAATTATTTGACTACATATTTGATATTTTTCATATAAAAATGAATTCAGGTGTTGTTAGTGGATAATCTCATAATACATATTAAATGTACAAAATCTATCAGAGTTTCAATTAAAAACAATTATATTATTCTGTAATCTGGGAAATCCCTGTTAAATTCCCCTAGTTACTTTTTATCAATATTGTATTTTTTTTTTCGTTTTTATTTGATTAAATCTTAACTTAGTTTACAAGATTAAACTCAGGACAACAAAATTATTAAAAGGCTAATACATGTTAAAAGAGCTAGTAAACGAAAATCTGAATTGGAGATATATGCTAATCAAGAAATCAAATCCATAATTATGAAAATTAAAAAAATAAAATGCCAGAATTTAAAAAAAAAAAAAAACATTATTTTTTAAATTCATGAATAAACGAATACATAAATAAAATAATATAAATAAAGCTCAAATTTAACAAATATGTTATAAAGTACTTAAACATTGAAATAATCAGAATGATACAGACCGCTTAAATAGCAAAACATTTGAAGTTTTTTTTAGGCTATTACTCCTAACATGCGAATAATATGAAAGTATAACTTTTAATAAATTTCAGAACTATTTGAAAAGATAATTTATATTTTTAATATCAAAATGCTCTCTGTTGTTGTCAGTAGACAATCTAAAAATGTATACTCAATGTAAAAAATCTACTAAGTTTTCAATTAAAAATATGTATATATATTATTATTTTGTAATCTGGGAAGCACCGATTGAATCCCCCTAGTTACTTTTAATAGTATTATTTGTATCCGTTTTTATTTGATTCAATCTGAATTTAGTTTACGAGATTAAACTCGGGACAACAAATTATTAAAAAGTTAATACATGTTAAAAGAGATAATAGACGAAAATCTAAATTGGAGAAATATTCGAATCAAGAAATGAAATCGATAATTACGAAAAAAAAAATGAAATGCCAAAATTAAAAACCATTAAAATATTTTTTTTTTAATTCATGAATAAATAATTACATAAATTAAATAATATAAATTTAACAAATATGTTATCGAACACTTAAGCATTGAAATAATCAGAATGATAAAGACTGCTGAAGTAGCAAAATATTTGTTGACTTCTTCAGCTATTATTCCTGACATGCGGATAATATGAAAGTATCACTTTTAATAAATTTCAAAACTATTCGAATTCATAATTGATATTTTTCATATAAAAATACTTTCTGGTGTTGTTAGTATACATTCTAAAAATATATATTAAACTAGCAGGCTACGCCCGCTGCGTTGGTTGGTTTCTCCATAAAAGTTAAAAAATAATAATAATAATAAAACCCATCTTGTTTTGACGTAATCTTAGTTTTTGATTAAAAAAATTGCTGCTAAATATTATACCATTTTCTCCTGCGGTAAACTTTTCTTTTTTTATATAGTATTATAAAAATAGACAAGAAAATACATAACCTATATATATACTATATATATATATATATATATATATATATATATATACTTTTTTACATCGTTTACCACTCAATTTCAATCCGTAAATTCCATCAGAAATTTGGAATACATTTTTCCTTTTATTATGTATACTTGTAAAGAAAATGTTTTATTTATTTTCAAATAAATTTGTTCGTAAATTTTAGTATCATTTAATTATTTCAACATTTTAGCAATAGAAGCTCTATCTATCTGAGAGGGTTAAAAGAAAGAAAAAAATCTTACCGATGTGTACTTCTTTATGAGTCAACTCGCAGTCGGCTATATCATCAGTTGACCATTCTGAAGGAGAGTATACAGCTGCTTGCTGTTATTACTGAAGAAGTTGTGTTTGGTGTTTTGAGTAGGAGATGGGGATTTTTATAGGCGCTGAATAGCAGGTTTCTTAAACATTGGCGAAGATTGCCACTAGTGTTTCACGCCAAAAGAGCGACCAGGCCAAGCAGATTATAACCCTTTCACCGTGGGCGATTTTTTCATTTTCTTGTATAAAACCGCGGCTTATTTTTATTGGCTATTTATAAAAGTTGTAAGGAATGAAAAATAAAATAAAATAAAGCCAAAAATTTAATTTCAAAGTTGAAAAATAAGAAAATAAATGGATTGGTTTCGAATGTTTTTAGTTTTCATAATTTTTGAATTTACAGTCAACGTCCAAACAATTGTTGTTATTCAACTAAATATAAATTGTACATTATAAAGATTATAATAATATTCATAAAAATAAATAAATTCCGATAATAAATAAATTGGTCCAGAGAGCAAAAATAGGGTGAAATATTACATATGAAATTATGTATGAAATTATGTAAGTATTATAATTTGTAAACGATTCTCGATGTTTCAAAATAAATTACATTCAACGAAGAAATAGCGCCTATCAACGCGCCATAAACATAGCTGCCAACTTTTACGCTTTTTTTGTATCACTAAAATTTAACAGTAAATGTTATCTTATTAAATCACCGCAATTAGTTGATTAAATAAGACAAAAATTTCTATTAAATTTTAGTGGTAACAAAAAAGCGTAAAAATTGGCAGCTATGCATAAAAATTTTAGGCAACCGCGAAAATTAGCATACCCCGCGGAATTGTATAGAATAAGTTAAACGCGATATGAGCGTAAAGGGCAGGGCCCAGGAGTGAGACAGATGAGGCAGCCGCCTCAGGGCGCACCCCTAGAAGGGCGGCACTTGGCTAGCATATATTGAACATATAATCCATTATATATGTCGAAACTTGAGAAGAGAGAGAGAAATCTGTTTTTTCTTATTTTAAAATAAAAATGCGGAGTACATTGCATATAATTACAGTCAGAGAAGTTGCATATAATTACAGTGAAGTAATTCCGGTTACAATGTTTTAATCCACTTTAGTAAATTTTGTTCTCGGCGATTTTTGATTTATTAGTGATTTTTTACGAAATTTTTAGCGTTCTCTTGCGTTTCGCGGTGATTTTTTTATATCCGTTAAATGAATTAATTCTGTTTCAAACTTTTAGCCTAATATAGTAAATTTTGTTCTCCGCAATTTTGTCATTTTTAGCTGTATTTAATACGATTTTTGGAGTTTTTTCGCGTTCTGCTGCGATATTTTGGCATTCGTAAAAAAATCGGTTTAAAACTTTTAACCTAATTTAGTAAATTTTGTCCTACGCGATTCTTGAAGTATTTGCGAATTTCAATACAATTTTTAGCATTTTTATAAATTCCGCGGCGATTTCTTTACAATCATAAAAGAAATTCGATTTCAAATATTTAACCTAATATATTACATTTTGTCTTCCACGATTTTCAATGCGATTTTAAGCGTCTTTTCGCGTTGATTTTTTGACTTATGGAAAATAATTTCTTTCAAAATGTTTTAGTCAACTGTATTAAATTTGTTCTCCTGAGATTGTTTAATTTTTAGTAATTTTCATGTGATTTCTAGCGTTTTTTTTTTTTTTTTTTTTTTTTTTTTTGGGGGGGGGGGGGGGGCGATTTTCTACCTTAGTAAAAAGAATCCGGTTGTAAAATTTTAGCCCAATATAGTAAATTCTGTACTGTTTTCAATAAAGTTTATTCGGAATTCGTGCAACGATTTTCTAATTTTTCTATGCGATTTTTAGAGTTTTTTTCCCGTTTCGCGGTGATTTTTTGTCGGAAGATTTTTAAAAAGGAATTCGGTTTCAAGCCTTTTAACTAATACAGTAAATTTTGTCCTCCTCTATTTTTGAATGTTAGCGATTTTTCGCGTTCCGCGACGATTTTTTGACATTCGTATGATGCATCTGACTTCAAACTTTTAGCGTAATACAGTGAATTTTGTCCTCCGCGCTTCGTGCTATTTTTTATGTGCCCCGGCACCGCCGCCGGTCGTGTCAGTTAGTTCAATTATTCTAGCGAATG
Organism: Maratus michaelseni; assembly: GCA_963931845.1. Classification (NCBI taxonomy): domain Eukaryota; kingdom Metazoa; phylum Arthropoda; class Arachnida; order Araneae; family Salticidae; genus Maratus; species Maratus michaelseni. The sequence continues at coordinate 58,917,721 of OZ007594.1, forward strand.
AAAATACAATTACATTGTAATATTAGAGTGATATAATAAACGGTTTTGACAAAGAAAGTTCAAGGCGAATTTGTATCGAATTATTTATTTCACTGTTAATAGTTGTGTTTTTGTAAATATTACTGATGTAAAATAAAATATTTGTGTACAATTTCAAATGATCATGTAATTTTCTATTCAGATCATGATTTTTCTATTTAATTTCAGGAATATAATGCTTAGTTTGCATTAGTATATCTATTTTTGGCTTTATAATGATTGCTTTATAATATTGATTCTCGTATTATAATAAACTAGCAAGCTACGCCCGCTACGCTGGTCAATTTCTATTAACGCACCTTTAATCAAGTGAAATATTGACTTTGAATTTGACCTTGTATTTTAAAACCCCATGGATCTTTACTTGGAATGTCCTTCTGCATTTCTGAAAACGATACGAACGCTATTGCGTTATTACATTTTTAATGTGTCAGACAAAATTTGGGCTGTTAAGGACAAATTAGGCCAATTCTCTGTAGACTTTATTATGGAATAGGTCAACATAAAAAAAATTGAATAATTGTGTTAAATTGTGGTGTCTTATGGGGTTTACATTATGGCGTCTATGGGTAAAAATAATTTCCATTGGATTCAAATTGAGTTTAAATGAAGTTACAATTTACAATACTTCAAATATAATGAAACTGATATGCCTCACTGAGGTGGACAAAAATATGGTACTCGTCGAGAATTAAATAAAAATCATGCACTCGCGCCATCATAATTCAATTTTATATTTTAACAGAATAATAAGGCTACTATAATTTGTGACTCGTGCTATAGTCAGTATATATACGTCAGAACACAATGCCGTTATCATTATCTTTTTATGCGTGAAGATTTCGCTCTGGTACTCCATTGTAAAATTTGGTAATTTTTGAAATTCAATATTTGAAAAACGGCATAATCATTAGATTTGAAATTTATATCAAAAGAAAAATACAATTTTTTACCCTTCTAACGCAGTTTATCTAACAATTTTCTGACAAATACTTTTCGAGCTATTAATTTTTTCAGTAATTTCAAATGTTTTATTTTCCGAGATTAATCTGTGTCAACGATTAGCGAAAATCCCAGTCGTCAGCAACACATACCTTTTTATAAAAGAGGATGACATCGCCAAGAAAAATCAAGGGAAATTAGATCTTGTGAAGTCTTTGTTTTATTTTCAATAATTATTTTCTTTTAAATACGGGATTTTATTTTTGTGCATATTATTTCAAAAATATATATAACTTGTTATTGATACCATTATTTTACTATTTGAAAGTCTGTACAAATTTTATACGTATTTTGATTGTTTTTAAATGTTTGGGCTTAATAATGTAGATTTTAAACTTAGCTTCAGCTGATGTAGCTGGTATTTTTTTTTTTTCTAATATTCATAACATCGATACAATAAATACATTTTCCAAAGGAAAAGCAAGGCGAATGAAATTTTGAAGAGTCAGTTTAATTCTTGATATGATGCTTTCTTGTAAATATTACGAGAGTAGATAACATTCTTATTCATTTAATATCAAGTTAACTGTTGTTATTTTTGCAAAATAATAGATGCAAAATTTCTTAAGTAATTTGATTATTTTAAATTTCTTAAATGTAAATTAATTTTATATATATTTGTATTATTTTAAATAAATTATAGTTAGCATATTAATTTACTTATTCTTAAAAAAGTTTGAGAAGTGGTGAAAAAACAATCATGGCATAGGGGCTGCAAAATAATGCTTGGCTCAGATAGTAAAATGTCTCACACTGGCCTGTGAGCGTTGCCCCCGGCTGGACGGTTGGTTTTAAATGACGAAAATCAACTTAAGTTTGATCGTGAATTTTGAAGCCTGTAACTAATTTAGACTATTACTTCTTTTTGAATTTGCTTATTTCTCTTTTATAGAAATAAATAAATAAATATATATTTGTTAAATTGCAATAAATAAATAAATAAATAAATAAATAATAAACAATAACAAAAGTATTAATATTGTACGACAAAATTGATCTTGCGAATCTAGTTTTGCCACGAGTTTGAAGCCCAGGCTCTTTAATTTTTTAACAGGTCATTTCTTCTTTATACACGGCTTATTAAGTTTTCTCTCGGTTATACCAGGCAAAAACAAAGATAAACATTGTCAAAAACTTTAAAAATATATATATAATCAAAATAATCAAAATGCATAAGAAATTGATCCTATTTTTATGATAACATGATTTTTTTTTTTTTTTTTTTTTTTAACTTCAGGTATTATCGAGAGTTAATGTAACAAGCAGTATGAAAAGAACTAATGACAATTCAAAAATATTAGAGCCTGAACTTCAAAATCGTGACAAAACTAAGTTTGCAAGATTAATTTTACAGTATAATGTTAAAACTCTGTTATTGTTTTTTTTTTTTACAATTAATTTTTTTCGTGTTTCTTTAAAGCATAAATTAAAAACAATCAAAAAAAGTAAATAATCATCATATATATTATTTCTCCTGTCAACATCCCTTTTTCTAAAAAAATACGAAACGCAAAACGACGAATGAGATACCATATGAAAGGATTTTGAACAGGCTTCTGACATAATACACTTACATTTTTCTAAAACATGTTTTTTGATTCAAATTTTCTGATAATTGAAAATTAAATCAGCATTGTTTTCATTAATTAAATGAAATGTTTTTCTTACCACAAAAATAAAATACGATTATTTAAATAAATGATGAATAAAGATAAAGTTGGACGTAGTTGCTGCACGGGTTTATTTTATTTTCATTATTAAAAAGCAAAATTTAAATTCAGATGCTTCATTTATTTTTCTTTGCCCCACGTTTTTTTTTTCTTTTCGAAACATATGATGTCACCTTCTAATACAATTAAAATACGATATATATATATATATATATATATAAGTTTCATGGAATAAGTTAGATGATATTCTGGGTTGACTTATGTTGTTTGCAGATATTTTTAGCCTTGTTTTCGGCCAATGAAATAAGACTAAAATTCGATTTTGTTATACTAGCTTAATTATTTCACTATTTAATATCAGAAGTTTTATCTTGTACGATTTCAACAATATTTTTTGCATTTTGTTCGTTTTTATATAACTTACACAAGCTGAAAGTTGGTATTATTCGTAGTTTCTGAAGAAAAATACGTTTCTCCTAATTTTACCTCAATTTTTAATATATATTTTAATATTTTACTATGAGCGTAGCTTTGCAACACTTTTATTTTTACATATAGTGTACATTTTGATGTATTTTATAATATATGTAAAGAAGAAAGTGTTGCACGATTGCGCTCATATAAATAATTGAAGTAAAATTAGGAGAAATTGTGTATTTTTCATCAAAAACTACGAATAATACGAACTTTGAGCTTGTGTAAGTCATATAAATTCGAACAAAAGGCAAAAACTATTGTTGAAATCGTACAAGATAAACCTTCTAATATTAAAAAGTGAAATAATTAAGTCAGTATAACAAAATCGAGTTTTAGTCTATGGGCCAAAAACACGGCTTATGGTCCTTTCAACCTCTTTATAATAAATGTATGAATTCGAAACAACATAAAATCACGATCCTTCTACTAATATTCATATAATTATGTTTCTTTCAAGTTTTTAAAATGTCCGACTTTTAAGAATATTTATTTTTAGCTCACAGGCTATCAAAGCCTGAGAGCTAATGTGCCCGCCCGTTCTGTATGTATGTACGTATGTATGTATGTATGTATGTATGTACGTAACGCGATAACTCGTGATAGAATTATCCGTTTTGCTTCAAATTTTGTTTACAGGTTCATTCTAATAAGGCGTTTCCCTGATTAGTTTTGGGAGTTCATTGGTTAAGTATAAAGGGGGGGAAAGGGGGGGCTAACTCCCCCTTAATTTAGATAAATGGGTTTTTCATGCAGAAATATCCGTTTTTCTTCAAATTTCGTATGTAGGTTCATTGTGATAAGGTGCTTCCCTGATTATTTTTGGGAGTTCATTAGTTAAGTATAAAGGGGAGAAACGGGGAGATAACCCCCTTAATTTAGATAAATGGGTTTTTCATGCAGAATTATCCGATTTTCTTCAAATTTTGTATATAGGCTCATCGTGATAAGGCACTTCCCTGATTAGTTTTGGGGGTTCATTGAATAAGTATAAAGGGGGGAAACGGGGGGCTACTCCCCCTTAATTTAGATAAATGGGTTTTTCATGCAGAATTATCAGATTTTCTTCAAATTTTGTATATAGATTCATTGTGGTAAGGAGCTTGCCTGATTAGTTTTGGGTTTTCATTTGTTAAGTATAAAGGTGGGGAACAGGGCGGCTCACCTCCCTTAATTTAGATAAATGGGTTTTTCAAGCAAAATTAGCCGATTTTTTTCAAATTTTGTGTATAAATACATTGTGGTAAGGCGCTTGCCTGATTACATTTTGGGGGTTTATTGGTTAAGTATAAAGGGTGGGAACCGGTGCTTATCCCCCCCCCTTAATATGTTGTCGATTTCTTTATTTTTCGAGTGGCGTTATTCTTAGAAAAAATAGCATATAGACAATTAGTGTGAATAGCCTGTGAGCTCAATGCCCTCAGTTTAACTGGGCAGTTTTCTTTTTTTTCCCCTTATTTTATTATTGAAGGGACACCAGACTTTTTTTTAATAACAAGTTATTTTAATAGAACACTATATTTGTAAGTACCAAAAAAATAATAAGTCAAGTGGTTAAGGTGACTAGAAAGGTTTGAAATGACGAAAATATTTAATATAGGTTCTATAGGAATTTTTTTTTTCAATAATGGTCGCAAGAGCCGTAAAAGTTTCGTTACGTGTTAAATATTTGATAGTACGGTCCATGAGCCCGGATCCCCTGGCCGGCCCGTAAAGACGTTCTAGAAAATTCAAGCCCGTAAAGACGTTCAGACTTTTGAATTTTATTATTTTTTAATTATTTAAATGTAAATTTTGTACGTAAAAAAATACGAGACTACTTTTGCTGATATTTTATATAAAAACTAGGAACGAAGACGGGCCCCGGTAATTTGTACCGGCTCTACCGCCTTCTGTACGGGCGTGAGTAAATGAGAGCTGGGTTACAATATGGCGGTTATTTTTGGCAACAAGATGGATGTGCGTCAGCCCCCCCTTATAGGAACGTTAGAGTCCACTGGTTATATATTTTTTTCTGTTGTCAACATCCCTTTTTCTATGAACTTACGAAACGCACAACAATGAATGTGGTATGATTCGGAAGTTTTTTCCACCGGCTTCTGGCATAGTACACTCACATTTCGTTAAAACATGTTTTTTGATCGAAAATGGATGTTAATTAAAATTTTAAATCGGCATTGTTTTCATAAATGAAATATAAAATAAATTAATTCAGTATCGAATTAGTTATTATGAAAAACTTATTTTGTAAAATCTATTTGAAAATGATATATTTTTTTTTAAAAAAATGGACTAAAAAATAAAATAAATTCACCAATAACCCCATTTTTTATTCTAAAAATACAACAATGGGCTTAACTTAATATTACCATGCTATCAATTCTTAAGTAAACATATTCATGTTCAACAAACATACTTTACAGACAAACAAGATAAATTAACAGCATTAACATTAACATCAAAATTAATATTGTTTTGTTGCTCTTGCAGATATAGATTGAATTGCGCAGCTGAAAATGTTTAACGGAGAATGGATAGACCGATAGACTACAGACCGATATACCGGTATGAGAAAACTGATTAATGCACTTAAAAAAAACTACTCGGAAACGTTTCCGAAAATCAGTGGCAGCAAAAAAAAACTTTGTTTTTATAAATGCTTCTTCAAATCTCGAAAATATATTGGTTTGTGAGGTTTCTAAAGCTAAAGAACGCTTTTCGAAATCGTGAGTAACTTAGAACTGTGTTTCAAAACCTTTCAAACACAGACAGATATAGAAAAAAACCCCTGACGGCTCGGCTTACAGGCACATGTAGATTTCGAAGATGTAGACCTTGGGGCGTCTGTTTCTCGGAAATTGCAAAAGAAATGCCCTTTTCTCCACAATGCGGCAGTTGGGGCCGCCACTTCGAAATCTACCTGTGTTTGTAGGAGGAGCCGGCAAGAATGTTTTTGTTTTTAATTTGTTTTTGGTGTAAGAGTTGGTCCTATAAAACCTTGTCAATGTAAAAGTTGTAGAAAATATTAAGACGATTCATAATAAATTTCAGCGGATTTGATATCTTGTGAATAGATGAAGTTATGAATTTTTTTCTGCTTAAACCCCTATTTCCCCACCCCCCCTTGAGACCATTTTTAAGTATATGAAAAATCTGTCATAAATAAATTTTCGGCTCTTTTCCTAGACAAGTAATAATAACTTTAAACGGATTCGATATATGTATCATACTTAAGAAGTTATGGTTTTTTTCTGTTTTCACAAAAAGCTCCCCCCCCCCCATTTCCCCTCTTGGCCCGATTTTGTCCATTAACGAACTTGACCGAGATTTTATGCCCCTTGATTTTATGTATCAGTTTGAAAGAGATTTGTGCAGAATTATGGAAGTTATCGTGTACATACAAAAGTAATATAGATAGATAGATAGAGTTTTGAACTGGGGGGGTAGTTTGGGGTTCTAAAAGTCGTGATCGGAGTAAATCTGCAAAAAATTTTCAGAAATTTCAACATATGCGAGAATGTAATAGGTAGTATTTCTTCCGAAATCTACCTAAACAATCATTAAAATTAACAAAAAATCCCTGACGGCTCGGCCTACAGGCACAGATAGATTTCGAAGATACAGACCGTGGGGTGGCCTTTTTATTGGGAATTGCAGAATAAACACATTTTTGCCATGATGCGACAGTTGGGACCGCCCACTTTGAAATATTCGTGTGCTTGTAGGCGGAGCCAGCAGGGATTTTTTTTTTATTATTATTATATATATATATATATATATATATATATTTTTTTTTTTTTTTTTTGCTGTAAGAGTTGGTCGCATATAAAAATTGTCAATATAAAAGTTGTAGATAATATTAAGGAAATTTATAATAAATTGGAGCGGATTTGATATCTTGTGAATTGACAAAGTTATGAATTTTTTTCTTCTTAAACCCCTATTTACCCCCCTCCCCCAATTGAGGATATTTTTAATGAAATAAAAAATCTGTCATACACAAATTTTTGGCCCTTTTCCTAGAAGTAATTATAACTTTAAACGGATATGTATCATAATTAATAAGTTATGGGTTTTTTTCTATTTTCACAAAAAGCACCCCCCCCCCCCCGGTAGGCCCAAAGGGTGCGCTAAGTGTGCGACCGCACGTGGCGCCAAACCAGCAACCGCTCAAAAGATCACCTATTAAAAATACAGATTTCGCGTTTCTTTCTTTCTTTTCTTTTTTTTTTTTTTTTTAACTAGGTTGGATTTAGTGTGGGAGATTGATCTACCTTGGGTTTAAATAACACTTCAAGGAGTATTTTCACATGCAGACCATATGTCCGGTTCCTATATCTGAAAAAACGAGGCTATTATCCCTTAAATTACATCCTGGAAAGATTGCTATTCAACACCAGGTCTGAGGGAGGCTAATTAATTACTATTTGACACTTTTTCGACCCTGAACGCTTTCTTCCCCCTGGGCGGTCGACTATCCCCTTGATTGCAGTAGATAACTAGCAGGAGTCCTTTGGTAGGTAAGTTCTCTAGTTGCAGATAATCGTACAATTATTCTTATATCTCCTGTCCAGTATCGAGGGAAAAAATTGTCACGTCCTTGACGGAAATGTATGTGTCATTCTCCTCACCCTACAAATAACCAGGAATGGAGAAGCTTTCTGTTTTCCTAGAAAGGGCCAACCACAGCCTATAGCTCCAGGCAAAAGAGCCTCTGGACTAGAATAGAACCATCACTTATGCCTGTTCTATAATATCTAAGTCTCATTAGGCAGTCGTTTTTATTAGGGATTAAGTTTCACAGAGGGCGATAAGGGGTACAATTATATCGGACACTTAAGCTGAAAAGGGTGTCGTAAAGACGGATTTTGCATTATCTATATGCTTGGGAGGGGGAGGCTCCCCTCAAACATCTATACCGGATGTTTGAGCTGTATTGTACGGCTCAATTTCTGCACGAGCCGAAATTTCAAAGCCCGGGCCCGGCCCTAACCGTACAAAAGGAGCGAGTCCGTAATTTTTTTTCGCCTAGCCCGGCTTGACTGAATTTCTACAAAAAAAAAAAAAAAAAAAAAAAAATGCCTATATTTCTGAAGCAATGTTATTTTAAAATAAAAATTATTATTCAGAACGCACACTTATGCATAGATTTTATTTTCAAATTTTGTTCAAAATGCATACAATGCAAAATATCAACAACATTAATGACCTTTTAGACAATTACGTACCTGATTGACACCGATTAAAAAAATTGACCAAGACAATTACATTCAAATGAAGAGATTCAATAAAAAAAGAAAAATCAGTTATAAACAGGTTCCATTCTCGGCAGTCTTCGTCTATGTATATGTATTATATTCTTTTTGAATGTATTAAGACATTTTGCAGTTTAAGATGGGTTTCCATCATAGAAATGTTCTATTTCACACATTTTACTGTACTTTATTTTGTTTTGCTTAGAAATGTATGTGCTATTCTATAAAAAGAATTTTAATTTTAGAATGATGGCCATTTAATAATCTATGCATTTTTTACAAAAATTGTTGTACCGGACTTTAGTTTATTGATTTTTGCACGGACCTGAAAATCTTGGCCCGTGCAAACCTCTAGGAGGAATAAAGTCCAGGCCCAGCTTGGCCCGGAAAAAAGAAGTCTGGTCCGAGTCTGGCGAAAAAAGTTAAGCACAGCCCGAGCCTGCAGAAAAAAAGGCCCGGGTCCGTCCCGAATCTCGTGAATGAAAATTGGCCCGAGCCCGAGCGCGGGTCCATGTAGACCTCTACCTCACAATTTCTAAGTATACTTCTGGCGAGCGAACTTAAATCATTATTATTTGAAGGGGGGAAAAAAAGAAAATCTCTGAAATCAGAAGTAATATAGTACATTTTATTAAACTTTTAAAATGTTAATTTATAAATGAGATTCACTATGCTAAGATGATATTTAAGATCTTATTCACAGTCTGCTCTCCACCCTTTAGAATTTCTGGTCTCTAGTCCTGTACCTACTAAATATGTCTAATGAAAATTGAAATCTTTATGGTCATGTTTTCTGCTTCCCTAAAACTTGAAGCGTGATATAAAGTTGCTCCCCAATTTTCCTGTAATTCACTAGACAACGTGTTTTTTCTGACCCGGTTATAGATTTATTTTCCCGAAAACCCGAACTAGGGTCCATAATCATAACTTGTGCCCCCACATAGAAAGAGACTATTCTTCCCTTTCTATCAAAAATTACATTAATGCTGAGGTGAGGGATAAATTTCTTGCACAAAAACTGAATTAACTAATGGAAGAGGAAGAGGTATTTTAATGTGAGAGTACAGAGTAGAGTACCTGATATGCCCAAGCAACATAGGTGGTTCAGGGATCCGAGCTCCCCTTCCTAAAAAATAAATTGAAAAGGTCAACCTCGTTGTCTGATAAAGATCAATTTTGTAGAAAAGCGTGCAATCTGACAGCTTTTTTCTTGTGTTTGATTCGGAGTCAAAATTTTAAAAAACAACACACATAAAACTTCTATTCAGAATCAAAAATAAAGACACCTATTGATTTCCTGTAATAAAATGATATGTCGTTCAAAGTATTTCTCCCAGATCCAAACCCACCTGCTTGTCTAGTGGATGGGGTTGGGGCGCTGTGCTGGGTTTGAATCCCAATCAGGCATGGGTGTGTGTAGCTCTGTACTGGATCGAATTCAACTTTAAACGGAGATCCCGGTTTGTTTAACCCACGTGTGCAAAAGATGACCGTAGCACCTCTAACCATCTCCCGAATTCTGTGAAGATTATTTCCATAATTATACTTAAAGATGCATATTTCCAAAGATAATAAAGAATCTTTCAATAAAACCTTTAATTTTCAATATTACTTGTATATCTTTTCCGTTTTGTTTCTTGGATTGATTCAGTACCATAGCGACCTCCACCCATATCCCCCATTTGCGGGGGCCACCATAGCCACCATTCTTTATAAAAGTCCCCTGATAGAAAAAAAATTGGAGGGTCTAAATTATATTAAAAAATAAAATGGCATTTTAGTGTTTTAGAGGGGCCCCTAAACGCGTGAGAAAAATGTGGGACCCAAGGTTCAAAACTTTAATGCTCCAATTTTTTTATTCAAAAGTTTAAAATATGCTTTTTAATTTCGTTTGAGACCCCAATAAGCGGGGGCCCGCGTGATTGTGCTTGCAGCCTATCCCCTTATGTTCAATCTGTTGTTCTTTTTTACTAGGTTTCTTTTATCTCTATAAATTACTAATCTAATTATACAAATTATATTTTGTAATTATTTAATCTACTAGCAGAGCTTCGCTGGCCAGTTTTTCCTAAACGAACCTGGGTTTGGGGGCCCCACTGCCTTCGAAAGTGTAGACCCGTGCGGGCTATCCCGCTCCGATCTTGAATAAACAAAAACAAACCTTGAATTATTGCGATTTATCTTTTGATCCAGATTAAAATAAAGATTTTCAGCATCGTCGCTCACGTTGTTATAGGATTCAAATTCTTCCTATGACGATAGTGTCAAGTTGTTATTCTTCCAACTTCAGTTTAATCATGGAAGTAGCTAAATCTACCGAAGAATTCTTAAATTTCCGAAAATAATGTGAAAAAATCGCTGCAAAATGCGAAAAAAGGTAAAAATTACACAACAAATTCAAAAATAGTAGAGAGCAAAATTTACTATATTGGGCAAAAAAATTTGAAACTGGATTCTTTTTACGAATGTCAAAAAACAGCCACAAAACGCTAAAAATTGCATAAAAAAATCGCAAAATATTCAAAAATCACAGAGGACAATTTTTTGTATATTAAAAAAAGCTAAACGATCGAACCCAAATTCCATCTACAGATGCCAAAAAATCGCCGCAAAACGCGAAAAAAAATCAGAAAAATTCACGAAAAACTCAAAAATTACAGAGGACAAAATTTACTATATTCAGTTAAAAGAATGTTCCTTTTACGAATGTGAAAAAAAGAAATATTTGTGTCACTATATTTCTTTACTCGAAAGTTATATAACAAAGCGTATAATAATACAAATTCCGCACACTATATAAATTACCTAATCACAAACTGGATGTTGAATGTACGCAAATAACATTGTGTGATGAGAGGGAGTAACACTGCCATCATTCGGCTTTATTTTGACATTGATAGATGTATTTCGTCTTTTTAGACTACAGTCATCAGCAGACAATTTTCTTCCTTTCTGATTTCTTATTTAGCAGTTCTGTAATTGTAATGCGTATATAAGTGTTACTATGACCAGAGTGGCGGCACAAAATTTGTAAATTACAACACAAGAGAGAAAAGAAATCACGTTTTGGTACCTGAATTGATTTTTAATGTGTTGGTCTAAATAAAAAAAAAAACGTAGTAATTACTAAAAGAATGCAAGTGCTTCGTTTCCTTCAGAAACAGCAAATGTCAAAACTACAACATCTCGCTGCTTCAGATAATGGTGATTAGCATTCATAAAGCGAAGACCGACAACAACAAAAAAACTTCTACATAAGAAAAATATCCATTGTCATTAGATTATAAGCTCATGCCTTTTCGAAAGCAAGCTAGTTTCATACAAAGTGCTAGAAACGAATTTGAGAAAAAAACAAGAACGAAAAATCATGCGTCAAGCATAGATTATGTAACACTTTCCAACACTTCCAAAATAATTTTACAAATCTTTACCGTTTAATAACGGGAAAGATGATTTCTAAGTAAACAAATGAAATGAAATCACCCTCTCGTGGAGATCCAGCCGTTAGCATAGGAAATTTTCTCCACGAGGGGAAATGTTTATTCAAAATTAGAATACAGATGTTGAATATTATTTTAGAGATTAAAATAAAATTAGTACAAAGTTAGTTTTTACAATACTGGTTCAGATCACAACATTTCTTAATATTAAAAATATATATATATATGAAAAAGTATAAAAGAAAGTAATTAGAAAATTTATGAAAAGAATGCTTAATCATAACACAACTAGTAATTTTGCATGGTTCAAACAGTAAGCTGAAATAGGAACGCGCTTCACCGAATTCCTTTGTGAGTCTCTGTAAATGAACGATGAATACTATGCACTCCATAATCTATAAATAAGCATCTTATAAAGCATCTCAGTGATATATATATATATCAATTTCAACATGTTTGAAATATATTAACATCATTAAAATAAACCGCAAACGATTTTTCTCTATAGACCGTAATGTAAGAGAATTCTTTTGAGTGTCCCTGTAACTGAACTACAAGTGCTTCTATTCAGTTTGATGACAGATTTATTCTTCTTAGGCGGACGGAAACCAGTGGCGTAACTAGCGTCCTGCAATCCCGTAGGTCCCGCGACTGTGGATGCACACCACATTCCATAGTAAGCCTCTTGTAGTGCAACTCAGTGATATATATCAAATTCAATGTGTTTGAAATTGTGTAACATCATTAAAATAAACTGCAAATAATATTTCCACATAGACTGTAATGTAACGGAATTCTTTTGAGGCGACCCTGTAAAATCACAATAAGTGCTACACACTTCACTTTCAATACCGAACATGCCATAGTAAACTTCAATAACATATATCAATTGCATGTCAGTCGAATATATTTACGCGAGTTAGAGCACGGACAGACAGACAGACAAACCGAATTCATAAACGGTTTTCCACTATGTTGGAAAATGTTAAAAAGGTATGTTGCGGCCATCACAAAACTTTCTTCTATATAAATCGTATATATAATCGAGATATAAGTATCGTATTTTTCGAACAAACCATTGAATTCCGTCACCATCTCTTCTATGTCTATAAACAAAATTGATTTGATTGACAATGTATTCTCATATTCAGGAGGGTAAACGTGAAGTTTCCTCGAATTCTGAACATTGAAACTAATGCGCTGAGAGAAATGACACTTTCAAATCTGAGTAAATCGATGTTTTCATTTTGTTATGAAACTTTTTGTTTCAAATAGGACGACCCAATGATTTCAATTCTGAAATACCAGAAATACTCAGAATATTGAAATAGGGACAGACTCCAAACTGAGCACATAGAGGAAGTAAGTTCATACTCATTTTTGAAACATGGACATACTCAAAAATGATTAGGATCAGTTCAAATTTTTGAAACATGGACATACTCAAAAATGATTAGAATCAGCTCAAACTCATTTTTAAAACATGGACATACTCAAAAATGAGCACATAGAAGTCAGTTCATACTCATTTTTGAAAGAAACATGGACATAACTCAAATAGGAGCACACGATGTTTTATTCTAGAGTGTGTGCATGTTTTCAGAAATGAGTATATACATGTTTCAAACTTGAGTCATTTTGATTCGGAGCCATTTTGAGTATGTGACATATACTCAGATTTGAGTATGTTTAGCTCAGTTTTGAAAATGTTGTTTTCAGAGTGTCATATAAGCATATTATTTCGAAAAAGTTACCAAATTTCGGCTTGCCCTCTCAGATGACCGCAACAAAAACTGAATGACAATCTATTCCTACCAGAAGAATGCTAATTTTGATGATTCGTTCAATTTTGCGCACATAAACTGGAGATATATAAGCATTCCATAAATGGAACAACTCAGTGATTTGCGGCATCTCTTCGTGTCAGATTTTACCCAAAACTTAATCAGCAGCAGCTCGCATAAACGGGCTGTGCATGTACATAACGTCGTTATCACTTTACGGGGGGGGGGGGGGGGGGTCTGGCACTTGATATCGTAAAGTATCTCTAGGGGGACGGGGGGGGGGGGGTTGCCTTTTGATATCGTTATCATTTTTTATCCAACCAAAAAAGGAAAAATGAAGAAATTGTGACTTTTTTTTTACATCAAAATAATCTGTTAGCTTTTTTTTTAGTCTTATCTATTCTCGTCGACAGATATAGGAACTTTTTTCGTCCTCATCCCTTGCATTATTTTTCTTTTAGCATCCGTTATCTCCAGCTTGCTGCTTCTGTTCAGTTTGATGACAGATTTAATCTTCTTAGGCGGACGGAAACCAGTGGCGTAACTAGCGTCCTGCAATCCCGTAGATCTGGCGACTGCGGGTGGGATGCAAGACGTGAAGAAAAAACCAGTGTGATAATTTGAAAGGATGCTAATTTTAGGAAACTTTGCTAATTTAACCCTTTAATTGTTTGTTTTTAAAAATGTTACCTTATGACCGAATAGGGTATTTTGTCGTTCATTTTACTTACCCATCACACGTAGTATAGTGTAAGTCTTGTAATCGTTTTGAAAATCGAAAAATATTTTTTGACGGATTTACACGTTTTAGACACTGAAGATTCCGTAAAACATACTTTTTTTTTTTTTAATTTGCCGTCCATCTGTCTGTCTCTCTCTGTGTGTGTGCGTCTGTAAACGCTCTATCTCCCGACTTAAGATTTGAATATAGAGACTTGAAATTTGGTATGTGCTTAGTATGTTATAATGGGAAGAAGCTTATTGAATTTCAGTCACCTCGATTATCCGGAACTATTATTTTCGGACTTTGGAAATATTCGTTCTGATAAAAGGTATATACAAATTTTCAAAATTGTTTTTTTAAAGGAGTGAATATAAAAAACATAAATTTTGCATTAAGAATGAAGTTAATCGGATTATGAGTTGCCGAAATATTTGTAATCACATTTTTCACACTCTTCGATTTTTCATGACCCTGTATTTCATTCAAATTTTAATTCAAAGATATATTTTAATTTAAAAGCTATATTTTAATTGGAAATGAGACGCTTAATCCGACGCAGTAAACTGTTAGTTAATAGGATTATCATTTTTAGAGTTATATGGATGTTTCTCTTACGCAATGCAGTAATACAGCATTTAAAGTTTATGACGTCATCAAGCCAGGATTTTATTCGAATTGCAACGCATTTTATAAATCGTTTACACATGTTTTATTTTCATATTTTAAATTATGCATATCCATGATGGATAAGTATTACGGTGCCCCCCCCCCCCCCCAACGACTAGTTTAAGAGTGAAATACAAGAGATCGCCAAGATGTGTGCAAGTGAATTAGATGACTTTTAATTGCATTTGTGCAGCATCTGTGTCTCGTCCCTGTGCCTACTGATCTTCCCTGATACAGTTTTATTTATGATTTAAGAAGGAATGAGTAGAAGCTGTAACAACAGGGAATTAGGTTTAAATATTTTATTTATCGAAATATTTAAAAAATTAAATAAGAAAACATGAGAAAAATACATTTTATTAAACTGAAATGTCAAACTTTATGAGGTTTGCTTTAATTGCATAAGATTAAATTTATATCAAATAAACAGAGAAAATTAATTTTTCATTGTATCCGAGATTTAGTATTATGCCAGATATGTAATAACATGGATCGTCTGCATAATTTTACACGAGGCGCTCAGTGTTATAAGTCGCGGTAGAACGCAGCCGAACCAAGTTACGCGCCACTGACTGGTTGAAACCTGCAGTTAGACAAAACAAAAAAATAACTATAGCTTAGAAATAGAACGTGCATTCAAATATGGGCCTTTGGATCTTATATATTCGAAATGTTTGGCAAAATGAGGGGGGGAAATACATTAATTCGATCTGTTAACTACATTTCAAAAAATTGATTTTTTTTTTTTTTTTTTTTAATGTACGGATGTGATATTTCATTAAAAAAAAATATTTAGAATTAAAAAGTAATCTGGCCAACCTTTTGATATTCTACCACCGGAATCTGACCCAAGCCAAACTGGAAAATTTAGTTAATAAATTTTGTCTTATTTCCACGGGGTATTTTTTGAAAAATAAAACGTCTAGTTCAAAACATATTTGGCATGGCCGAACTCTGGAAGAATACCAAAATGTTGGCACCTATGTTAAATACTATAAACTTGATCAAATATTTCAATATTACACCAAAAGTAAATGGGAATAAAATTAGAGAAAACATAATAAAATTACTTTTTAAATGCACCATAAAAGTAAAAAATGCGCAATTGGATTCGAATGAATAAAATTTTTCTTTCTCACTAGGAGAGTTAGTAAAATGGTGAATTCCGATCTTTTTTAGCTGATTGAATTTTTAGGGCTTTTACAGGGTGTTTCACAAAGGACCCCTAACTTTAAAAATCAATAAGCCGGAAACGGTGATAGATAGAAGCTTGAAACCAGTGGTATGTTTATTCAAAAAATCGTAAGAATCTTATACACAAATCTCAAAATTTAGTTAAAAATAGCACCGATAGATGGCGCTGAGAACGTTAAGAATCCTTCTAAAGAGAGTTCAGAAGCATAGAAAGACTAAGATTTCGCCATTGAAATCTGACCGCTATTACCGTATAGTAAAAACAATTCGTATCGGATACGTTGCCTGTCTGTTGAACTTTTTTGAAAACTCACGAATTATTTTCCCATCTGGGCCTTTTACGACTTGAAAACTTCTTCTTGTGGCAGTAGGACTCTGATTTAATCGGTTGTACTCCAACACAATAAACACACGTTCCACCACGGTATACATCACTTTCGGAATTATTTTCACTATATGCTAATAGCGGTCAGATTTCAATGGTGAAATCTTCGACGGCTAGTCTTTCTATGCTTCTGAACTCTCTTTAGAAGGATTCTTAACGCTCTCAGCGCCATCTATCGGTGCTATTTTTAACTAAATTTTGAGATTTATGTATAAGATTCTTACGGTTTTTTTAAAAAACATACTACTGGTTTCATGCTTCTATCTATCACCGTTTCCGGGTTATTGATTTTTAAAGTTAGGGGTCCTTTGTGAAACACCCTGTATAAGTACGCTATGTCGTTTTTCGCTGAAATCATCTCTCGCTTTTGTTATAATGTATCACATGACTTTATTTTAGTGTTCCTTCTTTAATTCCTATTAATAATTAATGACATGTCTATTTTGTTTATGCTATATATTCATTACATATAAGAAAATCTATTAAATAATGATTGAAACAAAAATCTTTGCAACACCAACTTCGTTTCAAAAGATTCAAACTTTTGCGGCTGCAACAGTTTATTTCGTTATTGTAAAATGTAAAATTTGCAGATTTACAAAAACATCTAGCTTTTCCTTAACTATAGTCTCATATAGGCGTAGAGTTGTATGGGCTCGTGGGGCATGGGCATGAGCCCCACTACTAATTACTATGGAATTTTTAATGTATTTTTGGGGTAGATAGTTTTTTGTTGAATTTTGTCATTTTCCCAACTTTTTCTTTTGTTTAAGAAATAAACGACAATAAAAAATTATTTTCCCTTTAAATTCTACTTTTTTTTTAAATTAAAATATTAAACTTTGAACTTTTGTAGCCAAAAGGCCATATAAAAAAAAAAGAAAATAGTCAACAGATAGCCATACTCTGAAAAAAGACGTTATTCTAAATCAATTTCCGTTGTACTTTTATTATAAATGATCCGCGAATAATAGCGACAGAGCCGTCCTCAGGGGTGTGCGACAGGTGCGGCCGCACAGGGCCTCGCGCCTAGGAAGGCCTCGCGCACGGGCAAAAAAAAGAAAAAAAAATATTTTTTTTTTTTACTTATAAAGAACAAATAAAACATTTGGCATTTGTTTGCATACATATTTAAATAATTAGCCTTCATTGAGCAATTCACATTTATTTCGCACCCTTTCGAGCAATTCACATTATTACTTATACCTGCGTGCGTTTTAAGTTCTAAATTTCACACCGAAAATGACAGTTGATTCTGCTCTTTTCTGTGTCTACTTCCGAATATGAATAAAAATTTTTAAACAAGGGTCGTATACATATTAAAAATCGTACTATATTTTACTTTTCTTATGGTAACATCAATTTTCGATAGTTCATTTGAGTTCCTTGGATAAAAAGAAAATAGAAGTTTCTCAAACAATTTCGAAAACTAAAATTAAGATCTTACAGAGAAAAGTACTGGGAACATTAAATTCGTCACCAGAAAGTTATTTAGAAACTCTATATATAAAATAAATTCACTTTAAAATAAAATTCTAAAATTTTTCTCTATACGGTTCTGCTTAAGATTTTCTTTTCTGTGGATACTATAATATAGGCTATAACAGAAGGCGGTCCCTAGAAGGATGTAATATTAGATTCTTCTCGGACGATCCCTTAGACCACATAAAAATAAAATTTCTTAATATTTTGAAAATTAATGATAGGAATGAGCTGTAAATGTACATAGCCATGTTTTCAGTGACACTGTTTTTATTTCTTTTTTTTTTCAATGAAAAAATATATATATAGATCACAATTCCTATTTTTTAAAATATAAATTTAAAATAATTTTAATACGTTTTTGAATAAAAAATTTTTTTTGGAATATGTTTAGGTCTATTCACTGTATCTCACTAAAAAAGAACATTTGAATCGAATGTTTTTGGTGTAGATATAAATAAAAATTTGCCTGTTCTAAACTCTATGAAGATTTAAGGAAAGTATATAAACTATACATTTTTCAGAGCTGCTTTGATCCAAGGGCATCAAATAAAGTGTCAAAAGTGGATGTTACCACATGAAAAATGAAAGATTGTACAAATTTAATATGTAGATGCGATCCCTATTTCAAAAATTGCATTTATATTTGAAAAGCAGACCCAATCTGGCGGTACCTGTCGCATCTCTCTGCGATAATTTAGTGATAAAATGTATGGTGGTGCGGTTTTTTTCCACGACTGTACACGAACACACGTTAAAAAAATTAATATAGTTTGGAACAAAAAGAAAATATGGTTAAATAAAATTATAATTTAAAAGCACTATAAAGGAAAAAAAAGTATATATTTAAAAATATTTCTCTGTAATTTGTTAAACCAAATTAAGTTTCTAAAGAATTCGTTAAAGAAATGTACAATATCGTTATTACATAAAAAAAATCTACCAACCCGACATGGGTTCGGGCCAATTTTCTTTCCTGGAAAAAACAAAGTATAGGCCCGATTCGTTTCGGATAAAATGAAATCTAGACCCAGATAAAAAGCCCGGACGAGGCTCGGGCTTACATTTTTCTGCAGATTCGGGCTGGGCTGGACTCCTGGACAAGGACTTTATGACCTCCAAAATAAGTTCCTGAAGCATCAAACTAAGTTTCAGATATACGGTGCTTATTCTACTGGGTATAAGTTATAACCAATTTTATACAGTTGTGATTAATTTGTTATTTTGAAGTTTTAATATCAACTGTTAAGATGCCGATGCTGTTGATGATTTTAGATAAACGGCAACCATTATTTTATTCATTATTTGTAAAGTAATAACACATTTCTGTAAGAGTTACTTTATCGTGATGTTGCTGCATATTTTATTGTTTCAGGAAGTTTTTCTTTTTTATTATACGAATATCCCTTTTCCTGTTCACATATAAACAGTGTCCTATTACCTTCGGGGCACCATCCCAAGGCACTTAGATTTCAGGGGCTCGGAAATTTCCAAAAAAAATTAATCTAAAACATGTTAATGATGTAATAAGAAAAATAAAAAATCCTGAATTATATTGCACAATTTATGTCAATTAAAATTGTCAGTGGCATTCAGTTTTTTCTTTCTTTTTTATATTCAAAGTCAACTTTTAGATAATGCACACAAAATATTTCTGACTTCTTTGTAATTATAAATATTTTAAAATTTTAGATTATATTTTCTACTTATCACTGTCTTATCTATAGAATAACATTTTCTTTTTGATCAAATTTAATTCTTTCAAATTAATTTTTTATGCAGAAGTTTCAATGCTAATGCTAATAATATGTGTGCCCGACGATTTTTCATTTTTAGGTGCGTTCGTAATTATATAAATACGTAGCACCTATAGTCGTCGTTTGGTCCGTCCGTCTGTCCGTCCGTCTGTCTGTCTGTCCGTCTGTCTGTCTGTCCGCATATAACAACGCAAAAACTACCCAACCAAATGGTTTGCAATTTAAAATATATTATCTTTGCAGAATTTTGTCGAGACATTTCAAATTTTATTAAAATCGAATCAAAACTTTAGGAGATATTAATAAAAATATTTATTAAGAAATTTGATTTTTTTTTTAAATCGGTGCTTTTTTGTTATAGGAGCTTCCGATGGATGTTAAATCGTCAAGCGACCGAGATACTTATTTTATTACAGAAATTAATCTGCAGACGATATAATTCATTTCACAGAATTAAAAATCACCAAGATCTGAATATTTATATAACTAGCTGATACATAGATATCTGAATATTTATATAACTAGTTAAGATATTTGTATGAACAGTGTCATAAAATATATACTTAACTAGCTGTTTAACCCGTTCTACGCACGGGATATCATGAATTTAATTCTAAAACGTGCGTACGAACGCACCTCGTTTGTAACGTTTGACGTACAATTTCCAACTTGTTTTTCATTTATATTTGTACTATTTGTAATATTTATACACTTTCTTGTGTACATTTATAAAAACATGATAATCTACGTATAAGGGTAAAAATATTTTCTGTGCCCAGAACCCAACATGTTGATGATTGGGTGGGCTCTGCCAATCATGTATGCCATGAGTTTTTTTTTTTTTTTTTTTTCTGAATATGATTGCGTTATGGCAGGCATGCCAAAATCGTTCAACTTCGCGGACCAAGTTAAGCATTACATACAGAACCGCGAGCCACATAAAAAAGTACATAATACGATTTCCATTGCACAGAATAAAATTTGTGCTTACAAAACACAGCGATGTTAAAGAACTATTCACGCAAACTTTCAAAACTATTATTATATATAATTTATTTTATATTATTTTTAGAAAAAATATTTAAAATTACTTTTTTATCAACCAAATCTGTAAAATTGAATTGAATTTTCTAAATTGTACGTATTTTAAAAATTGACTGTACACGCTGGTCTTTTAAGCTTGATCTAGCAAATGCATAGCTGTCAATCTGCCGTGTTTTCTTCAAGTAAAAAAGAAAAATAAACATATTTCGAATCAGGAAATTCATTTAATAAATTGTATCGTATGTATGGGCTATGTGATTTCATTTATTAATATTATTTTGGTTCAAATTAAGTTTATTTGACTAGAAAAATAACAACATTGTTGAAGCTACCCCAAGATGTCGTATAAATGTACGCACCGAACATAGCTAAAATATGCCTAATTGCATACTACACTTTAAAAAATAGGTCGATTGGTGGTTAAATACAGAAATTTGGAAACCCCATAACCGTATATTTTTGCTCTTCAAAAATCTGCTTTTGAATACATTTTTAAATATATTTTTAGTACATTCTAAAAATTTCCAATCCGATGATTTTTGTAATGCCGGGCAACATTTAAAACGAAATAAATTTTCTTTTTGAAAATGGCTTTAGAAAAGTAATAAATGTTATTTGAAAGCGTTAATACTATCAAATAACAAGATAACCCTTATGAAATTTGCTTTGAAGTTGAAGTTTACTCAGGTTCTTTGTAATTTAAAATGAAAATTCCAAGTTCTGTGACAGTTGGTGGTCATTTAATAATACACATTCAAAATTTATCAATTTAAAATGAAAATTTTAAAATTGTATATAACAGTTCGAAATTAACAGTTAAATCAGTTAAAATTAAGTTTGCAATCTCTAAGACCACGGTTGCTGCAAGTGTGTTCGTTCAAAGTGTATTTTCAGCATGCATGCTCTAAAAACTAAATTAAATACAGATAAAATGCCAAATGTTTCGCGGGCCACAGATAAGTTGTCGGCGGGTCAGTTGTGGCCCGTCGGCCACGTGTTTGACATGCCTGATCTACATCAAGGGCCGTCATTAAAACAAAACTCAAACTATGTAAACTGTTCAATTATCGAAAATTTCCAATACATATAAGAGTGCGCCAAATCTAAAACGCCAGACGCCAACAGCTTCTATGACACGTGACTGATAACAGCGAATGAGAACGCGGTTCAAGCCACTAATGCTAAAACGTTACTATCTTTTGGAATCTCGCAAAGGGGACCTCAACCTTGAAATAAAATCCAAAAATGACAGGCCATCAGTTGTGAAATTTGACCAGTTGAAGAGAAAAAAAATCCCTGACGTCTCGGCCTACAGGCACAGGTAGATTTCGAAGACGCGGACCATGGGGCGTCTGTTTATTGGGAATTGCAGAAGAAGGACCGTTCTGCCATGATGCGGCAGCTGAGACCGTCCACTTCGAAATCTACATGTGCTTGTAGGCGGAGCCGGCAGATTTTTTTTATTTATTTAATTATTTTTTTTTTGGGGGGGGGGGATGCTGTAAGAGTTGGTCTTATAAAAAACTTGACAGTGTAAAAGTTGGAGATAATATTAAGATGATTTATAATCAATTTAAGAGGATTTGGTATCGTGTGAATTGATGAAGTTGTGAATTTTTTTCTTCTTAAACCCCTATTTCCACCCCAACCCCCCACCCCCTGAGGCCATTTTTAATGATATCAAAAATCTGTCATACATAAATTTTTGGCCCTTTTCCCTAAAAGTATTAATAGCTGTAAACGGATTCTATATGTATCATAATTAAGAAGTTATGGGTTTTTTTCTGTTTTCACAAAAGTCCTACCACCCCCCCCCCCCCTTCTGGTCCGATTTTGCCCGTTAACGAACTTGACGGAGATTTTATGCCCCTTGATTTTTTGTTTCAGTTTGGAAGATATGTTTGCCGAATTATGGAAGTTATCGTGTCCATAAAAAAGTGATATAGATAGATAGGTAAATAGATTAGATACAGATAGATAGATAAAGTTTTGAACTGGGGGTGGTTTTGAGTTCTAGGAGTCATGATCGGCGTATATCTGCATACATTTTTCAGAAATTCCAACATAGGTGAGAAATCTAATCTTACGAAATTTAATCTTACGAAATATGCCTAAAAGAGGAGAATCCAAACACTTAGCATCCGAAAATTGTCGGTGGAACTACAACACATCAAGCACGCCACATGACAAGTTTTACAAGCTTGTACAAACTTGGAATGATTCAAGAAAGTCAAAAAACGAATTTTTTTTTTACATATCCTAATAATATCCAACTGGGTATCAGAGGAAGAAATAGGTTAGTAGAACCTTGAAGTACTAAATTTCATAAGAAGGTGCAGTCCTCATACACAAGTATATACATGACGGTTGACTGACAATAATGGGGGAAGGGAAAAATTGCTAACCGAGAAGTGCATTATGATGGTAAAGAAAAAGGGCTAGTTATTAAAATTGATAAAGATGATTATCAAAAAATGTTTTTTGTGTATTACATTATTTATAGAGAAATCTTACAAGGGAACCACTTTTGATGCAGCTCGTACCTAGCATTGAGACCTAGTGCATTTTAAAGCCCTATATTACGAAGTTTGAGAATCAATGAAATTTTTCTGTTAAAATCATATTTTTGGATTTTACAGCAGCATAAATTTCTGAAAATGCAGTTTTCGAGACCACTTATCGTATTCTTAACATATTTTTTTTTTTTTTTTTTAAGCAGTTAAAAATACAAATTTGTCAATAATAAGTATGAAATATTGAAAAAAGTTTAAAAATTTCTTCAAGAACCTACGAATTTGATTAAAAAAAAATACAACATTATAACTGCATTTTTGGCGGCGCGAAATTGGCTTTATTTGTTACCGTAGAATTTTTCTCGCCAACCCTGGACAAATGTCATAGTCGTCTGCTGTGTGTGAGTGGTACTTTGGATTTTTAGTACCCTATTTGGCTACTTAACTCGCTTTTGGCATAAAATTAGCAATTAAAAATCCAATAATAAAATATCACAAGTATAAAAAAAAATATGCAAAATATGATTTTAACAGAGAAATTTTATCGGTTCTCTAACTATTATGTATAGCGCTGCAAAATGCACCAGGTCTCGGTGCGAGATGCACCGAAAATGGTTCCCTTGTGAGGCTTAAGTTGCCAAAAAACAACAACAAAACTCATCTCAATATGAAGTTGAAGATGCATTGCTTCGTTGAAATTATAGTTACTCTGTTAAAAACATATTTGTGACATTTTTTTACTTTTTAATCGACTTAATAAAAGGAGGAGGTTATCAATTCGACCCGTGTGTATTATGTATTATGTTGTTCACGCATAACTCTCGTAAATGTGCATCGATTTTGATAATTTTTATTTTGTTTGAAAGAGTAAGGCCCCAAGGTGGTCCCATTTCAATTTCGTCAAAATCTGATCATTAGAACAAATTATTTCAATTTTTTTATTCAAAATTTCATTATTAAAAAGCTAAACAAAGTTGAAGTACTTGTCATTGTTATTATTCACTTTGCGAGCAGGGGCGCGTATACGTGCTTTATAAGATGCACAAGATCCTTGAACTCTAGCATTTTCACACAGTGGTTTTCAACTTATGTGCACATCGATTTTCAGTGATTTAATAAAACGAAAATTACTTTTCGGAGAAAGTGGTGCCTAAAAATTAAAAGAAGCATACTAGGCGTTCGGCGCGATGGCGTTATTGTCCTCCTTTGAAGGCTTTCTCCCTGTGAAAAAGCGTTTGCGTTTTAAATAATACGAATCATATGTTGCGGGGGGAAGAAAGAGAGGGGGGGGGTGGCATAATGATTTAAATATGCCTAGGTGTGGAGGAAGGGCGTGGCCAAAATAAGATTGGGAACCGCTGGATTAACCAATCGGGTGAGATACCGAATTTTGACGCTAAACTAAAATTTGCCAGCAAAACAATTGCATAAAATAAATTTAATTTTGTTGAACATAAAATTAATATCATGTTAAGTTAAATTGATTAAAATATACTATATTAACGAGCTCGGTCTCGACTTTTATACTAGTCTTCGGACTCGGACTCAAAGTGAAAATTTTAGTTATTTACAAATTGGAAAGAAGTAAAAAAGTAACTCGCTATTTGAGAAATAAGACTGTAGTCTCAGTTTCTTAAAGTGTTTTACAATCATTTAACCTTTAAAAATCAATTTGAAAGTGATTGTTATTTATGGCATAGGATATACGGAGAAATAGTCTATCTCAGTGTTGAATTCAGACATTTTTCTCCGGGAGGGACATTATCGAATTCCGGGGGGGGGGGGGGATTGCACTTTTTGACCATAATAATCATAAAATCGCAAATCTCCCGAGGGAGGGGAGACATTTCAATCCTCCAGGTACCCCCTGAATTCAACACTGGATCTGATTCTGTAGCCTTTGCACGGTCAGTGTTAATAACATGAACAAGCCGTGGGATATCTCTTGTCAATTCTCTCTGTTTGAAGTCCTTTTTCAGAATTACTGAAAAACGGAACTCATGTCTTTCTGTCATAGTTGTACCATATTAAAATATATATATATATATATATATGAAGAATTGTGACTTTTGCCATATTTTTGCCAGTGGTTGGTTATTGGGTATAAATAACAAATTTGCTAGATTTTGAGGGGCATGAAAATTACGAAACGTTGTCATGAGGGAGTATTGAGAATTAATACTTATTTATATGTAAGAATATATTTTTAAATGAGAAAATTAATCTTGAAACAATTTTTAAATGGTTTTAACAATTTTCTATTGATGACTTTCGGTATATTTCAGGTTCCGGCTCTGATGACACAAAATGTTTCGAGCTCGGGCTCCGAGAAAAGGATCCGAACTGAATTCTAAAAGATAACTCTCATCAGAATATGCTCTTTGAAATTTACTTTTCATTTTTTTAATTTCTAAATGTACGATTATCGTATGTCGATATAAAATGTCTTTCTTTAATTAATTCAGAATAATAAATTTTATAAAATTTATTCTGTTTTTTTTTTTTTGTTGTTGTTGTTGTTGTTTCTGTTTTTTTTTGTTTTTTTTTAAGTTACAGTTCACTTACATACACTTTAAATCTGGCAACCCTTGTCCGCACCCTTCAATGTCTGATGTTTTATTTTTTATTTTACTTATTTTATTTATTTTATTTTTTCTAAATCCTCCCACTGACATAAAACACAATACTTCTTAAAACTTCAACGTTCGCTATATAATTATGTAGAAGCCACGTCGAGAGGAAAAGAGGGAAGGGGGGTGGGGAGGGGGTGGAAAGCGAAATAATAAATACAACAAGGAGAGAAAACCAGACACAAGTCCAGACTAGAGCGCTTAACAGCCCTTTTCGGTTGCTATACCATATATTCTTGGAAAATAAAATAAATAGTAAATGTTATTATTAGAAGGCTGCATTCTCAGTGAAAAAATTAGAAAATTGAACATCAATTTAAACTAAATCTTTTTTTATATATAAACATCCGCGGCATATTATTTTCTTTCCCTTTGGAAGTGCCTTTTGTAGTAGGAAGACCTTGAAGTTTTTAATGATGCTCCCCTTGTTGAATTCGCTTTTCAGGAAGAGTGGAAGCGGTTCCATTTAAAATTGTGAAATATTTTCTCCTAGGTTTATTTTTGAAAAGAGGTTTGCTGCTACGGCTTCTCCGAAAATTGCTGGCGGTGCAGATGTAAGTTTTCTTGTACAAAGGGTTTATTATTATAATAAGTATAGAGAGAATATTTTTCTCTGAAATTCTGGTTTTAGATTTTCGATAGAACGTGAGTTAAAGTGAAGGCTTATAAGTGTGAAGAAAAGAAAGGTTTTTGGTGTTAGTGTACATTACATGTCTTTCTTGCGATACTCCTATAAAAAAACATCCGAATAGCTTGAAATGAGGTAGATACACTGCAAAAGAAAAGTGTTGATTTTACAGTATAATACTGGCATCCCAGCAGCCAGTATTATACCGTAAAATTAGCAGTAATAAACAGTAAAATAAGCAGTAATACGCTGCGCAGTAGCGTATTACTGCTTATTTTACTGTTTATTACTGCTAATTTTACGGTATAATACTGGCAGCTGGGATGCTAGTATTTTTTATTTTATTTTTTTTTTTTTGCAGTGTACCTTTGCGAGATATACTAAATTAGTTGCATAATTTTTTGTATAATTTGCTTGATTCGTTCGAAAAATTCGAGCATTTTCTTTCATATCAAAATGATTTTTTGTGGAAATACGGGTGATTTTTTTAAATTTTACTATTTGCTGAAAAGAAAAGGGCACATTTGAATAATTCAATTAAATGTTGAATTACGGAAGCCAGTTGATTTCGGGATTCTTGGCGAAAACATAATCCGATAGATTTGAAATTTTTTCAATACATTTGTCAAATATTTGAAATCGGATGAATATCTTTTGGTGGAAATCGTTCAAAAAACATTTCTTTTCTTTCTTTCTTTTTTTTTTTTTTTTTTTTTTAACCGTATTTAATTTTTTGGGTAGCTTTCATTACAAAAAAAAAAAAAAAAAAAAAAGAAGAAGCTACCTATTAGGGTTACTAGATTTACCTATTAAAACAAGAAAGAAAAATCATGCGTCAAGCATAGATTATGAAACACTTTCCAACATTTGCAGAATATTTTAACAAAACTTCGTCATTTAATAAGGTAAAGAAGCTAAGTAGACTTTTTAGAAAATGCATAACACATTTGAAAACCTGATTTCAGACATTACCGTCCACAGCCGGAAAGAGTTCCTTTGAGCAGCCGTGTATATGATCTATACATTTGTATATTTTCTATACAGCATGCTAAACTTAAGTTTAGAAAGAAAACGCATAACAGAATTGAAAATTGACTTTCAGCAATTTCTACCAATAGACGCAAACGTAATGGAATTATTTTGCATAGCCCTGTGTATTACCTACAGATTTTCGTACACGCCACATAGTAAGCTAAAATTTAATTCAAGCAAAAATACGCCCGAAACTACTGAACTCATTTCCAAGAATTACTATTCATAGCTGGTCATGTATACCAGTTCTTTGTATAGCCCTGTATATGATTTTATTTGTATTCTACAAATATCTCTTAGTATACTAAATATAAATGAGTTTGAAAATACATAACTAAATTTAACAATTCACGCTCATGCTCTGTAATGATTATGATCTATTAGACCACGTAAAATGCAAAATTTAGTTAGCCGCAATTATCTCTAATAGACAATACTTGGGATAAAGTATTGTATCTGAAATCTTTTGTGTGTTCCTGTAAAGTTATGGGAACATGTGGGTGGGTGAGGATGGATTAACTAATTTGGAAGGAAAGGGCCTCGCAAAAGTTCTTGCACTCGGCCTCGCTTTCGCTAAGGACGGCTCTGAATAGCGAGTATATAATTTTATAAACGGGATTGTCCATTCCATTTTTTACATTATCATATCTTTTTAATTAACTTGTGATTTCTTTAACAATTTAAGATTCTGTTTAATTTCTTTAACAGAAAATTTACAAAAAGCAACATTAAATTGATAATTAATCTCTATTATACACACATACACGTATCTCTGTGGAAAAGAGTTATAATCGTGTTGAGCCCCACCAATAATCTTCCAAACTCTACGCTTATGAGTCCTGCTTTAAAGCAATGTAGAAGATTAAATTCCGGTATTAGAAGATCGAAGCTGTGCCAAAAGAAAAAAAAAAAAAAGATTGATCGGATAATTTTGTTTCGCAGATGGGGTGTAAAATCAAATATTGAAAATAATATAATTATAGATTTTTTTTAAACATAACTTTTCTACAAATTTTAAAGTCCTTAAATGTTGTAGATGTTATTAAAGTTTTTGTTGCTCTGCTCTTGTTTTCTTGATCGATCTGTATACAGTCAAACCTCGTTAACATGAACACGCTTAACGTGAATTACTTTTAACATGAATTGTTTTCATAGTCCCCTATAAGAACGAGTACAAAGATTTGATACTGATAACATGAATTACTGTTAACATGAACAACATTTTGATTCCGCTTGAGGTTCATGTTAACGAGGTTCGAGGTTCGACTGTATATGTGTAACGAATATATAAGGAAAAAGAATTCAGAGATATTATTAATTAACTACAAGTTTTATCAACGTACAAGAATATAAGGTAATGGGAAGCAATATAACTGGAACGAGAAGATGATTTCAGTGAGAAAAGATAGCACACTTATAAAAGTCGCAAAATACTGGAAAATTCTAACACTTTTTTGTTGCAAATCCAACCAAATTTCATGCGGGATTTGTAATAGAATCATATAGCACATTCTTTAACCTGAGAAAATAATATGAAAGGTTTTCCTCAAATTACTGTTGCCACAAAAATAAAATGCGCATTGACTCAACAATGATTGTACTCAACAATGATTATATATATGTAAAAAGAAAATCCCTGACGGCTCTGCCTACAGGTACATGTAGATTTCGAAGAGACGCAGACCGTGGGGCGCTTGTTTATTGAGAATTGCAGAAGAAATAACTTTTTTGCCATGATGCGGCAGTTGGGACCGCCCATTTCGAAATGTACATGTGTTTACGGGCGGAACCGAAGGGGATTTTTTTCTTTTTATTTATTTATTTTTGCTGTAAGGGTTGGTCCTATAAAAAACTTGTCAATATAAAAGTTGTAGATAATATTAAGAGGATTTAAAACAAATTCAAATGGATTTGATATCTTGTGAATTGACGAAATTATGATTTTTTTTCTTCTTAAACCCCTATTTTTTCCCTCCCTTGAGGCCATTTTTAATGATATCAAAAATCTGTCATACACAAATTTTCGGCCCTTTTTCTAGAAGTAATAATAACGTTAAATGGATTCGATACGTATCATAACTAAGAAGTTATGGGTTTTTTTCTGTTTTTACAAAAAGCCCCCCATTTTCCCTTACCCCTTGGCTCGATTTTGCCCATTAACGAACTTCACCGAGATTTTATGCCCCTTGATTTTATGTATCCGTTTGGAAGAGATTTGTGCAGAATTATTGAAATTATCATGTCCATAAAAAAGTGATATAGATAAATAGATAGATAGATATAAAGTTTTGAACTGGGGGGTGGTTTTGGTTTCTGGTAGTCATGATCGGCGTAGATCTGCAAAATTTTTTCAGAAATTCCAACATAGAGTAGAATGTAATGTTGAAGGGGCGAGGCCAACGAGGTAAGCGCGTAACATCAGAATATTAAATTCTTCAAATTAAAATTAACTCTGGTCTTCAACATGCAGAAAGAAAAGGAATTGCTTACCTTTTCTAAGGTCTATCCAATTTATGAAATATCCACTGGTTTATATATTTCAACTATTTGAGAATTTATTATAAACACTTCTTGAATAATCGTGTAGATGTACCACTGCTGAAATAAGACTTGTAAAAAAAAATTATATTAATGCACAATTCACATTGAATAAATAAGTTCACGTTTGGATTGATTTTAAAAATTATATTTTACATTACTTAAAATTTTAAAAGGTTTACATTTAGATTAATTTTAACATCAGGAAACATTTTTTCCTGTGACTTTACAGAATGAAGGATAGTAATACACTGACTCATTTTCACAAAGCTTGGAAAGTTACGAGTAAAGTTGCATCATTTCTTTGAAACAAATTGACGTTGAATAATTGTCCTTTTAAATGTTTTAGTTCTGTAATAAGTTTATAATGGCATAATCACAAATAACAAATTATAAACATATTTCACATTATTAGAAGAGAACGATTATAACGAGGTAATAAATCTCTATTGCTTGATAAACTTGAAACTTAAGAGTCATAAATTAGGTCACTTGTTTTGAAGAGATGAGAGAAAAATTATCGTTGGGTTTTTATCTGCGTGCTTCATCATTTTCTTTATTTATTTATTTTACTTTGAGTGGAAAATATTAAGTGATTGAAATGAATGGATTAGTTTTCTACAATTTCCCCCTTAATCCGTTCATGGGGATTAACTAATATTTTCATTGAATTTCTGTGTTCGATGAATCGAGGCTTGGGTAAAGGTTTGGTAAGTGCATCAGCTATCATTTTTTCTGTTGGAAGATATCTTAACTCAATTATGCCTTCTTCGCTATATTGTTTAATGGCATTAAATTTGACGTCGATGTGCTTTGATCTTTTCGTGAATTTTTCTGATTCAACCATTTTTATGGTACTTTGATTGTCTTCATATAAAGTGATTGGTTTTTGCTGTGGAAAGCCTAGATCGTCAAGTAACTTCAATAACCAAATTATTTCTTGGCTAGCATGTGCTGCGGACACATATTCAGCCTCTGCTGAAGATAAGGCAATGCAACTTTGCCTTTTCGTCGTCCACTGAATTGGGTTGTTGCCCAACATATATAATATTCCCGATGTTGATCTACGGGTTTTGGTATCACCTGCCCAATCGGCATCAGCGAATACTTTTAATATTGGTTCTTCATTAGTGTTAATTATTAATTTTAGTTCTTTAGTATGATATAGATATCTTATTATTCTTTTTACGGCTTGCCAGTCTTTTTCGCGAGGATTCTCATTTCTTCTGCTTAAAATGTTTACTGCTGCTGAAATGTCAGGTCTAGTTATTGTTGTTATATAAAGCAATGAACCAAGTGCCTGGCGATATTTAATATTATTTGGCATTAAATTATCATCATCATTTAATTTGTTATATCCTGGTTCCATTGGAGTTTTGCACGGTTTGGAGTTTTCAAGATTGAACTTTTTCGCTAAATTTTCAATCTTAATTTTTTGATCAAGAGAATAACCGTTAGGTAATTTCTGAATTTGAGTACCTAAATAGTTACTAATATTGCCTAGATCCTTTAATTCGTATTCTTGTTTTAGAGAATTTACGATTTCTTCTATTATTTCATCTTTGCTGGCGATGAGTATATCATCAACATATATTATTATGTACGATGTATGATCTTTTTCTTTTCTAGTGAAAAGACATGTGTCTGCTGTACTTTGGATAAAGTTCAAGTTGTCTAGTGTTTCAGCGATTTTAATATGCCAAGCTCTGGCGGCCTGTTTGAGGCCATAGATTGCCTTTTTGAGCTTGCAAACTTTTTCAGGAAATTGTTCGTTTACATAGCCTTCAGGTTGATTTATATATATTTCTTCATTTAAGTTCCCATGAAGAAAAGCGGTGTCAATATCTACATGTCGCACATTCAAATTATTATAAGCTGCTGCTAAAAGAAGTGTTTTGATGGTACAATGTTGTGCTACTGGTGAAAATCTTTCTTGATAATCTTCCCCATATTTTTGACTGAAACCTTTGGCAACAAAACGTGCTTTATATTTTTGTGTATTTCCTGAACTATCAATTTTTCGTTTGAAAATCCATCTACTTCCTATGATTCTTTTATTAAGAGGAGGATCGACTAGATCCCATGTATTATTTTTCATTAACGATTGTATTTCGTTTTCAGTGGCTTTAAGCCAGTTTTTCTTTTCTAGTGGATTGTTTATTTTGATAAGCTGTTTCCAGTTTTCAGGTTCTGTTGTATCGCAATCATTTGCTAAAGCAATAAAATTGTCGGAAGTATATCTTTGAGGTGGTACTCCTCTGTTTTGTCTTTCAGATCTACGAGGTTGATGTGTTTCTGATTGTTTGGGCGCGTCAGGTGTACAGGGTGTGTCACCTATTTCTATTTCAATGTATTTTTTATCTTCAATTAATTGTTCGTGATCATTAATTTTCTCGTTTAAATTGTTCAGTTTTTCTTCCAGAAATTTTACAGATCTGGAAATTATTATTTCACCATTTTTAGTGAAAACGCGGGATCCCTTTGTATTATTATCATAGCCCATGAAGATACCCTCTTCTGCTGTGTCATCTTGTTTAGATCTTTTGTGTTTGTTTATGTAAGTGTATACTTTACAGCCAAATACACGTAAATAATAGAGATTTGGTTTTCTTTTGAACCAAATTTCATATGGCGTTTTATTTGTCAATTTAGTGGGGAGCCTATTTTGGAGGTGATTAGCAGTATTTATCGCTTCACCCCAGAACCTATGAGGTAAATTTGCTTCGGATAATAGGCTTCGTGTCATTTCAATTAAACTTCTGTTTTTTCTCTCAGCAATGCCATTCTGGCTGGGACAAAATGGAACTGTGTATTCATGTTTTATACCATGTTCCCTTAGAAAGGCTTCTGTTTTATTTCCTATGTATTCCCCACCGTTATCCGATCTAATCGCCGTCGGATATTTTCCTTGTCTGGTTTTGACCATTTGTACATAGTCTTTTATTTTTTCATAAACTTCATCTTTACTTTTTAATAAGTAAATAACTGTGAATCTAGAACTGTCATCTATGAATGTAAGGAAGTAATTTTTTCCTCCTATTGTGGGTGTTTTAAAAGGCCCACATAAATCAGTATGTACTAAATCTAATACTTTTGTTGTTTTATTTTCGATAGATTTAGAGTACGGTGCATTTGTTGACTTTGTTTTTATACAGGTTTCACAGTTTGTTTTATGATTACAGTTATTTATTTTTATCCCACTGGCCAAGTCATTTTTGACTAATTCTTTTATACTTTCATTATTTCTGTGGCCAAGGCGTTTATGCCAAATTTCGAGGCAATCTTTATTTCTGCAATCATGTGCAATGTTTATTTTATTTTGAGAACTTTCTTCTAGTGTTTCAACTTGATATAAGTTATGTTTCTTAAATGCTTCTAAGTATATTTTTCCATTGCACGATAGTATGCATTTTTCATTTTCGAAAAATACTTTATAGCCATGTTCTGTGGCTTTACTTACGGAAATTAAATTTGATTCCAATTGTGGAACAAATAACACATTTTTAAGTGTAATTCTATTTATACATCCATCAGATGTCTTTGTCATTATTTGTGTTTCGCCGGTTCCGTAAGAATTTAATGTATTCCCATTAGCAATTGTTACTGTAGTTTTTTCAGTATCGTTGAATTTTGTAAATATATCCCTATCGTTCGCTATATGCGAAGACGCTCCTGAGTCAATTAACCAGGTTTTATTAGCGGGATTTACAATTATGAATGCTGCATCTTTATGTTCACTTTTATTTATTTGTACCTGTTCATTTGTTTTTGATTGATTCATTTTATTTTTACTATCACCTTTTATATTTTCAAAACACAACGATGTGTACTTTTTGTATTTGTATTGTGTTTTAGGTGTAGTGGTCTGTGTGTTTCTGTTCTTGAGATGCCAGCATTGTTTGTAAGTGTGATTTGATTGTTTACAGTAGGTACAATATTTGTTTTGCCCTTTATAATCTTGAGTGTATTTCTTTTGTGTTTTAAACACCTTTTGTGAGTTTTCAACTTGCTCACTATTTTCTACCCGTTTATTAAATTCATCAGTAAGTTTGCTCTTGATGAATTCGGGAGTTAATTCAATTTCATTTCGGGCTTCGAGAGCTGTTATTAGAGTATTATAACTCGCAGGTAACGAGCACAATAGAAGTGCAGATAAATGCGAGTCGGTTATGTTCTCTATTGCGGAGAGCTTATCTTTTATTTCCAGTATATTAGTAATGTGTTTGTGCATGTTCCCATTTTCGGGAAGTTTTGCACTATACAATTTTCGTAACAAATACAATTTACTGGACAAATTGGCTCTCTCATGAATATTTTTTAAACTATCCCATGTCTGTTTTGCTGTTTCTAAATGTTTTACATGAACTATTTGCGTATCGTCTATACTCAGGTTTATTAAAGCGCGAGCTTTTGCATCCTTTTTTCTCCAATCTTCGTTAATTGGTGTAGGGGGTTCCTGAGTTACGAGTTCGTACAAATCTTCCTTAATTAACAACATATTAATTTTAAACTTCCATATAGAATAATTATTATTGTTTAATTTATCTACTATTTGCATTTCCTTTATTGTCGCCATCTCGGAGAACTTGTTTATACAGTTTTTAAAGTTTTATTAGTTTAAATAGTTTATTAAATTCAATTATGTTTTCTTGAATTTTTAATCTAGCATAAGAGCTGAGTATTATTTTTATTAATTAGAGTCAATTATTAATCCTTAAGAATAAATTCTGAGTTCATATATTCATCAGGCTCATGATCATTGTTGAAGGGGCGAGGCCAACGAGGTAAGCGCGTAACATCAGAATATTAAATTCTTCAAATTAAAATTAACTCTGGTCTTCAACATGCAGAAAGAAAAGGAATTGCTTACCTTTTCTAAGGTCTATCCAATTTATGAAATATCCACTGGTTTATATATTTCAACTATTTGAGAATTTATTATAAACACTTCTTGAATAATCGTGTAGATGTACCACTGCTGAAATAAGACTTGTAAAAAAAAATTATATTAATGCACAATTCACATTGAATAAATAAGTTCACGTTTGGATTGATTTTAAAAATTATATTTTACATTACTTAAAATTTTAAAAGGTTTACATTTAGATTAATTTTAACATCAGGAAACATTTTTTCCTGTGACTTTACAGAATGAAGGATAGTAATACACTGACTCATTTTCACAAAGCTTGGAAAGTTACGAGTAAAGTTGCATCATTTCTTTGAAACAAATTGACGTTGAATAATTGTCCTTTTAAATGTTTTAGTTCTGTAATAAGTTTATAATGGCATAATCACAAATAACAAATTATAAACATATTTCACATTATTAGAAGAGAACGATTATAACGAGGTAATAAATCTCTATTGCTTGATAAACTTGAAACTTAAGAGTCATAAATTAGGTCACTTGTTTTGAAGAGATGAGAGAAAAATTATCGTTGGGTTTTTATCTGCGTGCTTCATCATTTTCTTTATTTATTTATTTTACTTTGAGTGGAAAATATTAAGTGATTGAAATGAATGGATTAGTTTTCTACATGTAATAGGTATAGTATTTCTTATGAAATCTACCTACAAATGGAAGCTCAATCAGAAATACTTTTCGGAGTTATAGTGCTCACTCACTCAAACCTCTATCGTGCTCGCGCACACACACACGTCTCTTTTTATTAGTTGTCAAAATATTTCTAAAATACATACATAATTTATAATTTAATGTGTTAAAATCTCAGCGAAACTGAGTAAGATTTCTTCACATAAAATTAAGTTGTTTTAGAAATATTTTGACAACTAAGAAAAAAAAAAAAAAGAGAGATCCCTTAAAAAGTGTACACAGAAAAAAGAGGTTAAAGATATTAATTTCCTGAGGACATATTTTAAATATACGAATGCATCCTACGCCCTCAGGTTTAACATTAGCGAGGGAAATTGGGAAGTTCACTAACGAACAACCTAAAGTAAGTTATTTTATAGCACATCATAACGCTTATTTTAATGATGTTTGGTTTTCTTTCAGATTTCGGTATTAGAATAAACATCACCCCCACCTTTCTTATAGAAATATATATATATATGTTTTTAAAAAAAAGACAAACGGTAGTGAACAAATACAGAATGTAATTTATAAAGTTTTTGTAAAAATA
This sequence comes from Maratus michaelseni, assembly GCA_963931845.1. Taxonomy (NCBI): domain Eukaryota; kingdom Metazoa; phylum Arthropoda; class Arachnida; order Araneae; family Salticidae; genus Maratus; species Maratus michaelseni. The sequence continues at coordinate 58,954,124 of OZ007594.1, forward strand.
TTCAATGCTAAAATTTTTTTTTCTTTTTTAACCCTTTCAAGGGCGGTGGTATGTTTATGAAACCACTTAATTTTAATTCTCAAATGCCACAATGGCACCAGACATTTAGTATAAAATTTTCTGTTTATCTTGTATAGGAAATTTAGCTTTTTCTTATTTCCAAATAAATTTGTACCTAAATTCCGGTACCAATCATTCATTTCAACATTTTAGGAATGAAAGTGCTTTGCCCCTAAAAGGGTTAATCATGGGAACATTTTGATCTCTTTTATTCAGATGTTTTTTTTTTCAGGTTTTGGACCTCCCATTGCTCGTATATACTTGTATATTGCTTTTCCTAATGCATATTTTTGTTTAAGCTAATATTGAATTCATTTCCTGCATTACTTTTTCTTTTGAAGCAATCTACCAGTAAACAAATGAAACAATCGAAAAAAAAACAAAAAAAAAAACAGTGAATTTATTTTGAAGAATCAAACTGAAAGATTACCAAATGATAACTATCAGATGCAATTACGTAACTATGAAATCTCATTTATAAATTCAAAATTTTCTTCATACGAAAAATACGCGAATTTATTTTTTCCCCATTCTTTTATTCAACTCAACTTGGTTTTTGTATGCAAAGATTGCATTTTGCAATCAATATTTACAAAGGTGTGTTTCCAATGACAATACAACAATTTAATACTCATAGAACTTAATTGTAAATTAATTATTTAATTTTAAGGCATTTTTCCGTAAGCCCACCGCAGGTGATAATTAGTCAAATATTCTGCATGGTTACAATTGCACACGAGTTACAAAAATGTTTATCCAAACCACGCTCTCCAAAATAGGCCAACTGGCTGTAAAGTTGCAACAACGAAATATTTAAACGCTAAAAAATAGAAAATAAAAAATAATAAAAAATATATAAATATAATTTTTTAAAAATACGCTTTAATCAGTTAATATTTTCATATTAATTTAATTATGATTAAAAGTTGAGAAATCAATTTAGAGATTATTGTTTTTCTTTATCTGTTGTCATATCATAAAAAGAAACAAGGCAAGATTATATATACAGTAACCCCTCGTTATATAGCGCCTCGGTATATCGCGCATTCGGCTATTTCGCTCTTTTTTAGTTGTCCCCCGATAAATTTAGTTTCTGGAAAAAGCATATAAAACTTTTGAAACTTCGAAATTAATCATATAACTGTCGTTCTTTAATTTCCAGTGGCAAGCAGATAATCCAAAACAAACAACTCTGGATTCTAATTTTTAGAAAATGCTATAAAATGTAAGTAAAAATGTATACAGTATATGTACGATTTTATACATTTTTAATGTTTTACCATCTCTTTTGGGTTGAACTTGTAGCTTGTTAGAACCATAGATCTTCCTGAGGTTTGAATAAATATTAAATCGAAAACCCTGTAGCTTAATGTAGGGCTCTTTATTACTTAAACATCATACGTAGTATAGCGTGTAAGTCTTGTAATCGTTTTGAAAATCGAAAAAAAAAAAAAAATTGGACGGATTTACACGTTCCAGACACTGGAGATTCCGAAAAACATATTTTTATTGCCGCCCGTCTGTGTGTGTGTGTGTGTGTGTGTGTGTCTATCTCCCAAACAACTGGATATAGAGACTTTAAATTTCGTATTACTTAGTATGTAATAATGGGAAAAAAGCTTATTGAATTTCAGTAACCTCAATTATCTGGAACTATTTTTTTCGAACTCTCGAAATATTCGTTCTGATAAAAGGTATATAAAAATTTTCGATCGGATAATGAACTGCCGAGATATTTGTAATCCTATTTTACACACTCTTCGATTTTTCATGACCCTGTATTTCATTCAAATTTCAATTCAAAGATATATTTTAATTGGAAATGAGACGCTTAATCCGACGCAGTAAACCGTTTAAGGATGTTTCTTTTACGCAATTCAGTAATAGAGCATTTAAAGTTTATGACGTCATCAAGCCACGATTTTATTCGAATTGCAATGCATTTTATAAATAGTTTACACATGTTTTATTTTCATATTTTATACTATGCATATCCATGATGGGTAAGTATTACGGTGGCCCCCAACGACTAATTTATCTTTTATAAACACTCTCCCCCCCTTTCCCCCGTCCCTCGTTATACTGCGATTTTTGCTTATCTTCCAAGTAGCGCGAAATATCAAGGGGCTACTGTATGTAGATTTTTTTTTCTTTTATGATAAATCCATTATTTCGCGCATTCTACCAAGCGTAAAATAAACAAGGCGGTGAATTTTCCGTAATATGGGATTCGGTGTTTGCGCCATATTAGCGTATTATATCGGATATTTCTGGGAAAAATCATGAATTGCAGTCCCTGAAATTAGGCGTGATTTTCAAGATAAACATTGAATGCTTATAAAAGAAGAAAATTAAAAAAAAGAAAATCTACTTTTACAGTTATACTGATTTCGCCGAAATTTTCTTTAAAAAATAGGGTATGCGGAAAAGAAAAAATGCGCGAGGGCGTAAACTACGTGAATAAATTACGGTCATTCGATGGCGGATCTAAGGGGGAGGGGCGATGGAGCGACTAATAGAAGGTCTGTAAACGGTCATTAGCGGTCTGCAGCTGCATGGAAAGGAGCCCAGACCGAAGGCCGATCCGGCCGGCGCCTTGTCTTTACTCTTTCAAGGCTGAGCTGAGAGCCCAGGCCTTATTTTTTTTCTGCAGACCGGGCTAGATTTCTTTTTTTTTTTTTTTTTTTTTTTTTTTCTTTTTTCGGGGAGCCTGGCCTGGGCTTCATTCTGCTCAGAGGTCTTCATAGGTGGAAATTTCCAGACCCGGGCTCGAGCTAGCTCGTATGGAAACCAGTATTGGTTCTGACCATGCAGACCTGTTACATTCTCCAACCTCCCAAGCCCATGTTGCACTGGCATTTTATTTATTTATTTTTTGTAAAATGTGTAGTAATGCCCAACGTTTGTTCGGCGAAATCCTTAAAAACTTAATTTGGTTGGATAAATGACATAGATATATTTTTTAAAAATTCGTAGATCTTTAAAATCAGGGCCTGACTAATGCAGAGGCATGCGGAGTAACTGCTCCGCACCCCCTCCCCTCATTTGAGGAGACCCCCACGGGTGCAATCAGTCTTTTGTTAAGAGGGTGCCAAAGGGTTAAAATTGGTCGAAAGTGACCAATATTCTTACATTTTCAAAGATTTAGGAAGGTAGCGCGGTCCTCCCTGTCACCTTTTTTCTTCCCGTCCCACAAAAAAGAGCGAATTATATTATTGGAATACTAATGATTAAAGTTTTATTATAACAACATAGTAGTCCATTGTTTTCAAAATAATTTAATTATTGGTATTTTCCTAAAAGCATTCTTGATGACCAATTAGGGTAATTTTTCTTTCGGACATCATATGACTAACGTAGATAATTAAAGAAAAATTTGCAAACAAACACTCCCGTCAACCAACCCATCATTTTTTCTACTAGTTTCCTACTAGTTTTCCTACTGGTACTTTTTCTTAAAGTACCAGTAGGAATCCATCTTTTCCATCTTGACCATCTTTCTTGTAACACCCTGTATACAGATGTGAATAGTACCTGGTACGAAATGTATGTATACATACAACAGGTATGAAGTTTAGTACTAGTCACTTCAGCGTCATTCATGAACAGTTTCTATGGATAGTTAGAAGGGGGGAGGCAGAGCTTGCCCCGGGACCCTAGATAGTCTAAGTCACTGTTTAAGTCCCCCTACTACCCTGTTTAAAATCGTGATTTTCATTTATCATCTGTTTCTTTCATTCTAAACTACGTTGTTTTTCTTGCTGAACCTTCATTTAAATGTCGTTGTCTAAGTCATTTTTAGTTGTCTAAATCAATTTAATTCCGTTCATATCATGAAACCCTATTCGCCTCACTTCTCTGTCAGTCTGTCTGTCCGTCACATCGTTCGTACTCGGAAACTGTATAAGTTAGAGACCAAAAATTTTGTGCCTACAGACTTGTACTCATAGCTGTATACCTCTTGTCACATGACAAATAATAAAATTTTGAACACAACGTTAATTGCCGAAGATATTAATTAAAAACTCATTAAAAATTTCCGAGAAACATAAAAAGTACATTCTCGCTTATACCCTCCGTCCAGACAATGATTCTCCATCCAGACTACCTAGATATCTTTTTTCACCTCGAGTGAGGCTATCAATTTCACCCTCAAAGTGATAAAAAACCGCGAACAAGTACGGCTATTTTGGCTCTTATAAAAAGTATTGCATTTATCGATTTGAAAGGATCAGGGTCCATACGCCGTGTTTTTGGCCCATGAAATAAGACTAAATTTCGATTTTGTTATACTGACTTAATTATTTCACTTTTTAATATTAGAAGATTTATCCTGTACGATTTCAACAATAGTTTTTGCAATTTGTTCGGATTTATATAACTTACACAAAGCTCAAAGTTCGTATTATTCGTAGTTTTGATGAAAAATACGCAATTTCTTCTTATTTTACCTCAGTTTTTAATATATATTTTAATATTTTTCTATGAGCGCAGCTTTGCAACACTTTTAATTTTACATATAATGTACATTTTTATGTATTTTATAATATATGTAAAGAAGAAAGTGTTGCACGATTGCGCTCATATAAATAATTGAGGTAAAATAGGAGAAATTGCATACTTTTCATCAAAAACTTACGAATAATACGAACTTTGAGCTTGTGTAAGTTATATAAATCCGTACAAAATGCCAAAAATATTGTTGAAATCGCACAGGATAAACCTTCTATTATTAAAAAGTGAAATAATTAAGTAAGTATAACAAAATCGAGTTTTGTGTTATCTCATGACCCAAAAACACGGCTTATGGACCTTGATCCTTATTTACACATCTATGCATAGATCTGATTGCTGAATACGAATATCTAACTTTTTTAAATAAAAATAGAATGGTAATTATCAAAAATATTAATTAAAAATTATTATTTATTCAAGTGAAAAATGTTTTCTTTTTTTTCTTTCTTTCTTTTTTTTTTTTTTTAATACACGTGTGCAAGTTGCAGACAATGGATAGCAGATGGGACGGAACAAAGATTTTAACCACAGATAACATTTCAGGTATACGAAGATTTTAAGACATATAAATTTTTAAAATTATATAAGATACGGATTTGATATTTGATATTTGGTATTTATACGCAAAATCACATGCTGATTAAAAATTTCAAAAAATCGAAAAAATCGACTAAAAAAATTATTTGTTTCTTTTACTTTTGGATGCGAAAGATAAAAAAATAATAATAAACAATGCTGATGATAATTAAATCTCTCAGTCACAAGTTTTAATGCATGTTCAAATTTTTAAAACTGTATAAGAAAGTGATTTGAAAATTGGTATATATGCGCAAAATCGTATTCTATTTAAGAAATTCGAAAAATAGAAGAAATCGACCGCTAAATTTCTATTTTATAAAAAACTTTTTTTTTATAGAAAATTAAATTTATTTGTATTTATTAATTAAAGGATAAAGTGTTTTGAAAGGAATATTATACGAAACCCTTTGTGCGATCTTCAATCACACTTGGTGTTAGTACTAGTGAATATTATAATATTCCGCGGTACCAAAAAAGTATCGGAGCCCTAATTAGGGCTCCGGTACTTTTTTTCTTAGAAATTAAGCCCTGATTCTAATAATATTTGAAAGTGACTTTACCCTATTTCTATTCGCGTGTATAAGTAAATTGATTACGCAAGATGCCCCCTGTATGCAGAAAAATGCAATTTTAGAGTTCCTCTAGTTCAGGGCTGTCCAAACTTTCAGTAAGCAGGGGCGCACCTCAGCTATTGATAAGTAATGAAGGGTGCCATTATTCACATAATTCAAATCATGCAATAATATTATCTAGACTAGGTTTTTTTTTTTTTTTTTTTTTTTTTTTTTTGGGTGGGGGGGGAGGGGGGGGGTTGTGATTTTTTTTTTTTGGCTTATTTTGAAGGCGTGAATTTAGCTTAATAAAAAGTACAAAAACAAAGACAGACATGATAGTGAGCTAGGTTTGAAAGAGATAGTCTTGAAGAGCTTTTCATTGACGAAAACATTTCGCACTGCTTTTGCTATTTTTCAAACAAATTGAGATAAATTGCCGAGGAAAAATTACCCCTCTTTATGCTTCATATAAAAAAGCCAATGGGCCAGTGTAACAAAGATAACTGGTCGGATGTGTCAATCCCAAAATTTTCTACTATCTCACACACTTTTCGCATACACTAAAAAGAATCAGCACCAATTTATATCAAGGTCTAACTGAATCTAAAGTTTTATTAAATTCCGTGCATTAGTTCTTGAGATATGACTATCGCTAAAATCGTGTGGATCCTGCAAAATGCAGCATAGCAGCGCCACTTGTTGGAAGATTTCTACCAAAACCTAATCAACAACAACTTATGTCAACATCTAACTGAATCTGAAGTTCGATGAAAATCCGCGCATTAGTTCTTAAGATATAGTTATCGTGTTAATAATGAAAAAAGTAGGATAGCATCCCCACCTGTTGGCTATTTACACCAAAACTTGAGCAGTATCTATTTCTGTCAAGGTCTAACAGAATATGAGGTTTTATGAAATTTCGTGCATTCGTTCTTGAGATATAGCTACCGTAAAAATCATGAAAAAAGTGGTATAGCAGCGCCACCTGTTGGGATATCTACACCAAAACGTAACAAAGTCTATTTATGTCAAGGTCTAAATGAATATGAAGTTTAATGAAAATGAGTGCATTAGTTCTTGAGATATAGTTATCGTAAAAATTGAGAAAAAAGTGGTATAGCAGCGCGACCTGTAAGGCGATTTTCATCAAAAACGAATCAGCACCAATTTATATCAGGTACTAACTGAATCTAAAATTTTATTAAATTTCGTGCATTAGTTCTTGAGATAGAGCGCCCACAAAATTTTTGTCACATACATACAGACAGACAGACAGACAGAGTCACAGACAGACATTTTCTAAAAACAGTCAAATTGTGTTCAGGATCTTCAAAAATGTATAAATCCGTCGAAAATAGGAAGTCGAAAATTTTCGTGAATCCAATACTTTCTTCTTGTAAAGATAGAAGAAAGTAAAAAGAGCTGAACTTTCATAGAGGGGAAGAGGAAGAGAAGCACTTATTATTCTGAATTTTACTTCTTAATGTATAAAAAAAGTTATTGCCAATTATTACCAAATTCGACCATCATAATTAAACTACACAAAATTTTATAAAAAATAACTACAGATCGTGAAAATATACATGATTAAATTTTAAAAATATATTTCTGGTTTATAATGCCTAAAATACACTTTGATATTAAATTAAAAAATATATCTGATGCAAATATTAATGATTTTATAGAAAGCATCCTTTGAAATGGAATTTTATTTTTAAAAAGGCTAGTAACAGGATTTTTTAGGTAGATTTCGTAAGAAATACTGCCTATTACATTCTCCCCTAATTTGGAATTTCTGGAAAATTTTTGAAGATCTACGCCGATCATGACTCCCAGAACCCAAAACCACCCTCAGTTCAAAACTTTATCTATCTATCTATCTATATATCACTTTTTTATGGACACGATAACTTCAATAATTCTGCACAAATCTCTTCCGAACTGATACAGCAAAATCGCACTAAGGGAGGGGAATGGGGGGGGGGGGTTGTGAAAACAGAAAAAAAACATAACTTCTTAATTATGATACGTATCGAATCCGTTTAAAGTTATTATTACTTCTAGCAAAAGGGGCGAAAATTTATGTAGGACAGATTTTTGATATCATTAAAACTGGCCTCAAGGGGAGGGGGGGGATAGGGGTTTTAGAAGAAAAAAATTCATAACTTTGCCATTCACAAGATATAAAATCCCTGCCGGCGCCGCCTACAAACACATGTAGCTTTTGAAGTGAGCGGTCTCAACTGCCGCTTCATGGCAAAAGGGTAATTTTTTCTGCAATTCCCAATAAATAGGCCCTCCACGGTCTGCGTCTTCGAAATCTACCTGAGCCTGTAGGCTGAGCCGTAAGGGATTTTTTTCTTTCAGCGACACTCTTAATGAAGTTATTGAACTATTGAAAGTTTTTCTGTGTAATTTATTATTTGTATTTGTTTTTTTTTTCTTAGAGCTCACATATTAAAAAATATGTATACTTATTTGTTTGTTTTTCAACTATCCCACTAACATGATATCCCGAATACCAAGTTAACTCGGCTTTTGGTTCAAAAAACTATTTAGAAATAAATCGCACTAGAATGTTTTCCCTCGACTTTCCAAAGCATCTATAATATACTTGTTTTATTAGTTTTTATAACCCATTGTTCAATTGCAAAGAATTGGAACACACAATGAAAACTGAAAAAGAGGGTACGTTAGGGTGTTTAAAAAAGGATTTTAGAATCAGTGACGACAAATACATTTCACGACAAACCTGTTGCTAAATGCTAACATTATTTTCATTTGGATAGAGTTATTCTTTGACGATTAGCTAAATTGCTCGATTTAGTCAAAAACTAGTGAGAACCTTATATATATATATATAAACTAGTCGACTGTGCCAATCCCAAAACTTTCTTCTATCTCACACAGGTTTCGCATACACTAAAAACAATCAGTACCATTTTATATCAAGGTCTAACTGAATCTAAAGTTTCTTAAATTCCGTGCATTAGTTCTTGACATATTACTATTGCTAAAACCGTGTAAATCCTGCAAAATGCAACATAGCAGCGTCACCTGTTGGGACATTTAGACCAAAACCTAATCAACAACAACTTATGTCAACGTTTAACTGAATCTGAAGTTAGATGAAAATTCGTGCATTAGTTCTTCAGATATAGCTATCGTGATAATAATGAAAAAAGTTGCATAGCAGCGCCACCTGTTGTATTACTTACACCAAAACGTAAGCAGCATCTATTTATGTCAAGGTCTAACTGAATCTGAAATTTAATGAAATTCCGTGTATTAGTTCTTAAGATATAGCTTTCGTAAAAATTATGAAAAAAGTGGTATAGCAGCAGCCACCTTTTGGGATATCTACACCAAAACGTAATGAACGTCTATTTATGTCAAGGTCTAACTTTATCTGAAGTTTGATGAAAATAAGTGCATTAGTTCTTGATGTACAGGTATTACGGAAATCATGAAAAATGCAGCATAGCAGCGCCACCTATTGGTTGATTTTCACCAAAATCTAATCAGCACCCATCATTTATATCAGGAACTAACTGAATATAAAGTTTTATTAAATTTCGTGCATTAGATCTTGAGATAAAGTGCCCACAAAATTTTTGTCTCATACAGACAGACAGACAGAGTCACAGACTCACAGGCAAACATTTTCTAAAAATAGTCAAATCGTGTTCAGGACCTTCTAAAACGTATAAATCCGTCGAAAACCGGAAGTCGAAAATTTTCATGAATCTACTTTCTTATTGTAAAGATAGAAGAAAGTATAAATGTATGCATAATTTATACACTAATCACTGGCATGTTCTTCTTTTCCTTACAGATTTGATTAATTTGAAATAATGGCTGATTAAGTTTTGGTCGATGAAAATTTATCCAAAATGTTGCTGGAAGCTCGAAAACTTAGGTGATCTGCAGAGACATTTTATGAGAGAGTTTGAAAACATGCTCGAATTACAAGCGCTAAAATTTGAAATACGTCCGAGGCACGTGGGACATGCTTAAAATGTTCATAAGCAATTTTCATCAACAAACCCCACAATTGAAGAGAAGTTGATAGATATGTTCGGCAAGCGGCAGGCGAGGCAGGACTTTCAAAATCAAGTATCCATCACGTTTTAAAGCGGCCACATTGAAAAAGGTGTATTTCAAGATTAACCCTCTCAATGGAGATGATACGGATTGTTTTAGTCTGCAACGTTATAATTATTTAACCCCTTGGGGACGAGCGACACGTATACGTGATGCATAAGATGCTCAGAATCCTCGATTATTCCCACCAGTTACTTTTTATTGTAAGCCTTGCCTTATTTAATGAGAGCATTTCTGCGGTTCAATTAGGCGAAAATTTCTGTTTTGAAAAACCGGTAGTAAAAGATTAAAAGTTCCGTAAAGGACGCTCGTCGCGAAGGGGTTAAATTGTGTGTAATTTTTTTTGAAACACCCTGTATATACATAATTGAGTAAAAAATTTTACAAATAAAAATAATAAATATTTGTGTCCCGTACCATCTTTAATAAAATGATATTCTTTTTTTTTTGCTTTGACTGTCCATCACCTCCTTAATTTCTTGTAGCCCTCTTAGATAAGAAATGTTTGAGCACAGTAATCAGTGGAACAGTAGCATAGTTTAGTATGTTGTAAAAAGCAAGTTGATGACATAAAGATTCAGCACATATAAGACCGTTAGATTCTGGCCTCAATTTATGTGTATATATATATACAGGGTGTCCACGTATAACCTGACCGACCTTTATTTTCGCCACCGTTGGTCCTAGATGCATACTTCCAATTACAAAAATGGTTTAAATAAGGTAAAGAATTATTTTTAAAGCGATTTGGGTCAAGAAAAACACCTTTTTTTTAAATTACGAAATTAAAATTTTTATACGGTCCCCAGGTCCTATATAAGTGATATTTAGTAAAAATTTACTGTGACACTAACAAGTAAGACAAAAAAGTCCCATTTATCTAACATTAAAATTGACCGAGAAATAGCTGTTTAAAGTTGGAGTATATGTTTTGCTGTGAAATAGGGGTCATTCACAAATGTAGTAGAAATATAAATAATCGTAAAATATATCAAAAAAAAAAAAAAAAAAAAAAAAAATGAGAGCAAAATTAACATTGCAATCTAATATAAATGTGAAATCTATAATCATTCTGACATATTAATGTAAAATATACAATTTGTACTGAACATATAAGAGGATAAAAATAACATAGTTTTTGTTAAATAAAAGGATGAAAAACAACAGCCCCAATTCTTTACAAAATGATACAGCTGTTAGATTACATACACTGACTTTCAAATTTGGGGTTGTGTCATGTTTCTTAGCTTTTGAAAATTGACTCTTATGTATTTGTTAGCGCTGAATCCGAAAACGACCTTCATTTTAAACCATCACGTCAGGATTTTTCTTAAATCGCAAATTTCAAAGTTAAAAAGCCCAAAGTTAAAATTGATCCCCCCTCCCCTCCCAACCTCATCGGACCCCTGAGCTTAGCTGTAAAAAGCCCAGTATCAGCCAAAAATTTGAATAAATTATTGAATTAAATAAAATTAAACTGAATAAAAAAGTCTTACATCTATTTTATAGTATTAGATTTTTTGCTATTTTTTAACCTTGAAATTTACGATTTGCGAAAAATCCTGAAAGGATGGTTAAAAGTGAAGGTAATTTTTTTATCCAGCGTTAAAAAATACATAAAACGTAATTATAAAAGTTATAAAACACAACCATCCCAGGTTTATGTTATCTAATCTGAAACTCTTTCTTAAACATGTTGACGTTAATCTATCCGAATTTTTTTGTGTTATCCTCTAATATAAGTATGTATAAGATGGTAAGCGTTGAAAATCATAATAATATTACATTGTCATCGGATTTAAGTCAGTATGTAAAATTTAACTTCGATCGGATATTTGAAAGTGAGTTAAAGTTCGACTACAAATTTGAATCTGGAAAGACGATCGTTGCAAGTTAAATAAAACCTTATGAAAATAACATAATTTTTGTTAAAAGAAATCATAGCATCAAATCTTTTCAAAATAAAACATATGTTAAAATACAATTATTTTAACTAATCTGAAACTTAACTAATAAAAGTTAACTCAATCGTAATAGTTGTACGATTTATTTCAAAGCGCAGATACCTTGAAATAAGTTTAAGTACTTTATATACGACCCCTGAAAGCATGGCCGAAATCATCTGTTTTAAGATGCAAAAAAGTGGTATAAGTCATGCATTTCAAAGTTTCATAACTCGGTCAATTTTAATGTTAGAGGGATGAGACTTTTTTTGTCTTACTTGTTAGCGTCGCAGTAAATTTTTACTAAATATCACTTATAGGACCGGGGGACCGTATAAGAATTTAAATTTCGTAATTTTTTAATAAAGGTGTTTCTTGACTCAAATCGCTTTAAAAATAATTCTTTACCTTATTTAAACCATTTTTGTAATTGAAAGTATGCATCTAAGACCAACGGTTGCGAAAATAAAGGTCGGTCAGGTTATACGTAGACACCCTGTATATACATATATATATATCATTAAAATAAAAGCTAGATGGTATAGGTAGTAAAAAAGAAAGAAAGAAAAACTGATCAAGTCTAAAATAGAAATTCAGATTACACATTCATAGATATGCCTACTTTATACCATGATGCTGCTGACAGCTTTATTGCATGGGTAATGATTAATTTATTTCCTCAGAAACATTTCTCAATGTCAGTAACAGTTCAAATTCGATTTTCATATAAACAACTTTTAGCAGGATGTTTATTTCTATTTTTTTTTTTTTTTTCAATAGATGATGAGATGTTAACTGGGATTATCAGAAGATAAAAAAAAATTTTTTTTTACTGGAAAAAATATCCAGAACTGAAGAAAACAGGATTGATTTCTCGAAAATGAAACAAAGGATACATTTATTCAGCCTATACCACTTTATATCTTTTATTCAGATAAGAGCAAGATCTTCATGAATACAAATACCTAGTACAAACAAATAAAAATTATATCTTTTACAGATGCAATTTTTACACGAAACTGCATGGAAACTACTTTAATTAATTATCAAAGAGCTTTTCCGGTGAGTTGCTCAACTTTAGTTGACCCCTTTGCTATCTTTCTGAAATTAAGGCCAAAAAAGCCATTTGAACCGTGTTCCATAAAAAATCATCCATAAAGAATCATCTACTAAAAAAATCATCTATTCATTCTTTTTGAAAATGGCTCGGAGTAAGCCGAAACATGTCAACAATCTAATAAAAGTTATTTTACTGTATAATATTATGTTGTTAGTTTACATTCTTTAGCATTTAAAAGAAATATATTATTAAAAGGTGTTATAATTTAATATATTTTTATAATATTCTTTTGAAAGGAGTATTTATTGAGTGCCGGGTGTCAGTCTTTTTCTACTCATGTCTTCAATTGATAAACCCGTAATTAACTGATCTGTTAAGGCATTAAAAAAAAAAAAAAAAAGTATTTCAAACATATTTACTATTTTTTACGTATAAAAAATCCGTTTGGGGTGTTTTGAAAAGGTTCATGAATTTGCATGCAACGAATTTCCTCCTAGCTTTTATGTACGGAAGTGACCTTGAACTGCTCGTACCTTGGTATTGATCGAAAAAAGGGTTTTGAGGCGAAATAAAAGGGCTCATACCCTTTTGTTACCCCTCTCTCCTTTTATGCAATATTGCTCAAATAAACCGCGTAGATAGCAAACGTTTTTCATGAAAAATCTTCTAAAGTATATTTGCGTAGTCATACAATTAGTAATAATTAGACATCGTATTAAATTATTGATTATTTTAATTTTTTTTTTAAATATCATCTGAATAAAAAACTCGAATAAGTATTTTTAATGTAAAATATTATATATATATTTGCGTTTTTAAATAACTTGCCAAAATTAAATATCATATATTAATTGTTTATATTTGTCTTTTTCTTACTAGCTGAATAATAATAATAACAATAAAATATCAGTAAGAATTTTTAACGATAAATATTTCCTCTTTCATGCATTTACGTTTTCAAATAATTAGCCAAAATTGAATATCGTATCAATTGTTTATTTTTATCAATTATAATAGATGAATAATCTAAACTAATGTCTGAAAGCAATTTTCAAATCAAAACTAAGTGTTTGAGAGTAATTTTGGGTTACAATTATGAAAACATTTTCATTAGAGTATGCATAAAAGCAAATCATATATTTAATTAATTGAGGAATATTTTATGACCATTATTTACTATAGAAGGTGTATATCTGTTATTAGAGTTGTTTCTGCACTTTTATGTTTCTATTGATAAAAAATAAATCTTTCGCTTTTTAAAATTTGATTATTATACGTAAATTTTGTTTAAGATTTAATTTAATTAACTGTCACTTTATTAAAAACAAAAATTCAATTTAATTTTAATTACAGATTTTTTTTTCAGGTATTGCATTGGTAATTATTTTTATAAATTAAAAATAAATAAATTTTAAAATCAAAACATGATAAATAGATAGATAAACTGCTAAAAACATTGGTACAGAATGAATTAATAACTTCCAGAAAGAATTATCCTATAGTAGAAATAAAATATTTTGTATTAATAACAATACACATTTACATCGGCTATGAGAAAAAAAAAGAATATTTGAATTTTATTAATGCTAAATATATTATTATATGTTGTTTATTATTCATGCATATTAATCGTTAATAACGCCGAGAATTATTTTACACGTAAAAAATAAAAACAGTAAAGCTGGAAAAATCTGATATGTAAACAAAAATACCAATTAATGAAGTATTAAAAAATATTTTTTAACATTGTAGTTTTTAGGGCTACAAAACAGATCATACTTTATTCCCCACTTTATACTTGGCGCAATGCACAAATAGCCTGTGCAGATAGCAAGACATTTTAATAAAAAACTGTGTCTGTTTCACACGTTGACATTTTGAAATAATAAGATATTAAACAATAGTTCATATTTTTATAAAATTAATAAAAAACACAGAAGATTTAAAACTATTTACAAACCAAAACTTTGTGATATTTTGCTTCATAAACTGTGACAACATTTTATCAATTCATGCATTAAAAATTTCAGATAATGCAGGTGTTATTCATTTATTATTAAATATTATTCATTCACGTCCAGATTCAATAAAGTTTATTTCTGTTCTTTTGAGTTTCAAATATATTTCAAGGAGAAAAAAAAAAAGAGAAAACAAAGTTGTTTCTAGACGTACATTTTGATTAAATTATTAAAATCAATCTAAGGAAAATAAAAATTCAGTTTCATTTAATTTAATATTAATTAAATTAAAAATATACATTTATTTTCAATCCATTTTTAGGACCCTTTGAGGAAAGTCTTAACTACTATTTATTTAATATTATTAAGGCATTTTTCCTTTTAAATGTCAATAAAAATGACTAAAATTATTAATAAAGAATATATTTTTTTTAATTTTAATAAAAATTTTATCATCCCTTTTCTACTGCGTTTTTTTTTTTTTTTTTAATAGAATAACTGAGTTGTCACCATTAAAGAAATTGCTTTATGATTATTTAAATAACATTTAGGAAAGTAATTGCTGTTTTTTCCAAACCGTTCCTCATATTCTAAGAGAAGTAGATGTGAAATACAAATCCACAGTCAGGTTTAAATATAATAGAGCAGTGGTTGTGGTGGTGGTGGTGGTGGGGGGGGTGAGGGAGATATGAAAGCCTATGATCGCGATGACTATTGTATTTCTGATTGATTTTAACTGAAAATGTTTATGAACTAATCTATCAATTAGGTAATTACGGCGTATTAAGCCACGCTAAGGAAGTAGATAGTTAAGCATTAATTTTTGCCCACCCCTTTCAGGGTCAAATATTTTCTTTGTTTTTCTGAGATGTTTTGTTTATTTTAATATAATTTAGGATCTAAATTCACTGCCTCTCTGTTTAGTTATTGTTTGAAGATTGTTTTATGTGATGTACGAGATGTTTAGGTTTATTTAGTAAATTTTGATGGATTTCAATTTTTTTCCCTTTTAGATAACGATAGTAGTTTTTTTTTTATATATACTAAAATGTGTATCATAAAGTAAAACATATGGATAGGGTTAAACTGTAATGGGGTTAAAACGCTTCAATTCGAAAAAAAAAAAAAAATATATATAAACCAGTATGTTAAAGCTGTTTAAAACTTACCAGTATGTTAAAGCTGTTCAGTTAATTTATCTATGCATAATAAATACAATTCAACACAAAAGCACTTAACAAAAAATAAAGGACTTTATTATATAAATATGATTTTACACAAAGCATTTGAGCATCACACGGCAATGCCTAATGAACTGTTCTCACATCATAGCACATGAAACATCATCAAAGTCCAAAAGTTTTTAGATATTTATAATTACACTGTACACACTACACGGCTTTTCTAGGAATCACTCTTCATGAATCTGACGGCCATTCCCTCTCCAGAAGACCTCGATCTCATGTAGGAATAGAAGACGAAACCCAGAGCACCGACGATGACGCCGAGGGCTATCATTCCAACGACTAATCCGGCAAATCCCTCTGTGGAAAAACGAAAATCATGTATTAATTCATAAATATTTCATATTTTATTCATAGTTAACCTTTTGATTACGGGATCGGAACAAATGTCGTCCCAGCCAATATTTTTTATTCTCCTCAGACCACTTTTTGAAAAATAATATCTGCCATACACCTATACTGGAATATTTTCAAGAGAAATCTACCGCAAAGAAGATTTCTTGTAAACTGTGGCACGATTGAATATAAAAATACTCGTCATCCTTGCCCATAATCAAAAAGTTCATTCCGTTCTTAAACCTAAATTTACAAGTTGAATTTTTGCACGGTTTCTAGCACTGACTTATGGCCAACTTAATGTCACTTAGCTAATAATATGTATTTTGATTTTTTATGTAAAATATAAAGAAGGATTCAAAATTGAGTACACATGTGGACATTGTGGACCTTTCATTTAAACATCATTCAGGATCAGGAGAAAATTTACATGCAACAACGGTGATCCATCGCACTACCGATGACATACCAATACAAGGATATACTACTATAATGGTGCAATCTATTTCCTCGATCCAAATTTTCCAGGCATATGAACAGGAAGAAGAGGCAAATAGTTGAGTTCCTCCTATTACCCTTATTCAGCAATTCAAGCGTTTTCGTGAGAGACATAAAAAACTTAGTAGAATTGCGAAAAGCAATAACATAGCAGGTCTTCAGAGGGAACTCGAATCTCAATGGAGACCTTGATAAGTGGTCCTAAAGTGATATTAAACTGACAACAATCTTCCCAAAGTAAAATTTGCTATCTAAATAACACTTTAATAGCAAAATTGCATTCGATACTTAATTATGGACAAACTTTACTCTATCGCATAGCTCCATAACGAGATATTGCTCTTGCACATTGTAATTTGTTTTTAGTTATCATAACTTGGTGTCTAATAATGTTGTTATAATATTTGTATATAATACAACATTTCGACATCTGGGAACAGCTTAGTGATTTTTTCTGTGACGTCATGGATCTTATCATCAATTATAAATAAGACAAAACAAGTGAAACTTTATTTATCAAAATCAACTTATTTATTAAAGAATTAGGGTGGAATATTTTAAATTAATCTACACGCATTCATGCAGTGGACTAATATACGTATAACCATTTTATTTGCCTTCAGTGTAATCGAGAAAAACAGTTTTTTTCGGTACTTACTAATTATCCTTTCCTGGAAGATAGATCGCCAAAAATGGTTGCTAGGCGCCAATTATATTTACGTTATGGGCTTCTTTTTCTGATTCACAAACACTTTAACACTGCTCGAGAATTATTAAGCCCGTTAGAAGATGTAACTAAATTTATACGAAAGATTTATTGCATTATATAAATCTCGACAAAATTAAACGTCGTTGAACATGGTGTTTTTTAACATTAAATTTTAGTAAGTATTTAAACTGGCGTCTACGGATTGTTTATTAATCAAATTTTAAGCTAGAAGAATTCTTAAATATGGCAAAATGTATTTTGGTATAATAGTACCACATTTCTGGAAATAAAGAATAGCTTCTGTTAGAGTTCTTTGGAAATCATTCAATCGCATTATTCAAAATGAGGAATATAAAAAAAGTGTACAAAGAAAATAAGTTAAAACATTCATGACAATTAAAATTGCAGAATATAAAATGCAGTCGCAATGTTGGAAAAAAAGGGAGGGGGTACTGTAATTAGTATAATCGGCGCCATTGTTGGTGCGGTTTATCTCACCTGGCACGGGTAATACGTAAGTACCGTTTTTTCTTTCAAAATATGTTCTCGTCAACAGTTTTCAATGGTGTGAATGCAAAAAATAAACTTATTTATTGAATACCACGAATAAAAATTCTAAATGCAAAGAAATATTTCCGTAAGATGTATTTGAAGATGAAATCAGTAAAAAAAAAAAGATAAAATAACTACTTATTTCACAGTGAAAGGTTTATCTATCATAAAATTACTTCATAAATTATAAAGATTTAGATTAAATGTATAACACGAATTCAGATTCAAATTCGTGATGACCAATAAATAAATTATTACATACATTCTGTGTAAAAAGTACACTGAATTGTTAAATACAACAGAAATAAATTAATTTATTGATCAAAATGCCTTTTGTCGTCTTCAAAGTATAGGCCCCATCGAGTTCAATAAGGCACTTGTAATTAACGTCATTTTGGAGGTCACACACTACAAACAGGCAGTTCTGATTGGTGGAAGTACCCTGACCTCCAAGTGAAGTACAATGGTTGATCAGCTGATTGCAACTCCTCTATACAACTATGCCAGCGCAGGACTCAATTCTCCATCCACTTTTCTTAGGCAGATTGCGGTTATGGCCTAGTATCTTCAGCGAATTTTCTTTTATGGCCTCAATTGACTCAAAACGCCTTCCTCGAAGTAATAATTTTAGCTTCGGGAACAGAAAACAGTCACACAAGGCCATATCAGGTGAATTATGAGGCGTTTCCGGTGCTCCTTTTGGACAAAATTGAGCTCTTTCGGGGCCCGTCGTGTGGCGACGCGTTTCATGCCCAAAATATTAGTCATAACATTATGAACGGACTTAAAAAAATTGTTCTCCTCTTGAGTCAACTCTCTAAGACTCATACGACGATTTTCGAGCACCAGCTTCTTGATTTTATCGATGTTTGAGTCGTTCGTAGACGTTGAAGATCGAGCAGATCGAGGGAAATCTGCTTTATACAATTCATATGGCTGCGTTTTTGACATGCACGGTAACATCGTAGGTCTTCTGCAATATTTTCAGCGATTCGTCACACGAAATTTCGTTTAAAAACAAAATTTGAAAAAAACTCTTTGTTCCACTATTTTTTTCCTTGTAAAAATCGAAGAGTGTTCAAAAGTATTACTAAGTCACAGATGTCGCTCTAATTTTACGTTGTAATTCTTTACAGCGGCACCACCTTACAAAAAAAAAATATATATATCTTCGTGTATCTTTTATGCACGTCTTTTAAATGATAAATTCAGAGTACTTTTTATACAGAATGTATATATAAATGTTAGGAGTATACCAGAGATAGAGGAGTTACAGTTGTAAATTTCGAACTTGAAATATGTTTTACTTACTCTTGGTGTATCCTGATGAAAGGGGTTTTGTAGTTTTGCTGTTGTCCCAGTCATGCACAGAATCTCGCTCTAGAAAATAAATTAAAAATTAGCTTAATATTTTTGGTTAAAAGATGATTAAAACTCAAAAATATTTTTGGTGAACTCGAGTAAAACGTTCTGCAATACTCAAACAGTTTCAATGCAATTGAACTAGAAGAATACAACGTGATTCAAAGAGATCCCAAATCATTTTAAACACCTTGAATGATTATGTATGAACATATAAAGGAACATTTACCGATTTTGATCATTTATTAGTATATTACTGGCGTCGTACTCTTTAAGCAAGAACAATTTTCAATTAAAAATTTATTAAAATCTTTAAAAAAAATGTCGATGAAACTTGAGGAAATTGTCTCGCAATATTCAAATGGCTGAATATAACCAATCTTGAACACCTACAGAGTAAAATGTAATTCAAAACAAATTATTAAGCTTTCAGACTACTCTGAATAATAAAGGGCAATTTCGGATTTTACATGGTGGCGCATGCACTACGTTAATGTCGAGGGTAATTAATATTCAATTGCTTAATTTTACGAAATTTACTATTCTTTGCATAAATATGAAAATGGTGGTTTCTCTGACAGAATTCTGCGAGAGATAAATTCTGTTTTAGAGCACAGATTATTTTGTACTATTTATCTAAAAAAGGCCAACTGAATCATTCGATAATTTTATTTATAATTTTAAATAATTTAATTTTATCTTCCGTTAACTAACTTGTAAGTCTGACGCCACCAGATTGTTGTTTCTTTTTGGGAGGAATGCAAGGATATTTTAAAACTATTATTCAGCAATATTTTTTCTGATCACTGAGAATAGAAATAAGGTACCCCATGTGGACATAGAAAAATTGCCGATTGATCATATCTATCTGACCAAGTGAAAATTATTAAAATATTGCGTAGTCGATTGATAATACAGTTACTTTAATATTATAAGAAACGCACCATGTGGGGAAAAAAAACTTGCGAAACAAAAACTCTTGAAAATTTTTTTAACACAAATTCCCAATTTAGATAAAGATAAAGAACAGCCATCATTTATAGTTTTAAAACACACAGAGAGTCTAATTGTTTTCTATGATAAAAAAACAAATCAATGCACGTGTAATTTGTTCACGTCTGACAAATATTAATTAACACATACGAATCAAAACTTATTTTAACAAAAATAGGGATCCTGGATTAAAACTATATATGTCCAATATAATGACCTGTTGCAGAACGTCACAAATATTTACTCGTTTAATTAACGTTTTTTTTATATAGATTATAATGAACTGTATAACTTTATATTGTAATACACTGCTCAAAATAATTAAAGGATACTGCAGTTTTAGGTGGATTTTGTATCTGGGAAACTTTTTAGCTGATTGATACATGGTCGACAGACATAGTAGGTTATATGAGAATAAATTACACATGTTTGGCAGGAAAAAAATGCATTTTATTGCGCATTTGTGTACAAAAGGAAAAAAACACAATTTGTGTATATGAGAAAAAAAGAATAAGAAAAGGTGTTTTCTTCAAAGAAAATCATTTTCAGTTGGGGGTATGGTTTCCACGGGCGGCCAGCAACGTTGAACACCTTTGAGGCATGGACTCAATGAGGCTATTAATGACGAGTTGGGGTATTCTGCCCCACTCTTCCAGAAGAGCTCTTTCCAGTTCTTGGAGAGTTTGTGGGGGTTGTTAGCGGCCAAAAACTCGTCTTCCTAGAGCGTCCCAAACGTGCTCGATTGGATTCATGTCTGGAGAACACGCTGGCCATTCCATCCGAACGATTCCTTCCTCGAAAAGGAAATCCTCCACCAGGTTTGCACGATGTGGCCTGCAGTTATCGTCCATTAAAATGAAGTTATCTCCGATTGCTGCAGCGTAAGGGACTACAATAGGTCTGAGGATTTCATCCCTATATCGGCGACCAGTCAGAGCTCCATCTCGAATGATGTAGAGGTCAGTGCGCCCGTCAATGGAGATGCCACCATACACCAACACTCCTCCACCGCCAAATCTGACACTTTCGTGCACGAACGCAGGATTATTCCTACTGCCGCGGTCCCTCCAGATGAAAATACGCCTATTATCCGGATGCACAGAAAAACGGGACTCGTCAGAAAACAGAATATTGCTCCATTCATTTCTCCTCCAGTTGACATGCTCGGTTGCCCACTCCCTGCGGTCGCGACGATGCCTTGATGTTAATCTAACACATACCATCGGTCGGCGAGCATACAGACCTACAGCATGGAGCCGGTTTCGGACAGTCTGAGTTGAAATCGTGGTGCCTGTAGCCGAGCGAAGGTGTTGTTGGAGAAGAGTAGCGTTCATGTTTCGGTGTCTCCGAGCTGTTAACGCTAAATACCGATCTTCATTGGGCGTTGTTGCCCGTCTACGACCTTGCCCTGGTCTTCGGCCTGCACATCCACTCTCCAAAAAACGGTTCCAGATCCTGGAAATGACACTTTGTGACACTCCAATGGCTTGCGCTACTTCGGCTTGAGTTTGGCCCCCTTCTAACCTACCAACAATTCTCCAAGCTTCTGAATCTGTCAAATGACTTCGCTGAGACTTCGTACTCATCGAAACAAAGCAATCACTGAATGCCGATCATCCTTGTCTTCATTCTCTTTTATCCAGTTGAAAGTCAAATTTCATTCGCTGCCGCTGAAGCGACGTTTTTGACGTCGAACTCAAAATTTGCATACTCCACAGTTTGAAAACCAGAAAAATTTGCATTTGTGATTCTCTTCTTCTATTTTCGGCAAAAAAAATTTCGTTTATATCTTTATTTTATATAAAACTTCAAATATCCTTTAATTGTTTTGAGCAGTGTAGAATTTCTCTTTTCAGTTGCCCAAAACCTTTAATTATGACTTTTAAACTCCCTTATAGGTATACTTACAATGTAGTAAGGATAAATAATTTTCATGCGTGCATTTCTCATACAACTGTTAAATATAATAAAAATTAGACATTTTTAGCAAAAATTAGTCATAAATTAAATTATTGTGCACAGCTTATAAAAATATATTTAATTCAACACATTAATTAAAAAAAATCTGTTTGTTTTCAAAAATAACAAAATGTCACATTTATATGTACTCAGTAACACGATACACTCATAACATAATAATATATGAGTATAACTTCTAAAGTGAACAAATGATTTTATGATCTAGTATTCGCATATTGCTATAGTACAGAATAAAATTATCACCTCTGTCGACGACACTAATACGTAGATATATCAAAAGTTATTTGCCACATGAAACACATTTCAATGAAACTTGCTGTAAACATTGGTAAAACATCCACATTTAAAGCGTATCAGACTTGTGCATGTGGCTGACATTGAAACTTTTTTAAGCCACGAAAGTGTGGCATCAGTTGGATATTGTATCAGAATTGGAATTTCGTTACAGAAACTTGCTTCTCTAAGCAGAAAGATATAACGCCAATGAAATTCAATGGCAGTTGCGGAAAGCGTACTGTGTGTAAATATGTTTGGGTTCCAAAATTATCCGCGTTTTTTGGTAATCACTGCATTACCTTTAAAGATGATGCCACTGTCAGAGAATTAACTGAACAATGGCAAATAATGGTGACAGCGTTAAACAACTGGTTATTGTAAACAAGGAATTACTGCAACAATATCACAACAGAATTTTTCTCTTGACATGAAACTAGATTACTACACAGAATCCCAATATGGACATTCATCTGACGCGACATCTCTGTTAACTCAACACAGACTTACTCCTACAGCTACGTACAAACATTTTCTGTTTTTTTTTTAACAAGGAAATTCCATAAATGTTCACAGAAAGTTTCGGCAATAAAGTATTTATAAATATAAAAGTATCACTAATTGCAAAACTTCTTGATTGACCTACGTATCTTTTCAAAAACAGTACAATTATGTCCGAAATAATAACTTTTTCCTGTGAAACGAAATGTTTTGGTATAATGAAGTGATATTCAGACTGATCTTATTTCCTATCGCTTGGACTAAACGAAGTTTCAATGTTTTTAAGTGACTTGTATAATATCCATAACAAAGAAAAAAAACTTACTTTCGTAATGCTTGCAGCCTTCTTTTTCAGTGGTGGTGACACCGTCGTTTCTCAACAATTTTGTACTGAATGCACAGGTAGCGTCTGTGCCTTTGATGTCGTCTCTCTGACAATAGTTGAAGGATTTACAGTTCGTTTTCAGGTCTTCGGTACAGATCTGAGCACATTCTTCAAGGGATGTGCCATATCTGACATTGCTGTTATCGTCAATCAAAACACCGCCCATGTCCATGAAGTCGACAATGTATCGGGCTGAAAAAAAATGGAAGTGATATTAATAGCATTGTGTTAAATACTGATTAGCTAGAATAGGAAACGGAAGTTAAGAAGAGAGAAGAAAGAGGCGATGTGGTAAACGTTAAAGTCTATTAAAACTAGAATAAATAGATACAACTAGAGTAAATATGTAAAGGAGTGTGGCATCACTCACTCAGGGCGCAAGCTCAGATTAGAAAATTATAAATATTTTAAATATAGCATCCCACATCACAGAACTTTGTAATCGTTGTCTTCGAATGACTATTTTGACCATTATTTTAAGAAAAAAGGCTTCATTTTCCCATAGACTACATTGCCATTTAAACAGAGCCTTGACAGATTCGCTAAATATTCGATAGAATGTATTGTACAGTGTACAGAGTGGCCATAATTGAAATCATAAGTGGCCATAATTGAACTGACGGTTCTTATCGTGTTCTCTTTAATTGCGAGAATGAAGCCAAATTTTGTAGGACAATTAAACATGATGGGGAGACGAAGATTTCCGCGAAAAGAAAAAAAACAGCCCCATACACTCCTAGCGGCAACTTCTGAACGATATTTTCGCGGAATCCTCCGTACTCCGTCCTATCGCGACCTACGTTATACACGGCAGGTGCATGACGTTTAAAACGTCACATGGAGTGGATCATTTTTACACCGCGATTGGTGCAAAGCGGTGCGCCCTCCGTTTTGCACCAATCACCGTGTAAAAAGTATCCACTCCATGTGACGTTTTAAACGTTATGCACCGGCCGTGTATAACGTAGGTCACGGTCCTATTTAATAATCCTATAAAATTTGGCTCCATTCTCGCAATTAAATCGCGTTAGAGAACACAGTGAGTACTGTCAGTTCAATTATGGCCACCTTGTATATCAGCTCATATTGTAGGCACGATTAAAGACATCCTCAATAGATGATGTCATTTCATTTAACAGAATTTCTCCATGGGCTTTATTGGGAATCTGGGTTCGAGATTGCAGGAAATCACGTGTTAGTGGTATTTTACCATCTGGATTTCCAATTGAATGTATGCATGCGATTTTTATTTTTTATGAGTGCTGTTATATTTTAATATATTTTTATATAAACTGTATTTAAAATATATTTATCATTTATATTTAAGCTGGAAGTAAATAGAAAGAATCAGACGATATGCGAAAAACGAAGCACGTAAACACAGCAGGGAGGTCACATGATGGTGGTTTATGACGTCACGCCAATAAAGCCGAGGCTAACGAAAAAAACAGGCTACCGCCGTGCATTCCACTTATCTTTTTTTACAGACCGCTAGAGTGACGTGATGCTCTTTTCGTACACCCGCATCGGTGCATTCGAGCATCACGTGACTCCGGCGGTCTGTAAAAAAAGATACGTGTAAAGCCCCGCGGTAGCCTTTCTTTTTGGTTAGCCTCGAATAAAGCCCATTACGACCTTATTATTTCAATGCAGAGACTTGGCGGTATTGGCATTGAATTAGCTTAAGGAGAATATTATACAGGACATTTTAGGTAGATTTCGTAAGAAATACTACCTATTACATTCTCACCTAAGTTGGGAATTTTGAAAATTTTTTGCAGATCTAAGCCGATCATGACTCCCAGAACCCAAAACCACCCCCAGTTCAAAACTTTATATATATATATATATATATATATGTCACTTTTTTCTGACCACGATAACTGGAAAAATTCTGCATTAATCTTTTACAAAATGATACATAAAATCAAGGGGCATAAAATCTCGGTCAAGTTCGTTAATGGGCAAAATCGAACCAAGGGGGGGGGGGAAATGGGGGGGCTTTTTGTGAAAACAGAAAAATCCTCATAATTTCTTAATTATGATACATATCGAATCCGTTTCAAGTTATTATTACTTCTAGGAGAAGGGCCGAAAATGTATGTATGACAGATTTTTGATATAATTAAAAATGGCCCCAAGGGGGGGGGGGGAAGGGGGGGTTTTAGAAGAAAAAAAATCATAGCTTCGTCAATTCACAAGATATCAAATTCGCGTAAATTTATTATTAATCCTCTTAATATTATCTAAAACTTTTATATTGACAAGTTTTTTATAGGACCAACCGTTATAGCAAAAAAAAATTAAAAACAAAAAATATCCCTGACGGCTCCGCCTGCAAACAAGTTATTTTGCGAAGTAGGCGGTTCCAACTTCCGCATATTTTCGAAACTGATACATAAAATCAAGGGGCATACAGTCTCGGTCAAGTTCGTTAATGGACAAAATCGAACCAGGGGGGGGGGGGGGGGCTTTTTGTGAAAACAGAAAAAAACTCATAATTTCTTACTTATGATACATATCGAATCCGTTTGAAGTTATTATTACTTCTAGGAAAAGGGCCGAAAATTTATGTATGACTGATTTTTGATATAATTAAAAATTGCCTTAAGGGGGGGGGGGGAGGGGGGTTTAGAAGAAAAAAATTCATAACTTCGCCAATTCTCAAGATTTCAAATCCGCTTAAATTTATTATTAATCCTCTTAATATTATTTAAAACTTTTATATTGACAAGTTTTTTATAGGACCAACCGTTATAGCAAAAAAAAAAAAAAAAATGAAAAACAAAAAATTCCCTGCCGATTCCGCCTGCAAACAAGTTAGGTTTCGAAGTAGGCGGTTCCAACTGCCGCATCATCGTAAAAAGGTAATTTCTTCCGCAATTCCCGACAAACAGGCGCCCCACGGTCTCCGTCTTCGAAATCTACCTGTGCCTGTAGGCCGAGCCGTCAGGGATTTTTTTCAATATATAACTTTATTTTTCCTACTTTCTACTGATTATTTCTTTAAAATGAAGTAAACAATTTTCTTCTTCTTACCTGCATAATGGATGCATTCTTTGCTTCCAGAAGTTCCGGTTTCGCCAGGCTTGAGATCCAGTATGTGTTTTTTGTGCAGCGTGCAAACTTTCTTGGTTTTGCAGTATTCGAAACCTCTGCAAGTGAAATCTTTCTCCACTCGGCAGCTTGCGGCGCATTTTTCTAAGGCCTCAACACCCCTGATCACTTTGTCGCCAGGCAAAAGTGATACTCTCTCGGGATAAGGTATAAAGTAGTCGGAATATTTCACTGAAATAAAAGAAAAAATATAACATTAGCTCAGCGAATGGGAAAGGAAAGCGTAATTTTTCAAGGGATACTTCTTATGTCGGAGAAAGGGAATGAACTTATTTGTAAAAACAGAAATAACATCGAGATAAATAATCTCTTTTACGATTGTGACAAAAATTGGATAAAACTGTCTCTCTTTTATCTTAGAGAAACATTAGTGTAGACCTCAGTCAGCGAAGAAGAGAGACCGCGATATTTCTACTCCACCCGCCTCTCACGTGATCAAGGTAGGCTGGTTTCCACCAATTATTAAACTGCCATAGGATCAAGGTAGATTGAAAAGCAGCCGAGATCGGTGGAGTATCGTGGCTTGTCTCTATCGTTAGAAGGGTATTAGTTACTCCTCTGCTATTTTTTCTGTGTAGTAGTCTAGTGCTAAAAGTAGTTTAGTTTAAAAGTTTATAAATGTAGATTTTTCAGTTCAAATTTTCTATATCTTAAGAGTCATATAGTAATTGTAAAAAATATCCCATTAAAATTGCTGTAAAAGTCTGACAATAAAAAAATGCAAAGAAAATCTCAATAAAATACATTTTGCTCCAAAACTGTAACAACCCGTAATAATATAAATACAATTTTTAGGAGAAATTAATATCTTTGTGATTTTTAATATTAATTTTAATTAAAGGCAGAATGTGGAAAATTCATGTTTACAAATAAACATTCCCATCAATTAATCTGTGTATTACTTTTTTTATACTGACGCCTGAGCGGTCATTACAGAACTGTTTCTTGTGGTGTACGCCAACAGACAGGTGAACTTGTTAAGAGGAAAGCTTTTCAAAAATTAAATTGTTTTCTGGTCCTTTACGATTCAAATTTTACTGCTCTTTGTAAAATAGAAAAAAGCGCAGAACGTTAACTTATGAATTTTGTACCCAAAAAAAAAAAAAAAAAAAAAAAAAGAAGAAGAAAAAAAGCTATATCTGTTTAAAAAAAGGAAAGAAAAATCATGCGTCAAGCATAGATTATGAAAAACTTTCCAACACATTCAGAATATTGTAACAAAACTTCAACGTTTACTAAGGTGAAAGATGATGTCTAAGTCAACAGTTTGGAAACACAATTTCAACATTTACCATCTATAGTCGGAAAAAGCTTCGGGTTCTTTTGTGCAGCTCTGTATATGATCTACAGACTTGTGTAATATGCTACATAGTATGCAAAATTTTAAGTTCAGTTAGGAAACGTGTAACACAGTTGAAAATTCCCTCTCAGCAATTTCCCCAAAAAGCAAAAATGTACTCGCTTTTTTTTTTTTTTTTTTTTCGCAGTCCTGTATATGATCTATAGAATTTATACACACCAAGTAAAGATGCAAAAAATTTAAAAACGCATTTCAAGCGATTATCGCTCATAGACAGAACTGTGTAGCCGAATTATTTTGTGTGTGCCTGTAAATGAACAATAAATTATATCCACAACATATTCTATAGTAAGCGTCTTGTAGTGCACTTCAGTGATGTATATACGTTTTAATATGTTTGAAATAGTGTAATATCAATTAAATACTTTGCAAACTATTTTTACCCATAGACTGTAGTGTAACGGAATTATTTTGAGTGAAGTATAAATGCTACACACTTAATTTTCAGTACTGAACATGTCACGGAAATCGTCAATAATATACAATTACATGGCAATCCGGCAATATTTACGCGAGTTAGAGCACGGGCAGAAGGCCAAGCAGGCAGACAGACAAACCGAATTCATGAAATAAAAAATAGAACCGCCACTTCTTTAACAGTTTCTAACATTTTTAGAATGGAGTATGGTATAGATATAGAATAAGCTGCCCTCAAACTAAAGTTCTGCATCGGGTCGGGCAATCCGATTTTACCCGAACTGGACCTGCCCCACGGTTCGAGTCGGTTTCGGGTTAAGTTTTTACTCTTTCTGGTCGTGCTCGCGTTGACTCGATTTTTCAAAAGAAAGTCCAGAATACTTTTTCAAAGTGAAAAAAAAAAAAAAAACTATGTATTTGAACATTAATGAATGTATACGTGTCCATTTTTATACAAAAAAGGGTAAAATTAATATTAGAGATATAACAGTAGACTGCTTTTTCATAACTACATATATTAAAATGTGGGTTAATTTTGTTTCATTTTGGGTTCGTGTTTGAATATTTCGGGTTCATCTCGGTTTCGAGTTGAAGTATGTCAGGTCTGGATGAACGAAACTTTTTTTGTTGTTGGTTTCGGGTCAACTTTAAGAAGAATTATTGAGTTCGGGGCAATCCCACCCGCGCAGGATTCTATCTCGAACATGAGAAATAAGTCAGCGTAATTATTATCCGTTGCACAATAAATAGAGATCGACCGAAATTTCGGTTTCGGTTTCGGCGCAAAATCGGAGTTTCGCCGAATATTCGTCTTCGGCGAAACTGCTGCCAAAATTTCGGCCTGACCGAAACTCGACCGAAACTGTCTGTATTTTAAAAATTGCGTTCCTTCTTTCGGAAATTTCCAACTTTACTCATTGATATGAGTTGAGTTGTATCGGCTCAAATGAGATACTGTTTATTGCTGTGAACTCCACTGTTTATCATTAAACGTCATGATTCATTCATGTTGCGAGTGCAAATTATAAAGCAAGCAATGCATGTATGACTAAACTTAAAAGATGTTTATCACGTGATCTTTAAAAGCTGCAAACTTAACAGTAATAGAAAATGTTTACTTTGAAACTCCAGATTGTTTCGAATGATTTATGAGAAAGGTGTTGTTAAAACATATGAAGATATACGAAATTTATTACAAAAGATATATCGCGGTATGTATACTTAAAAAAAAATTTATTAGGTGAAATTCGTATAATTAGAAACTATTTCTGTCTTATTGATAAATTAATTACGTTTTATTTTATATGAAAATAAATAGTTTTGCATAGAGGCACGTAGAGTCAACTTGGCACGGAGATAAAAATTTCAAACAGGGGTGCCATTTCAATACTTTCTTAGGGAGGCAGGGAGTGACAACCTTTTTTTTTGGGGGGGGGGTGGAGGCGGTGAGTGAACAAAGATTTATTTTGATCTTATTGTGCTCATGTGGCTCAATACACGTATAATTAATAAATTAATTAGTAACGTAATTAGTTATTATTAAGTAATTATTAATTATTTGTTATTAATTAATTAATTAATTAATAATCATATGCAGTTATGTATGTATCAATCAGTTTTTAAAGTTATTTTACACTTTCGGTTTCGGTTTCGGCCGAAAGTGGAAAGATCACCAATATTCGGTTTCGGTTTCGGTTTTGGACTTAAAAACCTGTTACGGTCGATCTCTAACAATAAAATAGAATAGGTCACCTAACCTGATGGTAGAAACATATCGAAATAATAATAATTATTTTTTTTAAATATATTACATTTAGTTTTTTCCATCAACATTATCTTTAATTTATAACATCTCTAAGACAACTTTATAATTACGAATTGAAGAAAATGTCATCTATTTCTTCATTAAAAAAATTCTTTTTTATATTATTTAAAAAAGGATATTGTATTTTCTTGTTTCTCATGCAATTTCATTGAAAAAGGGACATTGTGAAAACAGTTTTATAAAATAACATTTGAGTTATCATAGATTTCGAAAGAAGCATTTTAGAATGAAATTTATTGCTTTTATATATATATACAATGGTATTTTAAATTAACTGAAAATAATTGATATTTTTGGAATAAAGGTTTTTTTAATAGGAATTTTTATTTTGTTTTCAATACAATGATATTTAAAATTAGCTGAACAATTTTATTGTTTTTTATGATAAAGTTAATATTGACTTTGTATGCAATAATATTTTAAATTAACTGAAAATAATGACGGAAGTGTCCTATTTTTCTGTTAGTTATATTATATAGCATAAAAGATATTTTTCTTTTTCTTTTTTTTTTTTTTTTTATATACCATTGTTTATGCAAAAGTTATTACATAGTAGTAATATAAATTTTAATAGAATCTATTATTTAGTTTAACAATAAATGTAAATGAAAATTCATTTCACAACGTATTTATGTTAAAATATCCTTTTTATTTTATTTTATTTTATTTTATTTATTTTTAATTTTAAATACTGATTGCAAAAGGAAAATATAAGTGAAGCGTGAAATATACATGAATAAGTGTATTTCTTTTAATTCTATTGTCTCAACCAAGAATATGTTTAATTTAAATCAGAAAAGGTTTTATCTGTCTAATGTCTTTTATACATCGAGTTATTTTTTGGCTTATCAAATCACATTTTAACATCAGAATTTGTATGCATGTATTTCATTAAAAAAAAAAAAAAAAAAAAAAAAAAAAAAAAAAAAGAAAGAAAGAAACAGAAATTAGTTGATTTTTAAGAGTTAGTATACAAAAAGCAGGTTTAACATATGTTATAAAGAAAAATTTGGACATCCCAAAAGTTCTGTGTTTTCTCAAAGTGAAACGTGAGAAAACTAATAAACGTAGCAAAAACTAGTTATTTTGCTACTGCTGACAAGAAGTGACTTTGAATGACCCAGATATGTACATTCGATCTTTTCTACTTGCGCTGCATAACTTTTGATTGTGTTCTGGCATAATTTTTGTTTCAGTGCAGTGCTAAGAATAGTGAACCAAAAAGTTCGTTTTCGTCATATTATGCTCTTTTACTTCAAGAAAGGTAAAAATGCTATTCAGACTGCTCGTATAAAATTTGTGCTGCATATGAACAAAGTGCTGTTTCAGAAGACACAGTTCGAAGATTCTTTGAGAAGTTTAATCGCGAAAATTTCAACCTCGAAAACTATTCTCCTCTGGATGACCATCATCTGTAAAGGGGGACCTCTTAAAAGAAGATATCGCTGAAAAACCATGTTACACAGTTCAGCATCTATCACACGGACTACATATTCCAAAAAAGTAGAATGCATGATAATTTCATAGCTTCTTTTAAGATATACTCTTTTACCCTCATTTATGGTCATCAACACAGCGGGCATCTTCGAGGCTGAAATTTCTGCCCTTAAACTTCTCAAATCCCCATTCGAACTGTGTCAACTGAAACAGCAGTTTATCCATATACAGCACAAGTTTTAGGAGCAGTCTGACTAGCATTTTTATCTTTCTTGAAATAAAGGAACATAATATGACGAAAATGAACTTTTTGGTTCTCTATTCTTAGCACTGCATTGAAACAAAAATTATGACACAACACAAGCGAGAATTATGCAGCGCAAGCAGAAAAGACTGAATGTACACATCTGGGTCATTCAAGGTCACTCTTTACCACCAGTAGCAAAGTAATTCGACGAAATCTCACTTCGCTTATTGAAAAATCGCAGAGCTTTCCGGATAGCCCAATACCTTG
The DNA here is from genome assembly GCA_963931845.1 of Maratus michaelseni. NCBI lineage: Eukaryota > Metazoa > Arthropoda > Arachnida > Araneae > Salticidae > Maratus > Maratus michaelseni. Next base: position 58,986,400 of record OZ007594.1, read on the forward strand.
CTTTTTTCTTGTGCAAATTTGATGTGAAATGCGAATACTATTTAAAAGTTCTGAATCTTCATTACGATGAAGCAGGTCATCGTAATGAAGAAATATTCGTTCCAATCAATTGGTAATAAAGTCTGCTTATTATAAAATACTATGCAATAAATGATGATTTGACGGTCAATCTCCATATTAATGTTTGTATTAAGTTCTTGTATATCAGATACGGAATAACATTACAACATCACAATGACAGTGGGCGGACATTACCGCTTCTTTATTATTATTATTACTTAATAAAGAAAGCCCGATCTGTTTTTTTTTTTCGAAAAACCTTTAAAAAGTAAGATACACAGTACTACTTTATGTGTTTAAAATAGTTACCGTCTCGTGTGTAGTTTTTTTTTTTTTTTTTTCACAAGGACTGGAATATAAAATTAATGTGGAGGATAATAATAAAATGTTGCCACAAAAAACACTGTACTGTGCCAAACCACTCTTGTTAAAATATACCAACTGGCGTGCAATACATAAATATCAGTGCAGTGAAGTAAGAATTAATCCCTTTGAAGGGGATGCTACATTTTTCTTAAAATTTACTTGGTTTAAATGTAATAAAATATAACACCTTGGAATAATATGCTTCTTTTAACTGTTAAAAGCGTGAAATAAAAACTTTATAAACAGTATTATGTACAACAAGTCAACAGTTTAATAAAACTTGTTGCACTGTTTATAAAGTTTTTTTTTTTACGTCTTCTAGCAATTGGTATATTTACTTGTTTTTTTTTTAAATAATTTAATTTATTTTATTTTACTTTTACTTGATTTTCAATAACCAATAATGATTGAACGTCTCAAAATGAGATTGTAAGAGTTGTAAGTTTTTTCATTTATGTGAAAAAATTCCAGGCCTTTTTTCCCTCACACAGAAAAAAATAAAACCCAATTTCGGTCGAAAGATTTTTAGGTTTGTGCCCAAATTAGGTCATGCTTGTTTTGTTTACCACTGTGTATCCATTTTGGGCACTGTTAAATACTCAATTTAGGGGGAAAAAATTAAATAATTTTAAATTTTAATATTAAAATATATATATATATTTTTTAACAGTGCCCAAAATGGATAGACAGTGGTAACAAAAACAGGCATGACCCAATTTGTGCACATACCTAAGAATTTTTCGACCCAAATTGGGTTTTATTTTTTTCTGTGCAGTTGGAAATATTACAGCTCGTATTATTTTGATTGTGTTGATTGCATGGCTGTGTTGTTTGCATGATTGTGCATGATTGTGTTGAAATAATATAAAGTATTTCAGAATGAGCTGGGAGAAAAATCCCCATTCACTTACGATTGTAGATGTTGCAGTTCTTGTCTGGAATGAGATCAGTGTCTTTGACAATGCCTTTTATGACCAGCTCGGAGGAGATCATGCACTCTTTGTTGTCACTTTTGGAATCCGGGCAGAAGGAGAAGCTGGAACACTGTGACCCCGCTTCCTTGCACCTCTTGTAGCAATCGTGGAGGCTGCCGGCGTAATCCATGATCTTGATCGACTCCAAGCTGCTGTCCAACTTACGCAGTTCAACACTCAGAGAGAAAGGTTTATCGCCACTGTCGTCACCTAGGAATAAAAGAAATCACATTAGTCTAAGGACAAATACAGTAGAACTCCAATTATCCAAACTCCGACTATCCGAATCGCTGATTATCCGAATCGCTTTCAGAATTTCAGAAAAAAATTAAGACGGAAACGTACTGCAATTCGCAAAATAGTGATTCTGCCTACGCGCGCTATTGTCTTTCCCTCCGCGAATCTAGTGTAGGCGCAGCGCGAACATTATTGGGATGAGTCACCTTCTCATAGTGCAGTTCGATTATTGGCTGTCATCCGTCGACAGGTGGCCGGCTCGGCCCACCTGGGTTTCAAATTCTAAATGATGATGAACTTATTGAAAGTGTCGAGGAAGAAAATGACCTTAATGTCGAAGTTGAAGCAAACACGGGACCATCAGCTAGTGAAGCATTTGCCGGCCTTGAAACTGCGATGAAGTGGATGGATGCGTCAGCCTGAGTGTGACCACATGCAAGGTCTCACTGTCAAGCGGATGCGCGACTTGGCTGCCCGAAAACGGATGAAGACTGTCAAACAACTTACTTTGACCGAGATGTTCAGCAAGTAATGACTCTCATTCACACTACGGTACGTACATACTGTACTAATGTACAGCACTTGTAAGTATGCTTAACATGTAAAAGTGTTGCCTTTTGATTCAATTAATTAAAATATCATTTTCTTTAAAAATAGTTTTTTTCTCCCATTTTCAACATACATACAGTAATTAATTAAAATAGACCCTTTTTCGGAAAAATCCAACTATCCGAATGGGTTTCGGTCCCAATTGATTCGGATAATTAGATTTCAACTGAAAAAGTAGTCGGATGTGCCAATCCCAAAACTTTCTGCTATCTCACACAGGTTTCGCATACACTAAAAAGAATCAGCACCAATTTATATCAAGGTCTAACTCAATCTAAAGTTTTATTAAATTCCGTGCATTAGTTTTTGAGATATGATTATCGCTAAAATTGTGTAAATCCTGAAAAATGCAGCATAATAGCGTCGCCTGCTGAGAGATTTTACACCAAAACCTAATCAACAACAACTTATGTCAACGTCTAACTGAATCTGAAGTTTTATGAAATTCTGTGCAGTAGCTATGAAAAAAAAAGTAGCATAGCAGTACCACCTGTTGAGCAATTTACACCAAAAACTAATCAGCACCAATTTATATAAACTTCTAACTGAATCTAAAGTTTTATTAAACTTCGCGCAATAGATCTTGAGATAGAGCGCCCATAAAATGTTGTACACATACAGACAGACAGACAGACACGCAGAGATACACTTTCTAAAAACTGTCAAATCGTGTTCAGTATTTTCTAATACGTATAAATCCGTCGAAAACAGGAAGTCGAAAATTTTCATGAATCCAATATACTTTCTTCTTTCTCCACTCCAGATTTTTACTTTCTTCTTGTAAAGATAGAATAAAGTAAAAATCTGGAGTGACTGCATTCGACTTTCCTTGAACTGGCGTACGTGTTCATTAAGTAACAGAAAACAAGAACGAAAAATCATACATCCAGCATAGATTATAAAACATTTTCCAACACTATATTATTAGGAATTATTTTTTTTCATATACAGTGAAATCGCTCATAGTCCATTCTGCAACCGAATTCTTTTGTGCGTCTCTGTAAATGAAGATAAATACTACGCACTTTTTAATCTATAGAAACTATGTTTTAGTTACACCTCAGTGATGCATATCAATTTCATTATGTTTGAAGTATTGTAACATGGTGAAAATGCACCGGAAATTATTTTCCACATACACTATACTGTAACGGAATTATTTTGTTCATCCCTGTAAACTAGCTATAAATGCTACAAACTGCATTTTCAATACCGAACATTCTATAGTAAACATCAATAACATAAAAAATTTCATGGACTTTTGTGTGTCCCTATAAATGAACGATGAATGCTAAGCACACCCTATTCTACAGTAAGCATCTTGCAGTGCCCATGCATCAGTGATTTATATCAATTTTAGTTTGTTTGAAATTGTGTAACATCATTAAAATATACAAGAATGATTTTTCCCCATATACCCTAATGTAACGGAATTCTTTGGAATGTCCCTGTAAACAATCTAAAAATGCTATATACACTTCATTTTCAATACCGAATATGCCGTAGTAAACCTCAATAACATATATCAATTTCATTACAATCCGAGTATATTCACAAGAATTACAGCACGGATAGACGGCAGACAAACCGAATTCATAAACGCTTTTCAACTATGATGGAAAGTGTTAAAAGGAGGGATTGTAATCCATATTAGAACCATATTTCGACGTTATTATTATTATTATTATTATTAATGTTATTATTATTATTACTAGTAAATTTGCAGATCAGGAGCTTCAACGTCAGCTCTGAAAGTCATTCTTTTTTAATCTCACTTTTCATATTATTTAACATCTTACAATTTGCAATTTAATTTTTTTTATGTTACATACACATTTATAGGCATATAAAATACTTCGGAGGTTTCAGAAATTAGAAGCGTTAAATTAAACATGGTTTATGCAATGATATTCTGAAATTCTTATGAAATTCTTTTTCTTGTATTTTTTTAGATAAAAAAAATGCATTTTTTATTTTGATATTCTTTGAAATAGGGTTGCTGAGCAACTAACAAATTAAAGAACAAAGTAAAAAGAAATTCATTTTAAAATTTGTAAAAAAAAATATGAAAATAAATTGTTTTATATTTCCCGAACAAATGCAAAAAATGTTCCAATAATTTAAACAATTAATGTCTAAATTCTAATAAATGTAACGGAAAATTTTCAAAGCTATTGCATATATTCAAGACCTCCGTATCGAAAATTTAGTATCAATAATTTCATGTTTAAATCCATTATTCAAGTATGCGATTTTCATTTCACTTAAAAATGAAATTTGAAAATCGTCTGCGTTCCCATAGGAAATCATTATGATCTAAAAAGAAATGTTTTATATCTTTCGAACGAATGATTCAAATGTAACCACAAACTATACAGCTAATTCCGGGTACCTCACCAACATACCCACCAAAAATCCACCTAATCGAATGTTTTTTTACGGCAGTTATTGCGGAATAGACAGACAGACAAACAAACACTGATTATTTCTTCTTCGACACCTTCTTTTAATTATTTATTTCAACAAAGAATATTTTTTTGCCGTACTCTTAGCTACTTCCTTATTATTATTATTTTTCTTTCAGATTAAGCAAATATTTTAAAATTATTTAATTATCAGTTAAGTGACTTTAATCAATTAAATTGGAAATAATAAAGTATTATTGAAGAATTTTTCATCAAAAAGTAACTTTACCAACGTAGGGTCCATCTCCGACAATGCAGTCTTGAACTTTGACAACTTCCTACAAAGTAAAATACAAGATTTTTAGATTCTTAAAAAAGTTATATAGTATACGTAACGTATATATATAATACATCAATTTACCTATGCTGTTATAGATTTTAAAGAGTTTTTCCTTTTACGGGAAAGTTCTTTTAGAATACATGATGGTTCAAAAGTACACTAATTCTTTAGAGCACTTTGTTTTCTTATTTTAACCTGTTCGTTAGAGACATTGTAAATAATTTCTGGGAAAAAAAATAAAGATAAAAGTAAAAATAGTTTTTGTTTTAAATACATTCTTTTATAAGCATTGAATGGTTGTCTAATTTCATAAATGTAATTCGCGATTTTTCTGGAACATTTCCGCTATCACACGTTAATTTGGCGTGGGAACCGAACCTGATTATGGAAAATTCACAGCTTTTTTTTCACGCTTGGTAGAAAGAGTGAGCTAGTGAATCTATTTTAAAAAAAATTATAACGTTTGCTTCGTTTCATTTTTAAGATATGGCAACAAGGAAGGAAAAAGAATATTTAAACTATCTTTTTCGGATTTCTAAATTGATTTCTCAACGTACATTCATAATTTAATTAATATTAAACTATTAATTTATTAAAACATGTTTTTTTTTAATATATTACAATCTTTATTTATTTTTTATTTTTTACTTTGCAGTGTTCAAAATATTCCGTTGTTGCAGTTCCACAGCCATTTTGCCTATTTTAGCAAGCGGGGTTTGGCGCATCATCAAATCCATTGTTGTTGTAACTCGTATACAATTGCAACCATAAAAAATATTTGGCGATTTATCACCTGTAGCGGGCTAACTGAAAAATGTCTTAAAATTAATTTATTAATTTATAAGTAAGTTCTAAAACTATTAAAATGTTGTATTTTGATCGGAAACACACCTGTGAACATAATTTAAAAAAAAATTCTAGTCTATTAAGAAATGGGTGGAAAATCGATTACAAAATTCCATCTTTATATACAATAAACAAAATTGAGTTAAATCAAAAAGTAAAAAAAAATTCATTTTGAAGTACTGTTAAAAAACTGAAAATGACGATAGGACGAGCGGCATGGATAGAAAAGTTTAGGGAAATTTTAACTATACAAAGCAAATATATATGTATATATATATAAAAAAAATGTTTTTGATTTTATGATTTTTATGAAAGTATATAAGTCAACTTTTTAACCCTCCGTCTACTATCGTCTACCCACGGCCAAACTCGATTCTCCCTTCCCTCATAAAGGGAAGGAGAAAATCGAGTTAGGCCGTGGTCTACCAGACGGGTCCAATGAACCTAACAGGTACAATCAAAATAACTGTTCGAACCAGAATTTGTTTTCATAAAATAAGTTAAGTATAAACCACGAAAAACAGAAACAGAAACAGTTTATTCTTTCAATGGGATTCCCAGTTGTAAAACAACCCCACTCCCGGTATATGAGTAGCTGTATATCACATAAAAGAGGAGCCATGAGAAAAAAAAAGTATAAATGTAGCATATTAGCACTAGAGAACGAAAGAAAAGAAAAAGATTCGACTGAGAACTTCATCAGCCAATCCGAAATAAGTAAGCCAGCCAATCAAATTTAGCTTGCGTAAAACAGCCAGTCAAATTTAACTTGCAATTTAAGAGTTGACAGGAGGTGAAGAAAGTAGAAAAATGAAAAGAAAAGCATTAAAATATAATAATTACGTAGAAAAATAAGTAAAGAGATGAAGAGAAAGATGTTTAACTGTTTCAAAAGGAGAATCGTTCGCAAAAAAGGTAAGGATACAGCAGGAAAGAGCGTAAATCTACTCTCATAAAAAAAAAGGCAGTTTACATTGTCATACATAAAAATATAGTTTAAATTACAGTTAGTATAAGAATATGTAAAAAAAAAAAATACATAGAATTTTTTTTTAATTATTAAAGACAAAAACAAAAAGGTGAACTAAATTAAATGAATAACTTAAATAGTTTTAAATAAAATTCTGGTGTGAAATGTTTTTATCAAAGTTGAGTAAAATTTCCGGTAGTTGTAAAGTTAACAGCCAAAACGCAAAGAAAATTCAGGGATCGACTTATTCACCGAATATAAAATAAGACATGTATTCTCAATATCTATTCTCAAAAAATGAGTAAGTTCATGTACTCATTTCGAAATGAGTATTTTTGGATCAAAAATGAACATATGATTAAACCCAACATACTTGTATATTTCAGAATGTGTAATGACGAAATTTCGGAGCCTAAAAAGCTATTATTTGAAGGAAAAGCGAAGAATAAGAGAAATGAAAAGTGGATCTGGTTGTTCTGGATTTTCATCAAAGTGGATCCACTACAACACATTTACTCTTTTTTTTTTCCTCACATTTTACACATTTACTTTTTTTTTCTTGATAGTACTTCAAAATTATGATTTTTTTTTCCCACTAATTTTTTTAAAATTTATTTTAACTTTTTTAACGTGAGGCAATATTGTGTTATTTAAAAGTTTCATAACATAATATATTTGCAAATTATAGCTATGCAAATTGGTATTAAACTAAACTGATTTGGCTTACAAATTTATGGATTACGCTAAAATTTATTATTTTATAAATTATAATTTTACAAAGTTTATAATTTTAGTATTTCAATCTATGATCTTTTCTAATGTCATTTTTTAATTAATAATTCTTCGAACTATAATTTAATTAATAATTCTTCAGGCACTGTACATCCTTAAAAACATATTTAAAAACACATAACCCTCTATCCCTTCCTAACAGATGGCGCCAGATGCTGTTAGAAAGGGATAGAGGGGTTAGTTTCAAAGCCACTAACTACCAACATTTGAGAAAGAGGCGTGACCACTCATGGTTCGTTGGTCTAAGTCGTCAGGTTAGTAAACAGGACTTCACGGGTTCGATTCCTCGCATGGGCAAGGGTTGGTTAATTACTAGAAACTCACGTAGGAATGAAAAAAATGAGCAGAAATGTATATGTCCCTTATAAGATGGTCCTCGCGAAGTAACTTTTTTTTTTTATCCAAAAATTTTATTTTAACGACATAAAAAATTTCAAATTTGAATACATCCATGGGATCAAAAATGAGTACATAGCAGTTTATATTTGAATACATCCATGGGATCAAAAATGAGTACATGTGTTTCTCAATTTTGAGTACATTTGGATCGGAGCTATTTTGAGTATGTGACGTATTCAAAATTGAGTACTTTTTACTCAATTTTGAATACCCATTTTTTACAGTGTAGCAACATTTACTTCAGGTTCGAGATTCGCCTCCGCATTTGACCAAGTTCATTCCATCTTCCATCTCTTCTGGGTCGATAAAATGAACCTAAGCATGTTTGAGAGCCAAACATTGGGGGCATTCCGCATTAGGTTGACTGGTGCGTATGTTTTGTATACCTCAGAGCCTGTGTTCAAGAAAGGGGAGTTTGGCACAACAAGCCATGATCCTTCATGGATTGTAGCTTCCATGAATTGGAATTACAGTCCTCTGCGGAAATTTCATTTAAAGTCAACCCGAAGCCCAAACCGAATCTGACCCGATCCTGAAATGGAAGAAACTTAAATCATGTTTAATCCAATAACAGAAAAAAAAGCCTGGTATTATATATCTAATATAAATTTTATCTTTGATGTTGAAAAATGAACATATATGAGGCATTGAGAAACTGAGTGGATCAACCTCTTGCTAGCTGTGATTTCGAGAAAAAATGCTTTCCAAAATTTGTATAAATTTTTGTCAAACTCTTTTAGGACAGTTCTACCAGTGCCAGAACTGAGCAAGTATACGGTGATTAAGTTGGCAGTTACCAGAGTGGAACAAGCCACTTGATCCACTCTTGCACTGGCAACTTCATATCCAAGTTAAGCTTCACCATGTGTTAAACCGGCTCTATCACTTGAATAGTTTCGAAATTAATAAAATTCTTTATAAAACCAGTAGATGGCATGACATACAATGCTTTGACACTTCAAACTCATTTTTCACAAAAATGTGAAACCATCCACTCCGGTTTCCAACGCCTCATATACATTCATTAATGTTCGAATATATAGTTTTTCATCTAAAGCAGTATTTTGGACTATCTTTTGAAAAATTGGGTCAGCCCGAACCCGACATCCCGTACGTGCCAAATTCATGAATTTGGACGAAACTTACTTCACCATCGGGTATCTCAAAGGCGACTGTGAGGTTTCCGTCTAAAACAGATTGGTCTAAGTATGCAAGGGCATCGATGAGGTATTTCTGGCGGAAGTTGGTCGATTCGATTCCAGCTCCTGTAGAAGAAAACAAATTTAAATAAATAAATCGCTATAAAAAGAAAAAAAACTACACAATGTTATATCTGGTGATCTAATTGTCAAAGGTACAGTCTAAAAAGAGAGAGATGTTTCTTAATCTACGAAAATATAATATAACAACGTATGAAAATATACAATAACCTCTTTTGAGTTACCCACGATTCCGAAAAGTCACGATTTATTATTAGTTATATTTTCAGGTGCGTGTACGAGGACCTACGCTGTCATATAGCAGAGTGTGAGGATAGCAGTATCTGTAGCCTAGCAACAAGTTGAGACAGGCTTTCTCATGGGAACCACCACCCTCTGGATTCTAGGCCTACGCACTGACACAAAAGTGGCGACTGTCTGGAGGGATTTTCTTCCGCGTTTGTACGGTCCCTTGAATTTGAATGCCAATAATTTCTAAAAATTGTCTCCACCTTTTTTTTTAGATTAAATAAGTCAAACAAAAATTTAAAAAAAAAATACTGGTGTCTAAACTCAGACGACCGTACAAACGCTTAAAAAAAATCCGCCTACGGCAGCCACCATTTTTGTGTCAGCGCCCAAGCATGGTATTCAGGGGGCGGGGACTGTAACGGACAGTGACGTAAAAGCCTCATCCAAATTGCAATACTAACGTCTACAGTTTTAAAAGTGCTGACCGTAGGTGGCAGCAGTATCTCGGTCACAGCGAATGCCGATTTTTAACCTTGGCAGACGGCCTCAGACGATGTTTTTGAAGTATAATTATGTCCAGTATAAAACCCCTTAATATTTTTTAACCGGGTATAAATATCCTGTAAGTTTGTAAATATTGTTCCATTCGAGCAGGGGTCGGAAAAACTACTTTTTTATTTTAGCGAACTACAACTACAACTACTTTGTCGAAAATGTAGTTAACTACAACTACAACTACTTGTTTTAAAAAAGTAGCGACTACAAACTACTTTTTAAAAGTAGTTTGTAGCTTATTATATTATATAGTTTACTTCGCTACTTTCAGATTTTGTCAAAGTGTTCAATTTACACTAGAAATTGAAGACACGGATTAAATAATAAAGTGACCCCTCGTTTTATCGTGTCTGTCGGGATACAATTAACTAAATGCGACGTAACCGAAGTCCGAGGGCATTAAAAAATTAAGAAAAATACCATACAAGGAAATGTTTTGTGTTCGTCTCGAAAACGTTTATTAGGCACACTTAACAAATTTCGTACCAAAATAAAGCTAGATATTATGATCTAGAAAACTACAGAAAAACAACTCTAGATGCAAACAATAAATAAATCTGTAAATGTAGCATTTCCGAATAATAAGGAATCCGGGATTAAAACATGAAGACATCTTAACAAGTAAATAGACAAGTGTTGCCAACAAGAAAACTAATTCCTTTGGTGGGTTAGTACTTGATTTCAGCAGCAAGTGTCAATGGATAAAATTTATGACTTCATGCGATGCGTTGCTATGCACTGCAGCTGAGATTTGCCACTGCGATTCGGAAATTTTTGAGTAGAACAAATTCTGCACAAAAGAAGCGAGTTTCGACCACGTGATTTGCAGAATGACACTTTTTTTTCCTCCTGAAGCAGCGTTAAAAGTAGCGTCGGTTCTCGCTACAAACTACCGAATTTTTGTATCGCGCTACTCGCTACACTATATTGTTCAAAATGTAGCGCCCTACACTACATTGTTCAAAATGTAGCGCGCTACACTATATTGTTCAAAATGTAGCGCGCTACACTATATTGACCCGAAAGTTAAAATGAGCGTAGCGCGCTACACACAATTTGAGTGTAGCGCGCTACACTACAAACTACTGTAAAAAGTAGCGACTACGGTAGTTTCACTACTTGTAGCGCGCTACTTCCGACCCTGCATTCGAGTGTATTTTAACCTAGAATCACATTAAATAATTATATAGTTTGCAAATATTCCTAATAATTGATGTCTCACTTAATAATATACATGAACCAAATTTAGTTAAATAAAAGAGAGCAACAAAAAAGGAAAACTTACTTATATACTCTGTGCATTCACCAAGGTCTCTGGACTTGCCTGTGTCTTCTACGTCGAAGGGATCTGTTGATTTTATGAAGCAAGCTTGTCCACAAAAGTAAAAACCTCTGAAATGGTAAGAAAAAAAATTCATTTTTAAAAATCTTTATTTTATACGAAAAGAAATTTTATTTAATTTAAAAGTACCACAAGTATAGTTTCCATAAGCTTTTGGAAATGTACAGGGTGGTCATAACTAAATTTGAGGTATTCCAAGCTCGATTACAAAAAACACATTGGGTCGAATACAAAAAATATACTGTTTAGAACACGAGTTATAACATCCAGTGGGAGTTAATTTTTAGTTAACGTTATTATATAACTATTTTTTTGTTTTCCATTTTATGCCCATGTATTAATAATTTATCTTATCCGGGGGAGGGGTGTTCAAGGGGAGGAGAGACTCTGACGAAAAAAAAAAGTTATTGCTTCAATTCTCCTTTTTGAAAAACGCTGGTAGAAATTTATTTTTGAATATTCAATATTTTTTCATTGTTAAATTTCTGTATTACTTTGTATGAGGATATATATATATATTTTTAAATATCTTACACAAGGATTTCTTACATTTTTTTTTTAATTTAGCTTTTTTTCATGCCTATATTCTGCATTAGACAAAACGCAGCCATTGCTGTGGACCACAGGCACATCTGTTTCAAAATTCTGCCCTTTCCTGGATCTTATTCTGCCGTTCTTCAGTCTATATAGTATTTAGATCCATTCTTATTTGTTTGGATCTTCTACAGACGATTGGTACACTACGATTACACACCTCTGTTTTAACTAGAGTCTATTTTATATATATAAAAAAGAAAATCTTATTAATAAATTGGTACCTAGAGACAGCTTCAGAGGGGTCGAGATCTGACAACCGGCTTTTGCGCTGAAATCTAAGAGCTATTGCCAGTTTCTGTTAAAAATTGATTAACTAATTATTTCCCTCTGGTGATTTCTCAAATGAATTAAGATAATTAAACTCTAAGGGAAAAAAAAAACTAAATACTTTTCCTCAGGAAGATAGTTCTTGACAACCACGTATGACCCCTCCCCCCTCTCCACCCCCTCTTTGCGGAAGACACTATTTTTTAGTGTTTATGCGCTTAAAAATTATCTTAAACGGGTTGCTCAGTGAGCTTCAGATGAAAAGATTCAGACGATATATTTGTCCTGCCCAAACCCGAGAAAAATTTTCGCCAACTCATAACCCGACCCGAAAGCGATAAATAGATTTCGTCAATCCCAAACCCGACCCGAAAGCGACAAATAAATTTCGTGTATGCTACACCCGACCCGAAACTAAGAAACAAATTTCGTCAGCCCGAAACCGGCATACAAATTTCGTCAACCCGAGACCCGAACTCGAGACAAAACAAAATTAATCCCTATTATAATACAATTATTGAAAAATAGTCTAAATCTAATATCAATTTTACCTTTAAATTTGCCAATTAACAATTTATGTATATCAATTTAACTTTCGGGTCAACTCGAACCTGACCCGAAAGAGTCAAAAACTAACCTGAACCAGAATTATTTAAAGCCAACTGGACCCGAAGCTGTAACGAAAAAAATCAACGTCTTCCCAACCCAACCAGAACCGCTGGTTCGGTTAAAATCGGCTTACTAGACTCGATGCAGCAGGACTCTACCTCAGGTCAGCACTCCCTGGCGAAAAAAGAGAATAAACTATTTCAGTTCTACACTTTGAAAACAGCCTGTAGCAGCTTAATTTTTGGGTTTTCAATATTTCTTATTTGTCACGTCTCTGTCTTGCTTTTTTGCTGATATGTTTTAAAATCACGAGTGTTCTACAGAAAAATTCTTAGTCTAGCTTATTTCATGTTTTAAACAGCCATTTCATTTTTTTTTTTTCCATTTTAAAAAAGTGTAGCTTTTTGAGCGGACGACAAGTACATCTGTTCCAAAATATTTCCCTTTCTTCAGATTTCATTCTGTCTGCACCCATGTGCTCATGAATTATGATAAAATCAAAAGAAAAAATTCATTCTGTGGATTGATATACTTAAAATACTATTCTAGAATGAATAGGAAAAAAAGAACATTAATCCTACATATTAACCCCATGTCATTCAAAACAAAAACTAGTCTAAAAACGAATTTAAGAAACTTTCTATTAAATTATAAGCTAGGAATTCATATAAGATTCAGGTGAGTAAGTTTCCTTAGCGCGGCAATTTTCTGCGGACAATAAGAACATCTATTCCAAAATCTTTCCATTTTTCGGATTTCCTTCTGCCTACGCCCATGTGCTCATGAACAATGATAAAAAAAATTCATTCTGTGGATTGGTATACTTAAACTACTATTCTAGTTTGAAAAGGGAAATAAAAGAAGATAAATCCTACATATGAAGCCTTTTGTCACTCAAAACAAAAGCTAGTCGAAAACCAAATTTAAACAATTATCCTTATAAATTATAAGCTATGAACTCATATAAGATTCAGGTGAGTGAATTTCTTTAGGAGGAATCATTCATAGAAGTATTGGAAATACAGTCTCATCCAGAACGCCATCATCTCTTGTTGTATTTAAACTGTACCTACGCCAAATAGAATCTTTTTAGTCATTTTAATATTGCCAATCTTCTTTTTTACCTCCTTTTACCTCTTACTAGAGCCGAAACTAGCTTTTTTTCACGAGGGCAAACATGGATTTTGGCGCCTCCCCCACCTCTCCCTTTTCCGCAAATTAAATTTACAACGAGGAATTTACTAAATTTATAATAGCCGACTTATTTTAAAATTAAAACTATTTAATCATAAAATACGTAATAGTGAATTATGTAATCAGCTTTGTCAAATATTTATTCAGTAAAACCGGAATCGAAAGGAACAGGAAAAAAAAACTCTGCTTAATACAGGTTTTCGTCTTAGCAAATATAATTTACTGGTATTCTTTCTGTTGAGACCATGTATTTTTTTCATTTAAGACAGAGGATTCCGTTACAGACAGATTGCATTTTCACAGATTTTACTGTAGTTGTAGTATTACATTACAATTAAGCAGGCGTTTAAAGTCATAGTGATATTAGTCACAATGTCTTAAGAATTGAAAAAGCAGGATTTTCTGTAGGTGTAACAATTAATTCTAATGCCGTAAAATATCTATTTACAACCAATTTCATTGAACTATCACTTATACAACTCTTCCTTTATTAATAGACTGATATGTCTAGATGCTTTCCTGAACGTAACGCTAATTTTCAAAATTATACTAGTGACTTAGAACAAAAACAAAGGAAATTTTAAATTTTAACTAAGTATTTTATTTTGTGAATTTTCCACCCCTTAGTGTTTAAGTGTTCCGGACAGTCTCAGTTTTTCTTTTAGCTTTTCCAGCTGCAATATATTTTTACCCAAATTTCACACACATATATATATATATATATATATATATGTAAAGAATTAATCCTGGGGATGACTTGGGAGACTAATAATTGACAGATACACAGAAATAATTAGAACTCAGGACCTCTTTGCGGATCGAACTCTTTTATTGGCCGTTCTCTTGTACATTTGTAGTTGGGAGTTCGACCAGAGACCCCGCGAGCCATCTTCGGTCATATTTGAACTCTGCATGGCCGGTATTTTGTCTGACCACTCAAATCTGCCAAAAATTTGTCTCCCCGGTCGTTGCATGCCAGTTTTAATGAGAATTTGGGATATTTTCCAGCAGAGGGAGAAACTATCAAACAGGGATCATTTAATTTAATTGGTCAATTAGCTTTTGATTGATGTCTGGGCCAGATCTTGCAGAGCATCCCGGGCATAGCTCATGCCGATCTAACCACAAGGACAAGAGAATTGCACAAACGTCAGCACTTTTAATCTTAAAGAAAGTTCAATTTTGGAGTCTGGAAGTAAAAAGTTCTGTGCAGTAAAATAAACTTAGCAGGGACAAGTCGGATTTAAGCATTAGATGTATAAGTTAGAAAAAATGTTTTGGGATTTTAAATTTAAATTTTTGAACTTTAAATTTAATTTTGAATTTTACAAATCGGGTTCATTTATATCCTTTCATAATATATATATATATATATATATATATATATATATATATATATATATATATATATATATATATATATTGTATCAAACGACAAAACAAATGTTCATTTGGCGACCGCACAGCCATCCCTTCTGGCGCCTGAGACACATGCCCCCTCCCCCCCCACCCCTAGTTTCGGCCCTGCCTCATACTAATTAGAAAAGCAAGATTTTAGTCTTTCGACATTGCTCCAGCCACTTGTAGGAAAAATAGACTTTGAAATCTGTGATACTATTATTGCTCATAATGCATGATTTTTCTTTCACGTCTGATGTAGCATGACTTACTTGCAAGGGAAATCTGGCTCATCTATGCATGCATAGGAACATTCTTCTACATTTTCTGCTTCTGGAATAACTTTGAGGTCGGGATCGTTAGTAGTGGTGGGCCCACTGTCGATATCGTAGAATTGAACTGAAATAAAAAAAAATTAAAATCGATGTTATTTCATCATGTATAAATAGTTCAGGGTTGCGACTGCTTAAGATATAAGAAAAAAAATCGCTTACAAGGAAGGTCTCCATAAGCGCATACTCAGAAAATTTTGAAAAAATTACAGAATATTCTTCTCATGAGGATATATACGTTTATAAAAAAAATTGCTGCGGAACCTCGATATAACGTCCGTATAAAAAAAATATGAAAATTTTGTGTTTTGGAGATTTATCGCTGGGTTGGCGACACAATGAAATAAAAAAAAGAAAAACATGCATTTACGATAAATTCTCTTTGAAGAAAAACGTATTCTACTCTTTATATTGAACTAGTTAAAGTAAGTTTAACTTAAATAATTTCACTTTTATAACTACGGTTTTGCCATATATATTTATATGTACATCTAAAAGAAAATTAACGATCGCATTCTACGGTTTAGAACAAAATTTGAATTGATTAAAATTGCTTTAAACTAAAAATTAATTGTGTGATTCTGAGCTCTGTCAATTTGTCATCGATATTGTTAGTTTCGGAGACAACTAGAGAAAAGTCTTGTTGTCGACTTATTCAAAGTCGAAATGTATAATGAAAGAGTGTTTAATCGGACATTTACTGTTAAAATACACTTAAAATTTAACCAGCCTTCAAAACTGTATAAAATTAAATAACTTCAGCAATAGTTAATTTGTATATGTATTACATAACTTTATAGAAAAAATAATAAACTATTTAATCGTTGAAGTTTAAATTCATAAAGTGCAACGCATTTAAACACTCATTTAACCAGACATTTTCAAATACACTGCTCAAAACAATTAAAGGATATTGCAGTTTTAGGTGGATTTTGTATCTGGGAAACTTTTTAGCTGATTGATACATGGTCGACAGACATAGTAGGTTATATAAGAATAAATTACACATGTTTGGCAGAAAAGAATGCATTTTATTGCGCATTTGTGTACAAAAGGAAAAAAACACAATTTGTGCATATGAGAAAAAAAGAATAAGAAAGGGTGTTTTCTTCAAAGAAAATCATTTTCAGTAGGGGGTATGGTTTCCACGGGCGGCAAGAAACGTTGAACACCTTTGAGGCATGGACTCAATGAGGCTATTAATGACGAGTTGGGGTATTCTGCCCCACTCTTCCAGAAGAGCTCTTTCCAGTTCTTGGAGAGTTTGTGGGGGTTGTTGGCGGCCAGAAACTCGTCTTCCTAGAGCGTCCCAAACGTGCTCGATTGCATTCATGTCTGGAGAACACGCTGGCCATTCCATTCGAACGATTCCTTCCTCGAAAAGGAAATCCTCCACCAGGTTTGCACGATGTGGCCTGCAGTTATCGTCCATTAAAATGAAGTTATCTCCGATTGCTGCAGCGTAAGGGACTACAATAGGTCTGAGGATCTCATCCCTGTATCGGCGACCAGTCAGAGCTCCATCTCGAATGATGTAGAGGTCAGTGCGCCCGTCAATGGAGATGCCACCATACACCAACACTCCTCCACCGCCAAATCTGACACTTTCGTGCACGAACGCAGGATTATTCCTACTGCCACGGTCCCTCCAGATGAAAATACGCCTATTATCCGGATGCACAGAAAAACGGGACTCGTCAGAAAACAAAATATTGCTCCATTCATTTCTCTTCCAGTTGACATGCTCCGTTGCCCACTCCCTGCGGTCGCGACGATGCCTTGATGTTAATCTAACACATACCATCGGTCAGCAGGCATACAGACCTACAGCATGGAGCCGGTTTCGGACAGTCTGAGTTGAAATCGTGGTGCCTGTAGCCGAGCGAAGGTGTTGTTGGAGAAGAGTAGCGTTCATGTTTCGGTGTCTCCGAGCTGTTAACGCTAAATACCGATCTTCATTGGGCGTTGTTGCCCGTCTACGACCTTGCCCTGGTCTTCGGCCTGCACATCCACTCTCCAAAAAACGGTTCCAGATCCTGGAAATGACACTTTGTGACACTCCAATGGCTTGCGCTACTTCGGCTTGAGTTTGGCCCCCTTCTAACCTACCAACAATTCTCCAAGCTTCTGAATCTGTCAAATGACTTCGCTGAGACATCGTACTCATCGAAACAAAGCAATCACTGAATGCCGATCATCCTTGTCTTCATTCTCTTTTATCCAGTTGAAAGTCAAATTTCATTCGCTGCCGCTGAAGCGACGTTTTTGACGTCGAACTCAAAATTTGCATACTCCACGGTTTGAAAACCAGAAAAATTTGCATTTGTGATTCTCTTCTTCTATTTTCGACAAAAAAAATTTCGTTTATATCTTTATTTTATATAAAACTTCAAATATCCTTTAATTGTTTTGAGCAGTGTACATTAAAATCGCTTGCATTTGGCGTCAAAAAAGTTTTGCTCGCCAAATCGCGTCTTTTTGCGTCAAATACTCGAAAGTATTTTATTTTTTTACAGAATTTCTGCTGGGATTCCGCAGTTAAATTTGACTGATCTCTTATTACGTACATGAGTAGCTTCATTAACATTTTTTTCAAAATATTCTGAGTATGCGCTTTAAGGAGACCTTCCTTGTTAGACATTAGAATTAGTAACTATGAACTTTACCATAATCTATAGCAAATTAGATATTGATTCTTTTTTTTTTAAATTCAAAGTAACTGTTTTTTATTAGATAAACTTTTTTATATTATAAAGCTGTAAACTGGGATGGGAAAAACAAAGAAAAAAAAACTATCTTCGGCAAAAGAAAATTTTTTAATAGACAGTAAGTTTTATAATAGACAAATAGCGTTTTTATAATTAAAAAAATTACATTTGCTTGGGTGAGTAGTTTTTCTATTGAAGTTTCCTGTTACGGTTTTATTCCTGAATTTTACGTTTTGCTATCCCGTATCCTTTTTCTTTCTTTCTATTTCGTTTACAGTGTAAGGTGAATGTTTAATCCCTAAATGACGGCACATTTGCACAAGAATTTTGGAATAAATTTTTACTTTTATAATGTACATGAAAAAAAACTTTTACTTATTTTGAAGAAAAAAAAATGATCGTAAATTTTAGTATCATTTAATCATTTCAACATTTTAGCAACACAAGTGCTTTGCTCCTGAAGTGGTTAAAATATCAGAGGAGAAATTTACTTCAGATCAAGGTATATGCAATAATTTGGTTAATACATCTGGTTTTGATTAAAACTATAAAATAAGAAATACAAATTTTAAATGTTGTAAGTAATAAGCACTACTAGTTGATATTATTTATAATTCTGAAAAATGAATTGTTTAAAATATAAAAAAAAAGAAAAGAACAAATAAATATATATTTAATAAAGACACTGTAAACACAGAGACAGTAAACAAATCATTTTAAAAGTTTATTTTTTATTTTATTTATTTTTTTAATTAAAAAGTGTGTAAAAATATTTTTATATATTCCTATTAATTGCTAGTCATTTACAATTATAAGAAATAAAAACATGTTGAAATCCAACAAATATTAACAGTGAAATGCTAATTTTGTATTAAAGAATTAGTGCTCTAGAATTCATTTTAGCGCAAGGTTGAAATAAAATTTTTTATAACGGATAATGTTGCTTATCCAACACTGATGCTAACATTGATCTCTACGCAGGACGTTTTTTACTTTTCGATTTTGGTTCCATTTTATTTTATTTATTTATTTATTTATTTATTTTTGTAAATGAGGAAACTTTTACTTTCGAAACCGGTTCCGAAATTGAAAGTATCTTAATGAAAAAAAAACTGCAACCAAAATCGAAAAAGTAAAAAACGGCTTGTGTAAAGATCTATCTCAGCTATACAATCATTTAAAAATATTGAAATGCAAATAAGATACTTAAAAAAATTGCTTCCATAGGATTAACATTAGCGAGCGGGTGTTTCCGCTGGAGTGAAGTAGCCTGTTAATTCACTACACCATTCTACCTATCTTGTTTATCGCATTTTTCTCTCTCAGCAATTCGCAAAGCTCCATGACGTATTTTTTTTTCTGTTTTGCTACTATAAGATTAGGAGCTTTTCATAAAAAAATTGTCGAGAATTTATCATTTTTTCCTAAAAACAATGAAACGGGCCCCTTCGAGCATTTCAATAGCTTTAAGTGAGAATAAAAAATAATTTAACCTGTCTTTATTGATTATTATGCTACACTACTAAAAGTGCATTTTTTTTTTTTTTTTAAACGAAACTAAAAGTATACTTACGTGATGCGGGTGGTCTTTCAAGCATCACACCAGTCACAAAAACGCCGGTTGTTTTATAATCAGCCTGGAAGAGAAAAGATAATATTGTTTATGGCTGTTAAGTTCTTCATCTATTTCATTTAACCTGTTAGGTAGCTTCTATTACAAAATGTCTTACCGACTTGTACCGGGAGGAATTAGTCATTGGGGGCCACCGTAGTACTTACCCATCATGGATATGCATAATATAAAATATGAAAATAAAACATGTGTAAACTATTTATAAAATGAGTTGTAATTTTCCAACTGGATGAAAAATGTCCGAGCCAGGATTCGAACCTGGGATATCTTGGCTTAAGGCTGCTCGTCAGTAAACTTCCCGATTCCCCTCGCTAATGTTATTCCTATGGGCGTAGGATGCATTCGTATTTTTAAAATATCTCCCCGGAAAATTAATATTTTTAACTTCTGTTTCCTTTGTATTGTTCTTAAAGAATGTCTCTTTTTTTCTTAGCTGTCATTTTTTTTTTTTCTAAAATATATACTTAATTTTATATGAAATGTTAAAATCGTATTCAGTTTCGCTAAGATTTTAACACATAAAAATATAAATTAAGCACATAGTTTAGAAATATTTTGATAACTAAGAAAAAAAAGAGACATTCTTTAAGAACAGTACACAAGAAACAGAAGTTAAATATATTAATTTCCCGAGGAGATATTTTAAAAATACAAATGCATCGTAGGATGCATTAACATTGGATTAACATTGCCCATTGGATTAACATTAGCGAGGGGAATCGGGAAGTTTACTGACGAGCGGCCTGCAGATGCCAAGCTCTACCAACTGAGCCATCTCTGTCAAATCTGGAGGACCTAATTCATCCAGTAAACCTTATTGATCATAGCATCCGGTCTGATATCTGAATCAGCTCAACAGAATAGATCGCAAGTAATGGAACTCCAGTAAACGCTGGATACGTGATTACACTAGATTAATTTTAACACAATTATTTCAAATTGGTAAAGAAATCATATGAGTTGTAATTTTACAACTGGACGAAAAATGTCCTGGCCGGACATTTTTCGTCCAGTTTCTGCACTCTCACTGTCGCGTCGTCTGTCTCCCCTTCATTCAGTTTCCGACGAAAGTTTTCTTCCAAATTATACTTTTTCAATAAAGATATTTTTTCTTGTCAACTCAAAACTCAAATAACTATTTTTTTTTTTTTAAGCTTTCAATAAATTCGTTAATATGAATTTGTTAAAGTGAATATTTTTATAATGCGAAAGCATATGACATTTTTTAACCATCCAAAAGATATTCGTTAACCTGAAAAGTTCGTTAAAGTCACAGTCGTTGTACCGAGATTCTACTGTATATAAAGAGGTTATTATTACCTTAAGGTATGGAATTCTCATTTCAGGGACTCGAGCACTCACGGCAATATTACTTCTCAATCTTGCTATGATCATGTCATCTTGCTCTTCCATCTTTGCAGCATCCTCAGGTTTGACTGATTGAAAAAAACACCAGAAAAATTGGTTGATTACTTTTCAGCATAAACAAAACTTTAAAAATAACGGTTATGTAATTGAAACCAATATTAGATCGTGAAAAATTACGGAATTGTTTTTTGATACACTGCAAAAAAAAGTGTTGATTTTACAGTATAATACTGCATCCCAGTTGTCAGTATTATACCGTAAAATTAACAGTAATAAACAGTAAAATAAAGAGTAATACGCTATAGAGCATACTCGGCAGCGTATTACTGCTTATTTTACTGTTTATTACTGTTAATTTTACTGTATAATACTGAAAGCTGGGATGCCAGTATTATACTGTAAAATCAACCCCCCCCCTTTTTTTTTTTAGCAGTGTAACGGTTATGTAATTGAAAACAAAATTACATCGTGAAAAATTACGGAAATGTTTTTTGATATGGAAGAAACATATACAAATATTCAGTGTAATTCGATAGTTATCCAAGATTTTGTGAACTTCTGCCTTATCTTGAAAAAACTTTTAAGAGAAGAATAAATTACAAACCTCAGAAACTAAGGTCGTTTTTCGAAATTTACGGGCAGTATACGGACTTACAGAAAGGCTTCTGTAAATCTCTGAAACCTTTCTGAGGTCTATAATTGTTCCTTGTTTAAATGGTTTCTGACGATAATGGAAAAGTTTTTCGGAATCCTGGGTAATGACAAACTTACATTGAATTTTTGTAAATGTCTCTGTTATATTAGGATAGTTTTCTGAAATTTCTACAGTGTAAATTATTACATCGATTAAAATATTATGCCCAGAATATTACAAACACAAAAATCAAACAATGCCTAATTGAGTGGTTTATTTATTTATTTATTTAAAAATGAATAACATAAAAACGCGAATATGTTTTTCCCAGTTTACACTTTTTTCAACTCAAAACAATACCTCTCTACTCTGTGTATCTAATTTTTGTGTTATCTGTATAAACAATAAAATTATATTCGATTTGAATAATTGAATATTTAAACAAATAAACAAACAGGTAAATATTACTTTTTTTTTTTTTTTTTTTTTTTTTTTTTGTATTTTGAATTTATACAAACCCTGATGATAAACTTTTAAACAATAAGATAAATAAATAAATAAATAAATAAAATTATAAAAAAAAAATAATAATGAATCGTAGCATCTGTTTAAAAAAATTACGAGAACAACATTAAAATGTATGTATGTAATATAATTTTGGGAAATGCGATTATACAGTAAATGACTTACATCAAATGTTATTTAAATGAAAAAATAATGTAATTTTCACAAATATCGAGGAATATTTATTAAGTTTGATATAAGTTTACATGTAAATATTAATCATGCAAAGTTCTGAAAACGGATTCAGTTTGAAAAGAAAATACATAGCACTACACACTATCTAAAAAGTTCGCACATCCCATTTCAATAACTTTTGGACACTTCTAAATACACTGTAAAAAATGACCAATGTCTCTTATTTTATGAAAAAATACTATAACCACGAACGAAAATATAATATAATCTTCTGAGTTATCCGAAATTCCGAATAGCGCGTTACATTGTGTTTTGAATCCCCATAAACCAATACATTTCCAAAATTTAAAGAATTATTTATAAAAACAAAGTATTTTTCGCTGCTCGTATTTTTCAGAAACGTTTCCGAAGGGTTTTTATAGTGTATTAATTAGTGTCCTCAGCCTGGAATACCTGTTTTTTGAATGCTATCAATTCTCAAGTAAAACATTTTCATGCTCAAAAAATATGTTAACAGACAAACATGCAAAATAAACAGCGTTAACAATAACATTAAAATTAAGATTATTTCTTTACTCCTTCATGTATAAATTAACTTATGCGGCTGAAAACGTTTACTTGAGAATGGATGACATTCGAAAAACAGGTATTCCAGGCTGAGGACACTAATTAATACACTATAAAAACCCTTCGGAAACGTTTCTGAAAAATACGGGCAGCGAAAAATACTTTGTTTTTATAAATAATTCTTTAAATTTTGGAAATATATTGGTTTCTGGGGATTCAAAAGACAATGGAACACGCTATTCGGAATTTCGGATAACTCAGAAGATTATATTATATTTTCGTTCGTGGTTATAGTATATTTTCATAAAATAAGAAACATTGGTCATTTTTTACAGTGTATGTAAAAAGCCTGCAAGAAGACGTTCTTAAGTATGTATCGGTATACTTACCAGGTATAACTAATACAAAGTAAGCTTTGCTGTCAACTTTTGTGTAACATCTGTCTAATCGGAAAGAGGTATACATTTCAGGGAAAATCACATCGTCGAATGCGAAAATATTGTACTGAAGTTGCAGTGTTTTCTAGGTAAAAAAAATGAACAATATATAAATGAAAGAAAAGGTACCCACGAATGCAAAGTATAAGTCATGCAAAATTTTTATTTAAAAATAAAATAAATAAACGTGCACAAAATTAAGGACTTTCAGTACTTTTTAAACAGCTCTTAGACACATTATTTTGTTATATGAAGGATGTAGATGCAAAATTCACACTCTCCTCTTAATCTAGTTTTTAGAAAAATGCAAAAAACTGGTTATTATTAATAAACATGATATATTGGCACAATTTTTTGTGTGTGTGATATATTTGTTGCCATAACAACTACTTGCACGGAGGCCTAAACCTGTAATAATTCTAGTACAGCTAGAATTTAAATTAAAAAGTGGAAAATGTGAGTTTTGCAGCAAACTTTAATGGGGCAATGTTAGTTATAAGCCAAAATAGTTAGAATTTAAAAATAATAAATAATAAATAAATAAAAAAATAAAAATAATAAGAAAAAAATCTGAACATTAGTTTTTATTATGTTATTTTGGAGGATAATAAACAACAAAAATCAAAATGCAAAGAAACATTTATTAAAAATAATTTGCGCAAAAATTATTACTGTTAGACATGGCTCAAGTTCTTCACTGTCATTAAACTAGTGGAACATTTTTTACACTACTTCTTAATTTTTTAAACATTAACGTAATTTACTTCTGTTTTTGCCTCACAAGTTGGTCCATCATTACTGTTATTAGTACTTGCCTCATCAATAATGTTTTTGTAAAAAACGAAATCTTCATTTTTTCCCCACTGATCACCATAGTGTTTCTTCAACAAATTATTAACAATCAAAGAAGGATTTCTTTGATTGTTTTATTGTATTTGATTTAGGGACAACTGATGTATTCATGTTGAACATTACTCTTCCTGGCTTTGTTAGAGACTTGTACGTTCCAAGGCTACATTTGTACGTATATGCAAGCCTCCCTGAATTGGTTAAATTGGAGAGTGTGAGTTTTTCTGTAAAACAGTTGTTGGATAATATGAGTTATGCATCAAAACGAGATTTTCAGTATTTTTTTTCAACCTTAATATGTTCATTATTGTCCAAATTACTATTACAGTCCGATTCGCCTTAAAAAGACGAACACGGTGATATGAATAACTCAATAAATATATATAAATATATGAATAACTCAAAAAATGGATAATGTGACTTTTGGATCTGCACCATTGATATATAGCATATTAAATTATATAAAATTATGGATTAATACCTATGACTCGTACAAACACGAAATTTTTGGCACAACAGGAATATCTAGTAATACTGAAATGATATTTTAAAAAATATGTAAATTTAAATTTTCGCAATTTATATTCAGTTGAAATTTTTAAAGTTAAAATTTCCCTTTCAAGTACTAGCAAGATTCTGGAATGATTTTTAGTACCAGAAAGACTATTTCAACTAAAAAACATGTAAGAGTGTTTGTCGTACTGTGAACATACATTTCAGAATAATAATTTTACATGGTTAAATATTGATTTTATTTAACTCAATTTTTTTCCAAAAATTTTACTATTTTTTGAGTTAAACATGAACACAAATAAAAGTACTGGAAAATATCATCTTAATTTTGTGACATAAGCTTATTCCAAACACTAAATTTAATATATGCACCATCATAAAAAGTTATTTTATGAAGTTTTTACCCTGCAGTGCAAGAATAAAATTTGAAAAACTGAGGAAAAGCAGTTAAAAACTCGTTTCAGAAGTTCGTTTAAGAAGTCTTGGGGCTCTCAAATTGTCAAAAAGTTAAAACAATTGATCATATTTGTCATTTTATACAAATATAATTTTAATGCCAGTACTAGATATGTGTTTCTTTTTTCATTTCATATTTCTTTTCAGATCATAATGGAGAAAATCAGTTTTTTTTTTTTTTAATGTGTTTTTAAACTTATCGAACAGACAATTGGTATCAGGTATTGCGTGCATGATTACAAAAGAATTTCTGCATGTAAAACAAAATTTTTGGGTGTCTAATTAAATACTTGAGAGGTCTTGTACCTACACTGATCCTAGAAAATGTTTATTTATCGCATTTTTATGCTTTAAAAACAAAACTGTATCTTGCTTAAATGAAATTTTCAAAATTTTAGCAATATAACACCGAAAAAAAAAAATTAACAAAAGGGGATGAAAATTTTGATTCCCTTTATAGAACCTATCATAAACTATATATCCTGAAAATTTCATGATAAAATATCGAAAAGTTTTTTAACTACCTTGTGCGCAATGTTCTAAAATCACATTTTGAGAAAAAATACTTTAAGGGGACGGTGGACGTTAAAATTTAATATTTTTATTTTTCATCATAGAGGTATGGAATTTTGTACACATATACGTTTCACCATAAGTATGCAGAATATCTTAAGAACATTTTATCATCCTTGTATAATTTTAAGATTTAAAAAAAAATTAAGATTTATAAACAACATTTTAAAATACTCCCTGTGTCTTAAATTTGGAGATATTTTCTCGATTTTGCATTTAAATCATTTAAAACTGTATTAAAAACAAATTTGCGCATCAGTTATTTAATCTTTTGAATAATTAAATTTTGAGAGAAATTTTTCTGAATTCCATTCCGATTTTCTTTAAAATTTTGCATTTTAACAAGTTCTAAATCAAATTTAATTACCTTAACGACTTGTTATCGTAAAATGCATACGCAGTTTCTTTGTAAACAGTATCAGGATGGTTCCTTATCAATTTGAAGAATTTTGAACAAAAATTAAGACGCATGGAGCATTTAAAAAATTAAAAAAACTTGTAAAATCTGTTTTGATAAAAACAGATTTAAAGTTTACTAAAACGCTGAAATATTGCTTGTATACAAAATACAAATGCTTGTAACATTGTGAAAAATCATCGCAGCTACATGCAGTTTTTCACAAATTGTTCAACACAAACTGAAAAAGAATAATATTCACAAAAATTAATTTCGATTTTTGGGTCGGTTTTTGCTCGAATAAAGGTCCACGGTCCCCTTAAAGTTTTCTCTTTGAAAATAATCCATATTTAACAACTACCATAATAAGAGTGTCACTCATTTTGTTTTAAAATGTTCAGAAATGATTGTTCTTCTTTTCGCTTGAGAATCCTATTGTCACCGCCATGTGCGCTAATGGCACCCAGTGCATGTAATATCCGTCATGGTTGCAAAGTCCTCCAGGTTCCCTGTAAATTATACCTCTGGAGGTGCCTAGTCAGGTGAAGGTCTCGTCACCTGATCAAGGTTTTAAATTACGAGATCGATTACTTTCTCTTTTTTTAATTTTTTTTTTTTTTAATTTGCCAATTCACCAACGTTAAATAGAAACCATGAACCGACAAACAAAGAAAACTGTGGTAGAGTACTGCAGCGATGCCAGCAAGGCTTTTGTCAGGTGGATCACAGCCATGCTCTGATCAGGCGAATCTCGCCCCGTGTCCAGGTACTAACTCGTCAAGGTAGGCACCCATGCCCGGGAAGTAGGGGACTGGGTATATAAAAAGAAAAAGCCTATTGTCACTACATGATGTGGAAAAAGGAATGGAATTAGATTCTCTCGCAACGTTCATATGTCCCATTTTTTGTGGAGTTAAAACTGGCGTTAAAAAGTAGTAAACATCTATAGCATAACTTAACTAATGCTTTTAAAAGCATTTCTCAACTCTAAGGCATCCAATCTGTGGCTTTCCTGCAACTTTATCCAAAGCGAAAAAAACAAACATAACAACATGACATTGCGGCCAACAAACGACGACCATACAACAGTCATTATGTAGCTAACTAAAGAAGTCACATTTTGGTTTCTTTCTGACTGTGACACTTGTGACCACACGAGATTTTACTGTGACTTTATATTCACTAACTGTGCTACTTAGGGTCAGAGGCGCAACAACGCTATTTGGCGCCTGGTGCCAAAACAAAAAAAAGATAATAAAAAATAAATAAAAGTTAAAAAGGGTAAATAAAACTACTAATTATCTGATTACAAAGTTGAATTTTTTAAAAATATTTTACAAAATTGACATGTATTACCAATATACTCAACTGTTATTTCAATTGTCTGTTGCAAATGTTAAATAGATAATATAAAATACATATAAATAATTTAAAAAATATATAATATAAATTTACCCCTTTAAGGGCGAAGGTATACTATAAATATACAACTTATTTTTAACCCCCTAATGCCACTATGGCACCATAATTTTTGAATAAAACTTTGCTTTTATAATGAATGGGGGATAAAAGGTTTACTTATTTTCAAATAAATTTGTTCGCAAATTCTAGTGTCATTCAGTCATTTCTACATTCTAACAACAAAAATACTTTGCCCCTGAAAGCGTTAAGCAAAACTTATTGCGCCATTTACATGGTAGCGCCGAGCCAAAATCTTAACAAGGTAACAATTTTCTTTGCCTTACGAAAAAAAAGCACTAAAATGAACTGGTTTAGCGGTGCCATAAACTTAGCTAATATAAGTTTTTGTAAGTGTAAAAAGAATAGTTTATAAGTATAGTTCTGAAACTAACGATTTGCTTTTGTCATAAAAACAGAAGTGAACGTTCGTACATTTTTCTATTGATCCTCGGGGCATTAATAGTGGTGACTGAAGGCGCCTATGAAGTTCCTGGTGCCTTGGCGCCGACCACACCATCCTTGTTACGGGCCTACATAGGGTTATACATAACTAAAATATTGTACATTAATAAGACTTTGCCACCATTCAAAAATATGCAACCAATTGCATTCAAAGCTTTTACACTAATACAAAGCTTTTATCTAATTTTCCATTAAGAAGAAGTGTTTAGATTCAATCTTTTTTTAATTGCGCTTTTACACTTTCCCCACCTTTAGCGATAGTGCCGCAATAAACATATACAAATATATGAACTAACATAGTGTGCAATTCGTTCCGACAAATTAAGAATTGCAAATGATCTTACATTTTCTGGTGTTTCCCATCCAGTTACTATGTAGTAAACAGGAATTCGGGATTCCATTTCTCCATTGATGCCAACGTTTGTTCCACTCTGAAATAAAAACGGAAAATTAACTATAGCAATTCTGAAAAAAAAAAAAAAAAAAAAAAAAAAAAAAAAAAAACATCATGCCAGCCTATTTTAAAGAAATTGACCTATACTAGAATTAAACACACAAAAATATATTAATTTACATATTTGGATTTAAAAATATGTATATTATGAAAAGCAAATAAAACTTTTTTGTGACGACTTATTGTTACTCATGAACCTTTAACAGAAGCCTAGCCCATAAAATTGTCATGCATTTACAACGTATTAACGTGGACAGTGGACTCCAAAAAGCTATTCTGCAAAAATGAGATAACTGGGTAGTGGACGTCTACCAGCAGTTTGCCAATCACGAGTTATTTCGTTGTTAGTAGCCAATGTGTTAAACATGAAATTCCTTTTTTTAGTGTTACAAAAAATTAGCGAGTGTGAAATTTGATTATACAGTAATACCTCGGTTTTCGGTGACTTCTGTTATCGTCGGTTTCGGTTTTCGCCGATTATTTTCACGTAAAATTTGTTTCGGTTTTCGTCGTTTGCTTCGGATTTCGTTTATTTCCTGTGTATTTTTTGGTTTTTCTTTTTGATTGCGAGTGCTCCATCATGGAACCAAAGAAAGTTTCTTGTAAGTAACTTGTTTAATGATAATGTCTTGTCCCATTTTAGGCAAATCTTAAAGAGACGGCAGAAACAGATAACTTGGACAGCTTTTTTGCGCGACATGGTCCTCTGACTCTGAAGCTGGTCCTACTGCCAAAATACCAAAAAGGGAAGTGACCCCAGATACAGTGCCTTGATACCATAAGCTAAGAATACTATAATAATTTGTTATTGTTTTCAGTATTAAACGCTATACTTATTCTCTATAAAATGTGTTTTTGATATGTATTTTGGAGCGTTTAGAACGAATTAATTGGATTTACATAGATTCATATGGATATAATTGACTGGGTTTTCGTCGATTGTTTTAGGACGGATTATCGACGAAAACCGAGGTATCACTGCTGAAATAAGTTTTACGTTGTCAGTATAAACTATGTATTATATCAACAATTATAATAATATTAAGAAGACAATATGAAATTTAAACCGCAAGTTTGAATGAATAGTTGATCCTTTTTCGTTGTTTTATAAATTACAGGTATGTATAAATACAGTTATGTAAAATACCTTTATTACCGGTAAAGTTCATAAATAGTAAAGTTATGAACATAAAATTCAGATTCAGATTGCAGTTAAACATCCTGTAATTTTGGCTAAATAAATAGATTTCGACGCAACTAATAGCTTCCTACATAAAAAATTAATCAATATAATGTGCTCCATCACTCTGCAAATTATTGAACAGTTGTTCTGAAGTATATAATAATGTGATGCAAAAATATCAAAGTATTCGTGCAATCACTATTTCTAAGAAAGCATACGTTTAAAGATAATCAGTCAATGGTTGTCTTGGTAACCGATGTCTTCCTAAAATTATCGCTGTGAATCAGCAGTGTCATGTTCCGGCTGCAATTAGGTAAGCATTTTTAGAATTTGTAGAACTTTCTTAACAACGATTCCAATTTATAATTTTAAAATTAATTTGTCTTTTCTTTAATTCGCACACACAAAAAAAAAAAAGAGAAAAAATAGTTCTAATGATTATATGATGATAACACCATTCAAAACTTTTGAAAAGGATCACTGATTTTGACTTAATCTAATAACAAAAAAAGAAAAAGAATTAAAACTATAATTTAATCCCATCAGATTAATTAATTCCACATTAAAAGCCTACATCAGTCATGCAAAAAAACGCGCAAGCTAATGTTAAGTCTATGGGAAGGTTCTTGGCAGATTTCTCGCTCGCATTTTAATATTTTGAAATGATGTTTTTTGCATAGGATAGCTGAGGTCGATCTCTAACGTTGTTAGTTTTTACTTTTTCGATTTTGGTTCCAGTTTTTTATATATATAAAAGTACTTTCCCTTTCAGAACCGGTACCAACCGGTTCCAAAATTGAAAATGTCCGCTTATAAAACAACTGTAACCAAAATCTAAAAAAGTAAAAACTAACAACGTTAGAGATTGACCTCAGCTATCCTATGCAAAAAACATCATTTAAAAATATTAAAATGCGAGCGAGAAATCTGCCAAGAACCTTCCCATAGAATTAACATTAGCTTGAGCGTTTCTTCGCGTGACTAGCGTAGGCTCTTAATATACCAGTCATTCCTGCTCAGTCAGAAAAGTAGGTTGATTACTTTTCTTTTCTTTGTTTTTTTCTTTTTCTTTCCTTTTCTTTTTTTGTTAAGTACATACACTAGATTTAATACAAACTAAACAAATTGGTCTTACGTCTTACTCCTTTCTAAGTTCACTATTTTGACGAGAAAGGTAATTTGCAGGCAAATTTTAAATTTGGCTTACCAAATGTAATTAAACGGATATGAGTATATCAAAAATGTTAAAAATTTGTTGAAATCAGAGTTTAAAAAACGACCGTTCGCTATGATATATTTCCAACTCTCAAACCAGATATAAACCCGAACCATTCAATCAATGCCATCCATTTTTTTAAATATTTCGCACCTAACAAATTAAATATCTTCTAAAAATTTTATTAAAATTTAAGAATTTTAACATGCATTAATAATGAACTGAAAATATAGAGACATTGACCGTAATGTTATTTGGATTTTCAAAGAACCGTTATTTTTGAATGAATTTCCGAATCTACTTGATTAACGAACTCACACATGATATTTTATATATAAAACAGAAAGAAAGAGAAAACATCAAACTCTTCGCCGGAAGGACGTGTACAATGTAACATCATTAAAATGCGCCGCAAATGATTTTTCTCTTTTGACTATATTATACTGGAATACATTTGTGGGTTCCTCTAAACGAACTATAAGAGCTACGTATTTTGATTAACGAACTTATTCAAGATACTTGGAAAATCAATACACTGTTCCAATTAGATTTGAATTGCGTTAGTATTTCGGATATTATCGTAAAGAGAAATTTTGTATTATATGAGGAGGTTAGAATGAGAGTGGAGTAAGTCAATATTTAGTAATTTGAGAAATAAAGGGTTTTGTGAAACTTGTCGTATTGCCGTTGCATTAAGTGGTCCAACATTTTTTGCCTTCTATCGACTCCCTAAGTGAACTAAGACTTATTTGACTGTTGCACTGAACAGATATTAATATACTTTCAGTAAAAATATAGTTATATGGATTTTTAAAATTTTCGACTTCCTCCACTGTCAATCTAACCTTCTCATATACAGATAGATATATAGATATATTATAAACGAATTGATTCCAATAAATAGAATTCTAAACAAAATCAACCTAATAAATACCAGCAGCCATATACCAAATACTTATTCTTATGATATACATTTATTATTAGTGAAAAACTGAACAGAAGTGCAGAGACGTCCCATCGAAATTTAGACACGCAGGGATAAATCTGTTTTGCAATGAACTTTATGCACGCGACCTGAGTTCGAGGCTAAATTCGTCTGCTGGTGGTATTTACTTTTGAACATTAGCATAGCGTTCTAAGAAGGATGCATTATTAATAGAGTTGCAAAAATCCGGTTTATTCCCGGGTTTATTTCCAATAGACCCGGTTTATTCCCAGGTTTATTCCCAAAAGACCTGGTTTATTCCCAAAAAACCCGGTTTATTCCCAGGTTTAAACCGGGTTTTTTCTAGCCTTTGCAACTCTAATTATTAATGATCTTTTGATAAAAATACCGCAAAACAATTCATTATTATGGCAGTAGGCAGTAGGTATTTAATATAATGTAATATAAATTCAAAATGTTGTGCTTTATCCAGAATATTTGTTAAATATTCAAACTTTCGGTTAAATTTTATGCACGCAACCTGGCTCGAGGCTAAAAGTCGTCTGCTGGCGATGTTTGTGGCTGCGCATACTGGTATTCTGGTAGTACGGTTGCTAGAATATTGGATTATGATACCGCCAGCTCTGGCGTGTGACATCACCTGCATAAGGTACGTTGCTATTTTATAAATCAAAATACGAAGACTTACTTCTGTGAAGTAGGCTGTTACAACCAGTTTGTAGTATTTTTTACCCTTGAAATGTTTGTCGAATTGTACGCTTTCAAAGGTGTCGCATCTTAATCCTCGGATGGTTCTCTGAAAAATACAGGTAAAACTTCAGCATTATGTTTGCTACATATTCTAATAAATAAGTAAGTAAATTTAAAAATAAATGAAAGATGATATTGAGTTTAATTTTTATAATAAAACTTCAAAAAGCAACCCCAAAATTACTACGACATATTTAACATGGTGAATATATTTTTAATAGTATTAGATAAAGAAACTGGGGGATTGGGGGGGGGGGGTGGGGGTTATAACGAGACAAAAATATTTCCATAGCTAATATTAAATACTAATATTAAATTAATCAAAATATAAATGCTAACCAATAACATTCTGTGTTTATATAAATACATCTTTATAAATATTAGTATTTGAATAAAAAATAGCCTTTAGTTTTCTTAAAGATATTGCATCATGTTATGTATATACAGGGTGATTAAAAAAAAGTCCTTCCGTCCTGTACCGGGAGAAAAAGGTAGCTTTCCTATATCTTCGTTTTAAAATTTTAGCTAATGTTACACGAAAACAGCAAGTTAAAATGCAAAGAAACGTTTACAAAAGATTCGTTAATACTGAATTTGAATACGAAATTCGCCAAATTATTGAGCAATAGCCAAATTGGCTTCATTTATGAAGACTTCTTTTGGTCGCCAAATTTGGCGATATTTCGCCAAATGTTGCCAATTTTGGCGAGAATTTGGCGCTAACGGATATGAATATATAGTTTTATGCGTATGATTGGGAAAATTATTACAACAATGAAAGAAAATAATTTGCGAGTAATCGCGTTAATGTGCTGTTTTGTTTCAAAATGTCAGCCACCCTAGAATTTCAAACTGCTCTACCTCAGCCATTTTGTAAGATAGAGGTAAAGCAAACAATGCCCTGGAATCCTCGTATCAAGGCCTAACACTTAATTAAAAAATAAATTTGAATTTTTAACTTTTTTGTATATTTATTTTAGTTTTAAATTTTTAAGTGGCCGCCATCTTGAAACAAAATGGGGGACCAAGCTGGCCAACGAACTCGGTCGAGACATTGGTAAGCTTAATACACACAATTAGTTTCATCAAAATTGATTTATAAACACGAGCGTTATCGTATGACATAGGTCAGATATATATATATATATATATATATATATATATCATATATATATATATATATATGATTTATATATATATCAACATTTGAACGGAGGGTGGTTTTGGGGTCTGGGAGTCATGATCGGTGAAAATATATCGAAATTTTCCGGAACTGCTTTCCTCCGAACGGCTGCAATAGGTAGCTTTATACTTTTTTGTATTGAAAGCTACCTAAAAGATGGGGCAAGATTTCTTCAAAGTAACTTCACTACTATTAACCTTCGTACCCTGTTGAAATTTTACTCAACGTTGATAAAAACAATTCACACCAGAATTTGCTTTTGAAAATAATTTAACATATTTATTTAACGTAGTTCTCTGTAGCATTTATTTAACTTACTTTATGAAAAAAATCTGGTTTTAATCGAATTAAATAAGTTATAAAAGTGGGTCGATTCGACCCATTCAGGGTAGGAAGGTTAAAGTTATGAATGAAATCGCGACTTCGGATTGGAGTGAGACGCCCTGTATTTTTGACTAAATAAATCGATTTCAGACCCTGGTTTCCTGTACAAAAATTATTTGTTGTAATGTGCTCTACCACCTCTTAAAGTTTGTCCCATCTTTTTTTAATCATCCTGTATATAGTTTTCAGTCAATAAAACTCAATTATAATTTATCCATCACATTTTATTGGCAAAAATTCAACTTACTTTGCCCATTTCGTAGAAATCTCCGTCGAGGTTCAAGGCTTCCTTAGGTTCTTTCATACGGCTGGTCATGCCATAATCGTAGGTTTGGAAATCCGTGTCTCTAAGGATTGCCATCTCACAAGATCCGTCATCCATAATTTTGTAGAGTGTTCCTATGAAGGGAGAAAACGATCAAGTTCATCACAAATTTTAACAATTGAAATATATAACGTATCTGTATTAATATTATGAGGAAGAAACGTTTGTTTGTGTGTTTGTATGTAGGAGGTAATACCTGGAATTACCGGACCGATTTCAAACGTAATGGTGGCAAAATGATGGTGACAGTCGCTGCTCCAACCTAAGCTATATTTTTATGTTGGTGTCACTACGCCTAAGGAGGCGCAAGAGAAAGAAACGTTCTGAAATTTCGATTTTTGTGTTACTAAAGGGATTAGAAACTTGAAATTTGCCATGATGTTTATTTTTAAGAGGTATATGCTCGCTAAAAGCAGTTTTTTTTTAAAACTCGAAATTTAGAAGCATGAGATGAGCGCAAAACGTTCTACAATGATATTTTCACTATGATTTATTTGAAACCTTCAATCTATAAACTTTAAATTCGGCATAGAGATAAATATTATTTAAGTGTTAAAAATTGAAAAGATAAGAAAAATTAGTTGTTTGTCATGACAGTGTTAGATGCAACTTTTCTGAGAAAGGGGATAAAACACAAGTACCAGTAACTTTTATAATTAATTAAAATAAATAGTAATAAAGAAACTTGATCTCCAACTAGGTACGGAAGTACTTCGTAATATTTAGCTTTTGGCTTACAAAAATGACAGTTAAATATACGAATTTTTCGAACTTATAACTTAACGGTTATTTGATTTTTATAGTGAATCAAGGTATATTAATACTGTAACGATGACTTGCGCGTACCTAATCGATTCTTAGTTTGTGGCCGCACCTCGTGCAAAATAGCTACCATATTTGTCTTTGAAATTTTCGGATATTTAAACTAACGAAAATATTGCTTACTACCTGACCCAGTAAACCCCTCCAAGGAATTAATAAACTTCTGTACATTGCAAAAACATTTCCATGAAAAAACGCAAAATGCACTGACAGTAATAGTACCGTCTATTCTTCGTTTCTTTCATAAAAATTCTGATTTGGTATTCCACCGTTTTCAAGAAAGAAATTTTCCACTATTCAAAACGGAAAATTTATGTTTTTCGAAATAAAGGCGAGCAATAGCATAAAATTAAAAAAAATCTAAATAATAATTATATATACTGATGCATATTTACACGGGACTGGTACTTGTATTGAATATTTTCGTACCCGTTTCTTAGCATGTTGCTTTTCTCAGTATTCGAACCTCGTTATTCACAATTATAGAGGAAATTTGCTCTGTCGCCTTATACCAACTGGGCCACATTCAATGACTTGGTTATGCAGGTCAACGCATCAATTACGAAAATTTAACTGGAAATTTTCTGTTTTGTTTCAATTGAAAAGGACCATTTCCGTTTGTCTGTCTTTGAAGAAATGTTTCAGTTTTTAGCATTCAACGAATAAAGATAAAAGGAATTTTTTTTGTTTATTCCGGGAAAATTTACTATTTTCACTCAGAATAGAAAGTTTACTTTAAAAAATAGAAATCTCACTTAAAATTACACCGTATACATAGGAATTTGTTTTACAGCGCATACTAACTATCAGTGTCCCATTTGGATTATAGATATAACATCGTCGCTACCATGTCAAACTATCGAATATGAAAAAATGCATTTTTCATTACTTTTAAAAATGGGCCGATTGTCATCACTAAATTTTAATAGTATAAATTTAGTGATTTAGTGACATTTGGGCCGCTTCAGGAGGGTTGCCAGTTTGT
Source organism: Maratus michaelseni (assembly GCA_963931845.1). Taxonomy (NCBI): domain Eukaryota; kingdom Metazoa; phylum Arthropoda; class Arachnida; order Araneae; family Salticidae; genus Maratus; species Maratus michaelseni. Next base: position 59,023,148 of record OZ007594.1, read on the forward strand.
CATCCATTTCCATTCAGAAATTCCAAATTCAAACCAGAAATATCGAACAGATATTTTTGCTTTATTTAGTGACAGGCACTTCATGATTATTTAAAGTAAAAATTCTTCTTTGAAAATTTACGGTATGAATTCGGAATCGCTGAATAAATAAGAAGGCAACCCTGTTCTTCACACAAATTTTATTAGTATTCTTTCTTGGCGAAGAATTCGAATAAAATTTAGTGGTGACAATCGGCCCATTTTTAAAAGTAATGAAAAATGCATTTTTTCACATTCGGTAGTTTCGATACGGTAGCGACGACATGGAGAGCAAACGAATGTGATAAACCTTATGAACATTTTTTTAACTTAAAATTGACATTTGTTATGTTTACCTGTGTTGATATCGTACAATTCAGATCTGGAGCCTTTTTTTCTGGAATAAGCATCCCTACGAGCAATTAATCGTGTATGGTCATACCAAGTCTGAAAGAAAAAAAAATAACATGCTAATTATTATGGTGAAATAGAAAATAAATCTATATTGCAAAGGACAAACATGCCCGTGCGTTGTAACGCTGACGTCATTGTGCGAATGGCAACACTTGACAATGAAATTTCTGTTTTGCGATTTTTATACAACTGTAATTTTTTAATTTCTAAACATCGACATTTTTAATTGTTACACCGTTATACAGGGGGTAAAAATCTACTTTCAAATGCAATTTGTTTGAAAACTGTATCGCAATTTACTCATTTAAATTAAACTCCCAGCATTGTTAAAAAAAATCTATCCCTATCGCTTGCAGATTATTACAAAATATTAATCCGTTTGCACTTTAAACAATATAAAAAGTTCAGCATTTGTTTCCATCTCATATTCAATAACGAAAGTAAAACTTCATTAAGCAATAAATAAAACAGCATAAAATAAAACACAAATTTAACAGACATGTATTTGAAATAAGCACTTAAAACCGCTGAAATTATCAGTATATATATATATATATATATATATATATATATATATATATATAATATCTTTGAATTTCAAAAAACATATCAAGTTCTTGTAACAATCTAATTAAATCTCCAAAGAGATAATTAATAATAATGTGTAGACAGAATACCACATAGTTAATAAATTAACAAGTGCAATCATAATATTACCGTAGCTTGTGCTTCAATGGTAATTGGCCAAAAATACTGAAAATATGAAGATTCTTTAAAAAGAGAGAGAGAGAAAAAAAAAATTATAATAAACCATAAAATGTTAATAATTTGGAGTTGATATCAAGTGAATACAAATGGATTAAGAAATGAAATATGAACTAAATATAATGGAAAATTGGATAACAAGAGATTTAAATTAGAATTGGATATGAAAAAACACGTGTAGATATAATTTTCAACCTGGATGTACCCACACGTGCTTTAAAAAATAATTCAGTATTTCATAATTATACTGGCATAAATGCTAAGATCAGTACAATCATCCAGGTATACTGAATTATTACCAGAAGACAATTGGAAATAATAAAAATGGAAATAAAAAACTTGTAAAGAATAGATAAAATATTTTTACCAGATAACACTTGGAAATAATAAAATTGGAAATAAAAAACTTGTAAAGAATACATTAAATATTTTACTCACAATAATTATCCAAAATCCTTAAACAACACAAGGTCTAATTTATACCAATATGAGCACATGGTACACATCATAAAATATCAAATACTTGATGATATAGTCAAGTTGAGAGAAATTATTTGAAGGTTAAATTGAGAGAACATATTTTGAAATATCACCTTAATTATTACACCTTGACACAAATTGATTTAAAACACACAAATTTATTTATGTGATAAATACACTCAAAAACAAATTAATATTTGTGAATATACAAATTTTCCATTTAATTTTAATCTTCAAAAGTAAAATTTAAATACACAAGCGATAAGCGCCCTCTATAGGTAAATTAAAAATATTATTAACATTTATTTGACAAGTAATGTGCTGCCCTCTATTGGAACAATAATTATTCAAAATTAAGTTTGATTTACAAGCTTATTATATTAGATTTAATAAAATATATAAATAGTAAAAAATAATAATATCACTTTAGTTTTACATTAACTTCGTACAAAATCCTATGATATGAATTAAATTTAACCAGAATTATATTTATCTTACATAGTATTCCAAAGTTTCTTACATTGAGTAAATATTATGTAAAAAAATTAATTAATAATAATTCGATTACTTATGTGTTTCAATCATTTTAATGCAATGCAGTATTTAAAAGACATTATTAAAATTAAACATTCAAATAAAAGATTTAATATATATATATATATATATATATATATATATATATATATATATATGAATTTCAAAATACATATCAAGTTCTAATATCATTCTACTTTAATCTACAAAGAGATAAATAATGATATTGTGTAAACAGAATACCACATATCTAATAATTAACATGTGCAATCATAATTTTACCATTGCATGTGCTTCAATGGTAATTGGCCAAATTTACTCATACCTGAATAATATTTAAAAAAGAAAGAGAGAGAAAGGGAAAAAAAATTATAGATTAGAGTTGCTATTAAGTAAACACAAATGGATTAATAAATCAAATATGAACATTATACAATGGAAAACTGGACCACAAGAGAACAAACAAGAATTGGATATGAAAAAACACATGTAGATGTACTCGTCAGCTTGGTTGCACCCACATGTGTTTTAAAAATAATTCAGTATTTCATAATTCTACTGGCATGATGCTAAGAACAGTAGAATCAACCAAGTATACTGAATTATTACAACATAACAATAGGAAAAAATAAGATTGGAAATATTTAAATTGGAAATAAAAAACCATTAAGAATATATAATATAATTCACTTACATCGATTATCCAAAAACATTATAAATCACCTCACTAAATTACCACTAGATATCATTTTTGAAATAATATTGGAAATTAGAACCTTTAAATTGTAGATAAAATATTTTTACTCACATTAATTATCCTATAAATAAAGTATTAATAAAGTATTGATTTTTATGATACCATAATTTAGCCTAGTTGGCACATAAATCACTTTTATTAACTTCTATATATATAAGTTATGTTTGTGATTTATAATCAACAATGTTATCAACAATGTTATCCATGTATAATTTTATGTGTTTTTGTATAAGTTATTTTACAGTTATTTTAATACAATATATATTTTATAGACTTTTATAACTGATCATTAGAATTACTTAATATAAAAGTGATCGTCTAAACGCACAATCACAGTAACTATATAAAGTGTAAATAATGTTCAACCATCTTAAGTATTGTCCTTATATGTATAAACGGTATATGTTTTAATTGTCTTTATATGTTTTAAATCTGATCATTAGTATCACTTAAAATAAAGGTGATCGGCAACGCACAATCACAATAACTATATAAAGTGTAAATAATGTTCAATCATCTTAATTATTGTCCTTATATGTTTTAATTGTATTTATATATGTTTTAATTGTAATTTGCTATATCATTTGCTATTTTTTATCGCACACTAAAACAATAATTTATTACATAACATGTTTATATTTATATGATGTAATAAATGTTATTTAAAAGAGTTGATAATTGAATTTATCAAAAAAATAGGATAACCATATAGTTTTGCATGATCTCGAATAAATCTAATATTTCTGTTTTTATTTATATCTGAGCATAGATATTTTATACGATGAAGATAATTGATAATTATATTTTTATAAACTGATTTATGTAAACATGAAGCAAAATTGGTAAAAATATTTACTTTAAATGGAAAATCAAATCTTTTATCATAAATATAAAAAAATAATTTATAATTATCATTAATTTTAATTTTTAAGTCAAGAAAATTTATATTATTATTAATCAAATCATTTTCGCTTAATGTAAGCTGATTAGGATAAAAATTGAGTGATGATGTGCAATTTTTAACATTGAAATAAAATATGATAATGTCATCAATATAGTGATAAAATACATAATCATTATTCGGACCAATATTTCTTTCATAATAATATAAGTAAAGGTCAGAGAGAATACTAGAAACGGTCCCACCCTGCGGTATTCCCTGGCATTGTTTATAAATAATATTGTTATATATGATGTAATTATTATGCAATGTAAAATTTAGTAACATTTAAAATAAAAATTACGGAAATATGATCTTTTAATTTTAATTGAGATTTAAATTCTTTAAATAATATACACATTGTTTTATGTAAGTCTTTTATGTCAATGTTATTAAATAAATCATTAAAATCCAATGTTTTTATGAATTTTACTGGATTGATATTATTTATTTTATTAATAAGCTGAAAACTGTTTTTTAGGCAATGTTGGTTATTATGTTTTATCGTTATATCATATATCTGCTTTAAAATATTAAGTAGTAAATTGCTTGCCTTATTATTATATGTATTACACCCGATGGTAACTGTGCGAAATTTAATTGGATTTTTATGAAATTTTGGAATTATAACAAGATAAGGATAATTTAAATTATTACATTTGATTTTTAGTAATTTGTGATAATTTAATAATTTTCTATTATTAATTTCAATATTTAATTTAGTTTTATTAAAAATATTACTTGTGTTATTTGCATTGTGAATTAACACTTTATAGTACTCTTTACAAATAATACCATAATTATTTGGAGATTTATCTACATAAGTAATTATAAATTTGTTTCTTAATTCTGATATATGTTTATTTATATTTTTAAAAGCTGCATGTGTAATATGTTGATAATTTTTTATAATTTCATTTTTAAATTTATCTATTACAGAAAATCTCCATTCACTAAAATACTCGATAGGTTTATTGTAATCAATAGCAATTTTATATATAAATAAATCAATATCTTGAATAAACTGCAATATTATGGATTTGATATTACACCTATATGGAAGTCGAAATTTTGTTCCATTATGCATTAAGTTTTGTAAAATAGGTTGTTCTACAATATTAAGATCACCAGTAATAATATGACCATGTGTTGTATTTATGTACTTTTGAAATTTTGGGTCATTACAATAACAAGGGTAATTATTTGAAGAGACCATTTGTTTTGCAAAAGAATTGTAATTAAAAATTGTACGTCCAAGTGTGCGATTATATTTATATGTCTTGTAAATGCTAAAATTTTTTATTGGAAAATTATTAGTAGTGTTGTTTATGATATTGTGTAAATTGATATTATTAAATACATGATTGGAAAAATTTATAATTAGTTGTGTATTATTAGTTTTATATTTAGGTTTATTAGAAAGACTTGTATTTAATAGGTTTGCTCTATAATGAAGAATATCATAAAAGATATCACAAAAATGTGGAGAATATTGATTCTTTTTAAATACTTTGAAATATTGGTTTAAATATTTCTTTTTAATACTAAAAATATGTTTTCTTATAGCAATCCAACAATAATCATTACGAAATTGTGCCTCAAGATCATCAAGCTCTTGTTGTATCACAATATTATCAGTGTATTTTTTGTTATAATGTTTACCTCTACCAGATCTTGAAGTTTTTTTTATGTTTGAAAAATTTAATCCTGAATAAAGATTTTTATAATTTTTATATTTAGTTAAATCTGAAAATACAGGATGTGATTTTTTGTATACTAATTGATTTAATCCATAAGGATAGGTAGTATTAAAATGTCTTATATATTTAGATTCTAGAAAAAGTCGTTCAGTAAAATTTTTTTGTATTTTAAGTATTTTAATAGTAATATTTTTAAAATTATGATTTTTGAAATGAGTATATTCAATATTATGAGTAGTTTGAAATTTAGATTTTTTAAATTTATCAATATGAGAACGATGTAAATTTAGCCGTTTAAAATGATTTCAAAATTTTATTTGAATATATAATTAATACATTTCATTTAAAATTCTCTTTGGTGCTGTTAGTGGGAAATATGAAAAAACATTAAATGTAAAAAATTTATCAGATTTTTCAATAAAAAAATATATGGTTTTCACCTATTATATTCTTTATCCCGGGAAGCCCGGGAGTTGGATGCTCTAGTTTCCTTAAAATAAACGCTTGCATTGAATAACTTGAAATGTGTTTTCAACAGAAATTAAAAAGGTTTATGCTAAAAAAAACAACTTTTTTTAAAAAAAATTTGGTAATTTTAGTATAAAATCAACTTAATGACCATTTGTTAATAGAACAGAATAAATTACGCAGGACAAACAAAATAGGCGAAGAAATTACCGTAATATAATTTAACTTCAATTAAGGTAATCCCTCACTTTTCTTTGTGATAGTTCAACAAAGGTTTTTTTTTTTTTTTTTACCACATCATTTTTACTTTTTTCTATCTATATGGAAGAAAGTATTGTAATCGAAATATTTTTCGACTTTCGATTTTCAACGAATTTACACATTTCAGGGGTCACAGATCTCAAAAAACATGTTTTTGTGCGACGGTGTGTGTGTCCTCTTTGTATCATAAAAAAGTTTATAAAGTTATGCATAGAATTGACCAAAATTTCATATATCCGTTTTTGGCTATAGCCAGCAAGTTCCACTTGAATTTGGGGATATTCAGCCGGAAGGAGGCACTGTGGTAGCGATTTTGTGCCGTTTTCATTACTGTATCATTGAAAAGTGTATGAAATTAAAAATATAATTGAACCAAATTTCATATATGTTTTTGGTTATGGGCAGCAGGTCCTAGTTGCATTTATGGCTATTCTGCCGGAAGCGGCGCTGTAATTGTAATTTTGGGCAATTTTCGCGATTTTTCGTTGCTGTGCTGTACATCGGCTGTTCGTGCAGCGAAGAGTGCTTCGCATCCAGGTAACCCGGCAATTCACAAGCAGCTGGCATACAACAGAATGATGCAAAATATTGATTTTATTGGAGTTAAGATAGTATATTTTGAAATATTAACATGTATGAAATAGAAGAAAGTTTCGGACTGGTACATCGACTAGTTCAGCTTTTCGATACACTCGGAAATTTGGTCTGTTACGTCACATTCTGATCGGAAATAACGACGAACAACCGTTAGCAATTTTTTCATCTCTCACGTTTTTGGTGACGGAATATTTTCTTTCTCTTCATCACTGTAATTTCTGACAATTTCTTGATCTTTCAATAGCCAAAGTTACACTAAAATTGCCTTTGAAAAAAATAATTTACGATACCAGTTTCGATTCAGTCTGGTTTATTGGTGAAAGAATAGACCATACTATCCGATGAGTAGTATGCATTAAGCAAAATTCTTCACATTAACACATTGCTGACCGGGAACGAGAATCCTCGTTTTTATTTAACCAAAAATTATTGACTAAGGGCGGGGCTTCTACCTTACAGCAAGTACATTTATATCATGTTGTCCATATATTTTTAGATTATAAGACACTTTATAGTAAATCCGTAAATTGAAAGACATTTATTGATGTATAATCTTGATGAAAATATCTAGGAAACCAATTGCCGACCGGGAACGAGAATCCTCGTTTTTATTTAATCAAACATCATTGACTAAGGGCGGGGCTTCTACCTTACAGCAAATGCATTTATATCATGTTGTCCATATGTTTTTAGATTGTAGGACATTTTATATTATATACGTACATTGAAAAATATTTACTGATGCATAAACTAGAGAAGCCTATCTAGGAATACAATTGCCGACCGGGAACGAAAATTCTCGTTTTTGTTTAACCAAACATCATTGACTAAGGGCGTGGCTTCTACTTTCCAGAAAATAAATTTATATCATGTTGTCCATATATTTTTAGATTATAAGACAATATATATATTTTATAGTAAATCCGTAAATTGAAAAAGAAATACTGATGTATAATCTTGATGAAAATATCTAGGAAACCAACTGCCGACCGGGAACGAGAATCCCCGTTTTTATTTAACCAAACATCATTGACTAAGGACGGGGCATCTACCTTACAGCAAATGCATTTATTCATGTTGTCCATATATTTTTAGATTGTAGGACATTTTATATTATATTCGTACATTGAAAGATATTTACTGATGCATAAACTTGAGAAACCTATCTAGGGAACCAATTGCCGACCGGGAACGAGAATCCTCCTTTTTGTTTAACCAAACATCATTGACTAAGGGCGTGGCTTCTATCTTACAGGAAATGCATTTATATCATGTTGTCCATTTTTTTTTCAGATTGTAGGACATTTTATATTATATCCGTACATTGAAAGATAGTCACTGATGCATAAATTTGAGAAACCTATCTAGGAAACTAATTGCCGACCGGGAACGAAAATTCTCGTTTTTGTTTAACTAAACATCCTTGACTAAGCGCTGGGCTTCTGCTTTCCAGAAAATACCTTTATATCATGTTGTCCATATATTTTTAGATTATAAGACATTTTATAGTAAACCCGTAAATTGAAAGATATTTACTAATGTATAATCTTGATGAGACTATTTAGGAACCAATTGCCAATCGAGAACGAGAATTCTCGTTTTTGTTTAACCAAACATCATTGACTAAGGGCGTGGTTTCTACCTTACAGCAAATGCATTTATATCATGTTGTCCGTATATTTATTTTAGATTGTAAGACATTTTATATTACATCCGTACATTCTAATAATATTATTAATCTGATTGTGTGCAAATGTTAGGCTGAAGCCAGCGTCTAAATGGAGAAATTAATGGCCCTGTATCTTTGCATATAGGTGGATTATAACCCGGAAATGAACATAGACTGGTTTTTGTTTATTTTATTCAAATACTTTTCTTAATAATTCAACATTTGATTATTTTCATAGAGAATCAATGGACATTTTTTAGATAAAATTTAACCTTTTTATCGTATCGTTGCTAGGGCTTTAATCGTTACCAATAAATAAAAGTGCGAAAAAATAATTTTTCCTCAACAGTTTCAATTGAGTGATTTTCTCGTGAAAAATGAAAATAATTCAAAAGAAGATGAATTTCTGTGATATTTGAAACAAGAATATGGAGTATTTGTTATTATACATGAAGTGTGAATATCGGTTACATTAAAAAGATCTTTTTCTGTCAAAAACTGCGTTATAATTAGAAAGAAGAATTAACAATAATTATATTATTAAGAAAAATATTTCGCTTGAACCATGGAGCTATGAAAAGGATCCTTCTTGGCTAGAACACGAGGCTAACGAAATAGAAAGGCTACCGCGGTGCTTTACGCGTATCTTTTTTTACAGACCGCGGGAGTCACGTGATGCTCGAATCCACCAATGCAGGTATACGAAATGAGCATCACGTCACTCTAGCGGTCTGTAAAAAAAGATAAGTGGAATGCACCGCGGTAGCCTGTCTTTTTCGTTAGCCTCGGCTAGAACAAATATGACGTCATAAATAAAACATGTATTTTCAAATATTCGTAATATTGCAAAGAGCATGGCTATCAGTGTATAATAAAAGTATATACATAATGGACGTCACATTTAAGATGAATAACTGAAATACTTTTTTGATACTGACTAATAATAAGCTTGAATATCAGTTACAAACAGATGTGAGTTTTCTGCTAAAATTCACGTCATTATTGCCAGGAAAAGAAAATTAACAAGAATTATATCATTGAAAAGAAATTTCTCTTTGATCAAAGTGACGTCATAATAAAACGGGATTTTTTAAATATGTTTCAAATAGACCGTGTATTAATTTCATACATTAATAATCACTGAGTACAGTGAAAGAATAGAGAGGTAATGAACCGTAAAATCGGCTTGCAGTATGAAGCCGGTTATCGCTCAAATCATTAGGCCCAAGAGCTGACTTCATTGGATGGAGAGAGACTGCACGTGGAACAATGACTGGATTCATTGGACGGGGAGAGGTTTTCAAAGCAAGCCGCCAGTTGTTTGGGCCGACTGTAGGGTTGCATTTTCAGCACCACGCCAAACATGAACATTTCATCTCTATTTATTCTCTGAACACTGTTATTAATAATACAAGCATCAGTAAGATTATTAGGAAAAGAAAATTGAACACAAGTCTATTAAGTTAAAATCTGACTGTGTGTATTTCGCAACTACTCCTCTTAATGCAACGCAATTTACTTAACACCGGTTATCATTGATTCGACGATGTCATATAAACTCTGAGAATTTAAAATTTTGAATTTGATTCCGAGATATTAATATTTTTTTTGTAAATTTTAACGAAATTTCTCTAAAAATGGTACTTAAATTACTCCATTTTTGTGAATAAAAAGAGAGAAATAAAACGGATTAATATATTTTTATGCCATTTTATCATTAAAACTGAAAAAAAAAATATTTTATTTTCAATTTGAATAGTTGGTGAAAAAAAAAATCTTGATTACAGTAAAATTTCCGAATAAAAACGTATTTCCACATTTTCAAACTTTATTAATCAATTTATTCTGCAGAGCAAAAATCACCTGTCAGCATATTGTCAAGAAATCAAGATTTGTTTCAGCTATAGATTAAACCAAGGACACAAATTTGCTGTTACATGCAAACGTAACACTTGCAATTGCAAAGCTTTTTGCAACCCCAAATTACATGCAAACGTAACATTTACATGTAATTTGCACCCAAATTAATTTTAATTAGAACCGTAATAAATGTTAATTTGTAATGAAAATTACATGCAAAAGTATTGTTTACATATAATTTTGGGTTGCAAAAAGCTTTGCAATTTAAGTGTTACGTTTGCATGTAATTTTGGGCTGAAAAAAGCTTTGCAATTGAAGCTCCTTGCATTTAGGTGTAGAACTATTCATCCCTATTCACAAGAATTGAATTTAAAGAAAAAGCATACACTATTTCCAATGAATTATTTTTAAATAATGGCTGTTAAAACGTTTATCAAAGTCGTTAAAAGTAAAATGGTTTATCAGGTAAAATTGACATTTCTTTTTACCCAATTCGTCGATTTACACGATTTTATTTTGCCGTCCTTTTTCTATTGGTTGCAATTTCCTTATCGCGGTTATTTGGCACAAAATTTTACCTTTTTTAAACTGATTTATGTCAAGGACCCTATAACAAAGAAATATCGTATTTTCTTCTATGAAATGTGATAAAGAGTTAGTTAATTATTTACGTTTTTAATTATCGGGAGTGAAATATTCTGCTTGATTAGTACATTTATTTTTCTTTTAATGTTACGTGAACGAAGTCACGGGTAACAGCTAGTTGAAATATATTTTCTGACGCATAAATTTGAGAAAACTATCTAGGAAACCTATTTACGAAAGACTTTCAGAAGAGGGGGGGGGGGGAGATACCATTGTTTTAAAATCCAGGTTTCATACAAAATTCCCGGTCTGCAACGTGTTAATTTCAAATAGAAAATGGTGGGAAATACGAAATAGTCTTCATTAAAAGGAGGTACGTCTTAAACGGAGACGCATTAACGAGAGTCCACTGTATATTGCCAACATATATAAATTTAGGACTTGTTAGGGGTAAGATATTATGCCACATTTTTATCAGAATTATTTTGTGGATGAAAATGCTGTAAGGAAATTTATCATATGGTAAAGCTAAAATACTCAAATTCCAATTAGTTTTGAAGATGTGTAAGACATTACTTTTTCATATTTAATGTTTTGTTATTTAATAATTTATATATTAATAATTATTTAATAATTGAAAATTAAATGTTAATAAGTTTTTCTGAGAGAATTTAATACCACCTGTTTATGTCAATAAAAATTACAAGACTTCAATTTTCTTGATATTTAAGGGTAGGGTAGGGATCGAAATTTAAAATCCCAAAAATATTTCGGTTAGGCATTTTGCTTTTAATGGAATGATTGGAGCATAAAATAACATCTATAATATTGTGCTCGAACATTTTGTTTTCATGGATTTCCCACGTATGTACAGTTAGTATAAGAAAACAAAACGATACACCTTATAAAATTCAATCACCAGATTGTCGCAGAGAAAATCTAAAATAGCCATTCGATAAGAAATTATGCTGCCTTTTAACTTTTTTTAAAGCTTAGGGGGTCGTCTTCCTCGAGAAATTGTACCAAATTCTGAAATACGAAACACAATATTGACATCATATTTGGATTTTTAGTAAATTTCACACAAGGATATCAAATGGGAAGACATTCCGTCCAACAGTTTAGGAATTGCGAAAATTTAAAGTTCGTAATGTTAAATTCCTTTTTAATCATTAAAAAACAAATTGCAATGCAAGTAATTTTTAACACTAGAACTACCGGAAATTTTACTCAAGTTTTATAAAACTATTTCACACTATAAATTTTATTTAAAACTACTCAACTTATTCATTTAATTTAACGTATTTCTGTTAGTTTTATATTTAATTTATTTTAAAAAGAAATACCTGGTTCGAATCGGAATATCTTCATATGGTAACTGTCAAAAGGACGGCTGATGGTAGTTATAGTGTTGAAGTTATAGTGTCAAAACTTACTTGTCGAAAGGAGCTGTAATTTTGGATCCCCATATTTGAAGCGTTTAGAAATCGATTTATGTTAAAAAATTTATATGCCAAAATTCAGATTTTTTTCGAAAACCACTTTTAAAATATGTATATTTCCAAAATTCATTTAAAAAAAATTATGAATTATAACCTATTATTTTTTTAACAGGACTGTGTTTCTAAGAAGCTTCCACTGTGCAAATTTAAAATTGTAACAGATATTTTTTGGAATATCATGAATTGCAGTCATGAAATTGGGCATGATATTTAATAATAACGATTGAATGCTTATAAAAGTGTGAGTGTGTGTGTTTTAAACTATTTTTTACTTTTATATTTATTCTTGCTGGTAATTTCTTTCTCAAAAATCGTAATTTTTTCTCCTTCTACCCTTTATTCTTGTTACATAACACATTTTTTTCTAATTAGGTTTTCAATTATAATGAGTTGTATGCTGTTCTGCATTTGCCTGCCGAAGTAAGATAATGTTTTAAACCTAAAAATAATTAAATTGATCTTTATACATTTCTGAACTTTATACATTATATAAAAATAATTACTTTTTGGAACTGTATTTCAAGATCTTCATGTTCTTTGGATCCGAGAAGATCGACAACTTCAGCTGAATATTGGAAAACTTCTGGAACATCTGGCATGTAATCTGTTTTCTTCTTCAGCTTGCAGCCGATTCCAGTAGGTGGCTGTCAAAAATGAAAAAAAAAAAAAACTAAATTTCTACCATCCTTAAAATAACTAAGATATCTTTACTTATATATCTTACAAATGCTCATGAGTAATGCAACATACTTTTACAAATTGGACTCTGAAATTTCACGAAATTTCCAAACATTATGTTAATTAGAGAATGGGGGAAAAGTTCTAGAGTTTTCAATGAGAATAAATTTAATGAAGTTGAAAATTAGCGATGTTTTTTAAAGCTGATTCCAATAAAATAGAGCAGGTGATCTATCCAACCCGGCGCCCTTTGAAGGATTGAAAATTAGCTGTGTTTTTTAAAGCTGATTCCAATAAAATAGAGCAGGGCTGTCCAACCCGGCGCCCCTTGAAGGATTTTCTTGGCGCTCTTTCGAATATTTCCTGTTACTAGCTTTTTAACACTTTCCAACATAGTTGAAAAGTATTTATGAATTCGGTTTGCCTGTCTGCCTACTGCCCGTGCTCTAACTAGCTTAAATATACTCGGATTGCCATGCAATTGATATGCGTTATTGAGTTTTACTGTGGCCTGTACTATATTAAAAATGAAGCGTGTAGCATTTATAGTTCATTTACAGGGACACTCAAAAGAATTTTGTTACATGACGGTCTATGGGAAAAAATCATTTGCAGTGTATTTTAATGATTTACAATATTTCAAACATATTAAAATCGGATAAAACCAGTGATTTGTGGGCGAATTTTAGAACTTTAGTGGAAATTTATTTTTGACTATCTGGCAATACTGTTTAGTGCCTCCCAAAAAAAGCCAGTCAGGAACCGCCACTGGTGCTCTTCATTGTTTGCCAACAGCTGAGGCGCGTCCCTAATTACTGTGAGGTTGGACAGGCCTGAAATAGAGTATTGTAAGAGGGCATGTTTACCAATAAATTGTTGACATCATCAATGCTTGGCTTGAAGTATGCGAAGTCGTTGATTTGCTCAACTTCCGATACTCTTCCGTCCGCTGCGTACCTTGAGGAGTTTCCCACAATCCTTATACGAATCGGGACACGGAGGCTTTCATATTTGTAAGGAGTAGTCCAATCTTTGGCTGCAAGAAAGAAAAAGAAAATATAGCTGATATGCTGTTTTACTTACCCATCATATGTAGTATAGGATAAGTCTTGTAATCGTTTTGAAAAATTGAAAAAAAAAAAATGATTGATTTACACGTTTCGGACACTGGAGATTCCGAAAAACATGTTTTTAGAAAAAAAATTTGCCGTCTGTGTGTCTGTAAACGCTCTATCGCCCGAACAAATTGAGATAGAGACTTGAAATTTGGTATGTACTTAGTATATAATAATGAGAAGAAGCTTATTGAATTTCAGTAACCTCGATGATCCGGAACTATTTTTTTCGGACTCTCGAAATTTTCGTTCTGATAAAAGGTATATAAAAATTTTCGAAATTGTTTATTTTAAGGAGTGAATATAAAAGACAATAAAATAACATAAATTTTGCATAAAGAATGATGTCGATCGGATAATGAGTTGCCGAGATATTTGGAATCCTATTTGCCACACTCTTCAAATTTTCATGACCCTGTATTGCATCCAAATTTCAACTCAAAGATATGTTATAATTGGAAATGAGACGCTTAATCCGACGCAATAAACCGTTTGTTAATAGGATTATCATTTTTGGAGTTATAAGGATGTTTCTTTTACGCAATTCAGTAATAGAGCCTTTAAAGTTTATGACGTCATCAAGCCACGATTTTATTCGAATTGCAATGCATTTTATAAATAGCTTACACATGTTTTACTTTCATATTTTATATTATGCATATCCATGATGGGTAAATATTACGGTGGCCCTCAACGACGAGTTTTTTAATCGCTGAAAAAAATTCTTCTGTTTACGTTTACAGTATTATTTTGTTTGAAATATGATAAGGATAACACTAATAGACACATAGAAGCTTAAACCCCCCCCCCCCCCCTTCATTCTAAAAAAAGTACAATCAATTTTTTCTCAAAAGAGAAATTTCCTGCATATTGGCGAATTAACATTTTCCCCTCTATGCACTAAATTTGCAGTTGTTATTATTCAGAGTTTTCCATTTTTGGGTTAAAGGACCTTTCAGAAAATGCTGCCAGAGCATTTTACGACAATTTTCAACACGCGTCAGCTCAGGAATGGTCCTCATGTGACAGCAATTGTAATACATTTTTTCAAAAATGATAAACATTATTCTATTCCTAATCTCTTTAAAAGTCTTGCCTATAAATTTCACGCTTTTTACATATGCAAGTAGCTTTGTAAATGTGTCAGAAAATTCGAGTTGTTGTGTTGAGAAAAATATTTCTTTTTAGGATAGCTTTGAAGTAAAGAGTTTGATTTATAAAGATTAGGGGGTTAATGCAAGCATCTATGAAGCTATATAGCTTACATTTAGTTACTTCAGTGATACTTGCACAGGAATCCCAGGGTTAACCAGGATAGAAATATTTTTTTTCTTTGATTTTGATATCTTAATAAAATAGAAAAGTGTATAAATGTTGAAATCTTCTCCCCAGGGAAAAGAATGAAGACATTTTTTGTGTTCCACTATGTAAAAGAAATTCTTAATCAAATTATTATTTCAAAGACAGTGTTTAAGGACAGTGAGGAAAAATTTGTTTTAGAGGAGGCTTGCGATGCATTTATACGAAGATGTGGCGTTAGGGGATCATATTTGGAACATGCCGTGCTACGTAATAAGTAGGTTCATCTTATTAATAAAATTCGTTAAGTATTTATAAATTGTAAAGGAGCGTTTTTAGTGCCAGAAAACACTGAAAAAGTCATAAAATTTAAAGTATCATAACTCAGTATGTTTTGTCCGTAAAAGAATTTGTTTTTTGTGTCCTTTGTAGGAATTCCTTTTGATGCTCTTCTTTTTTTTAATATAAATTATGCAAAAAGGAAACCGTATAAAAATTAAATTTCGTATTTTAATGTGTATGCAGTCCTTTTTTGAACAAATGCCATATCTGGAAGATGTACTTGATTTGTATACTTTCTGTAATTGGAAGTATCTATAATATTATCATCGGTTCAAGAAATTGAATCTATTTTGAATCGCACGTAGCGCACTATTTTGAATCGCACGAAGGCGTATTTGCATTAAATGCCTATTTTAATATTTTTTAGTCCTTTGCGTTTTAATTTGTAGTCAAATTCATGGCATAATAGTAAATATTCATTTACTATTATGTCAATTTTCCCAACTATCTATAAAATGAAGACCCCATGAGAATATAATTGAATAATACCGCAACTTTATATTCTACTCTAAAAAATTGTAACTTGACTTATCATAACTTGAAATATTATCTTTTCCAAACTTTCAATGGAAACAAAATGACATAGTGCCATTTTACCCTAAAATGGTTTTGAGCCCACCCAGTATGTTTCAAAAGTTGGCGCCACTGATCTTAGCATAGATGCGAGTTTTAATCAACAAATGGGAACTTTAATAATTGCCACCTTGAAAGAAATCATGATGGAATGAGTTATTTTAAGTTTTCTTTCCCTCGAAAAAAAAAAAAAAAGGAGAAACGAAAAAAAATAATCCTTTTATGTGAGCCCGAGGGCCCGCCTATGAGGCGCCTCGTGTCCTTCCTGGCGGATCATCCGCATAGGTTCTGAGAACCTAGAACTTGTGGTTAAATGCATCATCCTACGGAGGCGTAGCTTAGTTTTACCGCTTTATGTGACTGCACTGTATGCAAATAATAGCTGTAAAAAGAAAATGCTAGATCACTGAAGGAGACAATCCTAATTGCTTCCATGGAATTGTAGTTAAATGGAAAATATAGGGTAAATGAAACATCCCGAGCTAACTTTTTTTTATTATTATTTCGTTAAAAGAAGCGAGCCGACCAATCTAAGTTATAAAGGAATAATATGGTGCATGAACAGTCAAAGAACTACCGCTATAAAGGTCACTTATGGAAAAAAAAGTATTAAGGAAATATACTTTTGATTAAAGTTATTTAGCTCGTTTTTAGTAAGAAACGAAATTGTTTTCAGAGAGCTCAGATGTAAGGAGAAATCCATCTTTTAACGAGCAAAAAAAAAAAATAATAATACAGCAAGAACCTGCTGAGACCCGTGGCCCAGCTTTTGAAACATACTGGGTGGGCTCAAAACCCTTTTAGGGTAAGATTCATCATCTTATTCAGATTCAAATTTTGCTCCTGTTTCCCTTTTTTTTTAAATAGTTTTCCTTTTCTTTTTTATTTTATTTAATTCATTTATTTTATTTTTTTATAAATTTAAATTTCTTTTAAATTTCTCTATACTTTCATTCATGTAGTTTTTTACAACAGTTAAACTTTAACTTCTTTAATTGCTTCCTTATGTCTCTGCAAGTTACTTACAAGTGTGGACTGGAGGTAATGTTGTTTAACAACTAGGAAGTCCAATAAAGAAAACTAACGCTGTTGCTGCCGTAATTCAATTTATTTTGACCGATGCTCTCTCTCGGCTTATATTAAGAAAACTATTGCATATAGAAATATGAAAACTTCTAGTTTTATAGAGAAATGCATGATAAATGCGTGCATCAAATAAATTTTAAATCGAAGAATTTATTTTAAATGCTATTTAATGTTGAAATCGGCCAACATTGAGCTAAAATTGTTCAATTAAAAAAGTTTTAAAGGATAAAAAATTACGTATAGCAATTCAACCATTTTTAGCAGACACATGCTGGACTAGGTTATGGTTTGCAGTGTCCAATCATTTTTTTAAATTTGTCTAATTTTTTAAGCTTTTGTTCATTTTTTATTCAAAATTTCCTTATTTGAATACAGATTTAATGACAATAAACTGTGAATAATAACTTTGGAAATTTGCATAAATATTTCTTTAACATGGTTGTATTTTGTATGTATACATTTTATTCGCTGAGTTTTAATAATATATACCGTATATTCAGATGTATAGCATGCAGCTCAAACAAACATATTTAGATTCAGGAATTTTATTTCTTAAATCAAATGTACATTAAATAATTACGACGAAGCAATAAGTAACATTTAATTAAATAAAATTTCGGTGTGGAAATATAATTGTTTGAGCTGTGTGTTATACGTCGGATTTACAGAGACGCACAAAACATTTTGGTTAAAGGACTGACAGTTGTCCATAATCACTAGAAGTCCGCTTTCCGCTGTGGTATGCATTTTTTGTACGTCACAAGGCGTGTATAAATTTTATAGATCATATACAGGGTTGCACGAAAGAATTCGCGCACATTACCCATTATGGACAAAAATTGCTGCAAATGTTTTTTTTACTGTGTTTCTTTAAATTTGTTATTTAGCTATCTCATTCCATTGTACGAGAAAAATAAAATTTCTTAATAATATTCTGCTAGCGTTGAAACTGTTTCATAATCTATACCTGATACATGATTTTCCGTTCTTGTTTATTTTGAATGGAATGATTCACATCTGAAACAAAAGAGCTACTACGAAATAAATACTTACGAGCAAAATAGTATTCATATGTAAGATCGTCGTACTTATTTTGGACTTTTAATGTATATTTATCACACTTTATGGACCTCACTTCCTGTTGTTTCTTGTCTTTTACCTATTAAAAAAAAACAGAGAGAGAAAAATTTACGTTTAAATAGATGCAAATTAGAGGAAATTAGATTTAAATACGTTTAAATAGATGTAATACAGAAGAAAATTGTTAGTTTTAGAAAATGTATGAACATTTTGTTTAAGTAAATATGTATTACAATAGAGTGACGATTATACAAAATCCAATTGAACAAACGTACAGTTACCTGAACTTATATGAACCTTTTAGAAAAATAAATCTTACTAGTACTTAAGCATAGATTATTTGGTACTTTCGTGTTATAGCGGTCCACAAATATGAATCGCTAAGCGACCAAGATTTATCGCCAAATTACAAAGGCATACATTGCATATTATAATAATATATGATGCATATAATACTTCGTGATGTATATGGCTAAGTTATAGTCATATATGACACTTATATGATGTATATATATATATATATATATATATATATATATATATGACGTATACGATGTAATATGACATATAAGACGCAAATAATATATATTCAATGACGTATATGGCACATATATGAGTATTTGGTGTATATATATTCGGAATATATATATAAGCTTTGCGATGGTCTTGGCGAAATCATAGCTGTAACCTTGGCTTAATTCCAATTGTAGGCCGCTATAACACGAAAGCACCGATTAATTTTCTTTATTTAAAAAAAAAAGTTTACCAAAAAAAATCGTTTGGTAAACCAAAACGATTACCAAAAATCGTTTTGGTAATAAAACCAAAAAGATTCTAAAAGAATAACGACACAACTGAAATTATATGAAAATAGAGAAAATCGTGGTTATGGCACATTCGTTGGCATTAAACTGTTAATCCAAAATACATTTTTAGAAATGCCAGTGGCTAGAGAATTGAAAATTCCCAAAGGTTCTATAAAAAAAGGTTGAATCCTCTCCAAAATCCACTCTTCCAAAAATAAAGAGCGTTATCCAGTAGCTAGGGAAATAAAAATCCCCAAAGGTTCTATAAAAAAGGTTGTATCCTCTCCTCAATCTCACCCTTCCAAAAATCAAGAACATTATCCAGTATAGATAGGGAAATAAACATTCCAAAAGGTTCTTCGGGGTGGTTCAGAACTATATGTTAAAAATGTAAAGGCAGGTAGAGGAGGAGACCTAAATAAGCAGATTTCGCATAGGAATGTGGGTTCGGAAATCCAGCGTTGAGGTAGTAGAGGGCGCTGTTGAGTTCGCCGGATGAAAGCATTTCGCTGGCTTGAATCGTCATTTCCAGCACGGATTTCAAGCAACATGCATCGTTACACCAATGCGAAGCTTGTCGAGATGCATTTCATGTATGGGGCTGCGCAAGGAAATGGAGCGGCTGCTCAGAGGATGCGCACTTACAACGTCTCTCGAGCCTGTCGAAAGACTATCCTCTACTGTGGGTAATACTTTTTCTTGTACTGCAAAAATTATGTGATATCTTTCAGTGCCCGTATTACGCCTGGAAGCATAAAACGATCCACTCGAGCACAACACCCGATGGAGATGCTCAAATGTTCGGCGATCCCGCAGATTCCTATCCGGGAATAGTTCCATTTACATCCTTTGAGCAGCCGCTCCATTTCCTTGCGCAGCCTCATACAAGAAATGCATGTCGGCAAGCTCCGCATTGGTGTAACGATGGATGTTGCTAGAAATTCGTGCGGGGAATGACGATTCAAGTCAGCGAAGAGCTTTCATCCAACGAACTCAACAGTGCCCTCTACTGCCTCAACGTTGGATTTCCACACCCACTTTACTATACGAAATCTGCTTATTTAGGTCCCCTCTACCTGCTTTTAAATTTTTGACATATAGTTCTGAACCACCCTGTATACAAAAGGCTGAATCCTCTCCTCAATATCACCCATCCAAAAATCAAGAACGTTATCCAGAAGCTAAACTTTTCTTCTGAATTTCTCATAAACATAAGAAATTCTATACAAGTACTACTGTCTCATTTCTTTTAATGTAAAAGTTAATAATAAGGAGAAGTGGCTCTCACGGGGAGAAACCCTTCAAAATGACTCACCTTATAGTCTGTCAATGGTTACCGGAAAATGATAATTGATTTCATATACAGGTCAGGCAGTTATTATGATCGCCGTATTTTTTGGATATTGCATTTTTAATTAATTTTCCCCACGATTGATACGGCCTGTTATGGAAGTGGTTCGTTATTAAATAAAACACACCATCTTCATACATGAATTATAAAACAGATTGAAGCAATACACTTAAACAAATAATAGAAGTTGCACTCAGAAAAAGGAATTGATTAAAACTACAAAACATTTTAGTTGAGTACATTTTGGTTGTTTTAGCAAAATTGGAGTAAAATTGAACCATTTTACTTCAATTAACAAAATATTTTTGCTGACGATACAAAATTTTTTTTTGGAATTGCAAAAAAAAAGTGGTTTTCAACAAAAAAAATATTTTTGTTGATTCAAACAAAATTTCCATTGACCTATATTTAAACAAAATTTTTGTTTAAATATGGGTCAATAAAAATTTTGTTTGAATCAACAAAAAAATTTTTTTTTGCAATTCCAAAAAAAAATTTTGTATCGTCAGCAAAAATGTTTTGTTAATTGAAGTAAAATGGTTCAATTTTACTCCAATTTTGCTAAAACAACAAAAAGTACTCAAAAAATATGTTTTGTAGTTTCTTTTTCTGAGTGTGAAAGATTTTGGTTTGCCTACTGTTAGTCGTAGTTTTAGACAGTTAAGAACTTTAGAAGAGCTATTGCAGGTATGTTGTAGCTGTCAGTATATGAATGCTCATTTCAAATTTAGAAATTATCAATACCTATTTGATGATATCAAAAGAATGTTTTCTCGTTCAACTCAATTTTGTTGCGCTTCCATAGCAAATTATCCAAATTAAAAAGAAAATGAAAAAGCAACTTTTTGCATACTTACTACATCTTTCTTTCTTGCCTGGGCATACCACAGAGGTGCACTGGGTCCAATAATAGGTGGTTGTTTATTTAACCATCCGTAGTATATTGGGTTGTAATCGTACTCCGAAATGTCTAGATCCGTCGCAGAACAGTTGGGCCCTAAAATGGAAAAAAAAGTATTTTTTAGATCATTCGAGGTCTCTATTCTGATTTCGTTAATAAAAGGTTACGTGACAAACGGTGCGTCATTTCAAATTACGCATTCAGAAACATTCGTAAAGATTGATTGAAATCAATCAATTGAGGCGTTGAGAACCAGAATGGACGATAGCACATTTCTGTGAAAAATAAGTTTGAAGTGACAAAGCATTGTATGCCATGCCATCTATTGGCTGTATAATGAATTAGTATAAATTTCGAAACTATGCAATTGATAGAGCCAGTTTGACGGATAGTCCAACGTAACAAGTTGCCGATGCCAGAGTGGACCAAGCCACTTGATGCACTCTGGCACTGCCAACTTAATCACCACATGCTTGCTGAAGAAGCTCGGTCTCTTCTGGCACTGACAGAACTGGACTAAAAGAGTTTGACAAAAGATGGTACAAGTTTTGCAAAGCCTTTTTCTCGAAATCACAGCTGGCGAGGGTGGTTCACTCTGGTTCTGAATCCCTCAATTTATTCCAGAATTTATTTTAAAAGTTACCTTATAAAAAATGTTTAGACATACCAGTTTCTTCATAAGTTGTGTGAACGGGTGAATTTTTTTCATTCAACCCTTTCAGGTGTAAGTAATTGTGTTGGTGTACTGTCGAATTCACACCAGAATTTTCGAAAATTTTTTATTTTTAAATAAGAAAATAGCCTTTTTTTCCCCCACCAAACTTCCCATATAGCACATGTACTTCCCTAGGACATCCCCAGGAAGATTGACATTCATCCTCCAGGCATCCCTGAGGATGCAAAAATTTTTCACCAGGAGGTCCTCAGGAACCGAAAATGTCCGCCTCATAGCATCCCGGGGAGCTCCCCAGGACCTCCTTCAGGTTCCTCCTCAGGTTGTTCTAGGGAAGATTTCAGGAAGTAATACCGGAGGAATTTGGGAGACTTCAGGGTCACTTAATGTGCATAAAAAACATCCGAAGTTATTATTATTCGACGTAATGTAAAAAGTATTTTTTTTTTAAATAAATACGGACATTATTTTTTAAAAATTTACATAACAGACATCACTTTTATTAATCACGCACACAGAATCACATGAAAGTTATGATACAGATTTTACGGAATAAACTTTCTTACCGCCGACTGGATTTGAACCTGGGTACTTACGCATACGAGAAACACGCTCTAGTGATTACGCTACACGGCCGTTGTACCTGAATCGTTTATAAGGTATTCATGTATTTCTTTCTCTTCTTATGAAAGTCAGTAAATAGAAAACATGCATATTTTTACGCTTCGTATAGCATGAATTCTGTAACTTTTATTGCAAATAAAGATGGATATCCTTTGATATACAGGGTCATTCATAATTCCCTCCGGGGTTTCGAAACGTTATAGTAAAAAAAAAACGAAGACGAATATGAAAAAAAGAAACATATGAAATTATTCCGAAACTATTCAAGTTTTACTTACATACATTACAGGTGTTCTATGTGTGAACCCTTGGTCACACGGCATACATCCATGCGATAGTCCAGTTCCTGCCATACTCCGTTTCTTTAAATCTGAATCAGTGGTGTCAGTTCAACGGGCATTTCGTAATAAATATCGAAAACAGGGACCAACTGACAAAACAATTCATGTGTGGTACCGGAAATTTAAAGAAACGGAGTATGGCAGGAACTGGACTATCGCATGGATGTATGCCGTGTGACCAAGTGTTCACACATAGAACACCTGTAATGTATGTAAGTAAAACTTGAATAGTTTCGGAATAATTTCATATGTTTCTTTTTTTCATATTCGTCTTCGTTTTTTTACTATAACATTTCGAGACCCCGGAGGGAATTATGAATGACCCTGTATATTCAATGCAATTTTAAATTGATACAAGAAAAAAAGCGTATCAATTATTTAAGGCTGTTCTCAAATCCAAAGGAGCTGCTTTCTGACACATTTTTTAACTCGTTTTTGTTCGGAAATGCATTAAATTGGCAGGTGGTCTTATTTAGAAACTATGTAATACTAGAAAGACGTTTTCCTTTCCTTTTTTTTTTTTTTTTAGAAACGCAGATCTTTTAGAAAATACTGTGAAAGTCGTCGTTTTGAACCGAATTCCCCACGCGGCATCACAATAAAAGGGAAAAGGGAAGAAGTGTTTTATCATTTGCAACAACATTGCGTTTTATCATTTTAGTTAGGAGCCACATATATCAGGGTCAGGGGTCTATGATAAGGGGGCCAATTAAATAAAAATATTTAAAATTAAATAAATTAAATTATAAATAATCACAACTAAACAAAGTAAGAGAAAAATTGACGTTTTTATGAACCAAAAATTGAAAAACAAATTCAAAATGCACTTTTTTTTAAATTAGAAATATTATAATTTTAAATTTAGAATTAGAATAAGCAAAACTCAATTTGATTTCTAATATTGATATTACCATATTACAAGTTGTTAAACGATTTACCTATAAAAGCTTTTCTGAGTTTATGCATGCTAGGCTGTTCTCAAATTCAAATTGGCTACTTTATGACATATTTTTTAGTTCATTTTTGTTCGGAAACGCTTGAAATTGGCAGGTGTTCTTATTTACAAACTTTGTAATCAAAAGATGTTTTCCATTTTTTTGGTAAAGACAGAAGATCTTTCAGAAAATACCGTAAAAGTCGATGTTTTGAGCTGAATTTCCGACGCCGTAGCACGAGAAAGGAGAAAAACGTGTCGTCATGTAACATGAATCGCTTATAACCCGATAAGTAATTTATTTATCAAAAAAGGGAAAATTTATTTCGATCTCAAATCAATTCAATAGTCAGGCCAGCCAATTTTATGTCTTTGCGTTTAAAAATAAGTCAAAAGATGTATAAGAAAATTTCGCGTTGTTGAGCAGATCATTTGAGAAACACCCTAAGATACATAAATACATCATTTAATTTTCAATTACCTACATGAAACTGCTGTTTAAAATGACAATAATATTTCTTTAGCTCTAAATTTTTAAAATATGGACATTTCTACTCTATATCTGTAACTAGTTAAATATGAAAAAAAGTACTGTTAATAAAATTTGTGTCTGTAACAAAAATATTTTTTTTCTTATTGTAATAAATAAAACTAATTTACAATTAAATCTCCATTTAGAGATCTTTTGAAATCCCGTGAAAACATTCAATACATAGAAATTTCATTCTGCACTATTTTTCATTGAAATATAATTTCATTTTAGCTAACAAAACTAATATTTCAGGAGATTTAAAATGCCTAAATGTACGGATACTTTGACATAAAATTTGAGTTCTTTGTTATGATTGTCAACGAAGTATTGTGTAAAAATTCTAAACAAGGAAATCCTTTAAAAGCAATACTTTTGTCTTTTATAGAATCATTGGTCGACTGCTTTAAAGATTATTTTTCTATTGTACCGACAATTGTTTATTTTAGTTATCTCAAAGCTAAATTTGAAATACCTTACTCCTTATTCTGGGAAGAAGAACGTTTCTCTCCTTTCAACCATGGAACTAAGTTCCATGCTTTCAACTAACGATTTTCTTTGCAAGTATCGCAAGCATACATATCCATTCTTCATCCATCATAAGGAATTGGAGGCGGCTCAGTACAATTCATGATCTTATTGTAGTTAAAATTCTACCCTAACCTGACTAAACATATTTCCATTATGGGACTTTTGCAGCTGATTATATAATCGTTCTTGACATTTGGATAGAAGTATTTCCCTTGCTTAAACAGGAGTGAAGAATTTAATCTTTTATAAATATCCTAAACTAAAAAGTTTGCCAAATAGAAAATAAGTTTCTTAAATTAGAATTTTAACAAATAAAGCGAAACACAACTCAGTCTTAAATTCTGGAGAAATATTTGTTATTTAGAAAGATAAATATTTATTTATATTTTCTGAATCTGTATGTTGTTAATATTTCTTAAGTTCACTAAATTGAGATTTCACCTTCATTATTAAGAATTAAAAAATATATACCACGTATCGTAATTTGAAAGAGGTAATAGAAAATAACTAATTTGTATTTAAAAAATAAAATAAAACTAAATATGAACAGACACTTCATAAAAATTCATACATAATTAAAAATTGACATCATTTAGTGAACATATGCTCATTACCAATACATATATAAAGTATATTAAATGAGACAAGTGGTATTGACCAGGTGCGTGATAATAATCTGCACGAATCTTTAACCCGATTTTGTAAGAATGTATATTTTTAAATAAAAATCTTTCAAGCAAAAGTCTTATTCGGGGGGGGGGGGGGGGGCGGGGTGTTTGTATTTCTTTAAACCAAATGTGTCATTTCAATAGAGCATGTAATCTCTTTAAGTTGGTGTTGTAATTTAGACTTAAAAGTAAATTATTGATTTGATAATGACGATAAATATAAAATTATTAATTAGTTGAAAATGTAATAATAAAATACATAAATATATATGTAATTTTTAAAAAGATAAAACAAAATATAATAATAGAAGAAGAAGAATAAAAGTAAATATGCTCGATATGACTTAAACATGATTCAATTTTGAAACCTACATGAAAATTAACTTTTACGATTGAAATAAGATTTTTTAAAAATAGATTGTTTAATTTAAAAATGCTTATCTCTAATCTATTAACTAGCAAAATCTGAATATATACAAATATGTAAATATATGTTAAACTGTTGATAAAATCCTTATTTGTAACAAATTTTGGATTCCTTTTGATTTCTTACAATTACGAGGAAAAAAAAAAAAACTCATTTATTAGGAATAATAAAAGAAATATATATATATATATATGATAATTTAAAATGGTCAGCGAAAAAAAAAAAAAACGAATTTATATTTTAAAATTAAATATTGATCCAAAAATTATTTATATATATATTTCAAATTAATATGAAATGATTAATTATTTAATACAAATAATAATAATAATTCAATATATAAGACTATATTTAAAGGATCAGAAGAAATAATTCTTACTAGGTAACTTTAATCCTTAATTTATAAAATATGGTTATATACAAATATATATTAAACTTCGTGTTTCGAAAAAAAAATAATCCTGATTTCTTATAATTGAAAATAAAAATAATTTATTAGGAGAAAGTAAATCAATTTTATATTAAAATTAAACTATTTTTATAGAAACTAATAACGTATATAAGTGACATCAATGTAAAATTATTAGTTAGATGAAAAAGTAATAGTAAAAATACATAAATATAAAAGTAATTGCTGAAAGTTCAGAAAAAACAATTAATGAATGTAATGATAAAATGAATTAATATATAAGTTAATTTTTAAAAGATCAGAAATAAAATAAATAATAAATTTTCAATTTATATTTAAAGATTAATTTATTTTAATTATTAATATATGATGTGGAATATTAAATTTAATTTTCTATATTCAGTTTATTTAACTACATTTTGATTGCATTTTATAAATTAAAAATATATCTGAATAAGGATAATTAAATATTATAACAATAATTAAAAGTTAAACAATAATCAAATGTGCTTAGGAAATAAAATAAATCAAATAATAATATAAACTTTATTAATTAAAAAATCGAACCACATCGAATCAAATATTTTTTAATAAAAAATTATAATAAGTTATTTTAGTGTCAAAATCACCCATGAGATGGCACCAGCACCGTCTATTCCTAGGTACTTCCCTAGGAAAATCATCCTGGGGAGCTTGCTCCCTGGGAGGGATCTGGGAGATCAGTCCTGGGGTGTTTGCTCCCTGGGAGGGATCTGGGAGATCAGTCCTGGGGAAGTGATTAAAGTATCTTCCCCAGGAACGCCTGATAGCGTCATTGCAGTTTCAGGAGGAATTTGGGATGAATTGGAACTTCTGGAGAGGTTTGCAGGAGCTTTGGTGCTATATGGGTTATAAAAGTAAAATTTTATTTAAAAAATTCTGGTGCTTGTTTTTTAAACGTAAGAGTAATTTTCCCTCGAAAAAAAAAAATAATAATAATTCGGACCCGAAAGGACATGTAATCGTATTTCACTATATAATTCATAAGAATTAAAATTGCCGAAATTCTTGGAAATGTTACTTGCAGTTATACTAATATAAAATAAATAAAATTGTGGATTGAAAGTTTGAAATAGTAAACAACATAAGTTCAAACTAAATAAGCGACTTACAGAGAAGATATTGACCTGTGATATTCAAATTTACTAATTACAAATTTAATGGATATTTATATTGCTTCTTTGTGTACCGAATTGTATTTTCAGTGATAAATCATCAAACATTGAAGACAAAAAATTATAATCTTTGGGACAGCTCATATTACTTTTTTTTTTTCATTTGAATGGGGAGGGCTTGAGCTAGAGTCCTACATCGGGTTGGGTAAGCCGATTTTACCAGAACCTGACTCGACCCATGGTTCGGTTCGGCTCGGGTTGGCACTAATTTATTTCATTAAGGTTCATTAGGTTCGGGTCGGGTTTAGTTCTGTTTTTTTGCTGCGGGTCGGGTTGACTTTAAATATCTCGGATTTGGGTTAGTTTTGGGTTAGGTTTAAACTTTTTCTAGTTGGGCTCGCGGTGACCCGATTTTTCAAAAGGAAGTCCAGAATATTTTGTCTGATGAAAAACATGTAATATATTTCAATATTAATGATCATACATACTATGTTCCTTTTTTACATAAAAGTTAAAACTGATATTAGAGATGTAATTATAGACTAATATTCTATACTTGCATTAAAATAAGGATTAATTTCCTTACATTTCGGGTTCAGGTTTAAGGATTTTGCGTTCGGTTTGAAGTATGTAGACTTCGGGTCGGGTGTCAGGTCGAAAACAATTTTTTTCGGGTTTCAGATTTTTTTTTCTTTTGTCGGGTTCTGGTTGACTTAAAATAGAACCTTCGGGTTCGGGTAAGGAACTCTAGCTTGAGCTCCCTGAGCCCTTTTCCGATGCCTCAGATTTATTGTGTAGGAAAGAATTTTTCCTTTGGAAAAAAATCAACGAGCATTGATCGAACTTACCACTGACAGTTGTTACTTGAAAAGTAGAATTGTCGTAATAAACTAATTGCTGATCGCCTTGGAAATAAATTTTCACCGCCCCTTGTAGGTCTATGGTGTTGTAATATTCCGTGGCATAAGCTGAAGTTTCCTGAAATGAGAAAATAATTAAAAGAAATGTCGAGATTTGTAATTTAATACGTATATCTCATTCTACCATGTAAAATATAAATAAATTTAAAAACAATTGTTTATACTAGATATATAAAAGCAAACTATTCAAAATCAACATATGTAGATAATGTTAAGCAAACTAAAGGATGAGAACTATATCAAGTAAAAAACCTTCTTGTGTGCGTGTGTAATGTATAGGGTGGTCCTTATCGTTCACCCATAGCTAATTCTTTAAACGTTAGTTTTAAGGATTAGTACATTATTATATTATTATATTATTATTATGTATTATTATATGCGTTATTATATACATATACATTACATTCATACATAATTCCAATTACAAAAATTAATTGATTTGATTAATGAAATTTATATGATTTGAAATTAAAGCTATATCTCTAAAATTAACAGGTTTAGTAATTAGCTATTAGTCAAAGATTAAAACGAAAGGGGGCATTCTGTATATTCCATTATTGGAGAATTGGAGTGAAGCGACAGTCAATCAAAATCTAGATAGACAGGTATTTTTGTGTGATCGCAATATCTACCAAGTTATGATTGTTTGAATTTTATGAATTTCCGACGTTTTCTAGCACCCAAAACGAAATAATGCGTTTTTAGTAACAGAAAACGCTTAATAATTTGTTTTCGAAGTAATCTAATAAGGTTTCTGTGAGTAAAGATTCAGGTCCAAAATATGTACTCATTAAAATTTTCAGTATATTACAATGACTAAAAAAAGGTGCCTTCTTAACCTCAAAACTGAAAAAAAAAAAAAAAAAAAAACTAAAACTGCATCAAAATGACGTAAATTTCTCGGATGATTTATTCTGTAAGCGTTGGCATCAATCTTGTATTTTTTACCAAATGATAACAATCCATTTTCATGATTTTTTTAAAAATATATATAAGTGAAAATATTTATAATAATTAATACGAATATCATTCCATACTTGTTGAACATCTGTAATCTGAACTTCTGTCTGGTAGTATGCGAAATCAATTTCTTTTATGTCTGGAAAATCTGAAAAATAAAATAATGAATAGTGGTTGCGTTAGAAATAATGGTTTTGGAGTAATAGACATGTATTTTATGTACTTCATTTACTTATAAGTATAGCATCGGCTTAAAAATTTAAAAAAAGTATTAAAGTTAAAAAAAAAAGAAAGATTTTTAAGGAATTTTTTTCTTTTTGTGTGTGTGTGTGAAAATTATAAACGGGGACATTTGGTGACGCCCAATTAAATTACTAGTTATCCATCTGGTTTTTAATATAGAAAAGTATACAATGCAAACATGGTATATTTAAGCCAGCCAGAAATTATTTAATTTTTTTTAATTAAAAAGAACAGGTACTCTGGCCCTGGAAAAAACCAGTGGGGTGACAAATTTCTGGATAAACTCAAATTTTAATTAAATACCGAGGCTAACGAAAAAGACAGGCTACCGCGGTGCATTCCACTTATCTTTTTTTACAGACCGCTAGAGTGACGTGATGCTCTTTTCGTACACCTGCATTGGTGGATTCGAGCATCACGTGACTCCCGCGGTCTGTTAAAAAAAATACCCGTAAAGCACCGAGGTAGCCTTTCTTTTTCGTTAGCTTCGTTAAATACAAACGGCAGAACAAAATTCGCATTAAATAATACAATCTTCGTAAATTTACTATTTGCTTTGAAAACAATATATTATATGTTCTACGAAAATCTAATCAGAAGATTGACCTGTCTTACTGGCACTGCACGAGGTTCATTAGGACAACAGAATCTGTCTTTTGCACAAAACTGTTAAAACTTGCAACTTGCTAAGTTGTCCATTATTCAATCGAAGAACGAACTTAAGGAAATCCTTCTTATCTTGCGAATTTGGAATGCCACAAGAAATGTAAGGTATTGATTAATAATTCTTTGCCGAAAAGGTTTAATTATGCCTTTAACTTAATAATAATAATAATAATAACTATTGTTCATTTATAAAAATAAAATGTTTAACCTGTCTTCTCATAAAGTAAATAGTAGTTCAGGAGTCAGCGTCATATTTTTTAAACCAATTGGATCGATGATTTTGCTATATTATGTGCTATATTATTGCTTGTGATCCCGAATTCATGGTACAAACTTTAAGGGTTGGTACAGGACACTGTAACCTGTAACAATCATTTATTGTACAGGAAATCAGGGTCTGAAATCCATTTATTTAGTCAAAATTACAGGGCGTCTCACTTCAATCCGAAGTCGTGTTTTCGTTCATAACTTTAACATTAGTGAAGATATTTTAACAAAATTCGCAACAGACTCACCTTTGTATCAATTGTAAGAATATTGTAAGGATTTCGCTAAAGTGTCTTCACTAATATTAAAGTTATGAACAAAAACGAGACTTTGGATTGGAGTGAGACGCCCTGTAATTTTGACTAAATAAATGGATTTCAAACCCTGGTTTCCTGTACAATAAATTATTGTTACAGTGTCCTATACCAACCCTTAAAGTATAGGTATGTATATGATAGCACATAAGACGTATAGTGAAAACAAAAAGTACGTTTGGGCTATGATAAAGAGTATTAATTGTCAGTAAACGAATGTAAAAAATTAAATGCAATAAAATTAATAAAACACCCTTTCAATTCTTTTAGACCCCCCTCGCTCCCTCCAAAAAAAAAGAAAGATATCAGTATACAAACAGAAGCAGCACATGTTCTTAGTATACTTATCATATAGGGTGATTATAATTAAAGTCCCACTTTCAAAATGCTGTAAAAAAGGAATCGCTGGTCAGAATGACTTCAAATTTGAACTGAATAGACTGCAAGAAGAGGGTAACGATGTGCGTAAGAAAAAAGTTCCAAAGTGTATTAATAGATGGCGTTGTAAGTGGCATACTATGCAAATTAAATGACACCCATACGCAATTAAAAACCGAATCGTTATGGGCTTTTCATGCAGTTTTTGGACCAAGGGCACTTAAAAACTGATTTTTCCCATCCAATGTGGTACGACCTTGTCGTGATGGATGGCTTTTCCACTAACAGTACCACAACTGTTGACTGATTTGGAAGTCATTTTTTCCGTCAAACAACCGAAACACTCATGCACATTGAACAGTACGGTTGGTTTACTGTGCAGCTCATGCCAAAGCCGTCTTTTTCGATTAAAAATGTCACTTGTAGCCGCATCCACTTTCGTTTGCCGCTTACAGCGCCATCTATTGATACACTTTGGAACTTTTTCTTTCTTATGCCATACCGTTTCCCTTTCTTCCAGAATATTAATTTAAAATTTGAAGTCAGTGGTTCCTCTTTTACAGTATTTTGAAAGTGGGACTTTAATTGTAATCACCCTGCACATTGAAGAAGGAACTGAAAGTGGTCTTGAAAGAGTTGCTTGTTAATTCTATTGTTTTGTTTTGTGATTTTTATGTTGGTTACAGCTCACTAAATTTGACAAAAAACGCATTAGAAAAATAGAGTACTTTCTAATTAATTTAAAATAGTAAAATTTTCAAGGACAAAAAATAGTGGAAAAAAAGTTACTCCACTTACCTTGTGATAAAGCTATGCTACAGAACGACAAAAGGAGGAGGGCAGGAACGAACCTCAAAGCCCGAGTTGCCATCTTTGCAATGGCTATATAGCTGAAACGATACGAGAATGTCAATTTAATGATTACGATAATATAAAAGTTTTATTTGCCGTGAAAACGGAATTTTTTTTTTTTAATTAAGCTTATAACAGGGTGTCTCAAAAATATAGCGACAAACTTCTAGGGGACCCTGTAACAATCATTTATTGTATAGGAAACCAGGGTCAGAAATCCCTTTATATAGTTAAAATTACAGGGCATCTCACTCCAATCCGAAGTCGCGTTTTTGTTCATAACTTTAACAGTAGCGAAGATATTTTAACAACATTCACAACAGACTCATCTTTGTATGAATTTTAAGGATATTGTAAGGATTTCGTTAAAGTATCTGCGCTACTGTTAAAGTTATGAGCGAAAACGGGACTTCGGATTGGAGTGAGATGCCCTGTAATTTTGACTATATAAAGGGATTTCTGACCCTGGCTTCCTATATAATAAATGAATGTTACAATGTCCTGTACCTCCCCTAAAAGTTTGTCGCTATATTTTTGAGACATCCTGTATACAGGGTGTTAGCAGGTTTTATTATTCTAAATAAACATAACAATATTGTATAGTAAAACCTGCGAAAACGGAATCGCTATGGACTGAGATCAAATTCTAATTAAGCAGGTATAATTGTATTGTACTTCTATCCTATGGATAATGAAATTTTTACTTTTAAAACAGAATTCCGTTGTAAACAGGCTCTGTTTTTACAGGAATCACTGAACAAAGTACAATAAAAGTTGTAAAAATAAAATAGCTAGAAATCGCAAAATGTCCGTTTTAGACAGATTTCTGTCTAGACAGGTAGATTTGAAAGGTATTCCTTTGGAAACAACCACGAGGAGCACTCAAAAAGTTCCCGGAATTTTGTTGTAACTCTTTATTACATCAATATATGTATACATTTACCTAATCACCTTCAAAGTAGGCTCCGTCAGAATATTGCTGGAAACAACGATGAAAGTCCTGTTTTGGTATCTTCCCAAGTTCAGTCGTTGCGTTGGTTTTGATGTCTTATACGGTGTCAAAACGATTTTCTTTGAGGACCATTTTATCTTGGGGAAGAGTCAGAAATCCGATGGTGTTAAATCAGGTGAGTAGGGAGGCTGGTGGAGGAGTGGAATGTTCTTTTCTGCAAGCCATGTCTGCACAACAATCGATGTGTGGGAGGGAGCATTGTTGTGAGGCAGTGACCATCCTCCTTGCCATTTGGCGGGACGTTTTCTTCGGATTGCCTCACTCAATCTTTTCATAACTTGCCCGTACAAAGAGCCGATAACAGTTTGTCCAACTGATACAAATTCATAGTGCACCACACCTTCGTTGTCGAAAAACGCAATGAGCATCACTTTTGCTTTGTATTTGACATGACGTGATTTCTTTGGTCGGGGAGGACGTTGTGTGTAAACAAATATATTAATTATATTGTGGTATTAAAGAGTTGCAATGAAATTCCGTAAACTTTTTGACTGACCGTTGTACTGTAAAATTTTTCCGTTATAGATAGGTTCTATCTTTGCAGGTTTTTGCTGTATAAAGTAGATTTCTATGCAGACTAATGCATATCCTGGAACTAAAAGAATTTTAAAAGGATTTGTGCATCATGCAAAATATGCAGTTTTGGCGTCCCGCACAGTGTTTACGTGGGACATGTTTCGGAGCCCCTGAAAATCGGGACGTCCCGCGTAAATCCAGACGCTTGGCAAACACTAGTCGAATAGGAAAGAAAATGTACTATGAAATGCAATTTGTTTGGAAACTGTGTCGCAACTTAACTTTTTTTACGGATTTTAAAATAATCTTCAAGCATGAATATTTTTAAATCTGCGTGCACCCTTAACGGGAGATCACACGGTTGCACTTAAAACAATGTAAATAATTCATCATTTGTTTGTTTCCGTATAATATTCCCTAACTAAATGGCCAAACGAATATAAAACTTCACAAATACATAAATAAATAAAACAGGAATTTAACAGATATTTAGTCGAACTACGCGATTAAACGCTGAAATAATCAGAATCGTAACGGTTGATACGCTGCAAAAAGATCATTGATTTTACGGTATAATACTAGTATTCCAGCTGTCGATATTATACCGTAAAATTAACAGTAATAAACAGTAATACGCTACAGTGCATGCGCTTAAAATCAACAACTTTTTTTTCCAGTGTATAAAGAGTGAAATCTTTCTCTATTAACCGACGACATGCGACTAATACGGATGCACCAGAAATGATTTTTGGTGTAAGATGGGGAGCAATTTCAGAAAATATACAAAATTTAAAAAAAGAATCTATTAGAGTTTCGCTTAAAAACGATTGACTATCTTTGAAATTGTAAATTTGTATGTTTACATTGACATGTAAAAAATTGCACGTTTTTTAACATATTGGTCATTTATATATGTTATTTTTTAAAGTTTAGAGAGTTCAATTTTCAATGTTGAAGTGCGTGACATAGCTACCTGAAGAATTAACAAACAATGCACTTAATGCTAAGAGTTTTTGATTTACTTGATGATTCTTCAATTAATTTCGCCAACGAAGTCTGTGAGAATTCACCAAAACAAGATTAGATTTATTTATAAGGAATATAAAATAATAATAAAAGATGTAAAACTATTTAATTTATGAAAGTATTTTTTATGACGTACTTTTATTTATTTTATTATATGAAGTGATGCCATATCAAAGAATAAAGTATAAATATATATATATATTTAATAAATACTTCCAAAAAGGAGTCCACTATATTAGAATTCTGTTATAGGTAGACTTTAAGGGCAAAAGTCATCTGACACTTTTGATTTTAGACGTTTTGTCCAAATTTTTGACGAATTCATCTGCTATTTATGGGAATATAAAGAACATTTTTACCTCATATTTTTCAGCGATGTTTCGATCACGAAGCAAGAGGGTAATTAGTGAACCACCAACAAAAATAACTTAAAAATATTACTTGCAATCACCCTGTAGAAAAAAAAAAGAAAGAAAGAAAAACAATTCTCGAAATGATCTGTAGTTGTAGCACATCACTATGTGGATTATATAATGGACATTTGTGTTTATTTGTGTAAGAATAGCATGTAAATTTAATGGAGATAAAGATTTTTTTTTAAATCAAGAAATTTCCCTTTTTTCTGTATATACCATGCAGGGTTTTCAATCAAATTTAACACAACTTTCAGAACATTTGACAGAATGCAGCAGAAACAATGTACTATGATTAGAAAATAAATATACTAAATATTTGATGAAATATGTATTTGTATGAAATAATTTTTAATTGCGTATATAATGCGTAAACGATAACCATTGTTTTATTGCATAAGTTAATGAAAATATAGTTTTTTTTTTTTTTAATTCAATCTGTTGTTGGTCCCCTAATTGCTCTCGTGATCAAACATTCACTGAAAAATATAAGATGAAACATGTTCTTCGTTCAAGAAAAATTTGTCGATAGTTCGCTAGATATTCGACAGAACTTCTAAAATCAAACCGTGTCCGGTGACTTTTTACCGGCTTCAAAGAAAAAAAAAAAGAGTAGGTTCTCAATTCGAGGTGTATGTAATTTTTTTTATATATATGATCGCCGGTTACATCAAAACGATAAGACCGATTCATGAGATTTATTTTTAATTGAAAGAGGATACTCTCGAATTGGTAATCATCTATAAAATTTCATCAAAATTGGTTCAGTACAAATTTAAATGCTGAAGTGATACAAACAGAACACAAAAAGGCTTATAAAAACATTCTATTATAATGATCGACATGTTTCGAACGCACAAACAGCGCCATTATCAAGATCTATACGATAAACAAACTATTCTGGCAAATTTTTTTGAAAATAATCTTGAAAACATAAATCATGAGATCATACGTGTAATAAAAGCAGGTTCTTAAAAATAGTCAACTGTAAAAAGTGAAAATTAATATTTTCTTATTGCTTTTTTAAATTGAACAACACCTCCTGCCAGATTTTAGGTTATTCAAAAGAGGCTGATTTATTGCATATGTTCTTGTTACGCATATGAAAATTATTAGTAGTATTATTATATTTCAAAAAATTTTGCAAGAATAGTTTGTTTATCACATAGATCTTGATAATGGCGCCGTCTTTGCGTTCGAAACATGCCGATCTTAAAAGGTTTTTATAAGCGTTTTTGTGTTCTACATTTATCACTTAAGCATTTAAATCTGTGTTTTAATGACAAATAGTTATTTTATTAGTATATGATTATTGATTCAGTACTTTTTAGAAATTCAACAAAAATCAAACAACTTTAAAATATTTCATTTTCAAATATTTTCACAAAGTGCTGTAGCCCTATCTGTTTGGCGAGAAAGTCGCCAACCGGCAATTTTCCTTCCTTTTCATACGGTTTTGTTTCTAGGATTGTTGGGAAAACCAAAAAGCGATGTTTTAATCGTTAAAAACTTTTGTGACGTAAACAATTAGTAAACAAAATAAATAAAAATCTGTCATGTTCAAGTATAACTCGCCCTCAAAGGGTTCTGTACATTGGATTTATTAATTACTATTTATTAATTAATAAACTCCTACTACCCCTATTTATTTCGTAATTTTAGTTTCAGTAGATTCGGAAATTAGAGGGGGGGGGCATATTTTCCAGTACTTTCAACGATATCTCTGAAATTATAATATCTAAAATTAAAACAAATATATTTTTGAGTTCGATGTCACGAGAGCTTTCGAACGATACCCTACACGATAGATAAAAATAATGTTTTTTATATGTTTTTATTAATATCTCAGCTAATTACCGACAATTTCGAAAATCATTATCAAATATCCTTGGATGAGTCTGCGTCGATAGATACCTCGAGTGCCCGTCAACTACCCCGTTGAAAGCCCGAAAAGTAAAGTTTGTGTGTAATGGAAAATGAGTTTTTCTCAAAAACTGTGTTATCTAGGAAAATTTCTATAGTTTTCCTGCAATGTGTAAATGAACTTCTACTACCCCTAATTTTTTCATAATTTTAGTTTCAGTAGATTCGGAAATAGAGGGGATGTGGGGGGGGGGGGGTCATATTTTTGCAGTGCATTTCGACGATATCTCTGAAAATATAATACCTAAAATTAAAACAAATATATTTTTGAGATCGATGTCACGAGAGCTTTCACACGATACCCCACATGATATACAAAAAGAAAACTTTTTTTCCCAAGTAACTTAATTAACCCCCTAAATTTTTCCTAATCATATTTGTGAATGGCTAATAATCTGAAAAAAAAATGTGGGTAGAAAGGCTTTATAACTTTCCCAAGTTTGAACTTTCCACGTCCCATAATTTACAAGAAAGACAGACGAACAGACAGACACAGGAGTGATCTTATAATGGTTCCGTTTGTACTTTTTAAGAACGGAACCCTAAAAAAAAGTTCTAAATCGTTTAAATTCACCCAATATTTCTGCGGTACACTCGTTTCGTTTGAAGAACTAAGTTTTGCAGTGGAGGGATTTGTACGCTAATAGAGGGTGGACCAAAAATCCCTGACAAATTATTTTGTAGTAGTTTTTAAAGTATTTTTTTATTATTATTTATTTATTAACAAGTAATATAAAAAAAAAGAAAGTCAATTCCTACTTTTTAATCATGAATATATAAAATAAATCCATGCAGCATTAGTGTCCCACGTTATTTTTATAATCATCGTTGCGGTATTTTATTTTTGTGGCATCACTAATTTCAGGAAAATCTTTCATTTCATTTATGAAAACAATGGGAAAATTTTTGTCTTCCATATAAAACTAAAATTAATTAATTTAATTTAATTAATGAATTAATATTTGAAAAAACTGTATTAACATCCAGTGTCATTAAGTACAAGTTTAAAAAAATGTATTTGAACTTGAGTGGATAAATAGAAAATATTTTATTAACATTTGAAAATTTGAACAAGATATATAAATATATAGAGAGTGTGAGCTAGGAATTGAATGAAAAAATATATATATAGCTATATAGTGTATATTAATATAGTTTCTTGTCAAAAAATAATCATGAGGTAAAATTGAATTATATATATTAATTACACTATAATACTCAATAAAAAATTAAATAAGGAGTTACATACCTGAATTCGAACAAATTGGATGAGCACTTTCCGACCAGCTTCCTCTAAGAGACCATCCAGATCAGGAGATCGCCCAATTCGAATGTTCCTCCCACTTGCAAGAATGCACGGACTTTAGTACCTGGTGCTCTTCACAAACAAAATCAAATGCATTGTCTGTAATTAATAACTGACTACTATCTATTTGATAACTCAAACCGCTCATTGTCTTTGTGTTGTATCGCTAGATAACGGTTTTACTTTCCGCGATTCTTTATGATACGCCCCATCGTGGAACCTGCATTGCTGGAAACCTTTTTTCTTTGCTATACAGTGAAATGATAAATTTGTTACTTATCAGTTTTGATTGTGATCGGTGATAAATTGGAATAATTTAGTAAAAATACAATGGCGTGAACGGAATTTCATAGTTGAGATTTAAATACCTAACATATATATCAGTTCTTTCTTTCTTTCTTTCTTTTTTGTAATATGTAATGTGTAATCAATGAATAGAAAGTAATCTGTAATCAATTGGGGGTGGGGTGAGGTCAGAGAGACTAATATCAGTGTTGAATTCAGGGGGTGGCCCGGGGGGGGGGGCATTCCCACCGGAAGATTCCCCCCCATGGAACTCTACAATATCTACCCCCCCCCCCCCTGGAGCCACAGAAATCCCTCCCGGAGAAAAGTGCCTGAATTCAATACTGACTACGATTTTCCTAGAAGTCTTACGTCATCATATTATTTGATCCTTTTTAAAATTGCTATTAAATTAAAAAGAAAAATTAATTATGTTTTACACCCAAACTGTGGCATATTTTTCAACATTAGGCATTATTCCGATCAATCTTTTGTGGATTGGTGCACTTAGTGTCGCTATATATGTCCGAATTAAATATTATGAGATCCGGCCGCGGAATCTCTGTGAGGGATGCCAAAATTCCGCTTTTTCGTTAATGCACAAATTATTTTCATTTTTCTGATTTATCATATGCATATTCCTTACTTCGAAATGAGCCATGCTCAACCATTTTTTCTCGCGGGCCGCAAACATATGTTTGCGACGTTTGGCGGGCCGTAACACACTTTGTATAATAATGTAAAAAGGGGGTAATTAAAATAATAACATAACAAAAGCAGTATAACAAAGTAAAATAAAAAGTTAATATAATTAGTAGTTTTGATCGTTTGTCGTGGAAGGCATATTACCAAAAAAATTTAACACCATTATTTCCAAAAAAATTACTTCGAGGTAGGTTTCCATTGAAAATTATGCAGAAATATGCCGCGAAGATTGTTGTTTAGAAATAGCAATGTAAAACTTTTTTCTGCCATTTTTTTCCCACGACAACCCGAATAAGCATTATTAGCGATATTATAAGTATAAAGCATAATAATATTACAATGCAGCATCGCCAAATTCTACAGGGGGAAAAAATGAAAAAAGAGATTTTCTTTAATAAATTATTCATTTTTCAATGCAAAAACTTTTTATTTATTTTGTAATGTAGAAATATATCGTGCAAATTTAATTAATTTGGAATAATGTTTCCTTAGTGTAGACCACTATAGCACGATTAGAACTACATGATTTTTTTTTTTTTTTTTTACTAAGGAAATGATATTTAAGATGTTTTAACACGATTTTAAATTAGTAATTACAAATAACTGGCGGATTTTGTCTTCCCAGGAAAATATGTATAAAGGGACAGCGAAGGTGTTATAAAACTTTTAAAGAGCATCTTAATTAATTTTATGATTAGGGATTAATGATTATGTGTCTCGGGCCGCACATAAAAGTTCGCCGGGCCGCAGGTTGAGTATGGCTGTTCTAAATCATTGGGTTTAAAAAAATATATATCTCTATCTCTATAAAACAGTAGGTGTCTGTCTGCCTGCCCGCGGATTTCTCTGTAATTATAACACCTAGGACTCTAAAATTTTTGTCATGTGTAGATGTTGTCACCGGAAAGTGCACTTCGGCGCCGGATTTTTAAATTTTAATTTAGATTTTTTTTTTAAATTAAAACGTGTATATGGAATTTTGGGTTCAAGGCTTTTTACAACTCTCCGCCAAGTTCACGGTAACGAAGCAGCCAGCCAATGAGAGCAGCGGTTATTACGGGATATAGCGAGCGATAGCATTTCCTTCCTTTACGGAAGCGACTAGCCACAGATTTCATTGTTTTGTTTATGTTTGAGTTTTATTTTAAAGAAAAGGAATATATTTTTGACTGATTGAGATTAAAGTATTTTAGTTTTGATTGTATTCATTCTTTGTATGTTTAGTTGCCTCCATATATTATGTTTTAGGTAAGAATATAACTTGCATTTTACTGAATGGTTTCATAGTAGCTGCTCATGTTCTGAAATGAAACAAACTGTTTTCAATAACAAATCTTAATGAATTAAATTAATCTTACACTTTACTATAAAATGTACAGTTCTACAATTTATCGCATGTTACAACGTTCTCGGGAACTAAAAAATGTAGTAAAAAACTCTTAACAGAAAGATTGTAAATTAACAAACTCATATATATACATAAGATATAACTTTAAACTGATATACCTCATCAACTGTTGTCGAAATCAATGTAATGTAAATATTTCTTAAATATTATGATTTTGTTTAAGAATTGGAAACATTCAGGGAAGTGTAGATTGTATTTTTTCATCAAAACAATTTGATTTGCAAGTATGAGGTAAAAAAATAATCACCGTTTTCTCACATGATGAGTTTCATCAGAAAGTAAAACAATAAATAAATATGAATGATTTGCGGAGCTGTTTCAAAATAATTATAAAGAATAAGTCTTTAAAAATGTAAAATCAATGTTATTTCTGGCCGAGTTTTTTAAAAAATAATTATAAACCATTTTAATTTGTAAGCATGTTGTAAAAAAATTACCATTTTGTGACAAATTTTGAGTTTTATAAGAATCGCCCAAGAACGGACATGGAATGTGGTATAAAATTTATGTTGTCATCACACTCTTTATAATTATTTTTGTTGAGGGTTTTTGGGCGATGTGATTGAATTTTTGATAGAAACAGCTCCGCAAATCATTCATATTTACTTAATGTTTAACTTGCTGATAAAACTCATAATATGTGAGAAAACGGTGTTTTTTTTTTACTTCATATTTAAAAATTAAATTGTTTTGAGGATTGTAAGTATGAGGTAAAAAAAAAAAAAATCAACGTTTTCTCACATAATGAGTTTCATCAGAAAGTAAAACAATAAATAAATATGAATGATTTGCGGAGCTGTTTCAAAATAATTAAAAAGAATAAGTCTTTAAAAATGTAAAATCAATGTTATTTCTGGCCGAGTTTTTTTAAAAATAATTATAAACCATTTTAATTTGTAAGCAAGCATGTTGTAAAAAAATCACCATTTTGTGTGAAATTTTGAGTTTTACGAGAATCGCCCAAGAACGGACATGCAATGTGATATAAAATTTATGTTGTCATCGCACTGTTTATAATTATTTTTGTTGAGGGTTTTTGGGTGATGTTATTGAATTAGTGATAGAAACAGCTCCGTAAATCATTCATATTTACTTATTGTTTAACTTGCTGATAAATCTCATAATATGTGAAAAAACGGTGATTTTTTTTTTTTTTTTTTTTTTTTTTAACTTCATATTTACAAATTAAATTGTTGTTTTGCGGATTGTAAGTATGAGGTAAAAAAAAAAAATAACCGTTTTCTCACATAATGAGTTTCATCAGAAAGTAAAACAATAAATAAATATGAATGATTTGCGGAGCTGTTTCAAAATAATTATAAAGAATAAGTCTTTAAAAATGTAAAATCAATGTTATTTCTGGCCGAGTTTTTTAAAAAATAATTATAAACCATTTTAATTTGTAAGCATGTTGTAAAAAAATTACCATTTTGTGACAAATTTTGAGTTTTATAAGAATCGCCCAAGAACGGACATGGAATGTGGTATAAAATTTATGTTGTCATCACACTCTTTATAATTATTTTTGTTGAGGGTTTTTGGGCGATGTGATTGAATTTTTGATAGAAACAGCTCCGCAAATCATTCATATTTACTTAATGTTTAACTTGCTGATAAAACTCATAATATGTGAGAAAACGGTGTTTTTTTTTTACTTCATATTTAAAAATTAAATTGTTTTGAGGATTGTAAGTATGAGGTAAAAAAAAAAAAAATCAACGTTTTCTCACATAATGAGTTTCATCAGAAAGTAAAACAATAAATAAATATGAATGATTTGCGGAGCTGTTTCAAAATAATTAAAAAGAATAAGTCTTTAAAAATGTAAAATCAATGTTATTTCTGGCCGAGTTTTTTTAAAAATAATTATAAACCATTTTAATTTGTAAGCAAGCATGTTGTAAAAAAATCACCATTTTGTGTGAAATTTTGAGTTTTACGAGAATCGCCCAAGAACGGACATGGAATGTGGTATAAAATTTATGTTGTCATCGCACTCTTTATAATTATTTTTGTTGAGGGTTTTTGGGCGATGTGATTGAATTTTTGATAGAAACAGCTCCGCAAATCATTCATATTTACTTAATGTTTAACTTGCTGATAAAACTCATAATTTGTGAGAAAACGGTGTTTTTTTTTTACTTCATATTTAAAAATTAAATTGTTTTGAGGATTGTAAGTATGAGGTAAAAAAAAAAAAAAAAAAATCAACGTTTTCTCACATAATGAGTTTCATCAGAAAGTAAAACAATAAATAAATATGAATGATTTGCGGAGCTGTTTCAAAATAATTAAAAAGAATAAGTCTTTAAAAATGTAAAATCAATGTTATTTCTGGCCGAGTTTTTTTTAAAAATA
Organism: Maratus michaelseni; assembly: GCA_963931845.1. Lineage (NCBI taxonomy): Eukaryota > Metazoa > Arthropoda > Arachnida > Araneae > Salticidae > Maratus > Maratus michaelseni. Next base: position 59,066,771 of record OZ007594.1, read on the forward strand.
ATTATAAACCATTTTAATTTGTAAGCATGTTGTAAAAAAATCACCATTTTGTGTGAAATTTTGAGTTTTACGAGAATCGCCCAAGAACGGACATGCAATGTGGTATAAAATTTATGTTGTCATCGCACTCTTTATAATTATTTTTGTTGAGAGTTTTTGGGCGATGTTATTGAATTTTTGATAGAAACAGCTCCGCAAATCATTCATATTTACTTAATGTTTTAACTTGCTGATACAACTCATAATATGTGAGAAAACGATGATTTTTTTTTCTTTGTTTACTTCATATTTACAAATTAAATTGTTTTGAGCAAAAAATACATCCTATACTGCACTGAATGCTTTGATTTCTTAGCAAACTCATAATGTTTAAGAATTATTTACATTATATTGATTTCGACAACAGTTGATGAGGCATATCAGTTTAAAGTTGTATCTTATATATGAGTTTGTTAATTCAATGATGTGAAATTTATGATTATTTATTTATTGTTATTTACAATTTTTCTTTCTGTTACTGTTATTGGACTACATTTTTAGTTCCCAAGAACGTTATAATATGCGATAAATTGTAGAACTGTACATTTTATAGTAAAGTGTAAGATTAATTTGATTCATTAAGATTTGTTATTGAAAACAGTTTGTTTCATTTAAGAACATGAGCTGATATGTCTAGCGCTATGAAAACATTCAGTAAAGTGCAAAATATATTCTTACCAAACACATAATATATGGGGCAACTACGCATACAAAGAATGAATACAATTGAAACTAACTTATGTGAACCTCAATTAGCCAAAAATATATACCTTTTCTTTAAAATAAAACTCAAACATAAACAAAACAATGAAATCTGTGGCTAGCCGCTTTCAGCTGTGAACATGAACTGCCGTCGCTGGATCCTGGATCATCCCATATTCACACCTGCTCTCATTGGCTGTCTGCTTTGTTGCTGTGGATTGGCGGAGAGCATGGAATAGCCTCGAATCCAGAATTCCGTATGCATGTTTTAATTTTTAAAAAAATCTAAATTGAAATTAAAAAATCAGGCCTAGGTGTTATAATTACGGTGCTTTCCTCAGGCAGGAAGACATAATAGGTTTGTTTGTATAGAGGTTTGTGTGTGTGCTGTTTTTAATAAAGACAGTTGCATTTTTTCCGCGACCCTTTCACGAAAGTTTTTTCTGCGAACCTTTCACTAAATCAGCATTTTTTCCACAATCCTTTGACGAATTTCGTATTTTTTCTGCGATCCTTTGATGAAATTCAAGTTTTTCCTGCAATCATTTGACGAAATTTGCTTTTTTTTTTTGTGATCTTTTAACGAAATTAGCGTTTTTTTCTGCATCCTTTTGTCGAAATTCATGTTTTTTCAGTGATCCTACGACGTAATTAGTGGTTTTTTCAGCGATCCTTTGACGAAATTCACGTTTTTCCTCTGATCCTTGGGTGAAATTTGCGTCTTTCCCGCAATCCTTTGATGACATTTGCATTTTTCTGTGATCCTTTGATGAAATTTGCTTTTTTAATAATCCTTTGACAAAATATTCGTGTTTTCTCTGCTGCCTTTTGACGAGATTCATGTTTTTTTAGCGATCCTTTGACAAAAATCGTGTTTTTTCAGCGATTATTTGATGAAATTCGTGTTTTTCTCGCGAACATTTGACAAAATTCGTGTTTGCCAGCGATTCTTTGATAAAATATGCTTTTTTCTATTATGATAGGGAAAAGCGGATTAGGATAGGTAGATAGGGAAACCCCGTTATCGGATCGGGACATTAGATGTAATTAAGAAACATTTGTATATTTGTAATAATTAGCGGGAATGGGATGTTAGTGGTGTGTGCTGTTTTTAATAAAGACAGTTGCATTTTTTCTGCGACCCTTTCACGAAAGTTTTTTCTGCGAACCTTTCACAAAATCAGTATTTTTTCCACAATCCTTTGACGAATTTCGTACTTTTTCTACGATCCTTTGACTAAATTCAAGTTTTTTCTGCAATCATTTGACGAAATTTGCTTTTTTTGTGATCCTTTAACGAAATTCGTGTTTTTTCCACATACTTTTGTCCAGATTCATGTTTTTTCAGCGATCCTTTGACGAAATACACATTTTTCCTGTGATCCTTTGGCGAAATTTGCGTTTTCCCCGCGATCCTTTGATGAAATTTGCTTTTTTAATGATCCTTTGACAAAATATTCGTGTTTTCTCTGCTGCCTTTTGACGAGATTCATGTTTTTTTAGCGATCCTTTGACAAAATTCGTGTTTTTTCAGCGATTATTTGATGAAATTCGTGTTTTCCTCGCGAACCTTTGACAAAATTCGCGTTTGCCAGCGATTCTTTGATAAAATATGCTTTTTCCTATTATGATAGGGAAAAGCGGATTAGGATAGGTAGATAGGGAAACCCCATTATCGGATAGGGACATTAGATGTAATTCAGAAACATTTGTATATTTGTAATAATTAGCGAAAATGGCGAGATAAAGGGGGTGGGGGGGAACGACTTTTTATTAAATATCGCATTTATTCTACATCAACTTCCTCTCACCACCAGGAAGTGCTTTGCTATCTCTGTTTCTATGGGCTGGATCACGACGGGGTATCGCTCTTTCCACTCGACATCAATAGAGCTTACAGATTTTAGTTAAGATTTTCACCACAGGCGGCGCTTTCGTATCTCTGGTTCTACGGGCTGGATCATGACGGGATATGCCTCATTCGACTTGACATTGATAACCTTAATGATTTCAGTTATGTTCGTATAGAACATATTGTGCCCCCTGGCGGTGGAAGGTGTAATTAAAGGATTTTGCAGCTAACTCGGGTTCTATGGGTCACATCACGACACGGTTTGGCTCATTCGAAACAACATCAATAGAGCTTCAATTTTAGTTCTGAATTTCACCACCAAGGGGTGCTTTCATATCTCTGTTTCTATGGGCTGGATCACAATGGGGTATGGCTCTTTCCACTTGACATCGATAGAGCTGACTGATTTTAGTTCGGATTTTCACCACCAGGGCTGCTTTCCTATATCTGGTTCTATGGGCTGGATCACGACGGGGTATGGCTCATTCGGCTCTACATAGATAGAGCTTATCGATTTTCACCACCAGGGGCGCTTTTCTATCTCTGGTTCTATGGGCTGGATCATGAAGGGGTATGGCTCTTTCGACTCGACTTACGGTAATATATGGGAGTGTGTACGGCACGCCCAGTGTTTGCTGTCTAAGGTAGTGGGGCCCCAACATTAGATTTGTTTAGAAATAAAAAAATGTTCAACACTGATTTCAGGTACATTTAAGGTTGTTGGCACGGGCAACGCCGGGCGGGTAAGCTAGTATATAGTAAGAATCTTTTAACTTTAAATACTTGACCTTAATATAGAATTATCATGGCAGGTTGTTGATTAAATGTGTCAACTTTTTTTTTTATGTAATGTATAATTAATGAATAGAAGGTAACCTGTAATTAATGGGGTGGTAAGAGAGACTATGGTTTTCCCAAAAGTCTTAAATCATCATATAACTTGATCCTTCTTAAAATTGCTATTAAATAATAAAGAAGAATTAATTATGTTTTACACTGAAACTGCAACGTATACTATCCAACATTAAGCATTATTGGCATCGATCTTTTGTGGTTTAGTGCACTTAATGTTGCTACGTGTCCCGTGCGCCCTACGAGTTAAGCGGGACGTCCCAATTTTTAAAGATTTGCCCGCAGGATCTCTGCCAGGAGCGCAAAAGTCCCGCTTTTTCAATAATGCATAAATTCTGTAAATTTTCCTGACGTATCATATGCATATTCTTTACTTTTAAATCAATAAAACATGTTAGAAAAAATAATAAGAATAATTAATGTTTTAAGACTTGATCTTTATAGAGTTTATTATAGAATTAGCACGGCAGATAGCGGGTTAAAAGTGTCTTCTTTTCTACTTTCTTCTATCTTTACAAGAATAAAGTATTGGGTTCATGAAAATTTTTGACTTCTGGTTTTCGACGGATTTATACGTTTTAGAAGGTCCTGAACACGATTTGACTGTTTTTTGAAAATGTCTGTCTGTGAGTCTGTGACTCTGATTGTCTGTCTGTCTATGTGACAAAAATTTTGTGGGCGCTCTATCTCAAGAACTTACAGGAAACTTAATAAAACTTTATACTCAGTTAGCCCCTGACATACATAAATGCTGATTAAGTTTTGATGTAAATAGCACAACAGGTGGCACTGCTATGCTACTTTTTTCATGATTTCCACGATAGCTATATCTCAAGAACTAATGCACGGATTTTCATGAAACTTGAGATTCAGTTAGACGTTGATATAAGTTGTTGTTTATTAGTTTTTGGTGTATATCTCTCAGCAGAGGGCGCTGTTATGCTGCATTTTTCAGGATTTACATGGTTTTAGCGATAGTCCTATCTCAAGAACTAATGCATGGAATTTAATAAAACTTTAGATTTAGTTAGACCTTTATATAAATTGGTGCTGATTGGTTTTTAATGTATGCGAAACCTGTATGAGATAGAAGAAAGTTTTGGGATTGGCACATCCGACTAGTAATATCTAGAAGCATAATTGTTTGCTTCACCGTCATTCCCTGACTGTCGTGTTTCGAAAATCAACTTAAAATTACAACAATATAAAAAATCTTTTATATTTATAAGGAAAAGAGTAATACTGCTCGATTTGTTATTTGATTAAGAATACTTGGAAGTATTTACGAATAAAAATGAGTTTGGGAATATGTCGGAAAGTAGCGAGTTTGTATTAAAGAACAGTTTTGAGACTGCATTTTTACTTTCTTCTATCTTTACAAGAAGAAACCAGTATTCTATAGTAATACTCTTGTAATGCACTTTAGAGATATACATAATTTTCAATATGTTTGAAAAATGAAACACTTTTAAAATAAACCGCAAACGATTTTTCTCCATAGACGTAATGTAACGGAATTCTTTTGAATGTCCCTGTAAAGTGCTATGCACACCCAATTCCATAGTAAGCCTCTTGTAATACACCTTAGTGATATATATAAATTAAAATGTGTTTGAAATTGTGTAACATGATTAAAATAAACCGCAAATAATTTTTCTTCATAGACCGTAATGTCACGGAATTCTTTTGAGTGTCCCTGTAAATAAATTATATAAGTGTTACACACTTCATTTTCAATACCGAACATGCCATAGTAAACCTCAATAACATATATCAATTGCATGTCAGTCCGAATATATTTACGAGAGTTAGAGCACGGACAGACAGACAAACCGAATTCATAAACACTTTTCAACTATGTTTGGAAGTGTTAAAAATTATTTTGACGCCTGTTCTTTTCAATCCGGATTGGATCTCCCGGTTCGCATAAATTAAATAGGATGAAATGTGACAGTTTTATCTTTACATATCCCCGCTTTTATATCACGCTTTTACTTACCCATCATACGTAGTATAGGTTAAGTCTTGTAATCGTTTTGAAAATCGAAAATTTTTTTTGACGGATTTACACGTTTCAGACACTGGAGATTCCGAAAAACATATTTTTAGGAAAAAAATTTTGCCGTCCGTCTGTGTGTCTGTGTGTCTGTGTGTGTGTTTGTGTGTCTGTAAACGCTCTATCTCCCGAAAAAATTGAGATAGACACTTGCAATTTGGTATGTACTTAGTATGTAATAATGGGAAGAAGCCTATTTCATTTCAATAACCTCGATTAACCGGAACTATTTTTTTCGGACTCTCGAAATATTCGTTCTGATAAAAGGTATATAAAAATTTTCGAAATTGTTTATTTTAAGAAATGAATATAAAAGACAATAAAAAATCATAAATTTTGAATAAAGCATGAAGTCGATCGGATAATGAGTTGCTGAGATATTTGGAATCCTATTTTCCACACTCTTCGATTTTGCATGACCCTGTATTTCATCCAAATTTCACTTCAAAGATATATTTTAATTGGAAATTTGACGCTTAATCAGATGCAATAAACTGCTAGTTAATAGGATTATTATTTTTGGAGTTATAAGGATGTTTCTTTCAAGCAATTCAGTAATCGAGCCTATAAAGTTATGACGTCATCAAGCCACGATTTTATTTGAATTACTATGCATTTTATAAGTAGTTTACACATTTTTGTTTTAATATTTTACATTATGCATATCCATGATGGGTAAGTATTACGGTGGCCCCCAACGACTAGTTTTAAAATACTGCATCACGTTTTGAAGTACTGGCAACATTAGTGCACGTTGTTGAAATACAATACCTCATTATTATTGCAATATTTCACAAATATTTAACTGCTTTTTGTTTTTAAAATTCAAATACCTCATTATAAGCTCAATATTGTACTAATATTGGATTTCTATTAGATGTTAATAAAGAAACAAATATATTTTAGGCAAAAGTGATAATTTTTTTCACAGCGTAAGATGAAACTCCTAGTTATTGACACCTAACCAGTTACTGATAATTCAGCAGAAATCTAACTCAAATAAACATTTTCTTGTAAAATTCTGCAAAGTAATGTTATCTAGTCGTAACTTATTTGTCTTAACTGATTATAACTTATTTTCCAGCTATTGGTTTTTCAAAAAAGGGATGGTGTCAGTTACTGGAGTGTTTGACCATATTTATGACAAAAATAAATTTTTAGTAATAAATAGTATAATTTTTCAAAATTTTGTCAACCATATTTTTTTAATATATCTTTACTATACTTTCATAAAGAAAGATAAGTATAAAATAGATTTAAAACTTTGTAATAGTGATTTGAACAAGAAAAAATCCTTAAAGGGTCAGTTACTGGGGGGTTTCACCCTATTTAAAAAATATTGAAAACAATATAAATATACAGGGATCTGTTTAGGAAAAAATTGGGTCCTTTAAAGGACCCTTCACAATTTTGTTTATTTCAAAACAGGACCCTTCACAAAACTATTTTCCCTAAAACAGGACCCTTCACAAAACTATTTTCCCTAAAACAGGACCCTTCACAAAACTATTTTTTCTAAAACGGGACCCTTCACAAAACTACTTTTTCTAAAACAGGCCCTTCACAAAATTCTTTATCTTTAAAATAGGTTTTTCACAAAAATTTTCCATCTTTAAACTGAATTTCTTCTTAAAAGTGTATAAACAAGAACCTGAATATAACGATCATTTGAAATTTACAAAATTATGACTAGATTTTTCACAAATATAAAAAGCTGTTCACAATTTCACAAAAACAGAACCCTGGGAATAAAGTCTGGACAGACCCCTGATATATATGAAGAGGAACAAATCATTCTACTTTTCCGGAATTCTCATGTCTGAACCAGACGCACCAAATACAGATCGATAATTCTGTCGCGTCGTGACTCCAAACTTTAGGTCATACTTCCATGTAATTAACTGCCCGCTAGCAGAATTAATAATCTGGGGGGTTCCTTTATCGTGGATATGGAGAAGGGAGATTTATCGTGGATATGGAGAAGGGAGATTTATCAAATTGCTCTGAGTTTTGATATAAAATGAAGCTATTTACAATTTAAACAGGATTAAATCGCTTGCTTTATAGAAAAGCACAAAATGCAAATGGATAAACAAAATACAATTACAGTGATCCCAATAATTCCAACTCGGTTTATCCAAACATTCGGTTAATTCTAACTAATCATAAAAGCCTGAACAACTTGTATTAAAATTAAAATATATATTATAAAGCCAAAATATTCCGCCAGTGAGTAATGCTGACATAAATAATAGGGGACAATTGTACTTTCAAATGAAATTTGTTTGCAAACTGTATCCTATTTTACATATTTTTTATGATTTTAAAAATAATTTTCAAGCATGAATATTTTTAAATCTGTGTGCAACCCAATTACAAATGATTAACTCGGTTGTACTTGAAATGTTGTAAAATAATTAAACATTTGTCTGTTTCCACTTGTCTATGTTCCGTTAATCTGTTTTTTTTTTTTTTTTTTTTTTTTTTTTTCGTTAATCTGTTGCCGTTAGTATGTCTGTGTTCCGCTTCCGTTAAGAAATTGAGACTATGAGGAAGCACCTGCTCGCTAATTTAATCCTATAGGAGAATTTGTTTTAAATATCTCGTTTGCATTTCAATATTTTTAAATGATTTTTTTCATTAGATAGCTAAAACCAATCTCTACAAAGACCGTTTTATACTTTTTCGATTGTGTTTGCATTTTTTAGAAATTATTATTATTATAATTATTTAATGAGGATGCTTTCCCTTTCGGAACAGGCCGTTTTATACTTTTTCGATTTTGTTTGCAGGGTTTTTTTCTTGAGCATACTTTCACTGTCAGAACAGGCCGTTTTTCACTTTTTCGATTTTGTTTGCAGGTTGTTTTTATGAGGTTATACTTTCATTTTCGAAACTGGTTCCGAAAGTGAATGTATCCTAATTAAAAAAAAAAACTGTAAGCGAAATCGAAAAAGTAAAAAACGACCTTTGTAGAGATCGACCTCAGCTATCCAAGGAAAGAAAAATATTCACTTAAAGATACTGAAATGCAAACGAGGTATTTAAAAAAGTTTCTCTTATAGGATTTGCGAGGGGGTGTTTTCGCGTGAGTGAAGTAGCCTTTTAGATGTTCTAAGGATAAATCAAAAACGTTTGCAATTAATATTTTGAAAACTTTTGTACAGATGGAGCCTTTATCAGAAAAAAAAAAAAAAAAAAAACCTCAAGTGATTATTCGAAATAAATAGACTAAGAGTGACTCAGAAACGTAGAAATAACACATTGCAAAATACTTCTCTTGATCGTTTTTTCCCTTTAAATATAGCAGATATTCATTAAAATTTTTAGTACATCATAATTTTTTTTATTCCTTCTGCTTTATATTTGTTATTATGCTTCTGTTTATGACACAGTTAAGATACCTTTGGCTTTTTAAGGTTGGCGAATAAGTTCATAATCGAATAAGTTTATATTTTAAGCAGAATTGGTATTGGAGTTATTCGATATTTTACTTTGACTATTCTCATACAAATAAAAACTACTCGTTGGGGGGGCACCGTAATACTTACCCATCATGGATATGCATAATGTAAAATATGAAAATAAAACATGTGTAAACTATTTATAAAATGCATTGCAATTCGAATAAAATCCTGGCTTGATGACGTCATAAACTTTAAATGCTCTATTACTGAACTGCGTAAAAGAAACATCCTTATAACTCCAAAAATGATAATCCTATTAACTAAGAGTTTACTGCGTCGGACAAAGAGTCTCATTTCCAATTGAAATATATCTTTTAATTGAAATTTGGATGAAATACAGGGTCATGAAAAATCGAAGAGTGTGGAAAATAGGATTCCAAATAACTCGGCAACTCATTATTCGATCAACTTCATTATTTTATGCAAAATTTATTTTTTTTTTATTGCCTTTTATATTCACTCCTTAAAATAAACAATTTCGAAAATTTTTATATCTGGAGGCACCGCAGTGCCTCCGCCAAGTCCAAGCACGGCCGTAAGCATACTTTTCTGGAAGCAACTCAGGTCACTTTTGACCCCCCCCCCCCCCATATCTCCGCGCTGGAGTATCCCAAAAATTTGAAACTTCGTTTTTCTAGAGTATTTGGCACACAGGACCAAAATTTAAAATTACAACTTTCTGTCTTTTCTAGTTCAGACGATATATGAACTCAAACATTCGATTTTTTGTCACTCACTCACTCACTCGTTCCCGCGTCATCAAAAAGATTAGGTAGACCCCGTAGCCCTAGAAACTTGACATTTAGAAGAAAGGTAGTATTTAGGATACAAAGAAAGGAAAAATTATAAAATCCGGAAAATTCGAAAAAAAAAAAAAAACATTCGAAAATTCAACAAATTCCATCAAAATTGAAAATTGAAAATAATACGATCTTGTAGTCTTAGAAACTTGAGATTTGGAGTGAAGGTAGTGTTTAGCATCCAGAAAAAGAAAACGAAAAAAAAAATTGAAAGCAAAAAAATCGAAAGCGAAATCGTAAAAATCGAAAATTTTCAAATAATCCGATTTTGTTGCGCTAGAAACTTGGAATTCGGAATAAAGGTAGTATTTAGGATTCAAAATAAGAAAAAATTAAAAAATCCGGAAAATTCGAAAAAAAAAATTCGAAAAAAAAATTGAAAAAATGAAAATAATTTGATCTTTTAGCCTTAGAAACTTGAAATTCGTTTTAGGATTCAGAAAAAGTTAAAATAAAAACGCAATAAAATTCGAAAATAAAATCAAGAAATCGGAAAAATCGAAAAATAAAGAAAATTTGAAAATAATTCGATTTTATAGCGCTATAAAATATAGTAATATTTAAGATAGGTAATATTTAAGATACTAAATAAGAAAAAATTAAAAAATATGGATAATTCGAAAAATACCCATAAATTAGTGCAGACGATATATGAACTCAAAGTTTCGATTTTTTGTCACTCACACACTCACTCACTCTCGCGTCATCAAAAAGATTGGGTAGATCCCGCAGCCATAGAAGCTTAAAATTTGGAATAAAGCTAGTGTTTCGGATACAAAGAAAGAAAAAATTATAAAATCCAGAAAATTCCAAAAAAAAAACATTCGAAAATTCAACAAATTCGAACAAAATTGAAAATTGAAAATAACACGATCTTGTAGTCTTAAAAACTTAAAATTTGGTGTGAAGGTAGTGTTTAGAATTCAGAAAAAAAAACATCAAAAACAGAAAAAAAAATCGAAAAATTTCAAATAATCAGATTTTGTTGCGCTAGAAACTTGGAATTTGGAATAAAGGTATCTTTTAGCCTTAGAAACTTAAAATTCGAGGTAGAGATAGTGTTTAGGATTCAGAATAAGTTAAAATAAAAAACGCAATAAAATTCGAAAATAAAATCAAAAAATCGAAAAATAAGGAAAATATGAAAATAATTCGATTTCATAGCGCTAGAAACTTGAAATTTGAAATAAAGGTAATATTTGAGATACTAAATAAGGAAACATTAAAAAATATGGATAATTCGAAAAAAAATCGAAAATTTTAAAAATTTTAAATTTAAAAAAAAAGAGAAAGAAAGAAAAAGAAAAAGAAAAAGTGAGAAATTGAAAATATTATGATCTCGTAGTCTTAGAAACTGAAAATTTGATGTAAAGGTAGTGTTTAGGATTCAGAAAAAGAAAAAATTAAAAACACAACAAAAATCGAAAATAAAATAAAAAAATCGAAAAAAAAACGAAAATTTGAAAATAATTCGATTTTGTAATCCTAGAAGCTTGACATTTGGCAGAAAGGTAGTGTTTAGTATACAAAGTAAGGATATATTAAAAAATCCGTAAATGAAAAAAAAGACTAAAAAAACGGAAACAAACAAACAACAACAAAAAAAAAAACATCGAAAAAATTAATATAGTTTGATTTATCGGAAATTTCCGGAAATTTTAATTTTTTCTTTCTTTTTATACTATAAAGTACTTTTATGCTAAATATCAAGTATCTAGAGCGGCGAGTAATATCTCAGATGGATAGCACCTTTCCTGGAAGCAATTGAGAGTAGTTTTGACTTCTCCCCTCCCATAACTTAGTGCTTGCCTAGGAACCTGAAATTTCTTTTTATCTACAGTACTTTGCAAACGAAACTAAAGCTTCAAATTTTTCATACCTGTAAATAATAGGGACAGAGTGTGGGCTTAGCGAAAATCAGTAGATGATCTCCAAAAAGAACCCAAAATCAAGAAAAGGAGAATTACTTACAAAAAGAAGTGAAATCTCATCAAAAACGGCACCTGTAAAAAATGCAGCCAAGTCTCGTGACTCTTTTTGCGTAAAAAGTTCTTAGATCGTGTAAAGCCAAGTTTAGCTATCTTATTAACTCTTAAATTTTCATTCACAAATCACTCCTAGTCTCTACATCTTTAGTTAAATATTATTTTGTGACTTGGCAATTACGTAGCACGAGAATGTGATGTATATAATTAGTCTTAATCAAATAATACCATGCCATCGTATAACATATTAATAAGGTGTAATAAATTCCCTCTGCGTATATAATTAGCCTTAATCATATTATCTCATCCCATCCCATAACATAGTAAGGCGTAATAACTTCCCTGTGCTGCGTAATTGCCAAGTCACAAAATAATATTTAACTAAAGATGTAGAGACTAGGAGTGATTTGTGAATGAAAATTTCAGAGTTAATAAGATAGCTAAACTTGGCTTTACACGATCTCAGAACTTTTTACGGAAAAAGAGTCACGAGACTTGGCTGCATTTTTTACAGGTGACGTTTTTGATGAGATACCTTTTATCAGAACGAATATTTCGAGAGTCCAAAAAAAAATAGTTTCGGATATTCGAGGTTACTGAAATTCAATAAGCTTCTTCCCATTATTACATACTAAGGTCCTACCAACTTTCAAGTCTCTATCTCAATTTGTTTGGGAGATAGAGCGTGTACAGACACACAGACATACAGACACACAGACAGACGGACGGCAAATTTTTTTTTTCTAAAAATGTTTTTCGGAATCTCCAGTGTCTGAAACGTGTAAATCCGTCATTTTTTTTTTTTTTAACGATTACAAGACTTAGCGTATACTACGTAAGCTTACACTCTGGTATAATATTATCTTTATCCTTTAAGAAGAATGGCATGTTATTTTCATACACAATAGTGGTGTTGTCTTTCACTTCTGCCAAAGAATATTGATCAACTATTATATTGTTAATGAATTCTTTTGCTAAAGGATTTTGTCTTTATAACATCGAGGAGGTTTACTGGAACATTCTCTTTTATAGCAACAATAGTTAATTTTGATAAGAATCGATAATAAAAGGATATTCACTTTTCGCGCTTATTATGCGTTTCATTTAGAACATTAATTGGTGAATATTGGATAACAAAATAGAATTTTCGTGTTCTTCTGGATGATTTATTGCTGGTAGGGGTAATTTTTTCTCTTAGTCCACTCAAATCTTCTGGTACTTGCGTATGAATCGGTCGTCGGTATGAACATTTTGTCAATATGAAGTTTCAGAAAGTGGAATTTAATAGTTGTTTGCAAGTACATTCAAAATAGAATGGGAAGTAAGACAGTTTAACTCTTCATACTTTCAAAAAAATAATAAAAAAATTGAGAACTGAACAGTATCGGCAAAGTGTCAGTATAATTATCTAAAAAGTTGTGATAAATAATTCAATTTTCTAAAAGTTTCTTATGAAAGGAAATTCTGTAAAAGAAGCTGTGGATTTATATTCATTATGACATCTTGTTGTAAAAAAAATCCTCTTTTTCATTTAGGAATAAATCGGTCTGGCACTTGCGCATGAATCAGATGATTATGGTGTTAGCGAATAGTTAGTCAAGATAAAGTTTAAAACAGTTTCAGAAAGTATTATTAAATAACTGCTTAGAACTTTTTTCTAAATAGAATTTAAAATAAATTAGTTTATCTCTTCAAAACTAGGTCACTGACAAACGAAGAAAAACATGAAAAGAATTTCTGGAGAAGAAAAGCTGAAAACAATACACAGAGGATTTCGAAACAATTTGAAAGTTTCATTAACTTATTTCGAAAGATGATGGTTTGTTGTGTTTGTTACAGCTGATTATCTGCGCGAGGCATATAGGCCAGTTTTGAACTTGATCATCAACAAATGACAAGGAATACTAAATTTCTAAAAGAATATTTTTTCAGTACCGTATCGTCATATAATCTGATAAATGATTCGATAAAAAATACATGTGAACGGAATTTCAGAAAAAGAAGATGCAAATTATCCCCAGAAGAGCAAATGTCCAAACATCTCACAATTTTCATCAACTGATTTCAGAAGAAACTTGAATACTTGGTCAACAAGGAGTCCAAATTTTTAAATACATGTTTGTTTTTTTTAAATGCCGAGCTGTCCTATTATTCTCATTTAACATCTGACAAAAAAATTATTTTTCTAAAAATTCTTTTATGAATCGAATTTCTGAAAAAGAAATAATTCCTGGAAGATTTCTGGATTCAACGATTTTTATGCACTGATTATCTAAGAGAACATGATCATCGACAAGGAAATCGAAATTTAGAAAGTAATTCTTTTATTGTTAGCGAGCTATCAACAAAGATCTGATAAACAGTTCAATTAAAAATACATATATGATTAGAATTGCTGAAAAAGAAGCTGAAAATAATATCTTGAAGATTTATAAAAATTTCGCAAGTTTCGTCAATTACTTTTGAAACAGTCATCGACAAAAATTTTAAAGTTTCTGAAAACATATTTTAAATACTAAACTGTCGTATAATTCATAGCAAAAATCTGATATATAATTGAATTTTTTTATGTTTTATGAATAGAATTTTTGTAAAATAAACTGAAAATACTTCCTTAAAGATTTCTGGTGAGTTCACGAATTTCATCAGCTGATTTCTGAAAGAACTTGAACATCGACAACTAAATCCAAATTTATCTTGAATAATAAACTATTATAACAAAGATCTGATGTATAACTGATTTTGTTTTTATCTGTTATGAATAGAATTTCTGAAAAAGAACCTGAAAACACTTCTTAAACGATTTCTGGGGAGCTCACGAATTTCATCAAATGATTTCGAAAATAGCCTGGGCATCGATAAGAAAATAATAATTTACAAATTAATTATTTTATGAGTAAGGAGCTGTCAACAAATATCTGATACACAATTCAATTAAAAATAAATATATGATCAGAATTTCTGAAAATTAAGCTGAAAACAACGTTCTGAAAATTTACAAAAAGTTTGCGAGTTTCATGAATTAATTATGAAATGGTCTTTGACAAGGAATTAGAAGCATCTCAAAGCATATTTTGGAATACTAAACTGTCATATAAATCATAACAAAGATCTGATATTTAACTAATTTTTTTAATCTTTTATGAATAGAATACCTAAAAAAGAAGCATAAAACAATGGCCAGAAGATTTCTGAGGTGTTCACGAGTTTCATCTGCCGATTTCGAAAGGAGCTTGATCATCGACAAGGAATTCGAAATCATTGAAAAATTCTTTTGGATTCCAGGAATTATCTTTACGCGTTCTAGAAATCTTTGTTCCATTCATGGATTTCTAATAGCCTGCCTCGATGTGATTTTCACGACGTTCTACATTTACATTACTATTGTAAGCTTCTACTCCGCTGCATCAGGTTTGGCTTATTCTGCAGGATATGCATTCATCAACGCTTTTTCTAATTTTTCTGGCATCTGTATTCGTTTCGTTGTTCTTATCAAACGTCGCCCTATTAAAAAATGCATTGATGTCATTTCTAAATTGGACAATGCCATTCTGGGAACAAAAGAGACAAAGTCGTTGAAAAAGTTTCTCTACTGGTGTTTCATTGCTGCAATCATTCTTCCTTTATGCCAGATGTCTCTTGGAATAATATCTGATGAACGCAATAAATATGAAAATTTGTATCTTTTTGGGATTTTTCTGGAAAAAACGTTTAAACCGTGGATTCGAATCACGGTGATTATAATAAGAACAACAAGTGTTTTGCTTTGCAAATCTGTCCCGTTTTTCGCCATAATTTTATGTAGCTTCATCTTTACACGCTTGAGAAACATCAATCAGAATTTTATAATTCGTTTGAAAATGAATCTTGATATGAGTTCTCCTTCTAAATTGTTTGATGATTTTACCCTGTTTTACGGAAGAATCACGAAAGCAGTGGAACAAGTCGAAAAAGCACTGTCATTAATATCATTCTTCCTCTACGGATATATTCTTAGTTGCATTTTTTCGGTGACTAGTTTTTTAGTTACGCTACCCCCGGGACCCAGATACTTCTGTCCTGTTTTGTATCAAATAATAACGCTTGCGGCAGTTGTGGCTTGCTTCATTATATTGAGTATGCGAGCTGCTAGTGTAAATGAGTCATCAGTAGACGTGAAGGACTTGATTTATACTTTACCTTCGAAAGAATTTGATTTTGACCCCAATTTAACAGCAACACTTCTTCAGTTGGCTAATAACTTTGCAAGCGAAGTGTGCATGACAGGCTGGGGTTTGTTTGTTATTAACAGAAGCTTCATTCTGACGACTGCAGGAGTTGTGGTGTCATATGGTGTCATTCTAGTGCAGTTAGGAAAATGAATCTTTAAAAATGAGGCTTTTATATTTTGTTTTCCATCGTGTGGTTTGCTTTAAATTTTTTTTAACTAAAATAATTGCATTCTCTGTCTCTTTTTGTCATTTCACAAAGCTGCTTCACAGAGAATAACTCCTTTAAAAGCCACCAAAATCAAGACATTTCGGTGACTTTTTGTATCAACTGATGACATTTTCCAAAGTTGTAGCTTGCATTATAATATTGAGTACGCGAGCAGCTAGAGTAAACGAATGATCAGTAGAAGTGCACTTATACTTTACTATTTAGAGAATTTGATTTTGACACAAATTTAACAGCAACACTTCTTCAGTTGACTAATAACTGCGCAAATGAATTGTGATTGACAGGATCGGGTTTGATTGTTATTAACAGAAGCTGCATTCTGACGACTGCAGGGGTTGTGGTGTCATATGGTGTCATTCTAGTGCACTTACAATACTTAGGAAAAATGCATCTTTTAAAATGAGGCTCTTATATTTTGTTTTCCATCGTGTTGTTTGCTTTAAAGTTTTTTTAACTAAAATAATTGCCTCTCTTGTCCGTTTTTGTTATTTTACAAAGCTGCTTCATACCGAATAATTATTTTAAAAGCCCCCGAAATCAAGACTTTTTTGTGCTCCTATGTATCAACCCATGACATTTGTTGAAGTTGTGGCTTGCTCTATTATCTTGCGGATGCGAGCAGCTAGCGTAAATGAGTCATCAGTAGAAGTGAAGGACTTGATTCATACATTACCATCGAATGAATTTGAGCAAATTGTCTAAACTTTGTCCAAATTTAACAGCAACACTTCTATCCAGTTGACTAATAACTTCGCAAATGAAGTGTGCATTATTAAAGTTTTTTTAACTAAAATAATTGCCTCTCTTGTCCCTTTTTGTTATTTTACAAAGCTGCTTCATACCGAATAATTATTTTAAAAGCCCCCGAAATCAAGACTTTTTTGTGCTCCTATGTATCAACCCATGACATTTGTTGAAGTTGTGGCTTGCTCTATTATCTTGCGGATGCGAGCAGCTAGCGTAAATGAGTCATCAGTAGAAGTGAAGGACTTGATTCATACATTACCATCGAATGAATTTGAGCAAATTGTCTAAACTTTGTCCAAATTTAACAGCAACACTTCTATCCAGTTGACTAATAACTTCGCAAATGAAGTGTGCATTATTAAAGTTTTTTTAACTAAAATAATTGCCTCTCTTGTCCCTTTTTGTTATTTTACAAAGCTGCTTCATACCGAATAATTATTTTAAAAGCCCCCGAAATCAAGACTTTTTTGTGCTCCTATGTATCAACCCATGACATTTGTTGAAGTTGTGGCTTGCTCTATTATCTTGCGGATGCGAGCAGCTAGCGTAAATGAGTCATCAGTAGAAGTGAAGGACTTGATTCATACATTACCATCGAATGAATTTGAGCAAATTGTCTAAACTTTGTCCAAATTTAACAGCAACACTTCTATCCAGTTGACTAATAACTTCGCAAATGAAGTGTGCATTATAAGCCGACGTTTGTTTCTTATTAACAGAAGCTTCATTCTGACGACTGCAGGAGTTGTGCGGTCATATGGTGTCATTCTAGCACAGTTAGGAAAGTGAATCTTTAACAATGAGACTTTTATATTTTGTTTTCTATTGTATGGCTTGCTTTTAAGTTGTTTTTTTTTAACTAAAAGAATTGCCTCTCCTGTTCCTTTTCATTATTTTGCAAAACTGCATCACAACAAATAATTCCTATAAAAACCACCGAAATCAAGACATTTCTGTGCTTCTATGTATCAACTCATGACATATTTCGCAGTTGTGGCTTGCTTTATCATCTTCAGTGTGTTAGTAGCTAGAATCGGAAGTAGAAGTAAGGATATGGTTTATACTATCTTGAATGAATATGATTTATATTATCAAAATAACTTTAATATATTAAAATATAGATATGATTTATACCATAATTTTTGTTTATTTCGACATAATTTTAACAGCAAAATTCATTCAGTTAGCTAATAATTTCACAACTGAAATGTTGCATGGCTGATCGGGATTTGTTTGTAATTAACACAAGTTTCATTCTGATAACTGCAGAATTTGTGGCCTCATACGATGTCATTCTAATACAGCTAGCAAATTGAATCTTTAGAAATGTTATTTTTATATGTTTTTATCCACTGTGTGATTTGCAATTAAAGTTCTTGGTTAACTAACACAGTTTAAATTTCCACTCTCACCAATTCACAAAACTGATTCCTGCATCCGTCTAATAAGGTGCAAAAACTTTCTTAAAAAAGTTCCTGTTTCCTGTATGAATTTGTTGTTGTGACTATAAATAGATAGAAAAAAGCGAATAAGAGTAGTAGTTGGTAACTGTAAAAATTGCTATTATTGAATTACATTAGAACTCCAATTATCCGAACTCCAACTATCCGAATCGCTTTCAGAATTTCAGAAAAAACAAATGAAGACTGAAACGTACTGCGATTCCCAAAATAATAATTCTATCTACGCGTGCTATTGTCTTTCCCGCCGCGAAGACCCTGGGTTTCAAATTCTAAATGATGATGAACTTATTGAAAGTGTGAGAGAAGAAAGTGTCGAGGAAGAAAATGACCTTAATGTCGAAGTTGAAGCATACACGGGACCATCAGCTAGTGCATTTGCCGGCCTTGAAACTGCGTTGAAGTGGATGGAGCGTCAGCCCGAGTTTGACCACATGCAACTTCTGACTGTCAAGCGAATGCGCGACTTGGCTCCCCGAAAACGGATGAAGACTGTCAAACAGCTTACTTTGACCGAGATATTCAGCAAGTAATGACTTTCATTTACAGTACGGTACTATAAGTGACAATGTACTGTAAATAACATACTGTATTAATGTACAGCACTTGTAAGTACGCTTAACATGTAATAGTGTTGCCTTTTCATTTAATTAATTAACCCCTTTAGTGCCAAGGAGCGCCGTCGCGCTCCTCTTGCTCTGTGTTTTTATTATCATAGCATAAAATCTTCTGAAGAGAATGTTGATAAAATTATGAATATTGGTGTATTGTAACGGAAATGGTGAATATTTCTCTTGTTCATATAATCTATAAAAATGCACTTTTTTACTGGCATTTTTAGTATATATTGGTAAACTATGTATGGCACTAAAAGGGTTAAAAGCTCTTTTTCTTTAAAAATAATTTTTTTTCTCCCATTTTCAACATACATACAGTAATTAATTAAAATATAGTAATTAATTAAAATATACCCCTTTTTTTGGAAAAAATCCAATTATCCGAATTTTTGATTATCCGAATAGGGTCCGGTACCAATTGATTCGGATAATTGGAGTTCTACTGTACAAGATTATTAACTAAAAGTCTACAGACGATTATCGTTTGCAGCTTTATTAGTGACACGATTTGTTTGGTTGACGATTAACAATTTAGTTTACTGTAAATTTTTAGATTTGAAGAATTTTTGAAGTTGCGGTCACTTTTGATTTAGTTGATATTTTTAGTAGTTAAAACGTTAATGAGTAACCTAGTAAACTTGCTGGTCTTTGAGGTTAAGAACCTCAAGAAACATATGATAATCTGTCGAAGCTTAGTCGAATGCATTCTCATCTTTTTCTGGTGAATATCTGACTTTGAGCTGACATTAACACCACTTGGAGACCACTGACCAGGCCCCTACCTACCGGGATTCGACCCAGTTTGACGGGTTTGAGTGCCTGGTCATTGGGGCGAAATTCGCCTGAACGCCCTATTGGGGCGGTCCACAAAGACAAGTACCCAGTTCGGCCAATCAACTGAGTCCGGATTTTTCTGTGTTGTTCACTCCTAAATTTAAATGTTCTGAGATCTGACGCCGCACACCACGTACTCGTCATGACAGTTGAAATGGGGCTGGACAATTTAGTGCCGAAACGTTGGTACTGAACTTAGCTTGAAAAAGGGGAGAGAATTTTGAGGGAAACTAAATAAAGAAATTAACTAGATAATGAAACCACTGAAATGAAAATATAATCAGCCAATAGCTAAGTCGTACCATCGGGGAAAATTTTTGGGCCGAGTTGCAAGGCAGACGAAAACGCTGCGGGGGCTGACGGGACTGCGCCTTTCTACCGTACCCCACCTGGTAAAAACTGGCTCCGTGGGCTGTCCCATTACAGCGGGTCCGGTAGCTTTTGCGGACAATGTCCAATTGCACCTAATAAAGAGGCGAACAGTCAAAAATAAAATGAATAAAAAAACTGCTGCTAAAAAAAAAACCCTTGTGCTACCAGTTGGGGCCGGCCATTGGCTCGTCCTAACCGGCAGCACGAGGAACTGCAAGGGGAACCTGGAAGAGAAGAATGTTACATTTTAAACTGAACTTATTCTGAATTACACTTTAACTACATTATTGAAATTAATTTACTTTTATTGTGCTAATTGACTTGGCTACCCGTCCATTGGGCCCATGAAAGGTTGTTAAATAATTAACAATTTGTAATTTAAAATATGCACTATTGCCGTTAACTGACTAAACCATAATGGGTTGTTGTTGTTGTTGTTGGTTTGGCCCAAGAGCCCGGTTTTGCAGCTTTTTATTTCTATATAGCTGACATGATCCATATAACTGTGAAACTAGTCTCCTAATTTTGAACCAATTCCAGATGAGAGACCTGCATCTGGATTGGCACCCCCAGAGGTAGCGCTTATATAGAACTTGGAGGACATTAGAGCCACGAACAGATTTAACGTGCACCAGCTCCCATTAACGTACACGGTCTACTTTCCATACTTATCCTTTATACTTATCACCTCTTTCCTTCCAGTTCTTCTTCTTCTTCTTCTTTCTCATCTGTCTTCTTCCCCTTCTTTTTATAATATTTTTTAACACAAGGACGGACAAACAGTGCCGGGGGCTATTATAAGTTTCTTACTGTGTCATGGTGCACAACTTGCTGGACCGTTGATGACATGCGTCGTGCTGGTAATACTGTGATTACGGGGCTCTTGTTTCGGGCCGTGGTGCCAGCTGATATTGTGCGACTACCGCACACTGCTACTAGGACAAAACACATAGACATTTTATATTTTTTTTGGTGGCTTTGGATTGCTCCTGGGCCTTTTTTTTTTAACATATAACACATAAGCACATAAATAAACACTTTTTTTTTCTTTTACACTAGGACGGACAGACAGTGTCGGGGGCTATTATAAGCTTCTTACTGTGTCATAATGCACAACTTGCTGATCCGTTGGTGACGAACGTCGTGCTGGTAATGCTGTGATTACGGGGCTCCTTTTTCGGGCCTTGGAAGCAGCTGATGTTGTGCGACTACCGCACACTGCCATTGGACAATACCCATGGACAATTTTATAATTTTTTTGGTGGCTTTGGATTGCTCCTAGGCCTTTTTTTTTTAACATATAACACATAAACACATATACATATTCATTTTATCGTTGTGTTACTTTCCACCTTCGACTGCTGCTGGGGTGCTAAATATTATTGTGTGTTGTTTTGTATTAGTGTCGTGATGCTGTCGCAGTTTTCTTGGAGCCAACTGATTACTGTCTTTGCCTTGTTTTGTACGTGTTTGTTTTCCGCTAATTGTTCATACCATAATTTCTCGTTGTCTGTTGTTATTTGTGCCAGGTGGTGTGCTTGGGTGAGTGGACATTGAATTAGGTAATGTTTTGGTGAACCCACCGTTCCGCATTCGCAGTCCGGTGTGTCCGCTTTCTTAAACCTGTGTAGGTATGCTGGAAAAGCTCCGTGAGCTGTGTATAGCTGTGCTAGCAGGTAATCGCTTATTAGTCTATTTTTATCTACTTTTGGGAAGTACCTGTGTGTTTCCCTACCTGTGTCCCCATAGTCCCACTCGAACTGCCATTGTTTTAGTGTTATATCTTTTAGTGTTCTTTTAAGTTTTGAGATTGGTTTAGTCAGGTTGTATTTGCTTTTGTTGTTTACATTTAGAGCTGCGGTTTTGGCTAACATGTCTGCCTCTTCGTTTCCTTGGATGCCTACATGCGCCTTAACCCAGCTGATTTTAAATTTGTTGTTAGCTTCTTTTATTAGTTTTTGGATTGTGTCTACTGTTTTGTTTACATTGAATGGTTTACTAAGTGATTCGATGGCCGATCTGCAGTCCGAGCGGATGCTATATGACTCACCAATGGTGTTGCCCCATTTTGCTGCTTCTTGTATTGCCAGTAGTTCGGCCTGGAAGACGCTGTTGCTGTTCCTTAACGGCACTGACCATGTTTTTATTTTTTGATTATTTTTATATGCTACAAAGGCCGAACCTGTAGCACCTGATTCCAATTTAGAGCCGTCCGTGTATATCGTTGTGTCTTGTGTATTGTACCCTATCCTAGGTTCTATTGTGTCTGCTGGATGATTCTCCCATATGTTTATTTTTTTGTCGTATTCGATGTGATGTAAAGTTTCATTATGTATTGTTGCATTTTTCCTTAATCTTGAGACTGTGCCGTACGCTGCTTCGTAGTAGACTTTAAGATGGATTGGAATCAGGCCTGAGAGTACCAGAAGTGCCGAGGTTGGGGCCGTTCTATAGGCCCTGACTATGGCCAGTGCAAAATGTCGCTGGCAGCTTGACAATATCTGTATGCACCTTTTGCTGAGGCAGTGTCCCCAAACCGGTGCTGCGTAGGTTAGCGTCTTTTCCACTACTGTTGTGTACCAGATTTTTAGTATATTTGCTTTTAGTCCCCAACCCTTTGCTACCATATGTGCTAAGTTTGTGAAGTTTGCTCGTACCTTATTTGTTTGTGTTTGACAGTGTGGTATCCAGTTTAGATTTTTGTGCAGTGTGACTCCCAAATATCTTATCTGTTCTTTTACTTTTAGTCTCTGGCCGTTGAGTTCTATTCCCTCTATGTCATTGGTGTTTTCTGTTGGAAGGTTTCCCGTGTGTCCTCTGTTAAGATATAATAGTTCTGTTTTTTCCCTGTTCAGCGTTAGGTTATTCCCCTCTATCCAGTCATTAAATTCCTTTAGTATTTTGTTTGCTAATCTCTTAAGTTTATCCTTTGTTCTGCCTCTTAGAATTATAATAAAATCGTCTGCGAAGGCTTGTAATCTAACATGTTTTCCCCAATTTCTTTTAAGTGCTGTGTCTGCGATTAATAGCCAGAGGAGCGGGCCGAGACAATTTCCTTGGGCGCATCCGCCAAATGTCTGCTTTGTGACTTTAATGCCGTTTTCCTCTAGTGAAACGTACCTGTGTTGGAGGAAGCTCACTATCCAGTTTACCAGGTACCCTGGACAGGGAGATTGCTTAATATTATTAATTAATATTGGCCAGCGTATGTTGTCGAAGGCCCCTTTGATATCCATGGCTATTAGGAGTGTTTGGTATTTGTTTGTTTTATCTTCTTTTATTGTGTTGATTAAGTTATCTAATGCGTGTTCTGTTGAGATCCCCTGTTTGAAACCATACTGTTTGTTGCTCCAATAGTTATTATTGTTTAGGTGGAAGTTTATCCGACCGTGTATTATGCGTTCTAACATTTTGCCAAGCGCTGGTAAGAGGCAAATTGGCCTGTAATTTTTTGGATTTGTTGGGTCTTTACCTGGTTTTTGGAACAGTACCACTATGCCTACTTTAAACGATTTTGGGAAGTATTCTAACCTTAGGCATGTATTGAAGAGTGTCAGTAGTAGTTGCGGTGTTGCATTATTAATTCTTTTAATTAGGTTGTAATCTATGAAGTCGAATCCGGGTGCTTTATTTTGTTTAATGTTTCTGATTATTCTGTTTAATTCCGCCTTTGTTACTACCGGTGGTGCTGGTTCATTGTTTTCTTTATTTGCCTTTGTTAGTGTGTGAGGTATATTTTGGTCTGTTATGTATAAGTTGTCCAGGAAATGTGTTAGTGTGTCTTTAATGGTTACTTTTGTATTTGGGGGTAGAATGTTGACTAGTTTTACCCGACCTGTTCTTTTGTTGCTAGCGTTTTTATATTGGGAGCCATATGTGTCTGTGACCTTGTTGCAGTAATCTTTCCATGTTTTGGATTTTGTTCTGTTTATTAGTTTTTTTAATTTGGCTTGTTCTTTTTTGAAGATTATGTGTTGTTTTACTTTTAATTCTTCGTTCTGTTGTTTTTGAAATTTCCTCCTGAGTGCCCTAACCTTGTTCCTCGCTGTTTTAATTTCATCCGTCCACCATGGTGGGGCAGTGACCGCAGGTGTAGATTTTTTCTTATAGCTTGCAAACGCTATCGATGTGATTTCATTTTGCAATCTGAGTGTTATGTTGTCCAGCTGGTCTGTTGTGCTTGCTTTTTGGAGTTCTTTAGTGTATTTGTTTCTGATTTTTCTAATGTTTTTATCAAATTTTGCATGTTTGCCTATCTTTGTTTGTAGACCATGTCTTTGGTAGTCTATGTTCTCGTAGTTTTTAATTTTAAATTTTATGTATCTGTGGTCACTGAGTGAGACATCGTCACTGACATGCCAATCACTTATGTCGTTACCTAGTGTACCTAGTGTATTAACACCACTTATTTTACTACTAGCATTAACAAAAAAAATATCGCTCAAAATGATTAAATCGGTTAATTTAAAAAGGGCGGAAGTGCACTAATTAAAATTTTACAGGAGAGGCAAATAATGATGCGATATAAAAAAATTCAAGAAGCGTTTTTTTTTATATGTTACTGCACTGTTAAGCCTCACTAATTGCAAAGTTAAAAGGTTTTTATTATTATTATTATTATTATTTGTTGGCATATTTTTATTTCAATCGATATCTTATTGATTCATTGACGTATTTCTAAAAGGAAAAGACTCTTCTCGGGACCTGTCTTTTTGGAAAAGATAAAATCAATCCATGGAACCTTTCCTACAAAAGGATTCTGAAGCATTTTTCTATTGAAAAGTTGCTTTGCTAAATTATCCAAATCAAATCCAACCCTGACTTGTATTCTGAATTTATTCTCATCATCAGTGTAATCCCAGCTGAGTTTATGTGGTTAAAAAAAAAAAAAAAAAACACGTTGTTTTGTCACACTCTGTTATATTCTAAGATTTGTGTTAAATATTGTTCTGGTTATCAATATTCTGTTTTTAATAAGTTTTTTAGATATCATTTTGTCATGTCATCTTAGATAACATTTTGTCTTTCTTTAAGAATTAATTTTCTCTTTGTAAATTCATTTACCATAAATAATTTATTACAGACCACGTTTCATAAAAAATGCGAGTAAAATCATGAAAAGCAAGAAGGAAAAATCATGCGTCAAGCATAGGTTGTTGAAAACTTTCCAACGTATTCAGAATACTGTAACAAAACTTTACAGATTAGTAAGGTGAAAAATGATGTCTATGTAACAATTCGGACAAGTTGGAAGTTGTACGTTAAACGTGACAAATGAGGTGCCTTCGTAGTATAACTAGCTTCACAATGTAAAAAAATCATCCTTATTATTTCAGTGAAATGAATTATATCGTCTGCTAGGAGCAAAATAAGCATCCATTATTTTTTCTTTTTGCGTATACCGCATTTACGATGCGAATTTTTTTTTTCTACACCAGACAATGCTGCAAAATTCACCATGGAGATCTTGCTTTGCGAATGAAGACCTCCATGGTTTAATATTTTTATGACTCATAATGAACGAATCTCCTGTGTTTATTTAATTTAATGGATTAAGATATTCGGTTGTTAACCTAATTTCCACTGAAGTTACCTCAGAATCTATATATTTTTTTAATGTAACTCCTCTCTCAAGCAAACCATGTTTTTGAATGATCTTTCTAAAAATGTAACTTTTATGCCATTTTATTCGTTAAAATAATTTTGAATAAAAAATGGCCACCTGGCATATGAAAAAAGAAGTGGTTTGCCCGTATTTGTTTTCCGCAGTCACATGACTTGCGCTTTTATTATATAGATTATCTACGATAAGATTTAATAGAAAAAGAAAGCTTTTATTAATATTTTTTTAAAGTTTTGATTCGATTTTCCTAAAATTCGAGATGACTCAACAAAATTCTGCAACAATAATATACATTAAATTTCAAACCAATCGGTTGGGTAGTTTCTGCACTGTTATATGCGGACGGACAGACAGACGGACGGACCATCCGACAACTATAGGTGCTACGTATTTATATAAATGTGAACGCACCTAAAAACGCAAAACACATTTGAAACGCATTTTCAGAAATTACAATCAATAGCCGAGGAATATCACAATTGTTTTGTACAGCCCTATAAATTATCTGTAGATTTGTATATATGTTACATAGTATGCTAAAATTTAGTTCAGTTAGGAAACGCATAGTGCAGATGGAAATTCCCCCTCAGCAATTTCCGTTATTAAAGGGAAATGTACTCGAGATCTTTTGTGCAGCCCTGTATATGATCTACATAATTTATACACAGTAAATAATAGGCAAAAATTTTTAAAAATTTTGGAAAAGGAATACCACAATTGAAAATGCACTTCCAGCAATTGTTGCTCATTCATGGTGCTGTTACCGAATAACTTTGTGCGTTCCTGTAAATGAACGATAAATGCTATGCACACCCTATTCTACAGTAAGCATCTTGTAGTGCTCCTCGGTGTTCTATACAAATTTCTATGTTTGAAACTATGTTTGAAACGCATAGACTATGTTTCAAACTATGTTTTGGGAGCAATTTCATGGATGTAATTTAATTTGAGTTTCATTTTATTGCTTTATTGCATAATATTTATTTCTTCTTTCAATTTAAGTATATATTTAAATTGGTTTAGTAAGACAATTTGTGAAAGTTTGTAATTTTCAAATGATCATTTTTTTTTTTTAAATGATCACTATTGCACCAACAATTTCATTTTTTATTTCAAATGTTTCATTTGGTGCCAACTATTATGCTTGGCGACAATGATGTCAGTTTAAAAAAAATGTGCCGAATTGTTTTTATTGGTGTAAGAGAAAAATGTAGAGAATATTTGCATTCACTGTTTTTCTGGAATTAACGGAAAAAACTTTTCTGCGGAAATGAAGCAAAAACCCTTCTTATAAGAAATATATTATGTCTATATATCTATATTCAAAAGGCTTTATCCTGATTGATTCATCAACGCATTGACGAAACTATTCAAGCTAGAAACTTGAACTCCTGAGTATATCAGATTAAAAAAGGATTTCTTTTAAATTCAACTCCTATGGGGGAGGGAATGGGGTTAAAGGGAGAGTAAAAAAATTTTGGTCAGTTCGGCATATCTCAGCAGCAATTTTAGGTAGGAGCGTGAAATGCAGCATAACAAATTTTAAATGAAAATTAAGGTATTTAATAGGATAAATGAATTTGTGCGAAAATTAGGGTTTAAAATTTTATTAGAGAACCTAAGGGCACACAATTTTTGATTAAACGGGGTTTAGCTTGCCGTTCATCAAGAAGACCTTGTTTTCTGGATGTTCTGAGCTAAGAAAAATCCATTTCTTAGTAATTAAGACATTCGAAAAAAAAAATTAATATAAGCATGAAAAAAAAAACTTAAACTTATGTCAGTATGCTTCATGCGTTTAATACCAAATAATCAAATATACATAACATGTGTTTGAAATAAAAGAAAAAAATCAGAGGAGGTAACTAATCGCCACTGATTAGAATCCTTTATCCACTTTTAAGAGGCTACTTCCCTCAGGCGAAAACACCCGCTCGCTAATGTTAATCCTATGGGGGAAATATTTTACGATATTTTGTTCGCATTTCATTTTTTTTTTTTTTTTTTTTTTTTTTTTTTTGCATTGGATATCTGAGGTCAATCTCTATGCACGCTCCTTTGTACTTTTTGGATTTTTGTTTTTCATTGAAGATACTTTCACTTTCGAAACCGGTTCCGAAAGTGAACATACAATAAAAAATTGTAATCAAAATCTTCTCCGACATATTCCAAAATCAGTCAGGTCAAACTCTATTCATCTAGCTATAGAAACGTGACAAAGATTGTTTGGTGCTGCCATCTATTTAAAATGAACATACCAAAAATATTTTGGTGCTGCCATCTATCGCCTTTGTGTAGACATAAACATGAGCAAATAAAAGTTCTAAAATTGCGATTCCAATTTTATGCATTTGCGTTTAAAAAATGAATCAGAAAGTTTCGCGTTTTTGATCAGGTCATTTGAGAACCACCTTAATGCAAAATAAATGAATAACACTAATTTCCTATTTTCTCGACTGGGACCATTATTTAGATTACTACCGATTTACTACCGATTAGATATTACTACCGATTTAGATAAATTTCCGCCTTATATACGTTCCGATTTGAACCAGATTTGCTGTATTACATAGAAGAAAATTAAAATATAGAAGAAAGTTTTATGATGGCCACAACATATATTTTTATGACTGGAGTTTGCTGTATTGAAGTTTTGGAATATGAGCACAAATACAACGACAACTTTATTTGACTAAATCCGTTCGACAGATCGGGCGATACAATCTAGAGAATATACAGGGAGTCCCAAAAACATTGACCTCGGCTTTTATTCCTTAAATATTCATCATAAACATATATTATATATTACGAAGCTACGTAATAAAAGGTACTGAATTTTATGAAATCGATTCAAATTTTCAGGGGATTAAATTTGAAGAAAAACAAAATTTTAAATTTCATACGGCCTCCGTACAAAATTTTAAGTAAAATGTGCCCCATACACTCATAAGGTCTTGTACAAAATTTCAGCATTTTATCATAAAAAGTCGCAGAGATATATTTAAACATGGTAGGTGAGGGGTTAATCATAAATTAAAATGTAAATGTTTACAGCTACAGTACAGATGACGCGGCACAGAAATGTATCATAAGCAAATAAAATATGGCTCTTATCTGTAGTTTTATTTATAAATTTACAATACTATGCTTCCTGAAAATGCTACCTTAAGCTTTGTAATATTTGCGTAAAGTTACTATTTCTACACAGTTTAGATATTTTCGTAGCAATAAATAGTAGAATTATTATTTATTTATGCAATCATTGTGTTCTTTCGTAATTTGTGCATGACCCCTGTAACGCGATCATTTGACTTGACTTTTTCCCTTTGCGTACTCATTTACAGGTATCGAAAAGTGGTTTAAGTTAGCATTTACGTATTTTCATATTTCTGTGACTTTTTATCATAAAATGCTGCAATTTTGTACATGACCTTCTTAGTGTATGGAACACATGTTACTCACTGAGAAATATTTCGTACGACGATTGTATAAAAATTTATATTTTAATTTTCTTCAAATTTAATCCCCTGAAAATTGTAATCGATTTCATAAAGTCCTGTACCTTTTTTCACGTAACTTTGTGATTTATAATATATGACTATGATCCATATTT
The DNA here is from genome assembly GCA_963931845.1 of Maratus michaelseni. Lineage (NCBI taxonomy): Eukaryota > Metazoa > Arthropoda > Arachnida > Araneae > Salticidae > Maratus > Maratus michaelseni. Next base: position 59,096,230 of record OZ007594.1, read on the forward strand.
AAGGAATAAAATCTGAGGTCAGTGTTTTTGGGACATCCTGTATACGATTACATATTGATGTTCAAGAAACCTTTCTTTTGTCTGCACCTATGTCGGCTAAAATATTCATAACGTCAGTAAATACCACAGAAAGATACCATATGAAAATTATAGTATTTTTTTACATCATGAGAAAACGTTTCTATTCTATAAATGGAAACGTACAATTTCTATCGAAGCTGATGTCACTTTTAGCTGCAGAAACATTTCGAACGTACTGAGGTTCAAATCCCGAAGTCCAGCAATCTTCTACTAAGCAACGGACCAGACAGGGTAAGTACGGTGTTTACTTTTGATCACCATTATTTTCATATAGAAATTTTCGCCTTATTTAAACGCAAAAATTACGCAGAAGTCGCGCAAATTTTGCGATTAAATGAGGTGAAGATAACTATTTGGAAATAGTGGTGCTCAAAAGTAAGGGTCATAAGCATCTAGATAGAAAATCTCCCGTTAAATTGTCTTTTTTTTTTTTTTTTTTTTTTTTTTTTTTTTTTTTTTTTTTTACATACAAAGAGGATACAATACTAACAAAGTCCGCCTTTCCATTTGTGGTTATTTCTTAGATGAATTTTTGTACAAAGAAAAAAAACTTGCTCTCCAGTGGCGACCTGGCGACTAGATTTGTCAAGCCTTAGTCACATTAACAGTCGCAAGAAAATATCTTCAGTTAAACTGGTAATTTATCTCCTCAATATTTAACGATGTTTAATTTTAGTACAGTTGCGTCAAATCGTCGTCATTTTTAGGGATCTTCCTATAAGTACCGACATAAAGGTAAGTTAGTCGATGCAAGAATTTCTGAAAATATATTATTGCAATCTTAAAATCAAGGCCTTAAAATTCTATTATAAAAGCTTAAAACAAACTAAAAGATGCATTATTGTGATGAATCGGGGTAAAATGTTTGAGTTTTATGAACAAAAATACCTATTCTTTTTTCTACTGATGTCATTTTCATCAGTAGCTCTTCTCATTTTCCCCTGCGATTAGAGCCCCTAATCTGATCGTGACCTACGTTATACACGGCCGCATAATGTCCGAGGCTAACGAAAAAGAAAGGCTACCGCGGTGCTTTACGCGTATCGTTTTTTACAGACCGCCGCTGTCACGTGATGCTCGAATGCACCAATAAAGGTGTATGAAAAGAGCATCACGTCACTCTAGCGGTCTGTAAAAAAAGATAAGTGGAATGCACCGCGGTAGCCTGTCTTTTTCGTTAGCCTCGATAATGTCTCTTATGACGTCACAGGACCTGGATCATCTTTAAACGGCGAGATGAAGCACGAATAACGAAATACATGGTTTTGGGGTGGACACAAGTAAAAAGTTTACAAATGTACATTTTTTTTTTATCTCTTAAATTTATTAATGGCGATCTACAAGCAATCCCATGTGTAGGTTGCTAGATAGCAAATTACACAAATTATATGTATTTTCCTTAATATCAACTTTGCTTTACAAGCATCTGTTAATACTTAAAAAGGAACTGCTATCTCATACGTACCGCTGTTGGCGCGATTTTTGTTTTGCGACATTTTGGCGAGAAAAACCATGCTTTCGGGTACCTGTTAGTTTTATTTTATTATGAAACAGTTTATTTTATTATAAAACACACACAATTTTTTATTATAAAGACACACAGATTATTTTATTATAAAACATGCACAAAGCTTAATTTATTGTAAAATACACAATGTTTAATTTAATATAAAACACACACAAACTGCTCTAGCGGATTGCCATACAAAACAAAATCTCGCCAATATTGCCAGGTTATATTTTTATATTTTTACATTAGTATCATATATATTTTTTATTACCCATATTTTTTTACAGAATTTAGGCTGTTAAAGACCAACTCGTTTATTTAATCATTTACAGTAGGATTTCCCAAAGCAATATACTAAAACTATCCCTGAAAAATTAGCAATGCAAGTTCAATCGAAATTCATTCAGCAGAATCTTTTAATAAGGCTAATGTTTCATAATCGGGATCAATTGATTATAGATATTCCCCCCCCCCACCCCTAATTCTATAACTAAGTAACATAAAACGATATGTTATACACTAAAACCTTCCCTCAAAATTTAGCTAACAGTGTAAGTCACATCTAAAATCCATTCAGCCGAATTCAAGTTATAAGCGGCAAGATCTACATTCCCCTTTGCATTATATATAGTATACAATAGATAGATAAATGTATCTTTCATAATCAGCTTCCCCTGATGATAGAATTTTCACGGATGTCTTAGAGAGTATATGCTGGTATACGCCGTCTACCTTCTGGAATTTTTAAGAAGCTCTGCACACCCTGCGTAGCTATAACATATTCTCTCTAGTAGCGTACACCCTCTGCCTATAGCGTATATCCTCTGGTTTTTTACGACTACACCACTGACAGCTTTCTTCCATAGCTCCAAAACTAAATAATGTAGAAAATCAATATCTGAAATATTATGTAACAGTGAAACTCCAATTAAAATCCGTTCAGTGGAACTTTGAAATCCTATAAAAAATCTGTTCGGTAGAACTTGAGTTTTAACCGATCAGAATGAAATACGAATTTGCGCTTTTATAAATATAGTAGATGATTATGACAAGATTTTTGGGTACTTTTCCGTTATACGGAAAAGTACCCAAAAGTCCCCAATTTGGCCTCCCGAGGGCACTTTAAAATTTTTTTCCGACACTCATCATGTGATATATCATTAGAAAGCATTTTGACCACTGTTTCATATTATGCATTTCCCGTCCCCCTTCTCCCCCTTTGCCTCCCCAGGGCCACTTTTCTGAAATATTTCGTTAGTATTTTTTATTTATTTTTTTGTTTTGTTTTTTAGTTCGTGTTTTTTTTTCTCTTTTAATCTTTTCCAATTTTATATATGTTTGTTATAACTTCCTTACTTCTTTTTCGGCGCAATCGATCTGCTTTCCCTGCTCAAAACTTTCAGTTGGGCCCACTACTATAGCTCTCTTAAAATTTGTCCGATTCAATAGCTTTATTTAAAACAACTTCTTAGGTCTGCTGCATGAACAACAGAAAATTTACCACGACCAATTTTGAAAATTAATTTCCTTCTAGTGGTCATTGGTGTAGCTTCTTTAAAAATGATCCAGTTCAATTATAATTTTCTTTAACATGGTTCTAGGGTGCTCCAGTCTACTTTATACTTTTATTTATTTAATTTACTTTCCAGTCTACTTTAGGGTGCTCCTGTCTACTTTGCAATCTACTAAAAATTTCCTTAGACCTCAGCTACCACCCTTTTTTGAATATTAATCTTCTTTTTCGACATCCACTTAAGTTTACTCACTACAGCCGTAAATTAAAAATCACGTTATGGTTAAAGGTATGTGGTTAAGTTTAGAGATGGGGGGGGGGGAGGGGGGGTTTGATCAGTTAATTAAATGTCTCGCTAATGTTAAAGGTAATTCGTTAAATTTACGGGGGGCAACAATTAGCAACAATATGGTACTTTAATAATGGAAATTTGAATAAAAAAATTGAAATAATTTGTTCTAATGATCAGATTTTGACGAAATTGAAATGGGACCACCTTGGGGCCTTACTCTTTCAAACAAAATAAAAATTATCAAAATCGATGCAATTTACGAGCGTTATGCGTGAACATCATAATACATACATACGGGTCGAATTGATAACCTCCTCCTTTTTTAAGTTGGTTAAAAAAACTTTTACAAAATACACTTCATTGCATCAAATCGTATTAACTAAAATACGTCAATTGGCAATGAACCCAATTAAGGAAAATTACTTAATATGTTTAAGAATCTCCGCATTAACGAATATATTGCAACTCATATGCAAACGGTCATGAAGCATAAATGTTTAATTGGGTTAAGCGGTTTTTGTCAAGAAAGATGAAATACCTCTAACAACACAAAATATGCGAAATGCTACCATGATGGCAAAAGTTCTTGATTTGTCTATTAGAATCTTTCGGTTTGGCGAAGGATTAAAAAAAAAAAAATTATGAAAAAAAGTAACGTGTTACGATGCTTACCATGCATTTAAGGGAGACCAAACTGGTCGCCAGTGGCGGCTAGTATATTATATTGATCAATATTTAATATGTGCAAATCTTAATAACATTGCAATATTATCATTTCACCTTTTATGAAATACAGGGTGTCCACGTATAACCTGACCGACCTTTATTTTCGCAACCGTTGGTCCTAGATGCATACTTCAAATTACAAAAATTGTTTAAATAAGGTAAAGAATTATTTTTAAAGCGATTTGGGTCAAGAAAAACATTTATTTAAAAATTACGAAATTTAAATTTTTATACTGTCCCCCCGGTCATATAAGTGATATTTGGTAAAAATTGTGACACTAACAAGTAAGACAAAAAAAGTCCCATTCATCTAACATTAAAATTGACCGAGTTATGAAACTTTGAAATGCATGACTTATACCACTTTTTTGCATCCCAAAACAGATGATTTCGGCCATGCTTTCAGGGGTCGTATATAAAGTACTTAAGCTTATTTCAAGGTATCTGCGCTTTAAAAGAAGGGTTGGGTTGATTTATGACGCCCAATTATCAACCCGAGGGATATTGGCACTATGGGGGGGGTGCCCTCCGTGGGGGTCTTTCTAAGGGATCCTAACCCGTATTTACGGCAAGGTTCGAAGAAAAAACCACGGAAAACTCCGAACGGTTAGGTCGACGAGCGCGACAGGGGTTTGAACCCAGCACCTCCAGTCTACCAGCTTTGAGAGCAGAACCTCTCAGCCACTGGTGGGGCGCGCTTTAAAAGAAATCGCACAATTATTATGATTGAGTTAACTTTTATTAGTTAAGTTTCAGATTAGTTAAAATAATTGTATTTTAACATATGTTTTATTTTGTAAGGATTTGAGGCTAGGATTTCTTTTAACAAAAATTATGTTATTTTTTATAAGGTTTTATTTAACTTGCAACGATCGTCTTTCTAATTTAAAATTTGTACTTGAACTTTAACTCACTTTCAAAGGTCCGATCGAAGTTAAATTTTACATACTGACTTAAATCCGATGACAATGTAATATTATTATAATTTTCGACGCTTGCCATCTTATACATACTTATATTAGAGGATAACACAAAAAAAAATCGGATAGATTGCCGTCAACAGGTTTAAGAAAGAGTTTTAGATTAGATAACATAAACCTGCGGTGGTTGTATTTTTTAACTTTTATAATTATGTTTTATGTATTTTTTAACGTTGAATAAAAAAATTATCTTCTCTTTTAACCATCATGTCAGGATTTTTCACAAATCGTAAATTTCAAGTTTAAAAAATAGCGAAAAATCTGATACTATAAAATAGATGCAAGACTTTTTTTATTCTGTTTAATTTTATTTAATTCAATATTTTTTTCAATTTTTTGGCTTTACTGGGTTTCTTACAGCTAAACAGCTCAGGGGTCTGATGAGGTTGAGAGGGCAGGGGGGATCAATTTTAACTTTGAGCTTTTTAACTTTGAAATTTGCGATTTGAGAAAAATCCTGACGTGATGGTTTAAAGTGAAGGTCATTTTCAGATTCAGTGCTAAAAAATACATAATAATCAATTTTCAAAAGATAAAAAACATGTCACAGCTCAAATTTTAAAAGACACTGTAATCTAACAGCATTTTAAAATCTGTATCATTTTGTAAAGAAATGAGGCTGTTGTTTTTCATCCTTTTATTTAACAAAAATTCTGTTATTTTTATCCTCTTATATGTTCAGTACAAATTGTATATTTTGCATTAATATGTCAGAATGATTATAGATTTCACATTTATATTAGATTGCAATGTTAATTTTGCTCTCAACTATTTTTTTTATATATCTGACGATTATTTATATCGCTACTACATTTGTGAATGACCCCTATTTCGCAGCAAAAAATATACTCCAACTTTAAACAGCTATTACTCGGTCAGTTTTAATGTTAGATGAATGGAACTTTTTTTTTTGTCTTACTTGTTAGTGTCACAGTAATTTTTTACTAAATATCACTTATAGGACCGGGAGACCGTATAAAAATTTAAATTTAGTATTTTTTTTAATAAATATTTTTCTTGACCTAAATCGCTTTAAAAATAATTCTTTACCTTATTTAAACCATTTTTGTAATTGGAAGTATGCATCTAGGACCAACGGTTGCGAAAATAAAGGTCGGTCAGGTTATACGTGGACACCCTGTATATCATTTGTTCTGTTTAATTATTTAATGAATCATTTTCCCTTCAAATAAATAAAGTAATTGAAAAATATTAATCAGTTACTAAAAGTATTTTGGAATTTCACTAGAGGAATTATTAATATAAGCATTAACTTCATTTTTTTACTATACAAATTGTTTTGTTTGATTTGTATTATTGTAATATTTATATATTAAATTTAAAAGGATTTTTCTGCGTTGCCTTATGTATGTGCACGGAAATTCAATTTTTGATCATAAATCCTCGTGAATAAAATTTGCTTCAAAATTTCATATTCCATCAAATGTTAAAGTATTAAAAACTCTTCAATCATAAGCACCAATTATCCTTACCAATCATTTTTAACACTTTCCAACATAGTTGAAAATTGTTTATGACTTTAGATTGTCTGTCCGTCTGTCGGACCTGTAACACAAGTAAATATACTCTGATTGCCCTGTTATTTTTTTTATGTTATTGACGTTTAATATATAACGATCGCTATTGAAAGTGAAGAGTGTAGCATTTATAGTTCGATTACATGTATAGTCAAGATTATTCCGTTACATTACGGTCGATATGAGAAAGATCGTTTCAAGTATATTTTGATGATGTTACACCATTTCAAGCATAATGAAGCTGATATTCAATTTATGAGGAGCACAAAAACGTGCGTTTTGTAGAATATGGGGTGCAAAGTATTCGTTATTCATTTAAAACAGGGTGACACAAAAGAATATTTTTACATAATGCACTAAGGGGAAAATATCACCTTGGATATCATTAAAGACTTTCACAAAATAGACTTCACTGCACCAAATCATATTAACTAAAATACGCCATTTGGCAATGGATCCAATTACGGAAAACTACTTAATATGTTTAAGAATCTCCTCATTAGCAAACATATTGCAACTGATAAGCAAACGGATATGAAGCATAAATGCTTAAGTTGGTTAAGCGGTTTTTGTCAAGAAAGAGGAAATACATAACAACAAAAAATATGCGAAATGCTACCATGATCGCAAAAGTTTTTGATTTGTGTATTAGAATCTTCCGGATTGGCGAAGGATTACGAAAAAAAAAATTATGAATAAAAGTAACGTGTTACAGTGCTTAACATACATTTAAGGGAGACCAAACTGGTCGCCAGTGGCGGCTAGTTTTAATATAATCACATTTTAGAAACAAGGTTTTGGAATTATTTTTTTGAATGGAACTAATACTGTATATTATTTTGAGTTTAAAAGAGGAAAGGTGGGGGAGCGCTTTATATTATTAAGGTTTCCTCAGACACTTTTAATCAGAATTGAAAGTTTAATATATCAAAACGTCAGAAATTAAATCGACATTAAATCGGCAATAACTATAACGACTGTCCTTCAATTCGTTTGGATATATTTTCATTTAAAAATATAAAATCATTCAACATTGATTTTAGGTATTGTTAAGGTTATTATCACGGGCCCGGGCAGCGCCGGGCATGTCAGCTAGTATATTTATTATCGTTGTAGAATTTCTCGAGTCATTTCAAATTCTATGAAAACGAATCAAAACTTAAAAAGAGATAAATAAAAGTTTTCTTTATTCTATTAAATCCTATCGTACGTAAATCTATATAGTAAAAGCGCAAGTCTTGTGACTGAGGAAAACAAATACGGACAAACCACTTCTTTTTTCATATGCCAGGCGGCCATTTTTATTCAAAATTATTTTTTTTTAATAAAAATGCATAAAAGTTACATTTTTAGAAAGATCGTTGAAAAAACTTGTTTGTTTGAACGATGAGTTACATTCCAAAATGTATAGATTCTGAGATAACTTCAGTTGAAATTACGTTGACAACCCAATATCTTAATTCATTGGAGTAAATAAACACAGGAGAATCGCTTATTATGAGTCATAATAATATTAAATCATGGACGTAATCATTCGCAAAGCAAGATCTTCATGATGAATTTTACAGTGCGGTGTGGTGTCGAAAAAAAAAATCGCATTTTTAAACGTGTCATACGTAATAATAATAAAAAAAAAAAAAGGACTTGCTTATTTTGCTCATAGCAGACGACATAATTCATTTCACTGAAATAATAAGAATGATTTTTTTGCTGCATTGTGAAACTAAGTTATAAAAGGAACGAACCTCCTACGTCACGTTTAACGTACAATTTCCAATTTGTTTTTATTTCAAACCATACCAAGAACTGTGACTCTCTATTCAACGCGAATCTCTTTTTATTATTACCAGAAGGACCCGTGCGAAGCTTTCGCACTGCAATCTTTGAGATTATTTCAAGGTACGTTTTGGCACTAATTTTTAATTAACTGATTTAAAAAAAAAAAGAAACCAAGCAACGCTTTTTAACGAATGTGGGTGTACTATCTCAGAAACTTGTTCAAAAAGTTTTCGAATGATACCTCATTCATCGTTGTATGTTTTGTATGTGCATAGAAAAAAGGATGTTGACAACAGAAATAATTTATATGGTGGCTGATTGTGTATAAGAAAATGGGAGTACATGACAGAAAATGTTTTGCCGAATTTTCTTCTCTTGCCAAGATAATTTGTCTAGGTTGCCAAGGCCCATATACTGAAAAAAAAAAAAAAAAAAGAATTATAAAAAAAAATTGAAACACTAAATCAGACGTTTAAGGAATTCGAAAGCATTTCCTCAGATTTTGCAAATCTGTTCCAGAAATGTCTTAAATAAATAAATCAATGTTTGGTACACCACTTTTTTCAAGCCATGAGAACTTAAACATGGGATGTTCAAACTTTGTACTCCAGCAGCCATTTAAGTGACGTCAGACTTCGCTGGCGTATTAACAGTTTAATGAAATATTAAAAAATAAACACAATTTTTTTTTTATCCTAATGAACTGTATATCTAATTGGAAGATAATTCTTAAATTACGTAATCGACTGGTGCTCCGATAAAGTACGCATATACACAGCCATGATTAAACAAAGAAAATAAATAAACAATAGGTGACGCACGCGTAAAAATTAAATAAAAAGCTCGATATTTTTCAAAAAGTACGCGTATGCGCAAGAAATAAATTAACAATCGTATTTTAATTGCATTATAGGATGCATTATAGGATGATTGCGTCTTCTGATATTGCAGTATTTTATTTTTGTGGCAACAGTAATATGAAGAAAACCTTTCATTTCTTTCATGAAATCAATGCCGATTTAATTTTTATTTAACTGCAATTTTTAATCGAAAACATGTTTTAACGAAATGTTAAGTGTGCTATGTCAGAAGCTGTTCAAAATCCTTTCATATGCTATCTAATTCGTCGTTGTGCGTTTCGTATTTTCTTAGAAAAAGGGATGTTGACAGGAGAAATAATATATATGACGATTATTATTTAATCGTACGCATGCAAAACATTCTAATTTACTATTTTTTGAATCGTAAATACTTTTTATTAAGTTATAATTTACATTTTTTCTGTTTCAGAACGGAAATATTTACTAACCTATCGAAATGGATTTTGTCGGGACTTGCACTGTTAGTTATATAATTTATCAGAGAAGGTTTTAGTATCCCGCATATTGTTCTACTTTGCTTAGTTGTAGAATTATGGGGAAAAGTTTTATAATCAGATGAACCCGGTTATGAAAGCTTAGCCTTTTAAAAATATTCTGCCGAATGGATTTTGGCGGAACCTTCACTGTTAGTTAGATGAGTTTTCAAGGATGGTTATAATACATATAGCATATGGTTTTATGTTTTATCGTTCTTTACCAAATCCTACTGTAAATCATCAACTAAAAGAGTTTGTCCTTAACAGCCCAAATTTCGTCTGAGACTTTTAAAATGTAATAACGCAATGACGTTCGTATCGTTTTCAGAAATGCAGAAGGACATTCCAAGTAAAGGTCCATATGGTTTTAAAACACAAGATGAAATTCAAGGTCAATATTTCGTTTAGTCAAAGGTTCGTTAAGAGAAACTGACTCATAAAAAGAATATGCTGTATTTTTTTTTCGAATTTTTCTGAGTAAACGCTTATGGAGATCTTCCTTGTCAGTGTTACTTGGACATGGAGGATTGCCGTTTCTATTACTTTATGTGTTTTTAGCATGTTTCATAGCTATGTTGAAGATATCGCTAAAATATTATCATGATTGTTACAGTTATGAACGAAAATGTGGATTGGGCTTGGTGTGAGACCTGTATTATGGATTTTATAAGTGGATTGCGACCCTGGTTTCCTACACAAAATTTACGTGTCCTGACATGTTGTGACGAATTCATTAAATCTCTCACAGTCTGCTAATTAGGCAGAATAATAAAGTATAGAAGTTCCCAGGTGTTGGAAAACTTCTCTCACGTTTCTCTGCTAAGTTACAAGAATGTCGCCGACTACAAAAGGCAAAGATAAGCTCCTATCAATCTTGTCGAGGGAAACTGCTTAGACAGCAAAATATTTCTCTGATCTCGCCGGCTTCATGTGAGGTCGTTTATCGTGGGTACATTACCCGTGTGAACATTTAGTATATCAGTAAGACCTCCCAAAAGGAATCCCGATCCAATCACATAAAAACTGAATGCTATGACGTGAACTAAAACTTCTTTGATTGGTGAACGCAGAGACTTTTGTTCGAGCAAACGGACCGGAAAGAAATCGAGGGGAAGCAGTTAGAGTTTGGAGAGGAGAAGAGTGTTGGTGGAAAAACACTCGTCTTGGAACGGGTTCCCATCCTAGTGGGGAAGAAAAGATTTGCTGACAGATTTCCGAAGAGGAAAGGCGAACTCTCGCGAGTCAACGAGAGGTGAATTGAAGATTTACGTAGGGTGGAAGAGAACCCTAGTTTAGACTTTCAAATACGAATATTTGTATGTGACTGGACCATTTTCATTGTTTGTTAATTAATTATAAGACGAATGAAACTACGCTAAAACAAATTGTTGTGAATGAATGTAACCTCTAGAAATTTCGAGAACGTCTTTTAATAAAATTCGTTTCGAAAGACGAACTGAAGTTGATCCATATGAAACGGTTGCACGCTACCCCTTTTCTAAATACACAATTCATGGAATCATCACAATGTGTTATCACCACCTTACATTTCTGACCATCAATTCAGTTACACCATGTATATAGATTTTATCGGAAAAAATATTTTACACTTTCTTTTGAAAAATCGGGTCAATCCAAACACGACTCGCAAGAGTTAAAACCCAACCCGAAACCGACCCTAACCCAAGATAATGTATGTCAACACTACTCGCATCAGAAAAGTAGAAATCAACCAAAATCCGGCCCATAGTTTGGTTAATCCAACCCACAGCAAAGAAGTAGTAGGCACTCAGACCCAAACCCGACCCGTAGTAAAATAGTTGAAGTTAACGCCACTTGCACTGAAAACAAGTGGGTACGTGTGATCGAAGATCGCTCAAAGGGTTTCGTTTAATATTCCTTTTAAAATACTTTATCCTTTCTTTAATAAATTCAAACAAATTTCATTTAGCAACAACAACAACAAAAAAAGTCATGTAAAAATTTACCGGTCTATTTTTTCCTTTTTTCGAATATCTAAACCAGCCGGATAGCGGTCCAAGCCCGCTATTATACTCTATCATAATAATATCTGTCATGTGGACTAAATGCGATATTTAAAAAAAATTAATTTCAAAATTAAACATGTTGTACACCTTCAAAATTTTAAAATATGCGAATATTTCCATAATCGGGTTTTTATCATGATTCAATACGTTCCTCAAACTCATATATTTACTATTCTCTATTACTCATATTGATACTAGCTTTGTATTATTCTGAAATATTTGAAAAATCCGTTAAACTTCCGATATGACGTCAGATTTTCTTTTTAATTCTCTAATGACGTGATATTAATCTGTTTTGTGTACATACACATACTCTTACTTCTTGTATTATTGAGAAATCTTTCCGTTTTATTACCACTATGACGTCAATCAATTTTATTTCATATTAATCTTTATTTTCAATTGGTGAAACTTTTTATTTCATTTTCATTTTTCACGTGGCAATCGTCTGATAGAAAATTAATTATTGTAGAAGGAATTTCATCGTCGATTTTTAATTTTTGGCATCTGCTATAACGAAAAATGTTTAAATTTAATAGGAAAAGGCTGTTAGAATTTTGGTTTTTTATCTCTATTTATTAAAATAATACGAATTTTTCAAATTTTAATATTTTGAGCTCTTTATAGCTGCTATTCAGATTTATACACTAAGTTTCAACTCTGTAAGTTACATACTTTTTGGACGGACAGACAACGGAGCGGGGGTAATAGGGTTTCGTGAGATGAGCGAAACCCTAAAAATGTTTAAATTTAATAGGAAAAGGCTGTTAGAATTTTGGTTTTTTATCTCTATTTATTAAAATAATACGAATTTTTCAAATTTTAATATTTTCAGCTCTTCACAGCTGATATTCTGATTTATACACAAAGTTTCAACTCTGTAAGTTACATAGTTTTCGAGAATGGCTCTGTGACAGACAGACAACAGAGCGGGAGCAATAGGGTTTCGTGAGATGAACGAAACCCTAAAAAAAAATATCCCCTACCCGACCTTAAACCACGGATCCGATTGGTGTCTCCAAACTTCTAATATCGTGCAAAGCACAATAGATCCTCATCCAACTTTCTTAAAACCAGATATACATAAATAAACAATAGAATAATTGACTGCGATATTGTGTTTTTGATATGTTATCGTTCGAAAGTACATATTATAACTTGATATGAAACTTTTTCAGTAAAATTTATCAAATTTACATGAACTTCCGTTAACGTGTGTGCTAATTTATTATGTGACAATCATTGAAAATGCGATTATGAGCTTAATTTCGAATAACAAAGACATCTGTCCGATTGTCGCGCCATTGGTCAGATATTTTAGTTGCATACTAATTCGGCGTCGTTTGGTTGGCAGGTTTGAATAATCCATTCCCGTGCTTTGTGCACTAATCTAAATTTTCCCAACATTAATCAGGGAATCGTCTGAAAAAAAGTTACCGCACTGACTGAAACCGTATAAAGCGAAGGAAATTATAATGATTGCATCAGAATTGCGTCATTTTCATGTGTTTTTCATTCAATTGGTACACTAAGGATATCCAAACATAAACAAAAAAATTATTTCAATGATTGATTTTATTTTATTTATTTATTTACTTTTTTGTGGGGGGTGGGGGGGGTGGGTGAATCCAATACTGAAAGAGGACAAGCTCTAACAGAGACTCCATGTATATTATTTTACTTTCACATGAGATGCACGAGGAGCAATTTAATATTAATTTTTCGAAATTTAAGCCATTCAAATTAACAGCTGCTCAATTGCAAACTTAATTTCTCAGGTTTTAATCTATTTTGAAAGATTTAAATTGATCAAAAAAAAGGGCCTTATTTTTGATAAACCTGTTTGAAATGGATGAAACTATATCAATTGAGGTAAAAGCGGAAAAAGTTCCCATTATAAACTGTACGCAAGAAAACTCAAGAGGATTTCAAAGTCCAGCCATATCACATAACGACGAAGGTCGGTCTCGCATTAATCCCATTACAAACTGTACGCAAGAAAACTCAAGAGGATTTGAAAGTCCAGCCACATCACATAACGACGAAGGTCGGCCTCGCATTAATCCCATTACAAACTGTACGCAAGAAAACTCAAGAGGATTTGAAAGTCCAGCCACATCACATAACGACGAAGGTCGGTCTCGCATTAATCCCATTACAAACTGTACGCAAGAAAACTCGAGAGGATTTCAAAGTCCAGCCACATCACATAACGACGAAGGTTGGTCTCGCGTTAATCCCATTACAAACTGTACGCAAGAAAACTCAAGAGGATTTGAAAGTCCAGCCACATCACATAACCAGGGACCGATTTAGAAATTTGGGGGCCCTGGGCACAGATGCGTATGGGGACCCCCCTCGCACAGATTCTTTGAATAAAAAAATATAATATCGAAAGAAGTACTTATTAAGATAACCACTATTGACTTTGATAATTTCTTTAAAATATTAATTAAAAAAATTAAATTTGATAATCATTAATTTACTTTTAAATAATTATTAGTGAATTGTGAATTTTTAATTGAATTTTATAATAAACTGTGTGATGCTGATTACCTTTCTCTATACAAGTCCATATATTTGGAATGATAAAGTATGCAACAACTCATAATAAATTTACCGCAGTACCAAGCTATAATTATTTAAAATATTATCATATCTCATTAATCAAACAACTTTTTCTTTCAAATACAAGCTTTGTATGAAAAAAAAAACTCAATTTACACAAGTAATTAGCAGAACCACACGGCTGTGTCCATGTTAACCATGAGGGCCTTACATGTAAAATAAATAAAAATGAAATATTATGGTGATCCCAAAAATGGAGTTCTGTACATTACTGCTCATAAATTGTTAAAAGACAATCAGCAAATAATGAAGTTACTTTGACATATCATAGACAATCTCTGACAAACAGATTTTTCCATTTTAATTTTGTTTTTTGACAGTTAAAACTGTTTTGGCCAACAATTGAAAAATCTTTAGTAGCATGTGGGGGCCCCTGAAAATCGGGGGCCCTGGGCCCGTGCCCCGAATGCCCTGCCGTAAATCAGGCACTGCACATAACGACGAAGATCTGTCTCGCATTAACTTAAACCATCAGCATGGCTCTGTGAACGGAATAAACTTCATCAGAGACTTTCGCGGGAGTTGTATAACAAATGTTCATACTTTCAACCGTCAAATTCCTTTCTCGGCTCCTCAAAGGCAACAAAATAGTACAAGAGGGCCAAGAGTGCTTGGAGGCAACTGCCAGAGAGGTGCTGTAAACGGACTAAATTGCATCAGAGACTTTCGAGGGAGTTACACAACAAATTTCTATGGTCGTCTCATCTCCCCGGAACATCCTGGTAGTGTAACAGATTACTCTGGTAACAGACAGGTGGGACATATTAATAGCCTCAACGCTGTAAGAGACTTCAATGGTACATATACTATCAATGTCTACGCCTCTGAAAATGGGAGATCCAAAACTGATGATCCTGGTGTTGATCGACACAAAGAGTGATATCGAATGAACTGAGTCAGTATTATTAAGCGGGTCAATATTATTAAGCAGAAGTCAGACAAGATCAGAAATTTATTTATTTTGTACAGTTCAGCTATGTTTTTATGTAATTATATAACGATTTTGTGAAATTGAAAATATAAAAAAGAATTTTATCAGGCTATTTTAACTAGTAATTTTTAACTTGTACCAAACGTTGTTCTTTGAATAATATTTCCAAGTTGAGAAAGATTCTTTAACCCCTTCGCGACGAGCGTCCTTTACGGAATTTATAATCTTTTACCACCGGTTTTTTAAAACAGAAATTTTCGCCTATATGAATCGCAGAAATGTTACCATTAAATAAGGCAAAGCTTACACTAAAAAATAACTGGTGGGAATAATCGAGGATTCTGAGCATCTTATGCGTCACGTATACGTGTCGCTCGTCCCCAAGGGGTTAAATTGGTTCTTTCTGAACTTGGAAATGTATTTAATCTAACAATATTTTGTCATTGCGTATTATCCATGCTCTGAAGATACAACTGCGCCAAAAATGCTGCCAATAAAACTAATTGCAGTAACTCTTACATTTTGGCAACCATTTAGTTTATTTATTTGTTATAATTTAAAGGATGTGTTTTGTTATAGGGGCCTTGGCGCTTTTTGAAAAGTTTCGTGCAGTTCGGGCTTCAAAAAGTATTTGTTGCAAAATGATATAAACAGTTGTGAAAAAGGAAATTCGATGAACTATTATGCTTGTTTATGTATGCATTTAAAAAAATTGCTTCTAATTACATTTATTAGATAAATTGCTTTTGTTTGTATAGAAAAATATATAAACGGCTTATTTATATTAAACAAATTGTATAAATATGGAAAAAAATTGTTCGTGTGTATGAAATAGTGAATAGGTTGCCACAGTATATGTGAAAAATTTGCTTTTCTTGTGAGGGTCAATTCGCCAAAGCCCTATAACAAAGAAATACAGTTTTTTAAATTATAGTTTATAATAGTTTATTATTATTTATTTATTAGGATTATTCATTTTATTTTATTTTTATATTATTTACCGCTTTTAACAAAGTTATGTATTTAATAATGTTAAATTGTTGTTTTGGAAGTAATTTGCAATGATAAACAAGATTAGCAACTGACAACCATTTTTGGCAATTTATTTTCACGCAGGGATAGGATAACACGTAAGTATTCAATATCTAATATTTTGTATAGTTTAGAACAAGACACTCTTATCACGCTTATGAAGTACGATATGGGAGTCTTGGTTATGATAGTTGTGATAATTTTGCTAAAAAGTTGCGCATGTCACGGGTGAAGTCGATTTTAAGAAAAAAAAAAGTCGCATGTCTGAAGAAAGAGACTGGTAAGAGGTTAAGCAAGCTTTCTGATTTAGGATGTTTAAAAATTCAATGATAAAAATAACAAGAAAGAAAAATCATGGGAAAATCAGGGAGCATAATTTGTATCAAATCATGCATCAAGCATAGATTAAGGAAAACTTTTCAGCACTTCCAGAATACTTTAATAAAACTTCGATGTTTAATAAGGTAAATAAGATACCCAAGTAAACATTTTAGGAAGCGCATCATACATTTGAAAACCAAATTTCAGCAATCACCGTCTATAGCCAAAAAAAATATACTCTTAAAAACTATTTTGTGCAGCCCTGTATTTGATCTATAGGTTTTTATGTATTTGGTACAGATGTCGCAGACGCACCGAGGTATCTTTCTATCTCCAAGATAGCGATTTTATGCCTGTGCAACCCGGCGTCTTTGGCGAGATTTTGCTTCGTATGGCGATCCGGTATACCAGATTGTTTGTGTTTTATATTAAACTAGCTGAACCCGCTATGCGTTACACGGGCCCGTGATAACCTTAAATAAAACTCAAGTTTGTATAATTTTATATCTTCGGAAAAACTTTCAAATGAATCTAGTTTCGGAGGCCCCACTACCTTCGGCAGCGTTAAGTGCTTCAAATAAACTTAGTTTCTGGGGCGCCGATGACTTCGACAGCATCTAGAGTGTTTCCAACAAACCTCTTTCTGAACGAACCTGTGACCTGGGTCCCCGCTGACCATAGGCAGCGTACCCTGGGAGAGTGCTCTGCACGCGTCAGAGACAATCGAAAACTAAGTTGAGTGAGCCAAACCCCTTAGTAATCGGGACTATAGAACTGGAAATAAGAATGCGCCCTTTGGCGGGAGAACTAAAATCTGTAAGATAATTGAAAACAAAGTTGAATGAGCAAATTCCTGTTGAAATCGATGCCGCAGAACCCGAGAAAAGAATTCGCCGTTAATATTTAAAAATGATGGTAATAGATGTTAAACTTTCATAAAGCTGAAATCGTAAGCTAAGTTGAATGAACCAATTTTCATTGAAATCGGGACCATAGAACCCGAGAAAAGAAAGCGCCCCCAGGCGGTGGAAGGCGCAACCCCTGTAAATTTAATGAGTTACCTTTAACATTTAAACGCGACATTTAATTAACTGATGAAGTTTTGAGCAGGGAAAGCAGATCAATACGCCGCTGAAGTGTGACGTTTCAACATGGCGCTGGGCATAAACAGATCGAAGTGCCCATTGAAATAACATGGACGTAAAAAATAAAATCTTCTAGGAATAATAATTTTAATATTTAAGAATTTTCAGGCACTGTTCTGCGAAGTTTAATATACGCTTTTCATTATGAATTCACCAAACTTCTGATTTTGTGCTTAAATTTGAATAATTTATTAAAAAGTCATTAGCTTAACTCCGGTTAGACAAACATGGCTATTTTTTACATCGTCTGTGAATAGATGATGTTTACATTCATGTTTGTCAAGATGTATTTGTCTCTCTTTACTTATAAGTAATTTGATGTTTTAATTATAAGTAAAGAGAAAATCATATTAAAATTAAAAAATATATTAGATTATTTTTAATAATTTACATATTATAATACTAGCCGCCACTGGCGACCAGTTTGGTCTCCCTTAAATGTATGTTAAACATTGCAACACGTTACATTTATTCATAATTTAATTTTCCCTTAATCCTTCGCCAAATCGGAAGATTCTAATAGACAAATCATGAACTTTTGCGATCATGGTAGCATTTCGCATATTTTTTGGGCACAAATGTCACATACGCACGTTGGCGCGATTCCCCCCCCCCCCCTCCCCCGCCAATTTGGCGAAAACTTTGTTATGGAAATTGTTGTTTATTTACTTTTATTTTTTATTTTTATTCTATAAATTATTTTTGATATGTATATCAATATTTATTTACAACAAACTATCATTTATTTATTTTTATTCTTTTTTTTAATTATGAGTATTTTTGTTAGCCGGGAGCAGATGATAATTCGCCAAATATCGTTCCCATCACCGTCATTCATACTACAATTAATTTAATTTTAAATTATAAACCTGTCACTTATTTCATTTAAAATACTTAACTTTAATCTAAAATGCTTATATTACATAAATTTAAAATACTTCACACTTTTCATTTAAAAGAGAAAATAAATAAATAAATAAGAAATAATATCATAAATCAAAACATTTGATTTCAAAATCAAAGTATCATTTCTAATTTGTACACGCGATAAATAAAAGCTGTATTAGCGATTTTAAAAATGCTAAAAATCTGATTCATTAAATATTATTACATGAGTTCAATTTACGTCAAGAAAAGGTCCGAAAGTTGAGTTGTATAGCACATAATTATGGTAAACTTTGATTGTCTCACTGGTGCGAATTATTTTTTTGACGCGAGCGAGGCAGCGGTCCAAAAATTCATTCGCGGAGAACTTGCTTTGCGAATGATTACCTCCATGATTTAATATTTTAAATGTTCACGACGAATCAATCTTTTTTTTGTTTACTTTTATGAATAGAGAATTTGAACTGCGAATCTTTCGACTGAAGTTATTGCAGAATATATACATAATTGAACGCAAGTCATCTCTCAAATATTAATTTATTTTGAACGATCTTTTCAGTTTATTCGAAAAAATAATTTTGAATAAAAATGGCCGCTTGGCATATGAAAAAGCGATGCGGCATCCCGGAACTGTTGAGGACAGTCACATGACTTACAGTTTTATTATAGAAACTTTATATATTTAATATATTAAAATTTAGTATTTTAATTTAATATATTATATTATTAATTTAATAAAGTATTAATTTAATATAATTCATCAGGATATTATTTATATTTACAATATTAATTATTTATTAAGATTAATACTAATTATAATTATAAATATTTTATTATTATTAATATTAATTATAGTTTTTAATATTAAATAATTATTTTAAAATATTAAATATCTTTATTAAATGATTATTTTAAAATATTAAATATATTAATTAAATAATTAATATTTTAGTTCATATTATTCTATTATAATTATTTTTAATTAATAATAATTAAATTATGTTACTATGATAAATTAAATTTGTAATAATATTATTATTTATGTTATTAATTTATATTAAATATAAATATATTAATAAAATTATAAATATTGATAATAATATGATATAAAATTATAATATAATCTATAATATAATAATAACAATAATTTAAACATATTAAATTAAATTAATATTATGAATAATTAATACTAATAATAAATAATTATTTATCATTTTAAATGATTAAGAAATAAAATTGATATTAATAAATAATATATAATTAATTATTAATAATTATTATTTAATTATATATGTTATGTATATATATTTAAATATTTAATATGATTAAATTAATAATTATTTAATTTTATATATAAATAAATAATTATTAATTAAAAATATTATTAATAAATTTTATATTATTTATTAATATTAATTATATTTATTAAACATTTAAAATGATAAACAATTATTTATTATTAGTATTAATTATTCATAATAGTAATTTAATGTAATATATAAATAATTTAATATGTTTAAATTGATTTAATATTTAATTTAATATAGTGTATCATTTTAGTATTATAATTTAATATATTATCTCTATAATAAAACCGTAAGTCATGTGACTGTCATCAACAGTTCCGGAATGTCCGTTTCACTTTTTCATATGCCAGGCGGCCATTTTTAATAAAAATTATTTTTTCGAATAAAACTTCATAAATGTGACATTTTTAGAAAGATCGTTCAAAATAAATTAATATTTGAGGGATGACTTACGTTCAATTATGTATATATTCTCCAATAATTTCAGTTGAAATTAGCTTCGCAGTTCAAATTCTATATCCATGAAAGTAAACAAAAAAAAAAAAGATTCATTCGTCGTGAAGGTTTAAAATATTAAACCATTAAACCATGGAGATCGTTCGTAAAGTTAGTTTTCCATGAAAGATTTTTTGGAGCGCTGCCTGGTGTCAAAAAAATAATTCGTACCAGTGACACAATCAAAGTTTACCATAATTATATGCTATACAACTCAACTTCATTCTTTATCTTTTCTTGATGTAAGCTGAATGTAAACAAATACAATTCATGTAATGATATTTAATGAATCAAATTTCGAAACAAATTGTCAGTTAATTTGGTATTTATGTATTATACGTGAAAGGAAGAGAGACCACCGAAAATGATTGTTAATCACCGCAATCATATTTACCATTATTAATGACCAATCGCTTTCAAAACAGTAATTTAATATACATTTACAAAATACATAACATCATTAAGTACTTTTGTGTTATTTGGGCGCAAATCTCGCGAATAGAATTTTTAAAATCGCCAATACCAGCTTTTATTTTTCGCGTGTGCAAATTAGAAACGATACTTTTATTTTGAAATCAAATGTTCTGATGGAACAGCTGTCGTAGACGCACCGGAGCACTATATTAACTATAGAGTTGCAATATAGAGAGAAAAAACGGGTTGCTGTAATTAGAATTATAGGCGGTAATGTTGGTGTGACATATTTACGTGATTATCAAAACTGGCTTCCAAAAGTTCAATGTTTCACCAAACCATACTCGAAAATTACGTGTTATAATATGCACTCCGATTATGTCACATTATTCAAGACGTTTTAAATGAGAATAATGATAGATTTTCTTCTTGATTCTCCCGTAATCAAGTCTACAGCGAAAGTTAGCGAGAAACAAACAAACAAACAAAATAATATTGGCAACAATATGGTTCAGTGTAAATGGTGGATATCATTAAAGACTTTCACAAAATAGACTTCATTGCACCAAATCGTATTATCTAAAATACGCCATTTGGCAATGGATCCAATTACGGAAAACTACTTAATATGTTTAAGAATCTCCTCATTAGCAAGCATATTGCAACTGATAAGCAAACGGATATGAAGCATAAATGCTTAAGTTGGTTAAGCGGTTTTTGTCAAGAAAGATGAAATACATAACAACAAAAAATATGCGAAATGCTACCATGATCGAAAAAGTTTTTGATTTGTCTATTAGAATCTTCCGGTTTGGCGAAGGATTACGGAAAAAAAATAAATTATGAATAAAAGTAACGTGTTACAGTGCTTAACATACATTTAAGGGAGACCAAACTGGTCGCCAGTGGCGGCTAGTATATTATATTTATTTATATTATTATAGTACATCATATTTTATATATAATTTATATACTTAATTTAAATATTATTTATAATTTATGTATTATAATGATTGATAAATTATAAAATATCTTTATTAATTTTTAAAAATATAAAATTAGTAAAATTATTAATTTAAATGAAACGTAAATATTATAATATAATTTAAATTGAACGTAAATATCACCAATTCAGCCGATGTAGCCGTGTTGTTTGTCTAACTGGAGTTAAGCTAATGATTTTTTAATAAATTATTCAAATTTAAAGAACAAAATCAGAAGTTTGTGGAATTCATAATGAAAAGCGTACCTTAAACTTTGCAGAACAGTGCCTGAAAGTTCTTATATATGAAAATTATTACTCCTAGAAGATTTTATGCTTTACGTCCATCGTCCATGTTATTTCAATGGGCACTTCAGTCTGTTTATGCCCAGCGCCATATTGATGACATCACGACTTCAGCGGCGTATTGCACTGAAAAAGAAGTAAGAAAGTTATAACAAACACATATAAAATTGGAAAACATTAAAAAGGAAAAAAAAAACACGAACTAAAAAAGAAAAATACTAACGAAATGTTTCAGAAAAGTGCCCCTGGGGAGGAAAAGTGGGGACAGGAAATGCGTAATATGAAACAGTGGTCAAAGTGCTTTTTAATGCTATATCACATGATTGAGTGCCGGAAAATTTTTTAAAGTGCCCTCGGGTAGGCGCTGTTCCTCGGGAGGCCAAATTGAGGGGGGGGGGGGGGGGGACGGGGTTCATAATTTGAAAGAGTGGTCCAAGGGCTTTCTAATCACATGATGGGTGTCGGAAATTGGGACAAATGCGTATTCGAATGCAGCGTTGTGTCGAAATTTCAAAGCAATCGGTGAAGAACTTTCGGAGATTTATCACACTGGATAAGTATGGCGACAAATATTGGGCGACTTCTCAGGCTTTTTCCTAGTCAAATTTCCATGCATTTGATTGGCTGTTCCAAGCGATATACTTGTAGAGACGACAAAATTGCTCCGACAATAAAAAAATGCTTATCTCTTTTTGCAACTCTTTTGAAGCCGTAGGTTTAACTTCTTCAAGTGGCATCATTTATGACTACTTCATCTAGATCCTTGCTCCATCTATTGGATCCTCCTTGGAGTCGGAGGATAAAAAGCAAATTTTAGATTGGCAACACTGCACGCCCGTAAAATAAACAAAGGACTAGAAACAAACATTGGCGAGCGGGCGGAATGTCACTGCTAGAATTTGGCAAATATATGTACTACATTGTACAAAACTGTGCTGGAAACTCTCAAAATGACAAAACATTTCAATAGGTCGTTGACATAATTTCATAAACTGAAAAGTCAGCAATTACCAATTTTAAAAAGTAAAAACTCATTCTTTTTTTCAAGAAAAATTCTTTTATAAGACTTACAAAAATAACTCTACACTAATCATTTCGTAAGTTATTGCATGCCATTCTGAAACTTTAATGCATGTCATTTTGTAATAATTTATTTTGTAATTAAAAAAAAGGTGTTTTTTTTTTTTTTTCACTTTGAATTCATAATCTAAAAATCATTCTTATGATTCAGTTATGTTTAATTTGCATTCTTGAGGTGTGAAAAGTGTTGTCATCTTTAAAAAAAAATTAATTCTGATGTTCTTTCTTTATTTCATCTATGTGATTTGCCCTTATGGGTTCCAGTGCATTAATTCTTGTAAATCATCAGAGCTGTAACCAATGAAGTCAGAGGGAGCTCTGAAACATCTTGCTGGGGCTAATTATGGGGCTGTTTTTGTCATGTTTCATAATAAAACACTGTACTTATCTTAGTCTTTGAATTTTTGTATGTGTTTCTGTGTTTAGACAATTTTAAAATGTGTTTGGGTCATTCCATGGTAACTTGAGTTACATTTAGAATAATTGACTTCAGTAATTTTAGCAATATAACACCAAAAAATATTCATAATGTAAAGTTGATCTGATTTGTTAATTAAACCTGTCCAAAGGTAAATTTGCATGAAGATTACTTAAATTTAGTACTATTTCTTGAACTTGAAAATTATATTTACTATGGTAGCGTACGTTACCATAATAAATTTAAAAGCCACTGTTCAAAAAGTAGTACTAAATTTGGGTAATTTTCATCCAAATTTGAGTTTGGATAGGTTTAATTAACAAATCACATCAACTTTACATTTTGAATATTTTTTGGTGTTATATTACTAAAATTACTGAAGTCAATTATTCTAAATGTAATGTAAGTTACGATGGAATGACCCATTTGCAATCAAAAAGTTTAAATTTTTTTAAAATGTAATATGTGTGCTGGCTACTATTAAAATATTATTTGGACTAGAGGGAGGAGGGCGGCTCAGAGATTGATAGGAGGTCCTCAGCCCACCCTGCCCCCATCTGGTTGCAGTATTTACTCTGTAAATCATGACGCTGAACCCAAAATTCTTGCATTCAGAAAGGCATTTTCATTTGTAAATAAATGAATTTTCAGGTTTTTGTTGTTCAGCATACCAAGAAATTGATTAGCATTTTCAATTTCCTATAAAATCAAAATATCTTTCAAAAAAGTTGGCGTTTTAGTTCAATATATTCAAAATATGATAGTCACTGAAAGATCACCTGAAACAATTGATTAAACCACTTCAAGACTAAA
Source organism: Maratus michaelseni (assembly GCA_963931845.1). NCBI lineage: Eukaryota > Metazoa > Arthropoda > Arachnida > Araneae > Salticidae > Maratus > Maratus michaelseni. Next base: position 59,120,811 of record OZ007594.1, read on the forward strand.
CATTACTTAAATATTTTTCACTTAATCTGTGACATTCTAACAAAAGAAAAATCTGTACTTCTCCATTATCCCGTCGACCACTTTTCGTAACAAAAAACTATCGTCAAACTATAGGATTTAACGCCAAAAATTGCAGACCCATTCACTTGCTGTCAGAAGCATTACATGTGTTTGTTATGTCATCAAGTGATTTTTTAATTCGGCATTTACCTGTATTTTTCATTATGTTTTACTGATTTATTTGCTATTTCGTTAATTAAAATAACAATTGCATCCTTAAACGGCAGTGCTGTGATATTAAAAGATAAAAAGCATTTTAAAAAATGTTGCAATACATAGTTACATACAATAGATCAATTTCAACCGACGTCACAAACAGTTATTCAGAAGCCGAGAGGGATAATTAAGCAAAATAATGTAAATAAATTAATAGCCAAGATTATTTTTTTCTGTTTTCATTAATATACAGCCGAACCTCGTTAATGCGAGCACTCAAGGGAAACATTTTTTGTTCATGTTAAAAGTAGTTTGTGTTATCCAAACTTAAATACATTACATACAACTGGATGGGGCGATCAGAAACAGTTCATGTTAAAAGTAATTCGTGTTAAGCGTGTTCATGTTAACGAGATTTGACTGTATATATATATATTAAACTTACAGATGGTTGACTCTTTGGTGATTGGGGCTTTTCCAAATTTCTTGTATTTTATTTATTTGATATTTCAGTGGCAACATTCTTCCATTTGTTTATTTGGCGTTACAGTTTGGCGATAGTTTTTTTTAATGAAAAGTGGTTGACGGGATTATGGAGAAGTTCCGAAAAATCTATCACATTTTAAAAGTAGAATACTAGAATTAAACAAATTTTAATGATAATACCGTAATTTCGCACGTATGCACAGCATCTTAGTTAAGTCTTTTTCAAACCGGAAATTTTATTGAAAATAAGAAGTTAAATAAGTGCTAAGCAGAAGTAAGTCACATTTTATTTAAAATAAATTCTGGTAGGAAATCGAAAATTGTCTGAGGTGCGGCGTATACGCGTGAAATTACGGTATACTCAAAAATTAAAATTACACAATGCGTTTTATTACTTAAAAGATGTTAAATTACATTAATATTATTAAGTTTAATTAATATTACTTAATTAAAATTTTAATATTAATGTTAATTTTTGAGTTTTAAGATTAATTTTAGCATTCTTCTCATTTATTTGCTTATTGATGATTATACATTTCAGTAACATTCGCAAATTTCATGAGTTTGTGAATAAAAATGTCTTTGTGAATCTGTCAGATGCAGGATGCTGTGAATAGAGGGAAAAAATCTGATAGCTAGTCCAAATTTCTAGTTGTTAGTAAAAACCTTGGTTGCCTCCAGCGCACATACATTGTTTAATTTTGAATTTTCAAAAAGCTAATAAGTATTTTTATAAATTGATCGAGGAAGAATAATTATTAATTATGAATTTCTTTAACTCTTCCACTCTGTTAATGAATTAATTTTGTAAAGTACTATAAACACAGTCTCCAGTTAATATGTTTTCATCGCCAATGGCAACAGTATTTCTGGAGTCCTGGTCACATGTATTCATGTTCTTCAGAGGAATAAAGGTTTTCTTTCTCGTTAGATGAACACCACTTCAGACCAAGTGCAAATGTTGCTGCGTAAGCTAACAAAGATGCCAATCACAAATAATTACACAAAAATTATATGGAAGCTAACTTAGAAGATAAGATGTTAATCCTAATGACATATGTGTAGTTTCATTAAAAGTGTGGTAACTATTTTATGAAATACCAAATACAGAGAAAATTTTCAAAGAATAAAAATAATTATTTCAATATATGGGTAGTTATAAAGTTGATGATTTCTTTTAGTATTTCTGAAAATATCCGTTATTTTCTTTTGATGAGGATGATGGCTACATATATTCAATTAAATGTAATTCACAGAAATTTATGGATGCACACCAGAAGTATATAAATTGTAAAAGTTATTAAAGTATCTTGAAATCAAGTTTCGGTGTGTATACCTTCGTTCTCTGAACACAATGCGATTTTGGTGCTTTGAAATTAAAAATACATTATTTTATCAAATATTTTTATTAAACAAATAGCACAGTATGAATAATATCTTGGAAAAATCTAATCACATTCATTATTTGGCAATGGCTGAATTGAGTAAACCTTATAAAATCTTTTCAAAAAATAAAATCATCTGAAAGTAAATCTTGGAAGAAAAAATATTTCTTCTACCTAGGGTTGCCAGATTTTTCTCTTAAAAAAAAAGGCAGATTTTTGTTGACACTAGTTTGTTTTTATTTTATCAAACAATTGTCATTTTCCAAATCCTACTGAACTATGTTGAATGTACCAATAATGTATTCTTTAAAGAATTTTTCTTAAATACAAATCATTAATTGTTATGTTATTTTCCATCTGTATTTGTATTACATTATTAACACTGTTTAATTAATTTTACAATCACATTTTGAGGTAAAAAGTACATAAAAAGGGAGATTTAAAAAAAAAAAGTGATTAAAATTCTTGAAATTATAAAAGTCAGACATGTTTTTTAAAATAGGGAAGAAATCATCATACGGGAAAGATTTAAGCATACATTGTACAATAAGATTGAAAAACATACAACTTACGGAGAAAACAGATAATATGGCAACCCTACTTTTACATGAGTTTAATAATTGGATTAATATACTTATAAATATGAAATAAACAGTTTGGCACTTTGCCAGAAACTTATGATTGGTGTTCATCTAACAGAAAAGTACTGATTAACTGGTTGACGCTCAGCGTCCTGATTTGAGGACATATAAAATCATATTTTCAGCACAGGTTTTTCTTTTAGAATCAGCTAATTTTCGTTGGGCTGTAATTTTAAAACTGAAAGGTGCATTTCTTAAATTTCTTGTTTAAATTACTCAGGATCAGGATCATTTATGTTCTAAAATATATGACAAGTAATAATGTAATTCAATTATTAATTTGGGCGTTAATGGGTTAACGAAATAAATTTAGAAGAGCCTTAATAATCTAAGTGGTTTGCCTGTACTGAAAACATTTTAAATTGGATGTAAAAAAAATATTTTTACAGAATTATGTTTAAAAAATATTTAAGATGAAGTGATGTGAAATGTATTTTTGCACCAAGCTAAAGAAAAATCAGTACTTACGTATTAATGCCACTGCAGCTACAGATTTGGTGCCGCCAATCATATGTCAAGCCGCCAATCATATAATAATATAACATATATATATGTATATATATACATACAGGGTGATTATAAAAAAAACTATCCCGATATATGAGTCCTTAACTATCATACCGTTTACAGAAACTGACTGAAATTTTGGTTTTAAGTATTTTGAGGTATGCGCTCAAGAATCATATGAAAAACAACAATTAAACTCTAACAGTTACGGTTACAGTGACAAAATTTTGAAAATTTCAAATGGCAACACCTATTTTTTTTTATTGGAATGTGATCTTCATAGTGAAAAACCATAAAAAACGTTAGAACGGTACCTGTAACATGAAAATTGCCGGCGCTAGAGAGACTAAGAAGAAAAGTGAAAACAACCAATAAAAGACAGAGAAGCAACAGAAAGTAAAACATTTTATTATTCAGTGCTATCTACCATCTGCCGCATGCAACGTGTCTTTGTGTGTGACGTGGAAAATTTGTGTAACAATAAAATGTTTTGTTTTCTGTTGATTCTCTGTCATTATTCGTTGTTTTCACTTTTCTTCTTAGTCTGTCTAGCGCCGGCAATTTTCGTGCTACAGGTACCGTTCCAATGCTTTTTATGGTTTTTCACTATAAAGATCACATTCCAGTAAAAAAAAATAGGTGTTGTCATTTGAAATTTTCAAAATTTTGTCACTGTAACCGTAATTGTTAGAGTTTAACTGTTGTTTTTCATACGATTCTTGAGCGCATACCTCAAAATACTTAAAACCAAAATTTCCGTCAGTTTCTGTGAACAGTATGATAGTTAAGGACTCCTATATCGTGATAGTTTTTTTATAATCACCCTGTATACATGTATATATAATACTATATTATTTTATATATATATATATATATATATATATATATAATATATTATTATATAATAATATTATATTATTATATGATTAGCGGCACTTAAAAAACGCCAAATCTGTAGTTGCGGTGGCGTTAATATATAAGTACCGAAAAATCATTTAACTTAGTTTTAAAAGCATTTTTATGAAAGTGCAGGAAAGCCCTCAGATACTTAGAGAATTAAATATACGTATTTTATTACTGGTATTTCATTTTTTCTAATTCTATGTTCTTATTCATAATTTTCAGAACACCAACACAGTTAAATGAAAAATGACAGTGACATATAGTGCTGAAGTTGCAACTAGCAGAGGATTTGGCTGTTTTTGGAAACTTCTTTTTAGGTAGATTTACACAATTTTTATCATGAAAAAATTGATTTTTGATTTGTATTTAATGGTTTTTATTACATTCTACTGTTAATTGGGTTAATGCTAAATTGAATGTTATAATTGGGGCAGCTAATACTCTGCCAGGCCTGGACTAATATTGCGTTCTGGGAAATGTTTAATTTTGAGGCCTCAGTAGTTGATTTGCCTGGGTTTGGGATAATAACCTTAAATACAGTGCTGTAGTCTTAAAAAAACCAGAAGGTATAGAAGAGAGTGGGGGCAATGAGAGAATTTTGAAGTTTTAATTATTTTTAAAGAAAATCAACAAATTTCTGATTTTTTTTTTTTTTTTTTATGCATAGAAAGCTAAGTATTGGCTTTATAAAAAAATAATAATTTGAAGAGATAGTATTTGTTAAAAACACCAAATAAAATAAATTAAGACAGACATGAATACATTCAGGGATTGAATTTTAGGGCGGGATTCGCGGCAAAAATTTTGAAATTCCGCCCAAAAAAATATCGTGGGCGGGAGTCTACCGCCCAAAAAATTTCACAATTTTTCGGAGAAATTTGCGTTATTTAATTTACCTGCAATCGAACGATAAATTTCGTGATTTTTTCCCTCCAACTGATCGACGTACTATGCGTTTTTTCTGTGACAGATCCACGAACTTTGCGTTTATTCCTCAATCTATCAACGAACTTTGCGTTTTTTCCGAGACAGATCGACGAACTTTGTGTTTTTTCCGAGACAGATCGACGAACTTTGCGTTTTTTCCGAGACAGATCGACGAACTTTGTGTTTTTTCTGAGACAGATCAACGAACTTTGTGTTTTTTCCGAGACAGATCAACGAACTTTGCATTTTTTCCGAGACAGATCGACGAACTTTGTGTTTTTTCCGAGACAGATCGACGAACTTTGCGTTTTTTCCGAGACAGATCGACGAACTTTGCGTTTTTTCTGAGACAGATCGACGAACTTTGCGTTTTTTCTGAGACAGATCGACGAACTTTGCGGTTTTTCTGAGACAGATCGACGAACTTTGCGTTTTTTCGAGACAGATCGATGAACTTTACATTTTTCCGCGATTGATTGACGAACTTTGCATTTTTTCCGCGATCGATCGACGATTTTTGCGTTTTTTCTGCAATCGATCGACGAAATTCGCGTTTTTTCCACGGTCGAATGACGAAATTTGCGTAAATTCTCGTTTTAGCGATTTTTTTCCCCTATGAACATAGACATAGATAAGGACTTCTAATAAAATAGCCTTTCGAAGAAGAAAAATGTTTCAAATACATTGACTGTGTAGGAAGTTGTGTTAGTTCACCTACTTCTGTAAATCGTCTGCTTGACAGCCATTTTCTGGTAGGTATAATAGATTTATTCTCTGGTATTTATTCGTATTGTTGTTTGTAGGTGGCGTCACCTTAGCACAGCTGTACACTGTTTGCCATGTAGTTCCAAAGTCACAAATTGATAGTAACACTATTTCGTTAGAAGTCCTTATCTATTTCTGTTCATGCGTAAGACGTATTTCATTATTTTATTCCCTCAATCAATTGACTGAATTCACAATTTTTTCCAACGGCCAATAGACGTATTTAAAGTTTTTTTTTTCCTGCGACTGAAAAGAAGGAAAAGAACAAAAAAGGGCAGTAAGAACCTCCAGTCGCTGCGTCCTGTCAAATTGGCCTAGAGTCAACACTAAACAAAAATGAGATTAGAAGAGCTGCAAAGATCTTATTACTTTTTACTCCTTGAGGTAAAGGAGTAAACCTTTTTAATCCTTGTGAAGCAGTAAAAGTGTACCTTGTGAAAGAGGGTTCAGCATCCTAAATCAAATAACATCTAAATTCAGAAATTCATTTTACAACCTAATTGCTAAGGGTCCCTAACAGTTGGCGGAATTTGAAAAGTACACTACATATATAAAATTTAACTTTCTTCCTTTTTTTATAATAAAAATAAACATTTTACATAATCATTCTGAGTTGACTTAATTTTTTCAATGGTATTTTGTCATGTCTGCATTAATGTAATTCTTTAAATAGCACGTAAAATAATAGTGGTGTTTAAAGATTTTTTTCTCCCTCCGAAACATTACAACTCCCCTCCATTTAAAAATGTTGGGAGGGAGACTCCCCTCCTTGGAAAAATTGAATTTCAAGCCCTGACATTTAAAATAAAATTTATAAAAAATATACTTAAAAACAATTAAAAATACAAAATAGTAAACGTTTCGCCAAGCGACATGCAAGGCATCATCAGTACAAAAACAATCTATTGCATAACAAACCACTGAACAAATCAAGGACAGTTAAAGTTATTTTAAAAACAGATAATATTCATTAGGGACAGAACAAGCTTCATTCAACGTCTGCGATCGCAATTGAGTGAACCAACCCTCAAGGAGTAATCGACCATGATAGCTGTTACAACCTGATTTCAAAATACTGTCGTTCGCAATTAGCGGGATGTGATTCATTTGAAGTGAATGCTGGACAATTTTTGAATTCAAATTACTATTTTTTAAAGCACTAGTATGTTCTTTTAGGCAAATTTCCAATGATCTACCTGTTTCACCAATGTAGACACTATTGCAATCTTTACAGGGAATAATATAAACAACACCGGGTAATTTACACTTATCATATTGTAATTTATACTTAGTGAAAAGGAACTCACTTTGTTGTTTTTTAAATATAATGACTTTTATACACTATTGTACGTGTCCCATTAGTCGCTTAGTTAGAGGTCTATTGGGACACCCTGCAGATCTAATGGGACATATCAAAATCAACACAAAAACTAGAGTTGCAGTACCTATTTTAAAGACAGCACATTTTACTTCAAAATACAATGTACATAAGCAGTATAATTATTGCATATTAAAATTTGAAAAATTAAAATCAAAAGACATTAAAGTTGATGAAGGAATAGTTTTCTAATCGATTATAGGCTGATGTAATTTCATTACAATATCTTTAATTTCAGTCCATTATTTTTCTTCTTTTTCAGGATAGACAAACTTTTGTGAATCGCACCTTTTTGTGAGGTAACTCAAAAAGTTCTTGAATTCCACAGTTTATTTCAATAACATCTGCCACATAATCAGATATAGAATGTTTCCCTTCAAATTTTACTAAGTCAAAATCATTTTCAGATATTTGCTCTAAAAGAACAATTTCTTCGATATTAGTTCTTTCTGGTAAGTCTTCATTACTTGAAGAATCATGTAGTACAAAACTACTTTCAGAGCTTTCTAAAAAAGAAATATGCTTCTTATTTTTTATATTAATTTAGGAATTTTTGAGATCTTTTTCTGAGTTATTTTAGTAGTATCCACTACTTTTCAGGTGTTTTTTGAATACCTCTGTATCATGGAACTTGTTATATTATAATATATTCTTATTAACATAAAATATTATATTATTTAATGCAGTGGTATTTATTTTTATATATCTATTATAAGTACACACTTCATGAGCTTGGCAAAATTATGTCACTTGATATAACCATAATTATGGAAGCCACTATAACAGAGAAGTACCTATATTTGATCTAAACATTTTTATATTTAAATATCTTTACATTTCTAGGTGGAGAGGAAGCATTTACAAGCTTCTTTGGCCTGACTTATCCTTATACTTGTTTGTTTATTACTTTTTGAGTATCATTTACCGTTTTACCCTGGGTGAATCCCAAAGAAGGTAATTTATATATAATTTTTTTTTTAAATTCTGACTTCTTGTTATTTTTTTTCCTAAAATGATTAATACTTTTAATTTTTTGGTATAGTGTGTATAGCAAATACTATATAGTGTATATAGCAAATCTAAATGCATCATAATATAATATATTGCATGACTGACTTAACCCAATATTTATTAGGGATCTACATTGGTCAAAATTTTCACTGATCGTAACGGTGTAAAAACTAAAAGTTCAGCCAAGCCTAGCTGTTTTTTTTTTTTTTTATAATAGAAACTAAAGTTTAATTAGAAGTTGCTGTGTTTTTTCTTGATCAGCATTATCCTACAATTAAAGTTCTTTTAAAAGAACATTGCATTTGAACAAAAATTTTAAATGCAGCATTTTTTAGATTATATGTGATCTGTAAGCCATAGAATAACAAGTTAGAACTTTAATGATCACTTTATTGCATTCAAATCATGAATCCTCATTAGAAAAGTTAAAGAAATTTAGAACAAAAGGAGAAAGATGTTTAAAGAAAATTATAAATTTAAAGTTCTCTCTCTATACATATAAAAAGCTAGATTTAAAAAAAAAAAAAAAATTGTTTAATTTCTCTTAAATTAAAATGAATTTCTATTGATATCATGAAACAAATGTAACTTTTATAATTAAAAAGAAAAAAAAAAATCCCAGCAGAACATGGCCTGAAAGAATGAAGTTCAGGCTAGAGTCCTGTATCAGATCAAGCAACCTGATTTTACCTGAACCTGACCTGCAGGTTGGGTTGATGCTAATTTTTTAAATTGCGAGTCAGATTGACTTTAATTGTTTCATGTGGGAATTTCACTCTTGCAGGTCATATTTGGGTTGACCGGATTTTTCAAAAAGGTCTGGAAAATTCTTTAATATGAAAGAACTATATGAGGGGATGAAAATGACAGTGGAGTAAGTCAATATTTAGTAATTTGAGAAATGAAGCATTTTGTGAAACTTGTCGCATTGCCATTGCATAAGTGTGGTCCAACTTGTTTTGCCCTCTAGCGACTCCCTAAGTGAACTATGACTTATTTGACTGTCGCACTGAACAGAAATTAATATGTGTTCAGTGAAAATATGGTTATCTAGATTTTTCAAATTTTTGATTTACTTCACTGTCATTCTAACCACCTCATATATTCGTTTATTTTTCCACGTAAGAGATTAAATTGATATTAGAGCTATAATTATAGACTGTTTTTTCATAATTGCATTAATGTATATCTACAATAATCTTCAAAATATAAAACCAAGAGTGCAAACCTCTAATATTTATTAAAAGTACGGTACTTTTCGGTTAGCTGGGTGCCAGTGATATATGTGCATATATAAATACATATGTATGTACATATATTTGTATATATATGCATACATATATGTATATATATGTGTATGTATATATATGTAGATATGTGTATATATGTGTGTGATATACATGTATATATATCTCTGGCACCCGGCTAACCGAAAAGTACCAAAAGTACATTTGATATGCTCACTATACATGCTTTATTATAATTGTTTATTTTTAATTTTGTGATCATATGTATTCATTTAAAAAAAATTAATTAAAATTATGTCTATATGATTATGTATCTTATTCCAGTTAAATAATACATTTAATATATATATATAAGCTTCTTTCTGTTTATTTATAAAAATATTTTCTTTTAATTTGTTAACATTTTGTGTTTATAACAGGTTTTCTTTTTAATTTGTTAACTTTTCTTTATTTATTGTTATTTGAAGTACCTGGAAAATAGTGTTTATCTATTAAGGCTGTATAGATTCTCTATTTTTTGACACATTCACAAAATCATTTTCATTTGTGTTGTAAAAGCATGAAATTTGCAGGCATTTATATGCAGGTAACAAGAAATTGCACAATGTTTTTCATTTTCTTTAGGGCAATTCCACAGAAAATTCTCATTTTTGAGGGGAAATAAAATTTATAATATATTTAATTTAAGGATATGATTGGAAAGCTTGATATTTTTATGTTCTATAATAAAATGGCATTGTAAATTGTTTACAAACTAAGTTAAGTACCATTATTGTGTTTGTAAAGTTGTAATGTTACGCCAGTTTAGTGTTGACTCTAAGCCATTTTAGCAGGGCGCAGCACCCGGCATCCCTTTTTATTTCTTTTATGCGCCCAGCGGCCCTTTTTAACCTTCCGATGCACCCGGCGGCCCTTTTTAATACTTCCTATGCGTCCCGTGGCCTTTAAGAGAGTTTTACAGCACCCAATTGCTTTTTTTTAAAAATCAAAATCCGCCATTTTCTTTCCTTCTATCAGCATTTGCACGAAAGCAAGTGCATGTTTTTCTGCCCAGTCCCAATCTTAGCAATATGTTAACGAGAATTTCGAGCATGGGAATTGAACTAATCGGGAATTGGATCGGATTCGGATTTTTTTCCGGCAAATTTACTTCAACTCTTCAGATTTTGCGTGAACACTCTACGGAAAACATAGCAAATTCTATTAGGGGACTCTAAACAAACAAGTTCAAAATATTTTTTGTGAACAAGGTACAAGTGTGCCCTTTTTGACAAAATATGCCCTTTTTTTAGAATAGTGTTCCCTTTTTGAAAAAATGTGCCTTTTTTAGAATAGTATTCCCTTTTTAAAAAATTTCCGCCCGGCGGCACTTTTTTTCTAGAGTCAACACTACAGTTACACGTGAAAATGCCATTTTTTCGTTTTTATTGTTCAGAAATTAATTAAACAAGTTACTGTTATAATTTGTCATGACTTAGTGTTGTTGAGAACATTAAATCATTTCTTTTAACGGGATAGTTTTGATAATTTTTACACTTCAATGAAGGCAGAAAAATGTTTGTCTATTTTATGTTTCATCAGTTACAGAATGTTGAATTGCAATTTTTGGGACTAAAAGAGAGATTGAAATAATCTGCAGGTATTTCGGTATTAAGTCCTTAGTAAGAAATATTTTAAATTGTAAAAATTTGTTGTTGCTTTAGTATTACTAAATTTTCTACACAGTTTTTAAAACAAAATTCGATGATCAAGTGTTACGTCAGTTACGATGGAATTGACCTTTAAAAAATAATGAATCCTTCAGAAAATTACCTTAAAAAAGACCTGAAATTTTCATGAAAATGAAAATGAGATTATATATGTGTAGAAAATTTTGCATTATTAAGCAGGAAAAAATAAAAATTTGAGAGCACCCTTAAATTGTAAACTAAATCACTCTTAAATTATAAACTAAATACTTTGCCTTTTTCGTAAGATTAAATGAGGAGATAAAACTCACATTGCTACTAACAATTGCTATCTAAAATGCTAATATATTATAAAGCAAAACAGGCGTCGATCCAGGAAAAATTTGGGGCCTATTTAGGATCCCTTCACAAAAATCTATTTAATAAAATGGGCCCCTTCACAAAAATCAATATGATAAAGTGGGCCCCTTCATAAAAATCAATTTGATAAAATGGGCTCCTTCACAAAATTCTATTTCATAAAAACTTACTATTTATTATTTTGTGATGTTTTAAAATGTGTAATTTGTAAACAAGCAAGTTCACCAGCGAGGAAAACTTCAGCAAAAGGATTTAAAAAAGTTTTTGTTTTTAAATGCTTGGTTTGAATTTGATTAACTGAATATCAACTTTCGTTACAAAATGTTTATTTTTCACAAAATATAATAAATTTCACAAAAATAACCTTTACTTTTCACAAAATGGGCCCCAAGAAAAAAAAACCTGCATCGACCCCTGCAAAAACATGTCCCATGAGTAACACTGGTGTCATATTGCCAGTGCAATGACTTCACCTATAAATTTTGTTGCAATTATTGCAATTTTTTAAAACTTCTAAACATTGCACAATTTGAATTTTTACACCATTCAATAGAAGAAAAAAAAAAGTACTTTTAAATGTAATTTGTTTGAAAACTGTATCTCAATTTACTAATTTTGTTTAAGGATTTTGAAATAATTTTTAAACATGAATATTTAAAAATTATTTTTAAGTGCAACTCATTTTCGAAATATTAACCCATTTGCACTTAAAACAATTTAAATAATTTAGCATTTGTTTTGTTTTCATGTAATATTTCATATTTTGCCAAATGAAATTAAAACTTCATAAATAAATAAATAAAATGCAAATTTAAAAAATATGTAATTGAACTACATGCTTAAACACTAAAATAATAAGAATCACAAAGGGTACTATAATGTTTCGCAATTGACTGCCAACATGCAGCTAATATGAAAGTAATAAGCTCAAATAGATTTTGGTGCAGTAGTTGTTAGGCAGTTTAAGAAAATAGACTAAATGTAAAAAATCTAGTAGGATTTTTAATTAAAAACAATTTTCGTCTATGTTTTGCACACTGTGCTGTGTATTGGAATCTTTAACCTAGATTGGATTGCCTGGTATTTGTAATCAAATGTGTTGCATTGTTTATTAATTAACCATTTTATAGAAATTGCAATCAAAAATACATTAACTTTTGTTACAAGTTTGTATGCAATAATTATAGAATTAATATATAACAAATATTGTGTTTGAATTTAATTATTTCAAATGGAATGTTTTAATCTTTTTTATCTATAATATTTCACTTAAATTTATAAATTCAAGTGAAATTAAATTTTGATTATTAAGTAATGTAACACTTTGAATGAAATTAACTTTTAGTTATTGTATTAATGTATCATGTGATTTTATATAGAGTGCATATAATAGTACTTAGTATGAATTATTAATTTGTGTACCTGTGCAGATATTTTGAAAAGGTCTCCATATACTGTAAAACTTACGGCGATTTAATTCCTGTATCATTTATACTGGGTTTCTATGTATCCATTGTTGTTAAAAGATGGTGGGACTCCTTCAACTGCATTCCATGGCCCGACACCCTTGCATTTTTTGTGAGTGCCTACATTCATGGGCAGGTAATGTGATATTTGGCAATAATTTATTTTTTCATGGGTGATCAGACTTTAAAACCCTATAACTTATTCAAAAAAAACCCAGATTTTGAATTAAAATTGCACTAAAAAATAAGACCAATCATTAAATAAGTAATAATTTTCTGGATAATATACAATCAAATACACAATTATGTACAATCGCCGCCCCCCCCCCCCCCTCTAAAAAAAACTACATTTCTGATGAACATTTATCCCCACATTAGTCCCTCATTAAGTTAAATTTATTTTCACATTATAAATATATATATTTTTTAATTTATTTATTTTTTATTTATTTTCGATTTTAACATGTCCTAACGTTTACGGTAGAAATTCGAATTAATGATAAATTTTAATGGTCCAGATTCACATATATTTATTTCTATGTTAAATGATCTCTGTTTTAATGATTGTTTCCCTCTATTTAGTGGTAATTTCATTGAATTTCAAATATTTTAAATGGTTTTATAGTAACAAGAATTGTCAGCTTTTTTTGTCTCTCTCTCTTTATTAATTATCTGTTTATTGAAGTATGGTGAAAGGTTTAATTTAGTTAAATTTAGAACACCCATTTGAAATGATATTTCTAGCCAGAATCCTTCATTTATTATTAATTATCTGAAGTTTATTCTCATGTTACCGTTTGTGAACTACAAATTATTCAAGTATTTTGTGACAAAACTAGGTAAAATTCATCTGGTTCAGGTTTGATTCGGACATAAAGCTCCAAATCTCAAAAGACACTTCAATTGAAACAAGTTCTGAATTAGATGCAGTGAAAATTTCGTTATAAGGTTTGACAGGGAGGACATTCAAGTAATGCTTTTGAAACAACTGAAAAAGCCATGTCACTGGCTACATTTAAAGGGGGGGAAAAAGCAATTATCAATATACTTTTTTTTTTAATGTAAAAAAAGTGTATATTTTATGTACCAAAAGGAAAATATAGTTAAATACTAGTGAGAAGTAAATTTTTGAAAATTTAATAATAAACATTTATGCAGTTTTAATTTAACTAATATGATCCCTGATTTAACGATGATTGTCGAAGGTCCCTTTGCAATCGTTAAATCAAGGTTTAACTGTACTTTCCCTCAGGTTTAAAAAGGGAAGAATGTGTTTGTGTAAAAGGATGTTTTTTTACAATTAATTTTTTCGTTTAACATTCATATGAACGTACTCTACATTGAAAAAAATAGTAAATAAAACAAATAACTTAAAAGCAAAAGAAAAACAAATTCTGATTGCCCTAAAAATAAAGTTTTTATTGCATGAAATTGTCTTGCATGTCTTTGCATGCTTTCTGGTGTATTTTGATAATAGTATTGTAGCTGGGTAGTTGCATACATATCTGAATAATATCTGTTATTCAATTTAATAAATTGTTTGTTATGTTTCTGATTGATTATTCTTAAATCCCTTACTAATAATTTTTCTGTATTATTTTTCATTTTTGTAATGATAAAAATTCAAATCTCACTATTTCACATTTTTTAAATTCTTGGATCATTTATGAAAAAAATTGTCTTTTCTTTCAACTTGCACAGAAGACTTTACTGCAAGTAGCAAGAAGCCATTATTAAAATTAAATTTACAAAAGCCTATTTACATGAAAAAAGTAGTGGTGATAATGCATTCAGTAATATAAGCAGATGTTGTAAGAATAAGATTATCAATTGCAATAGGAGCATTATTAAATCCTATTAAAGACGTAAAAAGATGTATTAAATATTTGGCTAATTTATCTTCCACTAACTTTTGTTTAAATTATTAATTCCTTACAAGTACAATTGGTTCTATTTTTCTTCAATGCTAACTGACATAATGATTTCTTTCTGATTATTCCTTTCTATTTTTTTTTATAATTCTGACTTTACAGGATTCCTATTGCAATTGAGTAGCTAGTTTTTATGTTTTATGTTGATTATTGCATATGCTTTCACCTGTGTATGTTTCTCATGTAAATAAGCTATTATACTTTCAAAATATTTCTTTGTTAGCTCCAAATTGGTAAGATTCTGCATAAGTATAAAGAATGTAGAGGATGCATCACTTCATTACATATCATCATACAAAAATTTGGCCATTTGGTACAAGTTGATATCGATACTTGATGGACAAAAATCTCCCTGTTCTTTTTTATTGTGTTATGCATTTGTAATTGCTCGATAAAACCTTGATAATCCTTTATAAAGAGTTTCATAATGGAGTAGTAATTTTTATAAAAACTCAACATAATAAACTGAAAGGCATTCTCTATTTATTTTTGTCATTAGAATTCTAACAAAATGCATACTTTTATATTATACCAACACTATGCCAAAATGTATGCTTATGTGCCGTTTATTTCAACTCTGACCATGCAAAAGATTTTTATAGCAAACCATACTAAACATTGTGACTCTTTACTTATTGAACATGAATCATCTATTATTATCATTGTTTAATCACAACCATGCTCAACATCTTAATTTGCCATTTTTCGAAAATATTTTTTATTAAGTTATAATTTCCATTTTTCCCTGACACTGAGATTGATTTTACCACTTGGCAGTTACCTAATGATGAGGAAGCAGCAATAAAATTGTTTCAGGACTATAGAATTATACATAAAGAAAGTTTTTTTTTGTGAAATGCCAGCTACAAACTTTTTACAGCAAATCACAAATTTCTGTTTGTTGATCCTAACACTGGATGTCATACCCAATCTGTTGAAAGATTATGGGGCATTGCACAACGGCGTAATAAGATACACCATAGCAATGTTTGTCTTAATTTATAATCCTAATTCATAGAGTTCATGTGTCAGTCTTTATTAAAAAAAATGAAATGTTTACTGCAGTGATAAGAGGCATTTAAAATTTCATGGCTGCAGTTTAAAATTGAGTTTTATTTTATTGTATGATATTTATTTGTTCTTTTATTTTTAGTATATATTTGTATTGATGTAATAAAACAGTTCGTAAAAGTGTGTATTTTTCAAATGGTATGTTGTTTGAATAATCCCTTTTGTATCAACGTTAATCTTTTCCAACTTTTCTTCTGACACCCAACTATTAGGCTTGGCAATAGTGTTGTTGGTATAGTAGAAAAGTACCAGAAAATGTAACCTGGGATAACTGGTCATTATCCAAAAACATACTAATAGAATTTTCATTATTTATTTTATTATCAGGATCATAGCTAGATGTTGTTGGCAAAGAGGCAACCTGGATGCAATGCAGCATGTTATTAAAATAATATTAATCCTCTAAGTGTTTTAGCTATCTTTTTCTGTCAGATAATTTTTAAATCTAAAGGCTCGGGTCACAAAATTTTGAAATTAATGTTGAATTTTTTACTGTTCATTATATAAATTAATATTTGACTTATTTAAATATCAATCCTTATACCAATGCTTTTGCTTTGCATTCCTATTATTTTATAATTCATTAAACAGAAAGGCACCCCCCCCTCTCACCCCCTTCCCACATGCATAGAGGGTTAAATAAATCAAATAGGTTTAATTTAGCGGCGTAAAATGAAAGCCCTATTCTAATTCTAGATAGTAAGCCTTGCTATCTAGTTGATGATAATGTAAAGAAAAATAGCTGCTATAAATATGTGATTTCTATAGTTTAATATTATCAGTTTCCATTAAAAGTAATCTTGTTTCTAGGATGATAGAGGGCGTTTAATGCGTAGGACTATTATGAGATATGCTAACCTTGCCTTTGTTATCACCTTGACTTGCATTAGCCCTTGTGTGAAAAAACGTTTTCCAACTATGGACCATTTAGTTGAAGCAGGTATGTAAGTAAACTATGCATTATGTCTATATTATAGGATTTTGTATTCTATTTTAAAATACTCTTTTGGTCCTAAAAAGAACAAAAAAAAAAAAAAAAAAAAATCACATTTATGTTTATGCATGTCTTGTTATATAGAAATTTTCATTTAAAAAACTGCCTTGTTATATCAATTTGCATTATATGTAATTACAATAATGTAAAATTTGTAATGGCGTTTAGGAGACATATCTGTCAGGTTCCAATTTTATATGAACCAAGTCTAAAACTTCACTTTTCACTGGAACTTTCAAAATTTAAATTCCCTCTTTTGATAAAATTATCATGTATTCAGATCATGACATTGTACAAGTATAAAATACATCCTTAAAAATTAACTGAACATGTAAATGTTTTGCATACAGAAATGTTCCAAAATATACCTTCATGTTTTCTGAACTGTTGATAAATTATTATGTACAATATGTATTCAGAATGTCTGAATATCTGTCACAACCAATATAGTTATGTGAATTTTTTTTTTTTAATGCTTGAATGATACATAATATATTTGTAAAATCATTTCAAAAAACTGTTTTATAATGATATGCAAAAATAATTAATCAATGCAATAACTAAAAAACTCAAGTCCTTCTTCCAAAGTTTTTACAATGTTTTGATAAGAATTAAAATTCAACTACTAGGTGTTAATTACATTGTTCTCTTACATGTTTTTAACATTGTGATGAAAACAACCAACTTGTACTGTTTTTGTTTCACTATTGAGGGAATTAGTTTTTCTTTTTTTTTCTTTTTCAGAGAGGTAGTTAAATTTTCTGATTATAAAACTTTAGTTACAGAGAAGAATTTATAATTTAACCATTAGATCTTTTTATTTTTCTGAAAGTGATATTTAAATTTACCTGTCTCAGAATTTCTGTTATGGTTTTATGTAAAATTAATAATGTATAATTTTGTTTTTATGTTGCAGTTCTGTTTGAGATGGAACTAAGTTTGTTATGCATTAGTTTCACTGTTAAATAAACACCCAGTGTTATGGACAATTAAACTCTGGGTAGAAGTTCTAGAAGTTAAATTTTGTGTCAATGTCTCAATGGTTTCTTTATACAACTTCTAAATGAGGCATGATTGGGAATTGGCTCAAGTTTAGTAAATTTTGCGAAACTTCTGGGTGTGAATTTAACTGCTGTGTGGTAAAGGATTTCTAAGAAGCATTGTCTAGAAGGCATTGTTATAAAACAATCATAGTTTGGCATGCTGCCTTTATATCTGTGGGCGTATTTTGTAAAGATAGCATCACTGCTAAGTTAGTGATATAAGATCATATTTAACTAGGTGATATATGAGAAAACTGAGTTTGAAAAATAGAAAGAAAAAAAACCTAAGCATAAAATATGATTGCCAATAAGAAATTTGACTAAGAATAAGTTTAGACCTTATTTTATGTATCTGACTTATTTTTTAGAACAAAATCATAAGTTAGTTTGTAATAAATAAATTTAAAAATTAATCATTATATTTATTTTATGAATATTTTCTTCATTTTGTTTTAATAGTATGATAGAAAAAAAATGAAATTGTGTATATTTCTTTTAATATTTATAAATATTTTCTCTTTTGTAAGTGTTAGTATATTTATTATTATTTTGTATCTGAAACTTAGCATAAAAAAATATGTTTTTTGTTCAATCTTCTTAACACACATATACTTATGTACATATTCATTACACAAATAATTTTTAAATGTTGTCAAATCAATTTTGTTTCTTAGAAAAGCATAATTTATCTAAGTGGAAGATAAACTTTTTCTCATGGTAATATTTCAATAATTAAATATTAATATTTGAATAATAAATAAAAGCTGAATTAGAAATTACCATCAGATGTACAGTCTTTCTGATCTCATCAGAAAGTTCCTTAACAGTCTGTTTGGGACGTTGGCAAGTAGTGGAGTATTTATATGAAGCCTCCTGAAACGTCTCCTCCTTTTTGAATTTATCCCTCAGAAGCCTGACTAAAGCGTCAAAATCCTCCTCATTCCTAGCAATTGGATCTCCAGAAATAAATTCCTCAGCTTTATCGCGACAATGCAGTCTGAGTAAAAGGACTCTACTTTCATTATTTAAGTGCTGAATGTTACAAACATCCGCAATGTGCCTAATGAAGAAAGATACGTTTTCATCCTCCTTCCCGTGAAATTTTGGCAAAGAAGCAAGCAGTGCTTGAAATTGGATATCATGGTTGTTCATGTTTATCCAAAAAAAAATTTTACACACCTCCCCAAAAATTTATTATTTAACAAATCTCAAAATTCTTCCTGCCTATTTATTGCAATCCCAAAATTTGTGCACTAAAATGAAATGATAATAGAATATACACAATAGGAAATATTTTTTAAAGATGTAAAAGAAATTCCTTTATCAAATCTAATTATAAGAGCACAAAAAAAATATGTGCCTAATCACACAAATAATCAAGAAAAACACCGAAGAAATGATAAATAAAAATATAGCACATGGATATCCAGATAAAAAAAAATCTGATAAATAATTTAAAACATAATTATATGTACACTTCCTGATCTTAGAAATCTATCATTAAATTCCATTATTAAATTTAAGATTCTCTAAACATTTGAAAAATTTTTTTATCTGCAAAGCACTATCAATATCTCAAACACAATATAAACTCAAAAAATATATCCAAAATAATATCATTGCTACGATTGGATCAACTGAATATTAAGATTATTGAAATAATTTGAAAAAATAACACTTTATAAGTTACTGACTATTATTTTCACACTAAATAAACTGAGAGAGAAAAATTTTAACTTTAAGTACCGTTTCCAACTACGGTAAAAAAAAATTAACATTACTTAAAATAATAACTTGAGTCACTATAATGCAGCACAAAAAAAAATCATAAATAATAATATTAATAATCCAAGAAAAAGACTGATCAAAACACACTAATTAAATAGGATGATAACACCAGTGACTGGTGCACGGCGCCAATTAAATATAGTGAGATTTAGGGATCGGAGAACTTATACCGGGAAAAATTAACGAAGTAACGATTCTCTCGAAAAATATTCCGATTGAATCCAAACCTGAAAATTCAATTTAGAAAAGAGTACAAGTTAACTATCCCGAAATCTCTCTATATGGCGTAACCTCAAGTGGTAGTAACATTGCGTTGTAAAAAATAAGTTAAATTAAAAAAAGTTAAAATTTAATGTTAGAAAAGAATTTAAATTAAAAGCTTAATTGTAAGATTTAGGAATTATAAACATTCTCTCAGAAGTTGATCCATCGTAATACTGTATCTGTTGAAATGTAAAAAGGAAAAACAAATGACTCACCAAATAGATGCCACTTAGTAGTTTATTTAGAAGCAGATAGAGCACTCACAGAATATTCAATAAAAAAAAAACATCATTAATTATATTATTCACAATCTTCTTTTTTGCGATATCTCTTACAAGATAATTTTTGATGATAATTTAAAATATGAAAATACATTCAAAATGTTAGATGTTCAGTCCATATAGAATATTAATTGATTTAATTAAGATAATAGATATTCAATCTAAATTTTAATCATACTGTGTAAAAATGTTTGTTTGTCGAAATTGTCTTAATATGGTAGAGTCTATTTCTAGGTGCTAAAAGAGTTTTTTCATGAACATAATTTTTAGATTTGAAGTAAGTTGCTACTGTTGAAAGGTGGAACTTAATAAACGAAACAGTTCGTTAACTGGTCTGGAAAACTGATGAAATGACACATCTCCTCGAAAATGCTTGCTTCAGACTATTGAAAATTAACCACAGCTGGCTCTAGCGATAAGACATCGAATTGAATATCAGCGAACTTCGAAAATTGAAAATAGAAGTTGTCAGATAAATAAAGGAAGTCACTTAGAAACGAAAGATCTCATCTCGGCTCCAGATGACAAAATATAAATCTAAGATGTTGAAAATTTGGTGATACTACGGAGTTGCATCTAATACTTGAAAGTATACCGTAAAATACCGTTGATCCGCCCCCCCAAACGTGAAGAAAAATCGTATAATAATCGGGGGGGGCGCTTACACGGGATTTAATAGAATAGTTAGTAATAAGTATGGGTGTGTGTGTGGAGGAGGGGGGGGGGGGTACGCTAATTGCCGATCGTCGCAAAGTATGTATTTTTGTATAAATTCAGGAAAGAAGAAATTATTAAATAAAAATACAAAATAGAAAAACAGCAAAACTTCGCGATTAACGGCGATTTCAGATATAGAAAAATCTGAATTTCAAAAGTTTTGAAACTAGAATGCATTTACATAACAAAAATAATATCTATCATTAATATAGTAATAGAAAAATTAAAGGAACTTGATAATTAAAAGAAAAAAAAAAACGCGGAGAAACTGCAAATGAAAATGTCCTGATATGTTTTCTAAAAATAATAACATTTTACGTGGTGTCGCCATCTGTTGTTATAACTTCGCGATTAACGGCGATTTCAGATTATAAAATTTTCTGAATTTCGAAGTTTATAAACTAGAATGCACTTACATAAAAAAAATTATAATATCTGTCATTAATATGGTAATAGAAAAATGAAAGAAACTTGATAATTTAAAAAAAAAAATTAAAAAACACCGAGAAACTGCAACTGAAAATGTCCTAAAATATTTTCTAAAAAAAATATTTTACATGTGTCGCCATCTGTTGTAAATTAGGTAAGTTAATTACCGCATATATTTTTAAATCATGATTTCTGATCTTTATAAAATAAATATTAAATAAGTAATACAAATCACAAAAATAAATGTTATAACAAGAAAAATGTTGCAGATGAAACTATTATTATCCAAAATATAAGAATATGCTAATAATGAGAAGCTTGAATAAGACTTACAATTAATTTTTAAAAAATAACTTCGTAATGGCATTAACACATTTAAAATAGTGAAATATAAAGCAAATGCTATATACCACCTTCAAATATCGAATTAATTAACCAATTCAAATCATAATAAAATCAAATTTCACTTTTTTTTGGGGGGGGGGGGGGGGGATTTATCATAACGTTGGAGATAAAAAAAAACATGATATAAAATTTCGAAATTATAATACTTAAAAAAAAAATCACTAAATATGTAAATATTTATTATTACTCTTACCTTAATATATTTAAAGGAGGCGTCCGTTGGCTTTGTGCTATGCCATCCAGAGTGCAGGGCGTGGACCTCCCTCCTTATGGCACTCCATGTTTTTTAGAGTGGTTTCTATCCACTTTGGCACGCTTTTTATAAGTGGGTCGCATCCACTACAAATTAGACTGCTCAGTCGTCATCGGTGGAAAATCCATCAAACGACTCCTGATCATCACTATCATCATCAAAGATGATATCTAGCATCTCATCATTTATTTCATCAGACGATGGTCCAACAGCTTCTGCCAACTTTTCATTATATTCTCCATTTTCTGAACCATTCAAAGCATTTGATATGCCACAGCGCTTAAATGATTTTACTATAATTTCCTCAGAAATTTTGTCCCAAGCAAAGGATATCCAATTTACGACATCTTGTCTGGATGGCTTTTTTAAATTTCCCTTTGGAGTCTTCAGACCCAATTGCATATACTCCATCCATTTTTCTACCAAATATCCTTTAAAGGGCTTATTCCAGGATACATCGGCAGGTTGCACAATGGATGTCAATCCACCCGGAATAATAATCGGATGCGTATTTACGTCGGTGAGTGCCGTGCGTACCTCCGGTTTCCCATGAATCGGTGCTTTATCCAAGATAAGCAAGCGGGAAACATCATCCTCATCTGGCCCCCATACTCTGCTTATCCAGGAATTCAATTTTTCTGAATTCATCCACCTGTTTTTAGTAGCCGTCACTTTCACATTCTCTGGAACTTTTAAGATATTATATACTTTAGCGGGGATTTTTCCACTTGGCTCCTTGAAAATGATGAATGCTGGCATTTTATGGCCAGAAGCACGAGCACATAAAGCGACAGTAAATCCACGCTTTGTACATCCCGTATTTACGATCCTTATGGAGGATTCACCCTTCACGTTGTTTGTCCTTGAAGGAGGGCAGTCAAAACGAACCATCGTCTGATCCATGTTGCCGATATTATACAGAGTTAAATCATTTTTAACTCTGCATACTTTCACCGAATGGAGAAATGATGAGATCTTTTCTTTTAGTTCTTCGGGAGTTTTCTGGCTTTCATTAGTGGCTACTCTGGTGGTAACATTCATCCTTTTCTTCCATCGAGAAATAAACATATCCGATGCTTTGAACTCGCGTAGCCCAATTTCTTCGGCTTTGCGAAGTGCCTCTTTTTGCAATATCTTATTGCTCACGGCATGACCAGCTGCACGCTCCTTTTCCAAAAACTCGAACAAATAATCGTCCAGTTCTTCAGAAAGAGATGGCCGGCCTAATCCAAGCTTTCTCTTTTTTGATGATAGCCCATAATTGTTCTGCAAAAGCTCACTTTCTTTCGAAAGCCAATCTCTAATTCTTTTCCGATCAATGCTAAAATTCCTTGACGTAGCATGCAAATTAGCACCGTTTCCTTTGTGCCAAGCTAATACAGCTAATTTTTTTTCTACGGTATAACTACCAGGCATCTTTATGAAAAATAAACTTGAAACAATCACTATAGACAAAAGATAAAATAAAGCACGTGCGGCTGCAACAAGAGAAGAGAATAGAACATTCACAGAATATCACAGAATGAATGGTCTTTCGGAGTTAGTGTTGCCAGATTTTTAAAGCGAAAAATACTATATCTGCCACTGAAAAATATTACAAATTTGACTTTAGCGCCATCTGCTGATCAATCAATTGATAATTTTTTTGAGATTAGTTTTTATAATTAACATTACGCCTATAAATTATTTAAAAAATAAATAAGAATTTTTTTTAATCAACGCACTTAACTCATTTAATGAGAAACTTCCATTATCGATATTTTCATTAACTTCATATCTCCATGGAGGTAATTCTGCTATATCGGAAGTAATACAGCGAACTAATGTTTGGTTATATGGCTTTTTCAGATTGGCAACAATTGCATTTTATTTACGTTACTTTTTGCATTTGTACACGTGAATGTGAAAAATATATCTGACAACACTGCTTGGAATGAAAAGATCGTTTCTCAATCTAGGTCAACTGGCAACCCCTCAAGTTGGCGATATCTGTTTAGAATCGGCATGCTTTTCTGACGTGACGAAAAAAATACTCGGAGATAAAATACTTCGTGTTGACTTTGACTTTTGACGTGTGGGCTGGAATTTTTTTCTGGGGAGGGGGCGCTTTCTCGGGATTTTTTGAAATTTTCTAATTGTTTACAAAGTAGGGGGGGGGGCGTTTGATCGGGAGGGGCGGATCAACGGTATTTTACGGTAGTTATCTCTTGAAAGCCTGCATCTTGATGATCGCTGCTGTCAAACGAAATTTCTCCCTCTAACTGGAGAACTTCTTCAAGTGCTGGATAAAACTCAACTGCCGCCAGGCCAGAGGCCCGACAGCTTAAAAAATCGTTGTTCGTAAGTCAAGAGAGTCTGGCGAAGTGATTCTCCCTCAAATTCTCAAAGTACGATCTCTCTCTGAGATTTGAAATCTCCGCCAATCAGAAAAAAGCATTTCCCAACGGTTCCAAATTTAACTGTCTCGCGCGTAACACCACCTAACGGAATTTCTGTAAAAGCTCACCCACGCGGTCAAAGTTAAATATTAACTGTTGACGACACGTCATTGCAAATGTTCCATGAGCTTCCATCTGTCACCTTGAATCGGCCTGACAATGACATTGCCTGTCTTGAGTCACTGACCCAGATACAAATGCGCGGGAAATAGAAATAACGCCTGCTTGTTTACCCGAAGCATCTGAGAATTTATCAATGGCGTCTCATAGCGAATCTCAACGAACTTCAAAACAAAATAAACGAAAGTAATAAAAAATCGATAACTGCCAAACTTATGGATGAAAATAAATGAAATTTTAGCAATCGAATTAAATTAAAAAGTTCTTTCCACCAGATATGTTTTGAAAGTAAAAATATTTAATTTAAGAATTTTTGAAAAAGTAATTATTATTGTACTTAGAAATTTTGAAACGAAATATGAAAGTTTCGCGATTCTGAAAGATTTTGCATTGATCAAAATTAGTGAATCTGAACTTTCCGAAAGTAATAAAATTAGCTATTAACCATTTTTTAATAATTATTATTAAAAGGAAATACGCTATATTTTGGAATAATTATTAATTTTATACTGTCTGTTATTTAAGGAAAATGGATATTATTTAAAAGTTAGAAAAAGTAAGTCAGAAATATTTTTATTTTAGATAATTTGAAATGAAGTTTAATTAATATTGCAAAGTGAATAAAATGTAAATTAAATTTGAAATGAATATCCTAAAACATATGTAATGGAAAGATTCTGAAATTAAATTATACTCTCACCAAAAGTAAACAATTTAAAAAGAATGTTTGATTTAAAATGCAAAAATGAAACTTAGCTTAATTAATTTAAATGAATTTAATGAGTTTAATCAAATGGATGAATAAATTAAAGTTAAATATTAAAATACTGAATAAATTAAAAGTAAAATTTTAAATCATAACACATATATACAGGACATTATGCATATATATCCCAAAAATATGAAGCAGACTTTAAGCTTTTTACCTGTTGAAGATAAATAGGCAATGTAAATTGCAAAAAAAAAAAAATTATACTATAAAATTTCAGAATAAACATTTTAAAATTAGTTTGATCACTCATAAATATTTCAAAATGTTTATTATTATCAATTTCATTAGTTAATTTTAAAAACTGCCATCAAAATGTATTAAATATGTAAATATTAATCTATTTATTTATTTTTAGGTTTTGGTAATAAAATTATTTTTAGCTCATATTTCAGAATACAGCATTGATTTTTTTTTTCTGCTTATATTTTGTAAGTTAGTTTGTTCTAATTCATGATTTTTAATGTTGGAAATAATTTTATTGAGCTGAGTGAAGTGAAGCTCTTATGCATCAACTCCAGTGGTATCTTTTAAACTCTTCTCCTCCTAAAGTGGGCCAGTGACCATCTAATTCAGCACAGTGAGAATGCCATGTCCATCATGATTCACATTAAAAAAAATCCGACAAAAATTGTGTGCTTGAGGAATAATTATAGATTGTAAGTGCCACAGACTTAATGTTAAAATTAGAATCTGGGTAAAATTACTGCCTACTTTACAAATTTCTCAAACCACTCTTTATCTCTTTTTTCAAACCATCTTCTATACAAATCTATTTTGTTGAATTTTCTGATGCAATTTTTTCTTTCTTGTTGCCACACTGCTAAAAAGTTGCAAGAATTAAAAATATATATATATATATATTGATTTATTTTTTATTTTTATTTTATTTTTTTCTCTCTCTCTTTAAATATTCTTCATATTTCCAATATTTTTGGCGAATTACCATTGAAACAAAGGCTATGGTAATATTATGATTGCACTTGTTAATTTATTAACTTTGTGGTATTCTGTCTATACTCTTTTACTAATTATCTTTTTGGAGATTTAGTTAGAATGTTATAAGAACTTTATTAATGTTTTTTGAAATTCAAAGATACTATAATTACATATATATATATATAACATGCGTACTTTGTTTCTATAAGCCATTTTCTATGATTTATGTTGTATTGGAAACTAGCCGGCTTCACTTGCTATGCTGGTCGGTTTCTTCAAAGGAATCTTGGATTGAACAAAATATGTCGGTGATTTTGACCTTGTTTTTAAAGCAATATCAACTTTTACCAGTAATGTTCTTCCAAATTGCTGAAAATTATACGAATTCCAATACGCTATTATATTTTCTAATGTTTCAGACAAAATTTGGGCTGTTAAGAGTCAACTATTTTAGATGATCATGTACATTAGGATTTGGTAAAGAAAAATCTAACACTGCAAGTCAAATCAAAACCTGTCCAATAGAACTTTTTGAAAAAGCTAATCTTCATTATCATAAAGGTTGACCTTATTACAGAACTTTTCCTCGTAATTTTATAACTAAACAACTTAGAATGATATGCAATATACTAACACCATCCCTAAAAACTATCTAACTATTAATGTAACTCTCACCAAAATCCTTCTAGTAGAAATTAAAAAGGCTAATCTTTCATAATCGGGTTCACCTGATTATAGAACTTTCCCTCATAATTCTATAACTTAGCAACATAGAACGATATGTTATATGCTAAAACCTTACCTGAAAAATTATCTAACTAACAATGAAAGTCTCATCAAAATCTGTCCAGTAGAACTTTTTAGATAGACTAATCTTTAATAATCAGATTCTTTCTCCCATAATTCTATAACTAAGCAACATAGAACAAATATCATAAATAAAACCTTTCTTGAAAATTTATTTAAATAACAGTGCAAGTTCCATTGAAATCCATTCAGCAGAATCCATGTAAACAGGCTAATATTTCATAGTTGAGTTCACTTAAATATAGAACTTTTCCCTATTTTTTTTTACAAATAAGCAACGTAGAATGATATGCTATATACTAAAACCTTCCGTGGAATATTATCTAATTAATGGTGCAAGTTCCATCACAATCCATCAAGCAGAACTCAAGTTATAAGCAGCCAGAATGAAATTCAGATTTGCATTTTATATATATAGTAGATAGATGAAATATAGCAACCAATGTTTTAGAGTCAGTTCTTTCTCTTTTCAAACAAAATTTCATGGTGAGCATCAGGACTGAAAGCCTGTAGAAAATTACTGTCATTTTCATGTAATCATTGTAGATTTAGTTTTTATGATTGAAAATGTAAGTTTCCATTTAAAAATAATGCTATATGAAATAAAAATTCATTAAATGCAACGCCATTTGGTTGAATTTTTTTGCATTTTCTTTTCAATATTGTCAAAGAAATCATATATTTTTCTGTTATACGCACCGAAGAAAACGTGCATTCTCATTTATAAAGCTGAAGGATTTTATTATGATTGTGACAAAATAATGTTGTTTTAGCTTTTTATGTGCATGAATGCACAAAGTTTTGTTACTGTGATCACTGTATTTTTAGAATATTCCATTTTAATTTGTTTTACTTTGAAGGCTGGTTATAAGCTAAAATCCTGTTAATTTAATTTTAAATGAGAAACTCTTGTCAGTTTACAAGGCTTGACAAACAAATTGCTCATTAGTATACTGCTGCTATGGACATATATATTTTTTCAGTTTGAAATATGTATATCTTAACTTCTCCTCAGACATATCAATCTTAGTAAAATAAAAAATTATATTTTAATACTAAACATAACTTTAAATATTATTCATTGTTAATCTTTTATATTACATGAATGTCATGTTATTTATTGCTTCTTATACCCAAAATTATATATATTTTTTAATGCAACAATGATTTATTCCATGATAATCTATTTTACTATGCATAATAGAGATTTTTAACATAATCATTCATTTTTCTGTTGAAAAAATATTCATTTTTCTTGACTTCCCTCCAGGCATTATCTATCTCAACAGGAGTGGCAAAATTTAAATGCAAAAATGTTAACATTTAATGTCCTTGTTATTTTTTTGTGAATATAATATCCTTTGATCTTAAATAGGCTTGTGTTAAAAATTTATAAATTAGTGCTGATTTATTGTATAATTAATTATTCAGTTTATTGTTATGCATTATTGACATTGCACAAGCACTTATCTTTCTGAGGTATAAAAGTACATTTTCTTGATATATTTTCTCATTTATCAATTTTGAAACAAAATGTGCCCTGTAGTTTTTTTTTTTTTTTTTTCAGTGTTTTAGTTTAGCTTGAAATATTATTATAAGTTAGTCCTGTAATATCTTACAATTGAATCTGAACTTAATGCTTATTTAAATTGTTTAGTATGTGTTTATTTAATATTGATTATCTTTTACTTAAATAGGTATTCTTTTACCTAATGAGAAAAAAATTATGGAGCAATTAAAAACCTCTCATTCGACATATTGGATGCCTCTCGTGTGGGCTTCAAGCATTGCTATCCGAGCTCGTAAAGAGGGTAGAATCAGGGATGACTTTGCACTCAACACTCTAATTGATGTTAGTTTCTTTTATATTCTATTTTTATGTGCTTATAGAAAAGTTTAGAATGTAGAAAACTTAAATAGGGTTCATACTTCTCAGGAGAACCTGGAGATAAGAAGAAAATGTTTTGGTCGCAAAATTTCAGGAAAACCTCAAGGGAAAGCTCAAAAGTATTCTAAAAACTCAAACCGCCCCACCAGTGGCTGAGAGGTTCTGCTCTCAAAGCTGGTAGACGGGAGGTGCTGGGTTCAAACCCCTGTCGCGCTCGTCGACCTAACCGTTCGGAGTTTTCCGTGGTTTTCTTCGAACATTGCCGTAAATACGGGTTAGGATCCCTTAGAAAGACCCCCCCTAGGGCCTATATCCCTCATGTTGATAATTGGCCATCATAAATCAACCCAACCCAACCCAAAAACTCAAACCAAAGAAGAAACTATTCAAACACAAAAAAAAATTAATGAAGAAATATGTGAACTTGACAAAAATGTAAATTGTTAAGTAGCAGAGTTGGAAAATATAGACTAGGTTTTTTATATTATAATCATCGATAGACATTTTGTTCAATGAGAAATCTTTGTCTCATTTATTTAGGAGTTTGTTAATTTTTAAATGACAATTTCTTCTGTCATGTTTAATTATTTCAATGCAGCATTGTGGCATAAAGTTTACAAGTTTTCGAACTGGTCGAGGGACAAAACAAAGCATGCCTCACAAAGGGCAGATTTAAATTCTGCTTTCGAGTTATACTGGGCCATTTGGCCATTTATTTTCAGTAGCTATTATGCAATATAATATCCCAAACATTGTCCATGGAATTTATATCTGGATATGCTGGCCAATCAAGTGTGGAATCTTAATCTTCAAACTACTTTGTGTCTTTAGCAGCATGAATTGAGGCATTGTCTTGTTGAAAAACACAGTTACGGCCAGCAATTTTTTCACACTGGTTCAGCAAATGGGGTTCTAACATGTGAATATTGGATCTCTAATTTTTTGTCCTTCTAGAAAAACAATTCTAAGCTTACCTCCTGAAGTAAAAGCAGCCCAAACCAAACTTCCACCTAGTTGATGCATGAAAAACACATCCTTTTTCTTTTGAAGGTCATGCCAGTATGAAATAACACCATCCAGACCATCGAAATTAAACTTTTTTTCATCACTGAAAATTATTTTAGACCAATTTGTTTGTTGCTTTAGATGTTTCTCTGCAAACTGAATGTGTGCTTTTTTATGGCCAGATGTTAAGCGCAAACACCAATATGGTTTTATGTATTTAAGAATTCACGACCTTTTTATTGCTTTTCTTATAGTTCATACTGGTGCTGGCATCTTTATCTAGTTTCCAATTTCCTTTGCTATCATTCTTTTGCTTTCAACCATGCAAACAATCAAACTTACGGATTGTTTCGAAAGAATTCTTGGCCTTCCTGTAGATTTTGTAATACCATAAGTGGTTGGATTCTGCAAGAAATTATAAAAGACAGCCTTTGAATGTTTAATTTTATCAGAAATTCTTTACCTAATTCTCTACCTAAATTGTATTACTGCCAATCGATGGGTTAAATAATTTTATAACTAAACAACTTAGAATGATATGCAATATACTAACACCATCCCTAAAAAACTATCTAACTATTAATGTAACTCTGACCAAAATCCATCTGGTAGAAATTAAAAAGGCTAATCTTTCATAATCGGGTTCACCTGATTATAGAACTTTCCCTCATAATTCTATAACTTAGCAACATAGAACGATATGTTATATGCTAAAACCTTACTTGAAAAATTATCTAACTAAAAATGAAAGCCCCATCAAAATCTGTCCAGTAGAACTAAAGTAGTTAAAGTACCGCCAGGGCATAAAAGGTTAACCAACAAATAGCAGTAGTTGGCCATTGAATTTTTGTATTTTTTAACAGAATTCATTGGATTTTTTTGCTTTTACTCTTTCTCATGTCATGTTTTTTATACCATTTGCTGATCCAAAATGGTTGGCAGAAAGCCTTCTCAAAGTGAAAAATATATATTTGTTTCGCTTTGATGGATTTTAAAAGTAATACAATAGTTAATCTGAGAATAAAATTGTAATTTAATTTTTTAGATTTATTTTAATCATCCTGTATATCAATGTGTATATGTGTAAATCCATATTTTATTTCTTAAATTTATATAGATATCAAAATATGTTATCTTATTAATATGAGGAATTTACTGCACTAATGTTTTATTCATTTGTACCGATAAGTGATCTTAAAATGTCAATAATTAATCTTTTATGTTATTGTTTGAATTACATTATTTATTCTTATTCAATTTTAGGCTATTGCTCATTACCGTTCTTTGTGTGGAGGCCTTTTCAATTATGATTGGGTTAGCATACCCTTAGTGTATACTCAGGTTAGTAGCATTTTACTATTGAAAATCCTTATTTCTCTAAGCTTTCTTTTTATGATTATCAATTTAGAATATGTAGCAGATTTTTATTTAATGCTTTTTTATTAACATAAAAACAATATTTTAAGTAGGATTAAAATGTCAAAAATTTTTAATGTTATGTTATGTTTAATAAATGTTATAAAAATTTTTGCACTTACCAATTACATTTTTTGTGATAAACTGTATGTTCAAGAGTTCACTTGGACTTTTTGCATTACTTTGACTATTTTAAAGTAAATATGGAATTGTGAACAACATTATGTCGAGTTTATTATGTTATTGTTAAATCTTACTGATGACCAATAAATGTGGTTTTTAGGTAATGTAAGTGACTAAAAGTAGAAAAATCCATTGAATTTGGAAGTATTGTGAACATAAAACTTTATTAGATAAAATATTGTTCAAGAATATAAATAATGAAAAAACAAGGAAAAAAAAGAAAAAAGTTTATAAACAGTAAAATTTTTCATGTTAGTGTAGTTAGCACAATAATATGTAAATTTGCATGTTTTCAGTTTTTACTTACCCATCATACGTAGTATAGGGTAAGTCTTGTAATCGTTTTGAAAATCGAAATTTTTTTTTTGACGGATTTAGACGTTTCAGACACTGGAGATTCCGAAAAACATATTTTTAGAAAAAAAATTTTGCCGTCCGTCTGTGTGTGTGTCTGTGTGTGTGTCTGTGTGTCTGTAAACGCTCTATCTCCCGAAAAAATTGAGATAGAGACTTGCAATTTTGTAGGTACTTAGTATGTAATAATGGGAAGAAGCCTATTTCATTTCAATAACCTCGATTAACCGGAACAATTTTTTTCGGACTCTCGAAATATTCGTTCTGATGAAAGGTATATAAAAATTTTCGAAATTGTTTATTTTAAGAAATGAATATAAAAGACAATAAAAAAACATAAATTTTGAATAAAGCATGAAGTCGATCGGATAATTAGTTGCCGAGATATTTGGAATCCTATTTTCCACACTCTTCGATTTTTCATGACCCTGTATTTCATCCAAATTTCACTTCAAAGATATATTTTAATTGGAAATTTGACGCTTAATCAGATGCAATAAACCGCTAGTTAATAGGATTATTATTTTTGGAGTTATAAGGAAAAACCTCTTTCAAGCAATTCAGTAATCGAGCCTTTAAAGTTTGTGACGTCATCAAGCCACGATTTTATTTGAATTGCAATGCATTTTATAAGTAGTTTACACATTTTTATTTTAATATTTTACATTATGCATATCCATGATGGGTAAGTATTACGGTGGCCCCCAACGACTAGTTTAGTACAAAACTGTAGAAATTTTGTAACAATTTAACAGCCTTGTATCATAGTGTAAAAACATGTAATGTTTAAGTTGCCGTCTTTGTTTTAAGGTAGAATGAGAGTCTTTTTGGCTTGAAAAATAAACATATTTATGAAGTGCTTTTGAAGTATTGGAATAATATAGAAATATGTAGGTTTTTGCATAATAAAACAATATTTTGAATAAATAGTGATTTGACCGAATACCGAATATTTGGCCAAATTTTAGGCGGAATACCCACTTTTTTTTTTCCAAAAAAGAAATAACTTTTGATTATATATATATATATATTTATTTTTTTTTTAATTTTTAAATGAAAAAAGAATTAAACAAAAATTGATGTTTTAAGTTATTTATATGTTTAAAATTTTTAATAGCTTGATGTACCTCTTGTAATATTTCAAACACCTTGATACTAATAAAAAAAATAAAAACTTTTACTGCATCTAAATTATAATAATATAATTTTACCTACAGGAAAGTAATTCATAAGTATTTTATCTATAACAGGAACGCATTAGTCATTACCACTGTTAAATGTGCGTTTTGAATTTAGGAAATTTGTTTCAACACAAAAAAATTAAGAAAATGCATTTTATTCTTTTATTCTCAGATGTATCAAATTGATTTGCTGTAAGTCAGGATGGTAAGTTGAAGTTATTTCCATTAAAATATAAAGAATGTACTTCACTTTTACCATCCAATGATACTTTTATCCTTTCTTACATTCAACATCAATGCTAATACTTATTCTCTATCATAATTCATAGTGAGATATTTCCTGAAATAACCTTTAGTCAAGTAAATTTTATTGTGAGGGGTTTGTGTACCTAGTGATCAACAAATTTGTAAGTTGAGTCTTTGTTCTGAAATCATTCTTCAGTCTTAAATTACAAATTAAATTGAAGCAAGAAGTATGGTTAAAGTAAAATATATATGTTTAACAAAATCTTTCACAATTGACTTACTCAACATGCATTAAAAGCATGCACAGAAACAAATAACAACAATATGAATGAAGGAAGGTGTAAATATAAAAAGTATATATAATAATACTAGTATCCAACTAACTGTACATCTTGTGCAATTAAGAATGGAAATGACTTCATGAATGTCTCAGAAAGTAACCAGTGTGATTTAGAGGGGGGAAAAGTTATCCTGAATTTATTTGGCAATATGTCTAGCAATATTCAGCGAGATATCTAGCAATATTCAGTGAGATATCTCACAATATTCAGCCAACTACCCTTTCAATATTCAGTCAACCGAATATTTGGCAAAAGGGTTGAATAGCCCGAAGACCAGGCAAATATTCGTCACATCCCTAATTTTTAGTCATAACTAGTGTATATTTAAGAATTTCTTTGTGTAGTTAGTTTTAAAGTGCTTAGAAAATATTGCTTTTCATAAATTGTTTTTTCAAAAAATAAAATTTTCTGAAGATTTAACAGCTTTAAGCCCACTTAATACATGTTAGTTAACATTATAATTTTATGTTGGTATCCTTTAAACACTTTTATTTATTAAGTGTATTTATTTTCAGGTTGTTACTTTGGTTGTCTACACGTTCTTTCTTGCCACTTTAATGGGAAGACAGTATTTAGACCCAGCCCAAAAGCATCCAGGTTACGAAGTTGACCTGTATATTCCGATTTTCAATTTTTTGCAGTTTTTCTTTTACATGGGCTGGCTGAAGGTAATTTCAACTTTTTTACACGTGAAATTGTTATGTTTTTAATTTGACCATATTGGCTCAGTTAGTACTCACTGATGTACATTTTTGTAAAACATTTATAGCCTTAATTAACTGATAGCCTGAACTAGCAGTTTACAAAACTTTCCAAGCCTTCATTTAGAAATGTAATTGAGATTAAAATGTTAAATGCTGTGTAAAGTGCAAGTTTATTTTTTACTAGTGAATACAGTCCACTGAATGGTTTAGTTTTGATCCCAGTCCCAAATTAATAGTGAATCGGAGCATAAATGTGAAATTTAAGTTCATATTTACTTGAATTTGTTTAATCTTCATAAATGACTGCATGTAATTAAATTTTGTGTCATTCAATAAAATAAGATTAAAAGTTACTGTATAGATATAAAATAGCTTATGTATTTTCATTCAATAATATTTTAAAAACTGCCCTGAAAATTTTCAGTTCATTATACTTTAAAGACTGTAATAAGAAATTTATGAATACTGTATTTAATCTGTGTATTTTTCCCACTTGTTTTGCTATTTTTTTTTGCCAAAAGTAGGAAGTGCAATAAATATGGGAGTTATTTCCTTTAAGAATTTATTGATATAATTTTTTCTGTGGAGAAACTTGGAGAAAATAAAAAAAAGATTGTTTAAGATAAATATACTATTTTATTAAATAATTAATATTAACTATGAAATGTTCAGGTAAAGAGATATTTTGTGTACTTGTAATTGTCCCTTCACAAAATTTTATTTTTATTTATTTATTTATTTAAGAGAGAGACAGAAAGTTGCAAGTTCATTGTAAGTAAATAAATAAATAGCAGAAAAAAAAAATTAAAGATATATATATATATATATATATATATAAGATGGATGTCCCTGATATGGCCATGCTAAAGTTTAAGAATTTTCCTTGCCGTCATTTTCAAGAAATCAAAACCACTTTTTTTTTTTAATGTTCCCAGGTTAATGGACTTTCATAAAAAAAATATTGCATTCCCCATAAAAATAATTTTACTAGTAAAAAAAAAAAAAACAGAATTCCAAAAGTCTACCAAGTTGTCATATCAGGAACATGTGCATATGATATGGCCTGGCCACTATTGTTCCATGCTTCCCAAATCATAATTATTTTCAATTTGCTGTTCTGCTAAATTAAATAATTTTGGTGTAAAATAAATAAACATAATGTTCAATAATTCTTTTTGTTATTCAAAAGTGGATTTGAAACAGGATTTTTCATCAAAAATGAAGTTGTTTACAAAATTGACATTAAAATTTAAGTTTTTATTTAGAAAAAAAAAAGTAAAATCCTTTTAGAGTTTAAAAAAATTGTTAAAACAAATTACTTATTGCAATTGGAACAAATAAAAATGTCTTTATCTTAATCTTGCATGGTGCACTTGATATGGCCACCTGGATGGCCATATCAGGAGCAGGTCAGCTTTCACAAAAATCATTTGATTTTGAACAACTCGTAAAATATACTCCATCACGACAGCACCAATTGATAGAGTACTAAAAACTGAACAGAGTATGATGATATTCATAAAAAAATTCTTTTAAGAATGTGCATAAAAAAAGGAGACATCAGGTAAAAACAAGAAGCGATCACACCAAAAACATAAAATAGGAAATTGGTGACAAATTCCACAACCTAGCTGAATGGCAAGTGATCGCATGATACATTAGAAAGCCCTTTCACGGTATGCTTATGCCATTAGCGAATTGATTGGTTAGCTTACGTATAATAGGGGGATGGCCATAACAGGGGCACCTACCTTATATAAATATGTATGAATCTGGTGTGTCAGATAATATTCTACAAAATAGTGTAGGATTTTAAAACAATATTTCAAAAGATTGTGCAAAACTAAAGTACAGTTTTTCTGTTTGTTTCTTTTTCCTCTAAGCTGAAGCCAAAGTTTCTCTCAAACATTTTCAGGAAGGTGCTGCAGCCGTTAGGTAAAAAAAAGTACCTTTCTTGCCCTTTAAAAAATAGCACCCTTCTTGCCTACAGTAAAAAAAAAATAGTCACATCTGCTGCTTTTTCTATTAAAAAATTTTTTGCATACTAAAAAAGTGACTCATTGGCATATCCTAAAGAGTGTCCTGACTTTTTAACTACTAAAAATGCCTTCAAAAATAAAAATACCCTTAAGTATCAAAAGTTTCCTTTTCCCACCAGCAGCATTCTGCCAAACCTGTGGGAAACTCTGCTAAAGCTGTTACAAAGATGTAATATTCACTGTTGTTTGGTAAAATACAGATAATGTACTTAATATGTTATGAGTCAGTTTTTACCTCTTTCTTTCTTAAACTCTTTATATTTAATTTCAGAGCTAGATTTTTAATATTGGAAACTGTTCTTTTAATGCAAAATTAGTTAAATTTGTGTAAATGGGTATATATTTATAAATTTTTTATGTAAAATGTAAAATAACAGGCATTAAATTTCTTTTAAATATAATTGAGATTTTTAATAGAATAAGTAAGAATAAGATACAGTAGAACTTGAAACTACTTGAAAGTTTAAAATAAGTATTATAAACTTTCATATTATTTATTTTTGTGCCTTGATTTCCTGACATTTTTGTTTTATATAGCATTTTCAAAGCTTTAATCAATCATGTTGACTTGGTATGTGTATTTGTATTTGATTTTAAATCACTTTCCTGACAAGTTTATGCATTATTTTGTTTTTACTTTTGTCGATGATATGTTTCAGGTGGCTGAAACATTAGTTAATCCATTTGGTGAAGATGATGATGATTTTGAAGTGAATTGGGTCATTGATCGTGATATTCAAGTATGATAAAAACTGTTGCTATTTTTATATTATTTACAAAAAGAAAATTATTTATCAGTTTCCGATTTTTCAGGGGGTAGGAGGGGGGGGGGGGGAGAGAGACTAATTTTAAAGTTAATGTATATGCAGTAGTTGAAAGCTCTAGGTTGCCATTCCACCTCGAAAGCCTAGTAAACCTAGAAAAAAACTGGAAAAAAAAAAAAATCACCTGATAATCAAGGAAATGCAGGGTATTTTGAAATAAAAAAACTGGAAAATACATAGAATTTTCAATTTCTTAGTTTTTTACATCCAAGAAATAATGGTGTCCGTAACCTCATAAACAGTAAATGATCATAACCATGGCATTTCTTTTTAACAGCATTTTCTATATGCATATACATACATGAGAAATACAAATACTTTTTTTTTTTGGATTTGAATGGCAACCCTAAAACAGATATCATTTACTTTTTTTTTTTTTTTTTTTTTTTTTCCCAATCTGTGAGTATAAGTTTTAATTTATAAAAAAAATTCAAATTGGTTGCCAAATAATATTTTTGCTATGTTAATATTTGTTGTTATACTTCTGGGATATTGTTTTATTATTTTATTTCACTTTTAAGTGATTTCTTTTATTAAATTATTATAACCAATCAGTGACAGACTGTACAAATATGAGTCACATTATGACAACATTTATTATTACTTTGGTATGTCTGTGTGTATGTGTATAATAATGATGATGATGATGATAATAATAAAATGACGTCATGATCAATATTATTATTAATTTGATGGCATGTCATTGTGGCAGAATAGTAACGAGGTATGAATTTGCAACTCATGTATTTCAGTTATATGCTTTTCTGAGGTTAGAAATTTATTTATATATTATGTACATGTTCAAATTAGTTAATAGAAATTTAACAGTTTGGGTGTGATGCTTATTACAAAAAATCACTAGAATATATTGCTTATTTCTCAGTTTTACAACCTTCTTAATTTTGGTTGTCTCTAATAATAAAATAAAAAATAAATCTGCAATGACTTTTAAATCATTAAATTACAAAAACTAAAAAAAGTACACTTATGTGTATAATTATCATTAGTATTTTATTAGATTGATGATAAGAGACAAGGGTGTTTTTGATGGGGAATATTTTAAAACATTTTCTTCCATATTCATGACCCATCTAAATAAAAGTGTTGATAATTATCTGGAAAAAAAAATCAGAGTAATTTTGTTTGTTCATCTAATGAATCTTACTAATAATGTGCTGTATTAATTTTCTTTCAAAATTACGTTAAAAGTAAAATTTTGATCAAAATGTTATCACATTTTTGTACAAAACTGTAAAAAACAGGAAATTTTTTAAAAAATCACCTGTTAAACAAGGAAATGCAAGGTATTTTGAAATTAAAAAACTGGAAAATACATAGAATTTTAAGTTTCTTAGTTTTTTTATATCCAAGAAATAATGGTGTCTTTAACCTCATAAGCAGTTATTTAAATTTGATATAAGGGACAGTTATACTTAATTTCCTGAAAACTAAAATTTAGCATTACTTTTACTTTTATAATAATATGTGAATTTTTATTGCATCGTTAAAAGTATCTAAACAACCTAATCTTATTGATTTATAATTGTATTATCTTTATTATTAATGTTCGGAAACGTCTGTGTGTCTGTACCTGGAAAAACTCGGCAACCATAGCGAGTAGCGAAGCGCTTTTTTTTTTTTCAAAAAATTCGGAAAAATCCCGGGATTGGTGACACTCAGTATCGAAGAAATCGGCCCCCAATTAAGGGAGTTATTAATTAACAAAGTCTCGAAAATTAGCGAAAAAGGAGCATTTTTTCCAAAACAAAGAAACGATTTCAGGTTTGACTTGAACGGGGCCCTCCGTCGAGGCTAGCAACCGAGCCAATCAGCTTTCGTCTTCCACCCGCATCCCCATATTTTTCATTCCCATGACGTACTGGAAGTTTTCCAGCCTTTTTTCAAAAAATTGCAAAAATGGTCACATCGGCACAAAAATTTGCAGACGGACGTAAAAAAAAATCGCGAATTCATGAAGGTAAAATTCGTGAAATTCGACCAATTAGAAGAGAAGTTATCAATTAATAAACTTTTAATTGTATGTCGAAAAAAATATCAGTTTTAATTTCAATACTTCAGCAGGCGTCTAACAGCGACAAATGTCTGCTGAAGAAATAACAAAACAAAACATTTTTTTTTATAGTGGAAGTATTCCAGGTCTATCAAATTTTTTTGAAATATTACATTTATCGATTTGAAAATTATACATCCATCCGTAAATTTTCACAAGGATTCTAAATATGTAATTTTCGAATTTCTCCGATAATTAGGACAGAATTTACAATTATTTTTTTTATTTAATTAGACCACTTAAAAAGATTTTATTTGGGAACACCTGATATCTCAGTTATATTTCATTAGCACAGACATCACAGCGTTTATCCATGGAGATAAAACAATTCCTTTTTAAAGGAACTGTGGTTTCTATAAGCTTATAAAAATTTTTTAAATAATAATTTTTGGATCTGAAGAAAACGCATCCTTGCTCAGAGTAGGGTGACATTCCAGGGATTCAAACAATTTTCGATTTCGGACCATAATTTTTGATTTTAGCAAAATCCTGATTTTTGTACAGGAAAAAAAAAAAAAAAAAAGAAGCTAAGGAATTATCTATTTCTTTTCAAAATATCTCCTGTCGTATGGGTCCCATCGCGACGCGGTTTGGCTAATTCGACTCAACATCGATAGAGCTTACCGATTTTAGTTCCTTTTTTCACCACCAGGGGCGAGTTTTTTTTTTCTCTTAAGTATGGTCCGTTTCTATAACTCAAAAAGTATGTTACGGATTTCCACCAAACTGATTCCAAACATCACAATTAAAGTAATAAGGACCCTCTATAACATTTTTTAAAGTTTCTAAGTTTATACCACTCTTTTCGAATAATAATATCAGATTTATATATTCATTTCATAATATCTTGAGTTCTGCGAGTCCAATCGCAACGCGGTTTGGCTCATTCGACTCGATATCGCTAGCGCTTACATATATTAGTTCCAAGCTTCACCACCACTGGGCGCTTCCGGAAATCGGGTTATATGGGCCCGATTACGACGGGGTTTGGCTCTTTCGACTGGATTTTGACAGCTTTACAGATTTCGGTCATGTTCGTATAGAACAGATTGCGCCCCCTGGTGGTGGAAGGTGTAATTAAAGGATTTTTCAGCCAACTCGGGTTCTATGGGTCACATCACGACGCGGTTTGACTCAATCGACTCGACATCGATAGAGGGTACCAGAGCTTATCGGTTTTAGTTTGTTTTTCACCACCAGGGAGTGTTTTCTTATCTCTGTTTCTATGGCCCGGATCACGACAATGATATGGCTCATTCGACTCAACGTCGATAGATGATACTACAGCTTATCGATTTTTGCTCCGAGTCTCACCACCAGGGGGCGCTTTCCTATCTCGGTTTCTATGGGAAGGATCACAACGGGGTATGGCTTATTCGACTCGACATCGATAGAGCTTACCGATTTTAGTTCATTTTTTCACCACCAGGGGCGCTTTACTATATCCAGTTCTACGGGCATGAAAACGACGGGGTATGGCTCATTCAACTCGACATCGAAAGCATTAACGATTTCAGTTATGATCGTATAAACGGATTGCGCCACCTGGTGGCGGAAGGTGGAACTAACGTATACTGCAGCGCGTGCGCAGCACGGCTGCTATACGGTGCCGCAGACACCGGGGACCCGAGCCGGAAGTTCGTTCAGTTTGAGGTTTATACTATTCGATGTGCAATTTAAGGGATTATCCGGTGCCGAAGGCAGCGGGGACCAGGGTCGGAGGTTCGTTCGGTTAGAGGTTTGTACTATTCAATGTGCAAATTAAGGGATTATCCGGTGCGTGCGTAGCACGACCGGTATAGTGTGCCGAAGGCAGCGGGGACCCGGGTCAGAGGTTCGTCCGGTTCGAGAATTTACAAGATTCGAGATTTTCTACAATTTGAGGCACCGATGTAAATTAGGAGCCCACTAGCGGGCGAAGCCAGCTAGTATCTTTATTATTAATGTTCGGAAACGTCTGTGTGTCTGTACGTGGAAAAACTCTGCAACCGTGGCGAGTAGCAAAGCGCTTTTTGTTTCAAAAAATTTGGAAAAATCCCGGGATTGGTGATACTCAGTATCAAAGAAATCGGCCCCTAATTAAGAACGTTATTAATTAAAAACCTCATCAAAATTAGCAAAACAAGAAACAGGTTTATCGAAACCCGAAAAGAAAATTTCCGTTTTGATAATCGCAGACATCCAAATTGCCGCTTTTTAACGCATCATCGAATAAAAAAAAATCTATCGGAGGTATTGATCCGAAAATCGGGGTACACACGCGGCTGATTTTTGTCGTTCCAAAAAGTCAAATTTTTTGAAATTCGGACTGTAACTTTTCTTTATTTCGGCCAAAAACTGACCAGACATCCAACATTGACCCCAGACGGGAAAAATGTTGCTGTAAAGAATGCCGGGTTGACACATCCGAGATCAAATCGCTCCATTCCTTTTTGAAACAAGTGGAAATAATGACTCTACATTCACGAAAATTTGCATACATGTGTAAAAAAAAATCACAAATTCAACAAAAAAAATTTCATATAAATCGACCAATAACTTTTAAAGATATCAATTAAAACTCATTAATGAAAATGAAAAATGAATTTATTTCTATTTCAACTGGGTAGAAGTAAAATATTTGCAGGTGTTGTCATCAGACATTTGGATGCCTTTCTGCCAAAAGAGATAAATTGATAAAAAGATGCATTTTAAAATGATTCCAGTTTTTATGGGCAATATATATATATTTTTTAAATATCAGATTTTCGAATCTGAAAAATATGAATCCTTTCTCTGAGTGATCTGGCATTTCAGGGATTCAAAAAATTTTCGAATTCCGACCATAATTTTTGATTTTAGCAAAATCCCGATTTTTGTATAGGGGGAAAAAAAAAGAAGCTAAAGAATTAGCTATTTCTTTTCAAAATATCTCCCGTCGTATGGGTCCCATCACGAAGCGGTATGGCTCATTCGACTCTACATCAATAGCGCTTAAATATTTTAGTTTCCAGTTCCACCACCAGGGGGCGCTTCCGTAAATCTGGTTCTATGGGCCCGATTACGACGGGGTTTGGCTCTTTCGACTAGATTTCAATAGCTTTACAGATTTGGGTTATGTTCGCATAGAACAGATTGCACCCCCTGGTGGTGGTAGGTGTAATTAAGGAATTTTGCCGCTAACTCGGGGCTCTATGGGTCACATCACGGCACGGTTTGGTTCATTCAACTCGGTATCGATAGAGC
The DNA here is from genome assembly GCA_963931845.1 of Maratus michaelseni. Lineage (NCBI taxonomy): Eukaryota > Metazoa > Arthropoda > Arachnida > Araneae > Salticidae > Maratus > Maratus michaelseni. The sequence goes on from OZ007594.1 coordinate 59,163,517, forward strand.
TTATCGATTTCAGTTCGTTTTTTCACCACCACGGGGCGCTTTCCTATCTCCGGTTCCATGGGCACGAAGACGACGGGGTATGGCTCATTCGATTCGACATCAAAAGCCTTAACGGATTCAGTTATGATCGTATAAACAGATTGCGCCACCTGGTGGTGGAAGGGGGAACTAACATATACTGCAGCACGACTACTATACGGTGCCGCAGGCAGCGGGGACCTGAGCCGAAGGTTCGTTCAGTTAGAGGTTTATACTATTCAATGTACAATTTAAGGGATTAACCGGTGCTGAAGGCAGCGGGGACCAGGGTCTGAGGTTTGTTCGGTTAGAGGTTTGTACTATTCAATGTGCAAATTAAGGGATTATCCGGTGCCGAAGGCAGCGGGGACCCGGTTCGGAGGTTCGAGGTGGATGCGAGCCAGAGGGTCGTTCGTTTCGATGTTTTATAAAAAAAGGAGTTTTCAAAATATTTGAGGCACCGATGTAAATTAGGGGCTCGCTAGCGGGCGAAGCCAGCTAGTTAATGTGAATAATCTGATTTTTTTAAGTGTTATATACTATTGCTGTATTTGTTGCTTATTTTATTTTTTTATTTTTTTCTGTTACAGGTATCTTACCTGATTGTAGATGAGATGCATCAAGAGCATCCTGAACTTATTAAAGATCAATATTGGGATGAAGTATTACCCGATTTACCATACACAGCTGCTGCCATGCCATTTTACACTCAACTGCCCGAAGGATCTGCTGCAAACTTAGTGTATGATTTTAACTACTGTATCTTTTAAATCTATTTGTTATAATTTCTTTTATTCGAATGGAAAGTTTTGCTGAAGATCACCGTAAAAATAAGAATTCTATATATTTCATTTTACTTTTTTTTTTTTTTTTTTTTTTACATTTTAAAGCAGATTAAATTTTATCTTCAAAAATAAAAGTTTGATCTTAGTTTAACTTGAACATTATATATTTGGTTTCACTTATGCACATAGAGAATTTTTAATAACTTCTTAACAAAATACATTATCTACTTTAAATTTCTACTAGGTTATGTACCTTTTTAGAGAAAGAAGATATTGTTGAATCCTGATTATTTAAAATGCTGATGTTGTATAGATGAAGTTTTAAAAAAGTGTCTAGGGGATATGTCAAAGGTTTGTTTCACAAATCCAAATTGATCTTGAAGGTTTCTGTATCCTTAGATGTGCTGTATGCTTTTAAATTTTAGTCTGTTGCAATATTCATTAAGCTATCAGTGTGATAAATCTTTATGTTTTGTATATAATGTTTCCGTTAATATTTTTACCAACTGCATGCAGAAAAGGAAGGTAATGTTTTTTACCATGAACAATGTAAGATTCTTTATTTCCTGATAAAATAAAAATGGATAGATTGATTTTAATAAATACGGTACCAAAATGTTTCACTTCACTTCCTCAGTGTCAGGCTATAGGTATATAGCCAATGTTTCCTGGAATAACCAAATATCTCCAAAATGCTTATAAATGGTTGTTCTATCAAAAAGTATGTATCGAAGTTATGAAAAATTAACAATTTTACATTACCCATCATAATAAAATGTTAATAAATGAATAATAAATTAATTAAAGTAAAAATTAGGAATAATTCTACATGAAATCTTATGATTCTAAATATTGAAATAATTTGATATCATTAAAATGAAATTTTTGCTGTTCCAACAGCTGTTCCTTGGCTACTGTATTCATGAATACTAATGGTGTGAATTCTCTTTGCCAAAAAAGCTTTTAAAAAGGGGAAAGGGTGATTTTTTTTTTGTGTTTATGCGACAGCAATAAATATTGTACATGTTTGTTTATGGTTTTTGGCAGCGCACCACCAACACAGTGGATGGTATATTGTTTTTATGGTATTGACTGTGCAAGCTTAAACTCTGAATGCATTCATTGAATTCCGCATTCACATATGTTACAGACACCACAGCTTTTATGTCATTATGATATTTAGATTTTGGTGGTGTTGATGAATATTTGCTCTTTGTTGTTGAACAACGGGTGAATTAGGGTGAAAAAGTAAGGAAGTATTATATTTTATTTGTAACAGTGGATTTAATTGGACAAGTCAACAGAGAATAATTCAAGTATGTTTTTATTTGTAAATAAAACAGTAAACTTTTAAAAAGAAAACAGTAAAGAAAGATTTTTACTTTGCAGTTGGAAAAATTTGTTCAATCTATGCCAAGCTGCATATTCAAAGTAATTCAGAAAAATGACGGTCCAACTCATTTTTGAATGTGTGCATTAATTATCTTAGCACTAGGATTCAAATTACGTTCATTTCTTTAATTTACTGTTTTCGGTTTAGTCATGTGCTGTATTAAAATTACACATCTTTTTGAGAATTTTTTTTTAAAATGTTCTGATGTATTGATGCCTAATGACTCCATTTATTGGTTTTTTTATCATAAAATGCATTTATTTATTCAGATAAAAAATACCAGACTATAGAAATTGATAACTTTGAGTTTATAATTTTGTCCAGGTCTCCCATGTTTTTGTTTTGTTTATGTTATGTATTTTCTTATTTAAATTATTGCTCCATTTTATTTACGAGTTATATTAAATTTAGATGTATTTTTATAAATATCCATCTTTATTTTATTAATGTAAAGCTAAGCTTATTTATATTATAATTTTAACAAATTGGAAATTTTATGAGTTTATAATTTTGTCCAGGGCTGTATATATAATTCCTCAAAATATGAAATATTTAAACTTTATGAAAGAAGGTGTATATAAAACTTTTTGCTAACAATTAACTATAAACACTTATAACGTTAAAACATGAAAACTACACAGGTGAATGTCTGAACAGGTCTGTTTCTCATCAGTGGACGGACAGACAGAATTAATTATCACAACAGAATGATAGTTAATTCTGTCTGTCCATCCACTGATGAGAAACAGATGTCTTTTGCCTGTATAGTTTTTATATTTTAACATTATAAGTATTTATAGTTAAATGTTATTAAGTGTTTATAGTTAATTATTACAAAAAAGTTTTATATAAACCTTCTTTTATAAAGTTTAAATATTTCATATTTTGAGGAATTATATTCTTGTTGCATATGTTATGTGCTGCTTCTGTGCTTGTTGTGCAACAGTTTATCATTATATATGTTCGAATTATATATATATATTAATTCAGCTCTTGCAATTTGCTAATTTTTATCACTTTTTTCTCCACTAAATGAAACATTTTGTTGTGATTTGACACAATGGCAATTGGCAGCAAGAACCCTGGCTATAGCAGAACATTAATCCTGTTTCATTAATCAATTTTTTTTATCAGTTTGGCTAAATGCTTCAAATCATTATCTTCTTGATAGTGCCGTTTCAAAGGCATGTTTTCATTCACCCATGGTATCATTATGTTTTTTGAGTTATACACTTGAGAGACCCTCTGCAATAGCAAGGCAAGTTAAATGGAGTTTTCAGCTACAAAGCTTTTAAGTTTACTTTCAGCATTTTAATTTAGAATATAACTTCTTTGAGTTTTCTAACATATTTTCTTTGTTTATGATCATAAAATTTATATTTCCTTATATCCTGAATAATACATTACATAAATCTGAAAATTGAGAATCAATGTAACTTCACTTGCCTTGTTATTGCTTATAAAATCAATGAATTATTTCGCTGGAATCCAAACAACACACACTAAGCATAAATTTAAAAAGTTTAAAATGTTATTGTGAAATTTTCGAAAATAAATAAAGGCTTTTTTATTTTTTTTGGCTGTAACTGTGTTTATTATTTCATGAAGAGTTGTGATTTAAAATTTATTTTCTGGTTCTAAAAGTATGATTATTATTTTACAGAATTTCAGCTCAGGAAGCTGAATTTATTCCTTTGGAGCCATTGGAAGAAGATGATGAGGAGCTAGAAAATGTAAAGGTACATTCATCTGATTCATGTCATGTGCCGCCCCACCAGTGGCTGAGAGGTTGTGCTCTCGAAGCTGGTAGACGGGAGGTGCTGGGCTCGATCCCAATCGCGCCCGTTGGCCTAATCGCTCGGAGTTTTCGTGGTTTTCTTTCGAGCCGTGGATCTTCTCCATGCATAAATACGGATTAGGTTCCCTTAGAAAGACCCCCACGAAGGGCACTCCCCCTGGGCCTATATCCCTAGTGTCGATAATTGGCCGTCAATAATCAACCCAACTCATGTCATGTGCCTAGTTTTTCTGACAGTTTTAACTATCAATTGTTATTTGTATAATTAATTTCAATTATCTATTTTTCTGTTATTTTAAATAAATTTTTAATGATTTAATATTAAATTAGTTAACTTAGTTTACCATGTAGAGTTAATGTATGTCAACTTTGCACATTAACTAAGAAAAATATTATCAAGGCAAAAATTTGAATTGCAGTTCACTTATTTTTATTTTTGTATTATTTCTTTATTTTCAAAAAGCTTCTATAACTCTTGATGATTTTTGTATCATTATTATCATTAATGCTTTGTATTTTTTTTTTTTTTTTGATATAGTTAAATTGGTGATCAGTTTAAGTATTTCTGTTTTCCGATCATAGCACCCTGACCCCAAAACCACCCTTCATCCAAATGTTGATTTATATGTATATATATCTGATCTATGTCATACAATAGCACTCGTATTTATAAACCGATTTGGATGTAATTAAGTCCGTGTATTAGGCTCACCAGTATAGCAACCAAGTTCGTTGGCCAGCTTGGTCTGCCATCTTGTTTCAAAATGGCGGCCTCTAAAGGATTTAAAACTAAAAAAATATACAAAAAAAATTAGAAAGTGTGAGTCCTTTATATAAGGATTCCAGAATATTTTTTGTTTTGCCTCTATTTTAAAAAATGGCTGAGATATAGCAGTTTGAAATTTTAGGGTGACTGTCATTTTGAAACAAGACAGCAGATTACAAAATACAAAAAAAATCAGGGATTAATTTTGGAGTTTTAGTGAATGTGATTTCTCACAAATTATTATATTTCATTGTTGTAATCAATTTCCTAATCATATGCTTAAAACTATATATTCGTATCTGTTAGCATCAAATTCTCGCCAAGCTTGGAGACATGTGGAAAAATATTGCCAAATTTGTCAATTAAAAATAAGCCTCCATAAGTGAAACCTACTTGGCTATAGCTGACTACTTTGGCAAATTTCTTATTCAAATTCAATATTACCAAATCTTCTGTAATCGGATTCTTTAACATTAGGCTAAAATTTTAAAACAAAGATATAAGAAAGCTACCTTTTCCTCCCAGTACAGGCCGGAAGGACCTTTTTTTCGGACTGTTTTTTTCTGACTGTATCCATAGATAAAAGATATCTTACATATATTGTGTTTTGATTTATTTATTATACAATGTAAATCATCTTGAATTGTATTTTTAATAGGGCCCCAGAAATAAATTATAGGTCCTAGGGGTACACCTTTACTAGCCTCTTATCATTCTAACTAGCAAACTACGCCTGCTACGCTGGTCAATTTCTCTTAACGCACCTTTAATCAAACGAAATATTGACCTTGAATTTGACCTTGTGTTTTAAAACCATATGGACCTTTACTTGGAATGTCCTTCTGTATTTCTCAAAATAATACGAACGCCATTGCGTTATTACATTTTTAATGTGTCAGACAAAGTTTGGGCTGTTAAGGACAAACTCTTTTCGTTGATCATTTACAGTCAAATTTGGTAAAAAACGATATGCTTTATATTATAACCATCCTTGAAAACTCATCTAACTAACAGTGATGGTTCCGTCAAAATCCATTTAGCAGAATATTTTTAAAAGGCTAAGCTTTCATAATCGGGTTCATCTGATTATAAAACTTTCCCCCATAAATCTATAACTAAGCAAAGTAGAACAATGTGCAAGATACTAAAACCATCTCTGATATATTATATAACTAACAGTGCAAGTACCGCCAAAATCCATTCCTCAAGGTTAGTAAACATTTCATTTTTGAATCAGCGAAAAATGTAAGTTATAACTTAATAAAAAGTATTTACGATTCAAAAATATAGTAAATTAAAATGTTTTGCATGCTTGCAATTAAATAATAATTTTCAAAAAAAGAGATACGCGTTGAATAAATAGCGAGTTCTTGGCACGGTTTGAAATAAAAATTATTTGCACATTCAGGGTTGAAATAAATGGCGCATTAGCATACATTTGGCATGATGTTGATATAACGGAAAAGTACCAAAAGGTATCCAAAAAATGTCGTTCCAAATTAGGCCAATTCTCTGTAGACTCTATTCTGGAATAGGTCAACTTAAAAAAAAAATGAATAATTGTGTTACATTATGGTGTCTATGGGGTTTACATTATGGTGTCTATGGAGAAAAATAATTTCTGTTGGATTTTAATGAAGTTACAATACTTCAAATATAATGAAATTGATATGCCTCACTGAGGTGGACTAAAATATGCTATTTGTTGAGAATTAAATAAAAATCATGCACTCGTGACATCATACTTCACTTTTATATTTTAACAGAATAATAAGGCCACTATAATTTGTGACTCATGCTATAGTCAGCTTGCATACATCAGAACATATTGCAGTTACCATTATCTTTTCATTATGTGTGAAGGTTTCGCTATGGTACTCCATTGTAAAATTTGAGTATTTGAAATTCAATATTTGAAAAACGGCATAATCATTACATTTGAAATTTATATCAAGAAAAATACAATTATTTACTTTTCTAACGCAGTTTGTCTAACAATTTTCTGACAGATACTTTTCGAGCTATTAATTTTTTCAGTAATTTCAAATGTTTCATTTTCCGAGATTAATCTGTGGCAACGATCAGCAAAAAATCCAATCGTCAGCAACGCATAGCTTTTTATTAAAGAGGATTCTAACGCAGTTTGTCTAACAATTTTCTGACAAATACTTTTCGAGCTATTAATTTTTTCAGTAACTTCAAATGTTTCATTTTCCGGGATTAATCTGTGGCAACGATTAACGAATAACTCAGTCATCAGCAACGCATAGCTTTTTATTAAAAAGGATTAGACACTAAGTGCAAGATATTTTTTTTTCCCTTATGCTTTTGTTCCCTAGGATTATGTCTTCAATACTTCAAAAACCCCTCCCTCTCATTGACTATTGTATTATTCAGTGCACTAATATGGCTTATCTACTATTATTACAGAAGTAATGAAGGAGAACATACAAATTCTATGAATTTAAGTTGTTTTTTATTTTTCTGTTTCTTTTTCCTTTATAATTTGAAAGTTACAATTTATTCTTTATTTCTTCAGCAAATTTTGCAGGAGTTATTGTATGCAAATTATGCTTTTTAAAAAATCGACACTTTTTATTTTTGAATATGCATTTTTAAAACATTCTTTGTTGTATTATTCTGTGTTAGCAGTTAAATTTCATTCAATAGTTTATATCAGCAGCTGCTAACCAGTGGTCCATGGAACACCAGTGGTCTGTGAAAAAATGTTGGTGGTCTGCAAAAAAATCTGGCCAGTTTTTGCTTATTTTTATGTTTTGTCAATAATAAAACAAAAATAATACTTAAGAAATTCTTATATTTATGAAATTTTAGGTGTTTATTTTTTAAAATTTAAGGTGGCAGATCAGTCAGATTCTGCATTCTCCTTTCCCATGTTAAACCAATGGCATTAAAGTTCCCCGATTTCCTTCAAATATCTCATCAAATAATTAAGTCTTTTGAAATTTGTTTTTTGTGAGTGATACTTTAGATGAATCATCGCGTAGTTACAAATTGCATTTTTCTCTTATATAAATTTAAATATTTGTTTTAGCATTTACATTTACATCATTATATGTTGTCTTTTAAACACTAAAACAAATATTTAAATTTAAATAAGAGAAAAATTAAATTTTTAACTACGCGATGATTCATCTAAAGCATCACTAACAAAAAACAAAATTCGAAAAGCTTAATTATTTGATGAGATATTTGAAGGAAACCGAGGAACTTTAATGCCATTGGTTTAACATGGAAAAGGAGAATGCAGAATCTGACTGATCCGCCACCTTAATTGCAGCAGGCACTGAATAATATGTTATTTGTTATTAGAACAGGTAATGTTTATTTTTTATCTCTCCATAAAAAGTACCTAATGCTGGGTCTAAAACCAATGAAATTTTTCATTCAGTTTTCAATTGCATATTTGTGTTAAAAGACATTTTGAGCAATTAAAATTTGTTTTTGGTTTGAAATAAAAATGGTTCGCTGCCAAACTATAATGCCATTAGAACAAAAAATCCATGAACTTATTTCAAACAAGTAGAAACAAATATCACACTTAAAATGTGTGATACGTAAATAAGCTTGTAACGCCCAAACTATACGCACTCCATCATATTTTCTCTCCTTTTCTTTTTTTTTCTTTCAAAAGAACTGGCAAGCTGAGTAATTTAGACTTTACCAGAAGAGTAGAATGTTTTACAGAGATGGTGGCCGTCAAGGCATCTGAGCTTAACCGTAAATGTAAAATTAACTGTGTTATTTTGTAAATAGTAATATGTAAATACGTGTAAATATTAAATTTATTAGTCTATGAAGAAGTTATCAAGTTTAATTTGTAACTAAAATAGTTTCCACCCCGGATTCAAAATAATATGTTACAAGCTTCAGTTATTTTGTTACAGTTAAACAACCTTTAACAGGGGTATATGGTGGTATATGGTGGCCTTCTAAATTATTATAAGAAACAGTATGACCTCCATAATATATGACCTCCATAATATATGACCTCCTGAAGTATATGACCTCCATACTTCCTAACATATATACCCTGCTTACAACCTATACCCTCTGTTTTTTATTGGTTTTGGTTTTTTTTTTTACTACACTGACCTTTAAAGACTGTTGTTATGATTAAATAAGCATTTGGGATTTTCTTATAATTAAATAAGCATTTATAAGTTTGTAATGTTAATTAGATACATTTCACATTAATTATATGGAAGATCTCTTATCAGTATTCTATAAATATGTTAAACAATTCATATTATTGATCTGTAAAGTCTGTGAGGTGTGAAAGGTTGGTGACTACTGCTTTGTGTATTTCTTAAATTAGCAATGTACGGTGTTAGGAAATTAAAATATGAAGATTCAAGAGATCTGGTTTACAGTCTTATTTTATGTATATATTATGTATGTATAAAGCACCAATCAGCTTAATTGCACCATTTATTTATTATACAGGTTAATGGTATTCCATTCACTTCTAAACATCCCAGAAGCTTTTTGGCTAGTAATTTATCTGGAAGCTCATGCAGTGGCTTATCGAGGTTAGGACGTTCCTTTCATCCCAGATCATATGAGAGGAAAGGAATACTGAATCTCATGCATGATTTTTTGAGGAAAGAATCAACCAATAAGGACATGATAAGTAGGGAATCATCAGGTAATGCTTTATTCTTAGACCTACCAAATGTTCATATTTTAAATTTGTTATCAAAGGTTGTTCAGTAGAAGTGACCCGATTTTATGTAACTATATTTCAGAGAATAAGAATGATACATACTTACAATAAATTATAAGCCTTTGTTTTGTTTTATCATCACAAAATTAAGGCTTTTCTCAAAAAAAAAAAAAAAAAATCCTCACTTAATAATGCAAGACTTTTTGATTATTTTTCGAACATTAAAACATGATGCTTCCAGGCTTGATTATTGCAACGATTCGTAATTGAACAGTTTTCTGATAAATGAATTACATCTTTATTTATAAACAATTGTTGTCTCAGGACTACAGTTTTTTTTTCCTTTCCTGCACTGTCACATCGAGAAATTCTGTTCAGAACTCCAACTTTGATTACATTTTCTAAACATTCTTCTGCCTTTACCTAACAGCAGAAAAAACAGCTTGATTATGTAGCTTCTTAATAAAAGGCAGTTTAGATTTGAGAACAGCCTTAACTAAATTTCTTTCAAACACATTGAGACACATCAGGTGCCATTATGATTATTTAATTTGTTATTGTCAAGGTCAGTCAGTAGCAGGGATATCAAAGCACAATCTGTAATATATTTTTAAAGAAAATATCTGGGTAAAAAAATTTTGAATCTGAGGATAATGCATGGTTCATTAGTTGCACATGCTAACATAGCATATAAACGTTGCATTTTAATTGAATAAGAAATCATGTTTTCTTTTAACAAAAATTTAGGCTAACAAATCAATGTTCAAAAGAAAATGTAACAAAATACTATGTTCTAACCAAATAGGATTCCAAAATTATCTTCATTAGCAGAGGTATCACTGTAGTTGAAGTTCAACCTGGCTGCATTCATTTCTTACTTTCAGGATAGATGAGATGAGATGCCTTTTTGGATTTAATGCCTTATATATTTTGGCTTGAGTTTATATTAATAGGTTTTTATTAATTTATTTTGAAAGGATAACTTGTCAAATAATTATATCCTTATTGTTATATTCTTTATAAGTTTATGAGCTGTTCCCAAAATAGCCTTCATTTAAATGTAATTTAAAGACTTCTTTTCCAGTTCGCAAGAATCTGTACAAAACTCAGTCAAAGGATAGCACTGGTAATCCGTCTCTTTGTGATACTTCTGGCCCTCCTTCACCTGAAGAATATGGGATGCAACGATTCAATGTAATTTCATTCTTCTTTGAGTTTTTCTTTTCAGTTTTGATAATATGTAAATTTTGTCTTTCTGTTGTTATTGATCACTGAAAATATCAGGGCCTTGAGCCATAATATTTTTTTGTTCCAATTATCGTTCTGATTTAGTTAAAATTAAATTATTTGTTTCACTTTGGTTATGGTTCAAAGACCTGGTTTTAATATTGAAAATTTAACATTCATATTCAATTAACTTCCTTCTTTATCTCAATGACAATCCTTCATCTTTTCTTTAAAACATTTTTAATCTTTAAATTTGTATGTGTATCTATGGGGAGGGAGCATATTCTGTATTAGGCGCACTTTTTTGGGTTGATATTTTGTGCACATGGTGTTAAGGTGGCACTGTCCTCTCCTTTCCCTTGCATAATAAATATTTTCATTTTTAGCTTAATTTCTGTTCATTATTATATAATTTCTGATATATCTTTTTAAATGGTTTGTATCCAAAAGTTATTTATTGAAAGCTATCAAAAGTTGTCTTGTATTAATGGAACTTTAAGAAATAAATGCCAGTAAGTTGTAACTTTAATTTATCTTTTAAAGAAATTAAATAAAAATGATTTTAATGTTCAGTTTTGAAGCAGAAAAACAATTTAGCTTCAGTTAAGTTCAGGTCAATTGCAAAGCCCTGGAAAAAATATTAAAAAAAAGTGCACAATAATTTAATTTGGATTTTGAGATAATTTAATTTGCATTTGTAGGAAGAAGGATGTTTTTATTTTATTCAGACTTTTAATAAGACTTTTTGTTCTATCAAATAGTCTGGTTTAAGTGCTTTCAGCAATTATTTGTATTTTGAAATTGCTCCTTTTCTGTTAGGTTCAGCTTTTGTTTTTTAAAAATCTGTTTGATGGATTAAGCATTTGTCTTCTCTATTTTCTAAAGTTCATAAAGAATGCATCAGTGGGGATACCAGTTATAGAGAATTCAAATTATTAAAGTTTAAAGTAACATTAAAATTGTAAATGTTATATTTGAGAAAGTGGGAAAAATTTGTAAAGCTGATAATTTTTTTTTTTTTTTTTTTTTTGTAATACAATTTTTAATTTGTGAATAAATTATAAGTTAATAAGAAAAGAATGAGATAAAATTACAAAATCTCAAATATTTTACTTTAATTAATCTAACTTATTGAAAATCTAATTCATTGAAGATTAATGTTCGGTAACCTGTATACCCTATGTTGGATCCTCTAGTTTAATTAATACAGATTATCAATAATTAATTGGAAAATTTTTGTTTTCAACTGCTAATGCACACTGTTTTTGAATACTATTTACAAGTTTTCTATGATTATTCACTGAAATTAAATGACGCTGGCATTACATTACAACTTCAGTTATCTTTATTTTATTGCATGGATTCTTGGAATTATTAATCAATATCTTCTTTACATTCTTTTGGCTATTTTAGTATGATATATTTTTAACCCTTTATATCCCAATGGGACTTTTAAAGTCCATTTTAAAAGTCTGTATAAAATTTATTTAATATGTCTATTAATTACAGAATATTTTAGATTTCATACTTTAACATGTTTAGAAAGGACAGACAACTTTATAAAGCTGGAGGTTTTTAAAAATGGCTATTTTCTTAATAATTTATATTTAGATAGCTTTTATGATGTTGAAACATGTGCAGTGAAAAATTTTATATTGTAAAAAATTTTCATTTACAAATAAAACTACAATATGTTTACTTTAATTATTTTATAAGATGTGGGATGAGTTATCATACCATCTCGATATCGTTCATGTTCCTGGAGGGTCTCACATTTAACACTTATAACTGAACTGTGTTGAATTTAAACTTTCAACTGTTATATTTGATTTCCAATAAACAAGGTTGTACTTTTTTTGTTTTCTTTTAATAGCCCTGTAAAGTTGGGATATTCATTTGTAATCACACTGTATATTAAAAAACAGCTAACCAAACATTTCCTTCTTCTGACACTATAACGATATTCGGGGATCGTAATGAATATAACAAGAGAAATTAATAAAGGATGAATAGCCAGTGTCTAGCACCGGAGCTATTCCGAATACCTAAATAATTTTGACAAACATATATTCAATACTTTCCCCAAACATCATTATAGCATTATAGGCGCGATCGTAAGTAGCAGTAACATTGCGAAGCCATAAAAGTTAAAGTTTAATAATACGTTAAATTCATCTGAGAAATATTTAAAGTTAATTCCCAAGTAAAAATTTTGATATTAAGTTAATTTTATAAGTAAAAATTATGCATTTCAAATTTCAGATTCCTAAAAACATATTCACTTCAAGGAAATATAAAATACCTTATAACATCCAATGCAGTATAGCAAGTGGTAAATAAATATAAGTAAAACAAACTCACCAGATCAAAGTAAAACTGTTATTTATTCACAAGTGCACCCACATAAACAAAACATAATTCAACTTGAAATTTCTTTATACGTATTTTATACAACCAAAATGTATTCTTCTTCAATTATATTAAGATGGAATATCAATATATATCATTTCATTATAGAATTACATATCGATGTCAAATGACATCTCTAGGAAGAAATATTTATCAATTAATAATCACTTTATCAAATCTTATAATTTACAGGGTGTTGTATTTGTCCCTAAAAATATTATAAAGTTATTTTTATACTTTTCGTATTCAGTTCAGTACACAGTATAAAATAGTTTAGTAGATGATCTTGAAAGAAAAGTACTATAGTTCATTAAATACGGGAAGTAGAACTCCGGAAGGTAAAATCAAAATATCACTATAGTAGACACCCTAGCTACATGATTGCGATTAACAATGACTATGAACTATCTCAGCGGTTTTACCAAGAAGCTTCAACAGAAAATGTCATCTGACTTTGAAGACACAAACCAAATTATTATGAAGATAAATCATCTTTTACGAAGATATAACATCCTGAAGTTATTTCAAAAGATGAAGATATTAATTCTTGCGATACAATGATTTAAATATCACTAAAAGATGAAGGCGACGTTCATTGAGGATGAAGAAATATAAGTAAATATTATGCAAGACCACCCAACTCTCAGGAAAGAATTCAAACTATGACATCTGAGGTGACTTATGGAAAAGTCATTTATATCTTGAGACCATGATTTAAAGTAGTTTTTATTATAAGGAAACACCTTTTCCTCGAGGAAATAACTGTGACAGTAAAGTTAGCAATATTATAATTAAGTTATTGAAATTATAGAAAATGAAGAGTTATAAGAAGAATCACAATCTGACATATTACACACACTACTTTCGCCGCAAGCCAAGATGTGGCTTAGGCTCCGAAGAGCGAAATCCAAACCAAGTTACATCTTTGAGATTTTGTCAGAAACTGAACACTCTTTACTATTTCCCACTCAGGTAAAAATTTCCGGCGGTTACGAAATAACCAATCAAAAAATAGAAGCCGGATGAATATCACTGATCAAGCCCAAATAACCGTAGTCAAAGTTACAGCTAGACTTTCACCTACGCATCCACCCTTAGCAACAGCATCCAAATCTCTTTTCGAACATTCGATCGCGACCTTGTAGCGTTACAAATTCAACCTTGAGTGGACCCGGTGAATGACCGAAAGAAGTACACACTCAAATAAGCCCGCGATTGTTTGAAAAGGGTAGAAATTCCGTTGAAGACGAAGCAATGGCGACTTGCCTAAAAATTCATGTTTACTTCTTAGTAAAATAAGAAAGATAAACAAAAATCCATAACTGACAAACTAATGGATGAAAATAAAAGAAAATTTAGCAATCGAAATAAAATAAAAAGTTCTTTCCACCAGATATGTTTTTAAATTAAACTTATTTAATTTAAAGAATCTTGAAAAATAATTATTGGACTTAGAAATTTTGAACGATGTAAGAAAAAGAGATTTAGCATGAATCAAAATAAGTGAATATTTTAGACTGTTTATTATTAAGATGGATATTATTTAAAAGTTATAAAAAGTAAGTTAGAAATATTTTTCTTTTAATTTGAAGTGAATTTTATTTAAAGTAAAGAATTTAAAGTAAATATTGTAAAGTGAATAAATTGTAAATTAAATTTGAAATGAATATCCTAAAACATATGTAATGGAAAGATGCTCAATTTAATTTATACTCTTATCAAAAGTAAACAATTTAAAAAGAATGTTTGATTTAAAATGAAATAATGAAATTTAGCTTAATAAATTTAAATGAATTTAATGATTTTATTTAAATGGATGAATAAATTAAAGTTAAATATTAAAATGCTGAATAAAATTTAGAATGAGATTTTAAATCATAACAGACAGTTTTAGACATCGCTCAGCTCCACCCCAACCCTCTTTTCTCCTTCACGCTGCAAGAATGACAATATACCTAGCAACAAGCTCCTTTAATTTTCTTGGTAATTTCTCTCCCCTTTTGCCTGTAGCTTTGCAGTGCACTTTGACTGGGCTCTTTAATTGTGATTGGTCGCACAAAAGTAGCTGTATCAAATGCATGCATCACTTGAAAAAGTAATCTCTCACTGTACAATCTTTTTGGAGTCATTTCATTCATGATAAACCATTTGCATGGTCTATATTGGTTTTGTGCTAAGCATTTTTATTTTTCAATGGCTCCCATTGTAAGCAGGGTTGTATTGGGTAGCTGGCCGGGTACCTGCCTGCCCGAGCTGGGTTTTTTACAACCCTGATTATAAGGGATCGCCTATAACTATCAATATGATGATGAAAATTCTTGAAAGTGTGATCAAGCATTATATAGGAAAATTTGAAATTGCTAAACTGTTTAACATTTTAAAACATACTCTTTTTACAATCATAAAAAATCGTGATGCCATAATGAAAGCAAAAGAATCTATACCACCAAACCGACTGCATAATAAAGAGATTAAATATCCTCAATTGTGAGAGGACTCTTGTTGAATGGATGAAGAATATGAAGTCAAAGAATAACATTTCTACTAGCCGCTAACATGTCTGGAACCAAAAAACTTCCACTGCTCAGCATAAGAAATTCTCAAAAACTGCGTCGTTTCAAGGGAATCCAAACATTGCCTGTAGTTTACGAAGCCAATAAGAAAGCAGTGATGACGTCAGAAATTTTGGAACAGAGGATCAAGAAGGTATAGAAGAAAAAGATAGAAAGAAAGATCCTATTAATCATCGACTGTTGCATGGCACATACTCCAGAAATTAAAAATTTAGAAGCAGTAAAGATTTTATTTGTTACCTTGAATGTTACATTTGTTTTACAACCTATGCTTCAAGGTGTGATACAGTGTTTCAAAAAATGTATCGAATGAAACTAGTCAAACACATTCTAATCAACTTAGAAGAAAATAAAACTCATACAAGGAATTTCAAGGGTCGATCCAGGCAAAATTTGGTGCCTATTTAGGATCCCTTCACAAAAATCAATTTAATAAAATGGAACCCTTCACAAAAATCAATTTTATAAAATGGGTCCCTTCACAAAAATCAATTTGATAAAATGGGCACCTTCACAAAATTCTATTCCATAAAAACTTACTATTTATTAATTAATTTATTTTGTGACGTTTTTTAAATGTGTAATTTGTAAACAAACAAGTTCACCAGAAAGGAAAACTTCATGAAAAGGATTTTAAAAAGTTTTTGTTAATAAATGCTGGTTTGAATTTGAGTAACTGGATTTCAACTTTTGTTACAACATGGTATTTCTCACAAAAATATAATAAATTTCACAAAAATAACCTTTACTTTTCACAAAATGGGCCCCAAGAAAAAAAACCTGCATCGAACCCTGAATTTGTTAGAGGCTATTCATGTAAAAAATGCTCCTTGAGAAGCAATTTATCAGGACACAGTTTCCAACTGCTGCCATCACGGTGGATTTTTTAAAGAAACAAGCTTGTGAAACTGAACCTACTGCCAAGAGGAGGGGTCCAAAAAGCTGAACACAGAAACTGAAGTTTTCAATCAGCTAATACAAGCATTATGGAAACATGTTGTTTTGCTGGAAGATCTCATATTTGAGAATTATGTTGCCGTGGACGATAAGTTAGAAATTGAGGTGAATTTTCAGAAGATGACTTAACTTGCAGTTTTCTCAATCCTGAACAGAACATTCCAAATAATTTTTCTGGTGAGCAAATTGACGATATTCCGAAATTCATCCCTCATCAAACGAAGCAAATGATGCCATCATGATTCTGTGGAACTCTTTTTTTAAAGGAAAAGCTCTAATGACTACTTTCAAATGATCAGTATCCTCGGAAGCAGCATTCTGGAACACTCCTGCCACCATTTGAAACAAAAAAAAAAAAAAAAACATATTTTTTTTTCAAAAATGTTGATTAAATAATGTACATAATTTTTAATTTTGTAAAATGTTTAAATTAATTCTTATAAAACTATTTCATTATTTTTTTGCATTTTCTTATCCTAAAAATTTAGACAATTATGAAGAATATTTTTAAAAACTTGTATAACTCAATAAATCAATCATTTTTTTATTATTACATTAAAATGTTAGGCATTTTTAAACTGCATTAAATAGAACCAATATTAGCAACTTTTGAGTTAATGACCATCGAATTTAACGTCCCATTTGCCGAGGTCCCACGAAGGTCATTAAATCAAGAGTCTACTGTATTACATTTTTTTAGTTTATCGTCAAATATTATGGGGGTAAAATTATTGATGTGGAATTTTTCTGAATTAATAGTTTGGGAAATAAAGGGTTAAACATCCCACTGTTTATTCTGTGAATTTTAATTCATTTAATATTTTCAGGATGATATGTTTTTTCAGGATGACATATTTCACTTATCTGATTTATCTCTTGCTGACTCACGAGGCACAGGTGCTGTCCAGAGCCCAGGAATATTTAGCAATGCACAACTATCGGATTTCTTTTCCAGAATGAGACCTGAACGACCTTATCGAATAAGTTTAACAAAGCAGGGATCAACTCCAAAAGTTATGTCACCAAAGAGTGATGTCCCTGATGATGAAAGTACCGGAACACCCTCAACTGGGAAGAAAAAACGTACTAACAGTTTCAAGCATTTCTTCAAACCTTCTAAATATAGAGGATCTCAGAAATCTCTGTTTGACACCTTACGCCGTGATTACACTGCTTCTCAAATGATATCACCTTCTGAAAATGCTGAGGTTTGCTATCTGCATTTATTTGTATTTTTTTTTTTACTTTTAACACTATGCAGCATGTGTACTTGAAAAGGGATTGTACCTTTCATGTTTTTTTTAGTCTTTCCTTTTCTATTTAACTGTTGTAAAAAAAAAAAAAAAAAAGTGTTTGAATTGTTATGAAATTTAGATATGTTGTTTAATGGCTTCGTAGGGGGGTCCCATTCACCCGGACATAGCTACCAACTTTTACATTTTTCACCAAAAAATTTTAATCTCCAAATTTCTATGATTAAATAAAGCAAAATTTTCTTCTAAAAATTAGTGATAACAAAAAGTGTGAAAGTTGGAAGCTATGCCAGGTACATCTTAAATGTATGATTCTGCAAATATTACACTCAATATTTTCAAAAAGGAACATGGTGTGGAGTATACTTAAACAACATATATAAATTTAATTGATTTTGAAATAATATAATGCCTAATAATTACTTCTAACTAATGTCTAATAATTATTTTTGAAACAATATAATACCTAATAATTACATCATATAATTTTAATTTTTACACCATCAAATAGGTTCTGTAACCCAGAAAGATCGGGTTAAATCCTCTGATAATTCTAACAAAAAATATATATACTTTAAAAAAATTGCAAAAAAAAAAAAAAATATATATATATATATATATATATTTGAAAAAGTTAATTTTTTTTTCATTAATTCTATTATGTTTCTCTGTAAGGAAAAGGAATACCTGTTAGTTTAAAAAATGTTTATATATTTTTTAATCATTTTGCCATATTTTTACACAGGAATTATCAATTTTTGTATTATAAATTATTGCTGTTTTATTTATTTTTGTTTTAAATCAATAGTACTCTGAAAAAATTGAAGATGATAAATTTGAAACCAATAATGATGAAGATCCATCTGTGAATAATTCTGATGAAGAAGTGACTGTAAGAGAAGCTCATCCTATTCCACAAAACATGAGTAAAAGCACTGTAGATATTGGTATGTATATTTGCATTTTTTTATACAAAAATTGTTAATGGTTTTTTTTTTTCTCTTGTTCTCATGTTTTAATCCTTTGATTACAAATTTCTTTTTAATGAGAATTTAGTGCATCATGTTGATTTTCTAGTTTGTTTGCTCTCATATTTGTTTATAAACTGTAGATAAAAAAAATTCTGTTTATTTATTTATTTTATTTTTATTTATTTATTTATTTTTTGTCATACATTGATTTAGTAGAAAAAAAACTAACTTCAGCAAAACCGAAGTCAGACCTTGGTATGTAAGTTTCTTATTAGTCAAAGGGTTAACTAACCTTTAAAATGAAATTCTTCAACAGTGGGGAATTATAGGGCTACTAATCATTTTGCAGATCTACATAATATTGACTCAAAATTCAATCTTCATTTTATTATTCGAAATTCTGCTTGATGTATATATTTTCTCTGAACTATGTCATAGTTTTTCTGATTGTTGATAGTAATTACCTAGCTGAAGAAAAATCATTCTCATAAAAGTTACTCCATAGAATTTTGACAAAATTAACTCTTTGTTGTCACACCATTTTTAATTTTTTTTTTTTTTTTTTTTTTTTTTTTACATTGTATGTGGAAACCTATAGAGAAAAGAAATAAAGCTATTGACTCAAAATTCTTCATTTTATTGTTCAAAATTCTGCTTGATATGTATATTTTCTGTAAACTATGTCATAATTTTTCAGAGTTGTTGATAGTAACTATCTAGCTGAAGAAAAATAATTCTCATAAGAGTTATTCCATAGAATTTTGACAAAATTAACTCTTTGTTTTCACATCATTTTTAAATTTTTCCCCCATACTTTGTATGTGGAAACCTATAGAGAAAAGAAATAAAACTATTGACTCAAAATTCTTCATTTTATTGTTCAAAATTCTGCTTGATGTATTTATTTTCTGTAAAAAATGTCATAATTTTTTAGAGTTGTTGATATTATCCATTTAGCTGAAGAAAAATAACTCATAAGAGTTTTTCCACTGAATTTTGACAAAATTATATCTTTTTTTGTTGTTGTTGTTGCACCATTTCCCCCCCCCCATATTTTGTGTATGGAAACCTATAGAGAAAAGAAGCTAAAATCCATCTGCAAAAAAAATTCTGTCTGAAAAATATTTTTTGCACATTTTTATAAAATTTAAAGGTTTTTGCATCGTTTTTGAACTAATAGAAATAAACAAAAAAATAAAAAATTTCTGAAATTTATGCATTTGTTTTTCTATCAGATCATGTAAATGTTGTAAATTTCTCTTTTTTTTTTTCTTTGAAATTGAGTGTTTCAAAAACTTTTAAAATATTAGTCAAAATGTCACTTTTGAAAAAATACATCTCACAAAGAGAAAGAGATAACAGTATGCACTTTTTATATGTATTACTACTGCTTCCAAACATATCTAGAAAAAATAAGCAGGCTAGTATCTCTTTTGTCTCCTGAATTATAACAATTTAACCCTCTGAGCGTTTCCTGCCTTTTTATAAAAATGTTCATAAAAATAATATTACATTAAATTTTCTTTCCTTGTTTGTTTCTGAAAATAAAACTTCATATCTCTTTATTTTACACATATCTTAAAATACAATTCTGTTAAAAATATTTTTTTTGCCTTCAGCTGATTTAAGTTGTTTTTGAGAAATTGAAAAATATGGGCAAACCACTTCTTGTGTTAAATTTTGAAAATTTTGAAAATTTTCAAAAATCAGTATTTTTGACAGTTTGTAACTCAAAAAGGACAAGAATTATTCATAAGTGAATTGGCAAAGAAAGACATCCATATATATCTTGTCTATAATCTGTAAGTGTCATTCTTGGTTTTTAACTAGTCTGTGAGATATAGTCTTAGAATTTGAAAAATACAGCCTGTCACAAAGGAAAAAATATTTGGACATTTAATTGAATAATTTGCCTGGGTTTATTTTTTTAAATATTCTTAGAATAAACTGTACTTTTGTGTTAGAATTAAAAGTTCAAAAGACAGGAGAATTTCATAGCGAGATTTGATTCCTGCAGTAGAATATTGAATACATGAAGTTATTACAGTTATGTCCATATGCTCACACCATAAGAGTCTAAAATTAAATATTTTATACCTTCTTTAATGATTTTTATGTCAAAAACTTGCTCAGAAAGGAATAGTTATGAACATATGAATAAAAATGTTTATAACTTTGTGCATTCAATATTTTAATACAGGTATCAAATCAAGAAATTCTGTCTTTTGAACCTTTCATTGTAACACAAAAGTACATTGGATTCCAGAAATATTTCTTTAAATGAACATAGATAAATTATTTAATAAAATGAGTCTTGTTTTGAATGTTTATTTCCCTTAATGGCTGGCTGTTATTTCTCTGATTTCAAGATTCTTTTCCTCACAGTATATATGGAGGTCTTTCCCTGCCAAAGCATTTCTTGTCCTTTTTATGTTATAGGCAGTTAAAAATGCCATTTTTTGAAATTTTTCAATGCTTAAATTGTTATAATTTAGAAGGGAAAAGAGATAACGGTCTGCCTATTTTTTCTAGATGTATTTGGATGTAGTAATAACACTTATAAAATTGCATACTGTTATCTCTTTTCTTCCATAAGTTATATTTTTTTCAAAAAGTGGTATTTTGACCAGTATTTCAGTAGTTTTACAATACTCATTCAGAGTTTCCCCCCAGGTTTAAAAAAGGGCAGGGTGCTGCTGATGAGAAAAGGGCACTTTTACATTCTTCAGAGCACTTTTTTAAATTTTTAAGGGCACCTTTAATATTTAAAGGACAACACTCTTTCAAAACACAGGTCAATGAGTCAACTTTTACTGTTCAAGCAATAAATATTTCTAAGGCTATTATACTCTTACTTCAAAGAATAATGCCCCTCGAAAAATAAAGAAATCGAGAATAAATCTGCGTGCCAACTTTGAAGCAAATTGGATAATTCTGCATGGAAAATCCATTTATCTAAATTAAAGGAGGGGGATTAGTCCCCCTTTCCCTCCCTTTATACTTAACCATAATAAACCCCCAAAACTAATTGGGGAAACACCTTGTCAGAATAAACCTGTATATCAAATTTGAAGCAAATCAGATAATTCTACATGAAAAACCCATTTATCTAAATTAAGGGGGGTTTGCCCCCCCCCTTTATTCTTAACCAGTGAACCCCCAAAACTAATCAGGGAAGCGCCTTATCAGAATGAACCTATATACAAAATTTGAAGCAAATCTGACAATTCTGCATGAAAAACCTATTTATCTAAATTAAGAGCGGATTAGCCCCCTTCCTCCCTTTATACTTACCAGTGAAACTCCAAAACTAATCAGGGAAGCGCCTTATCAGAATGAACCTATATACAAAATTTGAAGTAAATCAGATATTTCTATCGAGTTATCGCGTTACGTACGTATAAACTTGAGATATTAATTTCCAATCTATTTTAAATTTTAAAATAAGTTATCAGCAAAGTTTACACAACATGTTATGTATACACAACATGTTTATGTAGCTAACTACATAAGTCACACTAAGCTTAGGTACTTGTATAGCTAACTATATAAGTACATAAAAAAAAAAAATCTCTAGAATTAAGGTCTTACAATAACAAAATAGGTATGTTTACGCACTAAATAATAACCCACAACATGATATGCATTACACATGCACAACCTGTGGCCAGCAGGTCAAAATCTCTAGAAATTAAGGAATTGTGCATATTTTAGCAATTAGTTGTGGGAAAAAAATGCAAATTTCGTCATTCGGGAGCGAAAAAAATCAAGAATTTCGTTGATCGCTCGAGTAAAAATCACAAATTTCGTCAATCGGGTGCATAAAAATCACGAATTTCGTCAATCGGGTGCATAAAAATCATGAATTTCGTCATTCAGGAGTGCAAAAATCATAAATTTCGTCGATCGGGCATGGAAAAATCATGAATATCGTCGATTGGGTGCATAAAAATCATGAATTTCGTCGATCGGGCACATAAAAATTATGAATTTCGAGATTAGGGTGCACAAAAATCCTGAATTTCGTCATTCAGGAGCACAAAAATCATGAATTTTGTCGATCAGGCGCA